>OX422219.1:24392770-25592770 GCA_949130495.1 Sambucus nigra | reverse complement strand
GCTGTACATGAAAGGTTCGATACATTAAATGATATACATGTGAAAGGGTAATACATTTAATGCAGCGTGTGCGTCAAGAATATAATGAATAGTTGAACAGTTGTCCGTCTGGTAATTAATGATACGGCCGAGATGCAGTTCGGACCGCCTTAGTTGCTCGTTGATCAAGAGTTCCTCGGAGTGCTTAGAGTATCTCGGGATGATGTAGTTCCTCGGGGTGTTGTAGTTCCTCGGGGTATTGTAGTTCCTCGGAGCCTGTGACTTCCTCGGAGAGGTATGTTCCTCGGAGCCTGTGAGTTCCTCGGAGAGGTCTATTCCTCGGAGCCTGTGAGTTCCTCGGAGAGGTCTGTTGTTGCCATGTAGATAGCCAGGTGTCTTCGTATGATTGGTCCACGTCAGCAGATTAAATTTGGTATCAACAGAAGCCCCCAATGCTTCATGCTTGATGGTTTACTTGAAAGGATGGAGTATTTTATTTTGCAGTGTTGCTCGGTGCTCGTGAAATTCTTGATCTACCTTCTTGATTTGTTGGACATAAAGGGCATTATCTCCTGGACGACATATGATGCCGTTTGTAGCTTATCATAATCTTCAAGTATGTTGATTGGTTTGTTAGCCGACTTACTGCATTCTGTGAGCTAGTGGTGGACTCTGCTCGGGAACGATCAAGAGCTGCTCGGGGACGAGCAAGAGTTGCTCGGACAGACTATCTGTGATGAACATCAGAATACTGAAATATCTTAACTTCATAAAATTCCCATTATGCTTTGGATGATCTTCCTGCTGGCGAGGAACCTGTTTCAAAATCAGAGGGAGAGAAACCAATAGAGTAGGAATCTCAATGTAATAGTTAGTACACAATTTAATATCAAATTTTGAATTTGCTATTGTTTTGTAAATATCAAACACTTTATTATTTGTGCTTGCATAACAATATTGTATGGTTCATCGACCAAAAAAAATTATAAGTATTAGTAATGTTGCTCGATCACTTAATAATAAAGTAATGAGTATAATTTATTCAAAGTGTTTCCAACCAACCAAGGTGGATAAATAATGTTTGTCGACCAACTACAGTTGATGGGTTTTTATCCCCGACCAACCATACTTGGTATAGTTTGGAATATTTTGTTCTTTAAAGAACTTTTTGTAATAATGTTACCTCCCGACCAACATAAGCTGTAATGCGAGAGTATATAAAATCTTACCAACCGTAGTTGATCATGCTGGTATACACCTCCTAATCAAAGGAGTAGTAGGGTTCTTTCGAACTTTTTGGCTCCTTGGAGCATGTCCTCCTAACCAAAGGAGGTTGGCTACTTATAGCACTTTTGCTCCGTAGAGCGCTCCGTAGAGCTTATCCTCCTAACCAAAGGAGGTTGGCTACTTATAGCACTTTTGCTCCGTAGAGCGCTCCGTAGAGCTTATCCTCCTAACCAAAGGAGGTTGGCTACTTATAGCACTTTTGCTCCGTAGAGCGCTCCGTAGAGCTTGTCCTCCTAACCAAAGGAGGTTGGCTACTTATAGCACTTTTGCTCCGTAGAGCTTGGCTCCGTAGAGCATGGCTCCGTAGAGCATGGCTCCGTAGAGCATGACTCCTTAGAGCAGTCTTCTTGGTTGATCCTGTAACATCCACAGGTTGATCAGCGAGCAATGTTTGTTTCTCGGGAGTATTAGGAATCCTCCCAACCATTTCTGCATTGCATCCTGTAACATCCACAGGTTGATCAGCAAGCAACTTTTGTTCCTCGAGAGTATTAGGAATCCTCCCAACCATTTCTGCATTGCATCCTGTAACGTCCACAGGTTGATCAGCAAGCAACTTTTGTTCCTCGGGAGTATTAAGATCAGTAAACTCCGCTATAGCTTGTATTAATGGCATGTCGGCATGCATGGTATGGGCCTGGAAACACAGCCTCCTTCTTCTACTTGCTTTAATTAATGCCACTGCCAATTTTTCCCGCTTTGGGTATCTGATCTTTGCACCTCTTCTTTCGTTTTTGGGGATCGCAACCCTAACAGGGCTTTGATCTTGTCTGGATTTGCTTCAACGTCTCGCTGGTTGATGATGTACCCGAGGAACATTCCTTCTCGTACTCCAAATGTGCACTTCGTCGGGTTGAGTTTCATTTGATAATTATCCAGTTGATCAAAAGTTTGACTCAAGTCAACCAAATGATCAGCAGCTTTCTTGCATGTCATCAACATAGACTTCCATACTGCAACTGATTTTCTCGGCAAAAACCTTGTTCATCAGCCGTTGTTATGTCTTCAGGTTTCATTTTAATCTAGTTGTAGCCAGAGTAAATATCCATGAGCAGTTCGTGTCCCGAGGTAGCATCCACTGCCTTGTTGATATCGGTGAAATCAACACACATTCTTCATTTATTGTTTTTCTTCTGCCCGATGAGGAGATCTAGATATCTCTCTTGCTTGGTCTTCATTTCCTCTTGTATAGCTTGATTCTTCTCGGGGCTGGATACTCTTCTTCTCGTATGTCATGTCAATAAGTGGCTCAGCTTCTATCCACTTAGTAAAATAATCTACTGTGATGACGAGGTATTTGAATCTTCCTCGAGTCGTCTGCAATGGTCCAACCAAATCAATCCCCATATGGCAAATGGCCAAAGGGAGTTATGGGTGTCAACAATGCTTGTGGAATTCTTCGGATGGAGGAAAAGCGTTGGCACTTGTCACATTTCTTGGCATAGGCTTATATAATTAGCTCTCATCGTCGGCCAGTAGTATCTCTGCGTCATCACCTTTTGCAAAAGTGTCCGACCTGCTACATGGGCTCCACAGGACCCTTCATGGATCTCTTTAATCAATTCTTTCACCTCGGAGGAATGTACACATCTTTGCAAACCTGCCATAATTCTTCGTCTATACAAAATACCATTAATTAATACATACCGAGCAGCTTTAAACTTCCATTTCTAGGCAGCGAGATTATCCTCCGGTAATTGTTCCTCCTCAATATATGCTGGCTCCACAGGACCCTTCATGGATCTCTTTAATCAATTCTTTCACCTCGGAGGAATGTACACATCTTTGCAAACCTGCCATAATTCTTCGTCTATACAAAATACCATTAATTAATACATACCGAGCAGCTTTAAACTTCCATTTCTAGGCAGCGAGATTATCCTCCGGTAATTGTTCCTCCTCAATATATGCTCCGACTTTCTAATACTTCAATTGGTATCGTTCTTCGCAGCTCGGTACAAGTAGCTGATGCTAATCGGGCCAATGCGTCTGCTCTAGCATTCTCCATCCTCGGTGTCCTCACCAATTGAATAGCATCAAATTCTGTCAATAACTCCATCACCTTTGCATGGTACTTGACCATCGACTCTCCATTCACTGCATATATTCCCATCATTTGATTCAATTAATTGAGAATCACTGAAAACAATTACTTGCCGTGCCTCCATGACTTTCGCTAAATGAAAACCTGCTATCATAGCATCATACTCAGCCTCATTATTGGAAGCTTTGAATTGGAATCTCAAGGCATACTCCATGTCAATATCATCTGGGGTGTTTAAAACAATCCCTGCTCCACAACCAGCTGTGCAAGATGATCCATCTACATATAATCTCCATGTAGGTACCTCGTCTTCAAATTTCTGGTCTGACAGAGTTCCTCGGGGGAATACTTGTCGCTTTCTTTCATCATGTCGTGATACTTCTGAATACACCTCTTGAATTTCAATATACCTCCTGAACTTCAATATTCCTCCTGAACTTCAATATATCTCCTGAACTTCAATATTCCTCCTGAACTTCAATATTCCTCCTGAACTTCAATATACCTCCTGAACTTCAATATTCCTCCTGAACTTCAATATATCTCCTGATTAGTCGGGGTTGAATTTGATGCTCGACCGCATGATGATATAAGAATGTGCCACCAAATGAACAAATATATCTGTAATATAAGCCCCCAACTGTGGAATGTGAACTTTGAATGAGATTTATCGACCAATACCAACCGGAGTTGGATTTTATCTACCAACCGGAGTTGGATTTTTTCTACCAACCGAAGTTGGATTTTGTCTACCAACCGGAGTTGGATTTTTTCTACCAACCGAAGTTGGATTTTATCTACCAACCGGAGTTGGATTTTGTCTACCAACCGGAGTTGGATTTTATCTACCAATCGGAGTTGGTGGTAATTGATAATAAATGATGAAGAATTCCTCGGAGCTGACCAACAGATTGTTGGGAATAAGATAATACAAATGCTAGAGATCTCCTCGGCGCTGACCAACAGATTCGTTGGGAATAAGATAATATAAATGCTGAAGACCTCCTCGGCGCTAACCAACAAATTCGTTGGGAATAAGATAATATAAATGCAGGATATCTCCTCGGCGCTAACCAACAGATTCGTTGGGAATAAGATAATATAAATGCAGGATATCTCCTCGGCGATGACCAACAGATTGTTGGAAATAAGATATAATAATTGCAGGATACCTCCTCGGCGATGACCAACAGATTGTTGGTAATAAATATAATAAATGCTGGAGACATCCTTGGAGCTGAATAAGATATAATAAATGTTGGAGACATCCTTGGAGCTGAATAAGATATAATAAATGTTGGTCGAGCTCCATGCTGAAATGAGAATAGAATATGCATCCAAATAGATATAAAGAATAATTAAAAATAATAAAGTGCCTCGCCGATCAGTCGAGGTAGAATCATATAATGCCGAACAAGAATAAGATCTTTCAGAACATAATAATATGGCCGAGAATGTTGTCAGGCCTGAATATAAATAAGAATTATCCGAACGAATGTTGTAATTCTCCTTAAAGCTGAATAAGTATCCTGTCGAGGCATAATTGCAGAATGCCGAATAAGAATAATATTTTCCAGAATATAAGAATATGGCCGAGAACTTTGCTGGGCCTGCATATAAATAAGAATCACCCCGACCAACTATTCGTTGGGGGTGAAATATAATAAATGTTACAGTTCTCCTCAGAGCTGAATATGATAATAAGTATCTCGCCGTGCTTCATGTTGAGATGAATATAGAATATGAATCCCAATGGATATATAGAGTCATTTGTGCTGGAGCAGATGTCTGGGCTTGAATATAAATAAGAATTACCCCGACCAACTATCCGTTGGGGGTGAAATATAATAACTGTTGTAGCTTTTCCTCGGAGCCGAATATATATAGAGAGAAGAAATTTTTCGAGCTCCATGCTGAGATAAATATAAAATATGAATCCGTACGGATATAGAATAATTTGTGCTTCAGCATTCGTCGGCATTGAATCTTGTGCCTGTAAAAATTAATAATTTGCTCTACCATATATGTAGGCTGAATTGATTAATCATGAGAATAATTTACTCATCCAATCAATATATGATATGTATCAGCATAAAAATTTCAAAATATGAAATAATATTTTTGTGCCACACGTGTGTGAGATGGAGAAATTTTTATTAGATATGCGCCATAAATAAGACGTAAAGGTATTTAATCTCCAACAACTAAACAGGTATTAGTTGCTGTTTGAAAATTATTTATCACTTGGTTTTAAAAATATTTTTGGGGTGATCACAAGTTAAAAAGACTTAAGCCCCCCTGTTTGTCCCCAAGCTGAACTCGTGTTTAAAGAAATATCTGGGGTGCTTCGCATTTTTTTTTTTATACCCCAATATTCTACCGCTGCCGACAAACGACATGGATGTTGCCGACCAACATTTAAGGATATCTCAAATTATAGAATATATGGTTGGATGACTAGAATATCTCGAATCTTTAGATCAAAAATAACATTCAATGTAAAATTTAAGCCTTGAGACTGTTAATTAAATGAATAAATATATAACCCACTAGATCGTGTGATTTCGTCAAAGAAACCTTGTGATGTGATGAACGAGGGGCCAACATATCAAATTTGTTCCCAGTCTTGATATGGTCATGATTATTTTACTGATCCTCTTTTACAAGAGGTGGGTAATGATTTTTCAGGTGAGAGAAAATTATTTTTTATATTGATCCCTTCCTATTCCCAATTTGGAGAGATAAAAATATGGTGAATGATTAAAGTCATTACCAAATTTATATAAAAAATCAATCAATTTGACTTTATTGACATAGATGGAAGATGAACCAAATTAAGTATATAATTCATAAAAATGAATACAAAGAGACTTAAACTTGTGAATGCAAAGAGACTCAAACTTAAAGAGAGAGAGAATATATATGGGTCATGATTTCCATGAAAAGACTTTTCATTGTCTTTAACCTTTTCCCATTCTTTTATTAAAAATATGATGGGAATATGAATAGACATCAAATATCTTACAAAATTTATTTCAAAATTAACAATGAAAATGATTAGATCTCATCATCGTCGTATATATTGGTATATGTAATCATTTAAAATATTTATTCCATGATATAAAATTAAAACTTGAGAATCAAGCAAAGAATTATGATTTATGAAATATACTATTTTTCAGATTTCTAAATAAGGATGAATCGAACAGTTATGATTTAAAAATCATGATATGCAATATTTTGCAGATAAAAATTGGACAATTAATTTATGTATATAAACATAAAAATCACGATTCAATCAAAAGATGTATGTATAATTGATTATACGTAGAGAAAATAAAAACTTAGCTTTTGGTGGAGAACAACGCTTGTAACACGTTCCCACAGACGGCGCCAATCTGTTGAAGACAGAAAATGGCCACTGCCATTTTAGTGGCGTCAACAGCAGATAAATGATGAGGATGAGATTGAAGATGAAGATAAAAATTCACATCAAACATATATGAGACAAAGATTTTTAAAGTGGTTCGGCTAGGAATAAAGCCTACGTCCACTGTTATGTTATTGCTGAATGTTTGTGGAATTCTTGATTACAAGTTCTCTCAAGAAATTCCGGTCCCCTTGAATGAGGATGATACAAGGTATTTATAGCCTTGAGGCTGTACATGAAAGGTTCGATACATTAAATGATATACATGTGAAAGGGTAATACATTTAATGCAGCGTGTGCGTCAAGAATATAATGAATAGTTGAACAGTTGTCCGTCTGGTAATTAATGATACGGCCGAGATGCAGTTCGGACCGCCTTAGTTGCTCGTTGATCAAGAGTTCCTCGGAGTGCTTAGAGTATCTCGGGATGATGTAGTTCCTCGGGGTGTTGTAGTTCCTCGGGGTATTGTAGTTCCTCGGAGCCTGTGACTTCCTCGGAGAGGTATGTTCCTCGGAGCCTGTGAGTTCCTCGGAGAGGTCTATTCCTCGGAGCCTGTGAGTTCCTCGAAGAGGTCTGTTGTTGCCATGTAGATAGCCAGGTGTCTTCGTATGATTGGTCCACGTCAGCAGATTAAATTTGGTATCAACAGGCCCTTAAGCCTAAATTTTGGACTTCAAATAGGCCCAAATATATAATTTAATTAGTCCAATAACCTCCTAAATTATATACATATACCCCAGGACCATTTCTAAAGGTCTAAAACACCTAAACGAGCTCATAAAACCTATCGAAATGCGTCCCAATTATTTTTTTTCAACGAGTATATTTTTCAATTGTATCACACATCATATAACAATTATTCAATGTACATGCAATTATTTTCTACTGAAATTAATTAACATGCAAAGTCAAACTCACATAACATGAAATAATAATTAATCAATTTATTCGCAACCTAAATAATTAAATGAACAGATTTAACTTAATTCCTACAAATTTTATTTTATTATAAAAATAAGGGGTATCACATTCTTCCACCCTAATAATGAATTTTTATTCTCGAAATTCGAAACGTACCTAGCTAGAAGAGTTTCAAATTTTTTGCTCGCATGTTATCCTCCCTCTCCCAAGTTAACTCATCCTCCTTATGATGTCCCCATTATACACCTACCAACGGAACCACCTTAAATCGAAGTCAGCGGCTCCCTATGATCCATAATGGCTATGGGTCTTTCCTCATAGGTAGCGTCTGGTTGTAGCTCTATCTCATCAATAGCGATATGCTGGTAAGCTATCTTATCTCTAAGGAACCTCCGTAATGCAGATATATGAAAGACTTCATGCATCTGCTATAAGGGGTCCGGTAGGCCCAATCGATACGCTACAAGCCCAATCCTCTAAATGATAGAGAATGGCCCCACATACCGAGGATCCAACTTTTCTTTCTTCCCATATCTCGCCACTCCCTTCATGGGAGACACTTTAATAAACACCTAATTCTTGACATTAAAATCCAAGTGTATCCGACCCTTATCCACATAACTATTTTGCTTATCCTAAACAATTCAAATCCTGGTCCGAATCATCTCCACCTTCTTTGAGGTTTACTGAATGAACTCTGTCCCGGGAAATTTGTTCTCCCCCTCCTCGAGCCAACATGAAGGCGAACAAAAAGGTCTCGTATATAACGCCTCAAACGGTGCCATCCCAATAGTGAATTAATGCCTATTATTATATGCAAACTCCACCAAGGGAAAGTACTGCTCCTAACTCCCCTTAAAGTCTAATATGCACATTCGTAGAATATTCTCCAACATTAAGTTCACCTTCTCTGTATACCCATCGGTCTGAGGATGATATGAGGTACGGACCTCAACTCTGCCCTTAAGTCCTGCTAAAAGTTCCTCCAAAAATGGGACACAAACATCCTGTCTCCTTTTGATACAATGTAGAGCGGTACCCCGTGTAATTTCACAATCTCTGTGAGGAAAAGCCTAGCGTACTGCTTTAAAATGTAATATGCCCAGACCAATAAAAGTGAACCACCTTCGTCAATTTGTCAATGATTACCCAAATGGAATCTTTACCCCTCTGTGATATAGGTAACCTAGTGATGAAATCCATGGAGATGCTCTCCCATTTCCACATCGGGTTCTCCAATGGGTATAACACACCCGCAAGATGCTGATGATCTACCTTTACCAACTGACATATAGTATGGCTGGATAGAAAGACTGCTATGTACCTTTTCATATCATCCCACCAATACTGACATCGCATGTCATTATACATATTATCCCCCCTAAGATGCACCCCAAAGTGTGAGCTGTGAGCCTCGATCATAACGGCTCGCCTAAACTCCTCTTCATTTGGGATGACTTATCTGCCCTGAAATCTAAATCACCCATATGGGCCAATGTAATAGTGCTCTGTCCCCTCGGCTAACAACTGCCTAACTCTCTCCTGGAAAAGTTGATCACCTACCTATGCCTTTACGATCCAAATAATGATCTCAGAGGTGATGGCGAGAACCGTCATAAAGTCATAAGGCAACTCGTCATCCCTACGAAGTGATTTCCACTTTGCCTTCCACATTATCGCCAACTCAAATATTGGCTTGCTGCTCAAAGCATCTGCCACGACATTTACCTTCCCAGGGTGATACTAAATGTCGAACTGGTAATCTTTAAAAAATTCTAACCTTCTCCTCTATCACATGTTCAACTCCCACTGCGTGAACAAGTATTATATGCTTTTGTGGTCCATGAATAACTGGAACTTGTCCCTCAGGAGATAATGCCTCCACACTCGCAATACAAAAACCAAGGCTGCTAACTCCAAATCATGGGTAGGGTAATGTCCTTCGTGAGGATTTAGCTTCTGTGAAGTATACAATATTAGACTCTCTTCCTGTATTAACACCCCGCTAAGTCCCCACAAGGATGCATATATGATGACCTTATTGTCTATCCCTATCCGAGGTAATGCCAGAACTGGTGTTGTAGTCAAACGAGCCTTCAGCTCATCAAATGCATGTTGACACGCATTATCCTATATAAATGGCACATCCTTCCTTAGCAAATTCGTTAGGGTCCCGACTATCTTTGAGAACCCCCTATAAAGCTACGCACCTCGGTGGGTGTAGTGGCTGTCCCCACTTCATTACTACAGAAATCTTCCCCGAGTCCATTAATATCCCCCTCTCCGACATAATGTGTCCTAATAACTTCACCTTCCGCAACTAAAAACCACATTTCTCGAACTTAGCATATAGTTTTCTATCTCGTAGAGTCTGTAAGACTACCCGTAAATGCTGTGCATACTTCTCCACAGTTCGAGAATAAATCAGGATGTCATAATTAAATACTATAATGAACTGATACAGAAAATCCCTGAATACCCGATTCATCAAATCTATAAACACCTCTGGTGCATTGGTTAGACCAAAAGGCATAACTAAAAACTTATATAACGCATATCTCATAAAAAATTCCATCTTCGAGATATCCTGCTCTCAGAGCCTCAACTGATGATAACCCAATCTCAAATCGATCTTAAAAAAATATGCAGCACCTCTCAACTGGTCAAACAAGCTATATATTTGGGGAAATGGATATTTATTCCATATGGTGACCTTGTTCAACTCCTTGTAGTCAATATAAAGTCGCAAGGATCCTGTCTTCTTTTTGACGAACAAAACTGGAGCACCCCACGACAAAGTACTCCTCCTAATGAACCCCTGACCAATAACGGTTCAATCTAGTCTTAAAGATCGCTCATATCTAGAGTATCCATTCGATACGGTGTATGGGCTATAGGTCTCGTGCTCAAAATAAAATCAATCACGAAGTTTATCTCACTGCTAGGTGGTAACTCTGGGATCTCCCCAAATATGTCATAAAACTCCCTAACTATCGGGATGGAATCTAGGGCATGACCTATAAAGAAGCTTCCTCCTCAATATAATATAAGTGCATGCTTGACCCACCCCCGGGTTGTAGCATCGTAACCAGGTACATTTCCTGTCCCAGAATGTCGAAGACGATGGACGTAGTGTAACAGTCAACACATGCTCTTTATGTAGCTAGCCAATCCATCCCTAATATGACATCGTACACGTGTATATCTAGTACCAGTAATCCTTCCACAAATGTGAGTCGTCCAATCTCGATCCCTACACCCTGACATACTGAACGTATGGGAGGACCTCTATCCACGGGTGAATCAATATGAAGTAAAACATTGGAAGCAAATTCTATCATCCTCGACTCTCGTGCAAAGCAAGTGATAATGAATGAATGAGATTCGCCAGTATCAAACAAAATATAATCCTCATGCCCAAAGATAGGGAAGATACCCTCAACAGCCTGAGCTGACACCGGTCCCTCTATCGGTGCAATGTGATAAAATCGTCCGTACTATAGTTGTGGCTCTTGCCCCTGAGGTGGGATGATTGGTGCTGGTAATGATGGCGCTGCAATCCCTATGTCTGGAAACTGCTGGCGCTGCCCCTGTGGTGCCGGATACCTTTTTATCCGTTGTGATCCTATTATCCCTGATTACCCCAATGACACTGCCTCAAAGTATGTCCCTTCTTGACACAAGTGATGTAGTTCCCATGGAACGAGCATCTTTCTGGTTATCGACCCTGCTATCCTTGGACTTACTTCCCCCTATGTTGTTGGCCCTGGTGGCCTGTCCCTGCTGACCCTTGCTTGGGTGGTCATGTCTGTTTCGGTCCTCAGAATCCTTAAATCATTTATGTTGATATGTAGATGGAGGACCTCTAAACTTCTGGCCCCCTAACTACTATCTCCACTTGTCTTACCCTACGGGTTCAACGTCCCTTTTCACCTTTGTTTCTTTAAAAGTCCCTGTGGCCCTGGCAGTATAGAAAGGCGGCGTTCACCATATGATTATACGTAGTGAATGTTGGGTTCCCTAAAAGTGCCTTCCTGATATGCCAAGATGACGGCTGATACCAAAATTCACCACCTTAAGTGGATCCCAACATGTGTCATCCAATATGGCATAAATCTGAGTCAGCATGATACAAATCCCCGACCAATGAGGTAGCTCGACCAATAAAGAAGACATACCAACAAGGAAGCCCAACTAACTAGGAGGACCGACCAATAACAGGGAGTCCAACCAGTATGGCTAATGAAGCACCAACAGTCTTATATTTTATTCTCATTATGTACTGATGTAAATGCCTAAACAATGAAGGTATTACATCCTGTCACATTATGACTCTTGACACCCCTTAGGGGCTATAAATACATTATAACACCCTCATTACAGGGGGACCGAAAAAACAAATCAAGGCAGTCAAGCAATGCATAACAGTGGACGTAGGCTTTTCCATTAAGCCGAACCACTTTAAAAACCTCATTTGTCTTATTTATTTTACTTATTTATTTGTGACAAATTAATTAGGCCTATTCTATTTTTTTGCATCAAGATATTGGCGCTGTCTGTGGGAACGTATGGCTAAACGTTTTCACTAATTCATCATATATGGCTGATATCACTGAAACAACTAACATAAATGATGGAATTTTGCCTGATCCCTCTGCCCCTCCAAGTAACAACGTTTTAACTGGAATTTTGGCTAGCTTGGCCAAAGGTCAAGAGGCTATACAGGATACGATAAGACAATTGGCTCAAACTCTTTAAGCCAGAGTTCCTACATAGTCCAATCAAAGGAGTATGCCACCACTGCCGATAAGGAGTGTTGGGCATAGGCATTCCATAACTTCAAAGGATCCTTTGTACCTTCCTGGAGAAACTTCTTCTCTCAGGAATCCTAACTCCTATGATGGATAATCCCTCATTCTAGAAATATTGAGTGCCTTAGAAAGGCTAAGTACTCCTTTCAATCATTTGGGATCCAGGGGAAATAGAAATTCCCTTCGGGTTACGTCAAGAAATAATCGACGACCAAGCGACTTGGGGGAAGGTTAATCCCAATCCAGATCCAACGCCCGACGAACTTCTCGGTCCAGTCAAAGATAAGGTTCACAAGAGGAAAGTTCAGCACAATCAGTTGGTCGGAATGAAAGAGCCATCACCAACAGATCTGGTGCTGTCAGTGATGCTTGGAAAGGATCCATTAAGCACTTGGAAGATAGATTGGGAGAAATGGCCAAGGCCAAGAATCCTCTCCAGAGAAGTTTTGTTAAAGTATCTCCCTTTGTCCAAACCATTGTAGATTTTCCTACACCCACCAACTTTAAAGCTCTAGTGGTTACTCCCAAGTATGATGGGAAGATTGATCCAGTTCTTCACGCCAACCGGTGTATTGCTCTCCATAATGAGATAGAGGTGCTCATATGACGAGGAAAATTGGATAGATTTGTTGATCGACAGGCTGGTGGAAGTGTTGGTGGTAGAGGTCGACAGAGATCTAAATAAGCTGTTAGGACTAGAGAAGAGAAGAAGAGGAACCATGACGATGATCCAAAAGATGGTACTGATCTCCCTAAGAAGCCTAGGCAACCTGAACGCAAGGTATTTAACTAATCTTTGGATATTTTGATTTCCATATGATTATAGGTGGATATGCAGGAGGAGGAGACCACACAGCTGAAAGGAAGGCTTACCTCAATAAGGCTCAAGCTTGTTCCTATATCTAGCGAATTAACCTTACCGAGGAAGACCGACCAAGGAAAGTCAACAAGGATAAGCTCATAATTGGTTTTTCCAAGAATGATCTCTTCAGATTATTGTATCCTCATGATGATCCTTTAGTGATCAAAGTTAGAATGAAAGACGTACTGGTAGTAAGAACACTGGTGGATAACGGCAGTTCGATCGGCATTATGTTCTGTCCCTGTTTTGATAGTTTGGATTTAAAACTCAGCCAACTGGAACCTTACCACAGGCCCCTAATTGGATTCTCCGGTGAGAAGGTATTTCCATTGGGAAAAGTCAAGTTAGGTGTGTTGATCGAGACAATGGCCGACGAGCAAGACAGAGAGAGTGAGATTCTTTGTAATGGACAAAAATGTTCAATCTGCTTACAATATGATCATGGGAAGAGTAGGTCTAAAGAAATTTAAAGTTGTACCTTTTATTGTTCATCAATGCTTGAAGTTTTTGACCAACTTTGGAGTTGCAATAGTAAAAGGAAATCAGAAAGTGTCTTGGGAATGCTACTATTCATCTGTAGAGGAGGAAGATATGGTAGAAGTTAAGAGGAAAACAACCACTTATCAAGTGAATATGTTTGAACCAAACAACGAATCTGAGGTTGAAACCTTAGATCCAAGAGATGAATCAGTGCTCGTAAAAGGCCAGGTGATGGAGGCAATAAAAAGCATTGTTCTGGACGTTGATAAACCAGAGCAAAAGACTCAAATAGGAGCGTCATTGGATCCGGTTCTTAAATTAGAATTGGTGTCCTTCTTGAAACAAAGAAAGCAGGTGTTCTCATGGAGCCACGAAGATATGCCTGGCATAGACCCAAATTTCTTATGCCACGAGCTTAATGTTAACAAAGAGGTTAAACCTGTAAATCAGCGAAGAAGAGTTTTCATCCCAGAGAAAAACCAGGCTATACAGGAAGTAGTGGAGAAGCTTTAAAAAGCTTCCTTCATTGAAGATGTGAAGTACCCGGATTGGTTGGCTAATGTAGTTATGGTCAATGAAGAAAAACAATAAGTGGAGGATGTGTGCGGATTTTACTGACTTGAACAAAACGTGCCCAAAGGATCAATATCATTTTCCACAAATTTACCAACTGGTGGATGCTACTCCGGGGAACGAGTTGCTAAGTTTTATGGATGCATATTTTGATTATAACCAGATCAAAATGAAGCTATAAGATAAAGAAGTACTTCCTTTATTACTCCCCGAGGAACTTATTTTTACAATGTTATGCCGTTTAGTCTAAAAAATGCATGTGCCACTTATCAAAGACTGTTGAATAAAGTATCTGAGGAGAAGATAGCTAAGGACATGGAGGTGTTTATTAACAATATGCTGACAAAGGGCAAACAAGCTGCTGATCATATTGCCAACCTCAGTCAGACATTTGATCAGTTGGAGAAGCACTTGATGATGTTAAACCCAACCAAATGCGTCTTCGGAGTTCAGGAGGGAATGTTCCTCAGGTATATAGTAAATCAAAGGGTAATTTAAGATAATCTAGATAATATCAAGGCCTTGATAGAAATGCTCCCCGATCAGTAAAAAGAATGTTTAAAGGCTAACAGGGTGTGCAGCAGCACTCAATAGATTTGTGTCCAGAGCAGCAGACAGATATTTACCATTCTTTAAGGTGCTTAAAAAAACCTTTGAATGGAATGATAAATGTGAAAAAGCTTTCCTAGAATTAAAGAAGTACCTGGGAGCACCCGAGTACTCTCCCAACTAGTGTTAGGAGAAAAACCGTATTTATATCTAGCTGTTTCTGAATCAGCTATTAGCTCTGCCTTGATTAGAGAAGAGAATGGATTTCAAAAGCTGGTTTATTACACTAGAAAAGCTTTTCGAGGAGCAAAGGTTAGATATACCAGACTAGAGAAGTTAGTACTGGTCTTAATTGAGGCTAGTAGATGGATGAAACTATATTTTTAAGCTCATACCATAGTGGTATACACTGACATGCCACTGAGGCAAGCTTTGTATAAGCTAGAGAAATCCGAAAGATTGATGTATTGGGTTATGGAGTTGGGGGAATATGATCTTGTATATGAACCAAGATCGCTGTGGTGGATTTTATTACAGAATTCACTTACCTATAGGTTCCCGAGCAATAAGGGATTCCTGTCGAGCAATACTCAGGAGTCAGCAGACCTACTGGAGATATCCTCGACCAACTCCAAGCAAAAGAAAATGCAGAAGAAGTTGCCACCGACCAACCATAACCCTCCAGCGGAGTACAGGAGTTGAAAAAGATATATGAGGAGGGATTCTGACAAACCATGCATTTGACATCAATATTCCCATATGGAGTCTGTATGTTGATGGATCATCCTGTGCAACTAGATGTGGAGCAGGAATCATCCTCAATACTCCAGATGAAATAGATATAGAGTACGCTTTATGATTCCAATTTCAAGCCTCCAATAATAAGGCAGAGTATGAAGCTGTGATTGTTGGATTAAATTTAGCCAAATCACTGAATGCCGAGCAAGTTGTGGTATACAGTGATTCACAGTTGGTGGTAAATCAGGTGTTGAACTTATATGCAGCTAAAGGAGAATTGATGTCCAGATACTTAGCTAAATCTTTGAAGGTAATCACTACTTTTACAGTTGTTCAGATGATTAGAATTCCAAGACTGGAAAATTCCTAATCAGAGGCACTTGTTCGGCTAGCTTAAGTAACCAGAGCCGAGATGTGAAGAACTATTCCTATTAAACTACTTGCTAATAGGAGCATTAATGAAGATTTGATGGTTAATTTTATTGAAGTTGACATGAGGCCATCTTGGATGGATCCCATAAGAACTTATATTGAATATGGAATTCTAACAGCTCACCTACTTGCAGCTAAGAAGTTGAAGTACAAAGCTGCAAGATGTGTGCTAAATAATGGTGTGTTGTATAGAAGAGGGTTGACTACTGACTGCAGCATTGTGTGTATCCAACTAAAGAAAAAGATTTGATTGAAGAAGTTCATGAAGAGTCCTTTAGAGCCCATGTAGCTAGGAGAACTTTATTACGAAGAATCAACACATAGTGGTACTACTGGCCAACTATGCGAGTAGATTATGCAGCTTTTGCCAAAAAGTATGATAAGTGCTGGAGGTTTTCTAGCATACGCAAGACTCCACAAGCTCTCCTAACACCGATCACTTCACCCTATCCCTTTTCTATGTGGGGAATTGACTTGGTCGAGCCTCTGTCGAACACCAGAGGAAGGTTTAAGTACCTGGTTGTAGCAGTTGATTACTTCACTAAATGGGTGAAAGCTGAACCCTTGATTGATATGTCCTACGAAAAAGTTTATCAATTTATTTGGAAGAATATCATATGCAGGTATGGATTTCCCTGCACCTTTATCACTGATCACGGCACACAATTTGACAACGACGAGTTTGCTTCTTATTGTGCCCAATTCGATATAAAAAAAATCCACTCTACTCCTGGCCATCCTCAAAGTAATGGCTAAATGGAGGTAACAAATAGAACTTTATTAAATGGGTTGAAAAAAAGGCTGGAAAATGCTAAAGGTAATTGGATCAATGAACTGCATTATGTCTTGTGGGCTTACCGAACAACCCCTAGAACAACTATTGGAGAAACACCCTACATGTTAGCATTTAGTACTGAAAATGTAATTCCTGCCAAGATAGGCATACCCACTCACAGAGTTCTTAATTTTAATACCCCAGTCAGTGATTTAATGAGAAGGCTGGACTTAGACATGATAGAAGAGGTACGTGAAGATGAAGCTCTAAAGAATGCAGCCTATCAACAACGAATTGCATGTTTCTACAATAAAAGGGTGAAGCTGAGCAACTTAAAAGACGGTGATTAAGAATAACAACAAACTTGAAGCCAATTGACATGGGCCTTATCGCATTACAACAGTTATTCGACCAGGCACATATCGAATTGAGACTTTGGATGGTGAAGAATTCAAGAATCCGTAGAATGCGGAACACCTGAGGAAATATTGCCAGTGATGCAATCATGTTGTACTTAGTTTATTTTAACATTAGTGAGAATATTATTTCCTTAAAATTTTTATTTTTTCGGAGTACTAGTTCTATGCACTACACTGCAGATGTGACACAAACCACCAACAAAATGTTTGTCGGCATCAACAAAGGCACCAACAATGTTGGTCGGCATCAACAATGGCACCAACAATGTTGGTTGTCAATACAAACCACCGATAAAATGTTGGTCGGCATCAACAAAGGCACCAACAATATTGGTTGTCAACACATAAAAACCATGCAAGGCAAAATTGTAAGTCCCAAATGCTTGGTTAATGAAGACTCGGATGACAAATGTTCATCTAAACTGTGCTAAAAGATGGAAAAATATTCCACACAAGCTTGGGCACCAAGGTAACTTATAACCAAAAATTTGGGCATATTAGTAGAACCATGGTAAAACATTAGTAATTGGTACGATACTTGGTTAAAACCTAAGAGTATCAATAGAACTGGTGAAATATAAAAAGACAGTCATATACAGAGATTGCCTAAAAGTCGATCTATTCACATTCAAAATTGACAATATAAGTTGATCAAACTTTCAATTTTTCATTAATTCAATTATTACATATTGTTGCTCAATACTAAAAACGCAGAAGCAAAAATACAAGGCTTTATTTTATAGGGCACTTCCCTTCAGCCTTAGGGACAAGATCCATGCCAGCTGGAGGATCATTTAAAGTGAAAGGAGAATTGATGAAGTTAAAATCTTCAAGCATCCATCTGTTGTTGCTACTTTTCTAGTCGAGAAAATAGGTCGAACGATCTCTAGCTCATTATGCAAACTATAATCTCCTAGATATTTCAAAATTAAGCATTGAGGAATACGGTGAACAGGAATCCAGTTGACATCTAACTTGAAAGGAGGATTGTTAAACTCAAGCAAGCCTGGGGCATACCAATCCCACAATGAACTATTCTGATCCACCTTCATCACTGTCAAAGCGTTCATCTAGACCCATTTATAGACCTCATTCTTAGCTTGTTGAAGCTTATCATGAAAATTCCCCAGAGCTTCATTATACCCGTCCATCCAGACTTCCCTTGGTTGCTTATGGAATTGAAAGGTTAATTTGCCAACCTGCGAATGCAGCTTCTTCAACACCCCATCTTTAACTTGCAGCTGAAAAGTTAAAGTAGAAAGTTGCTCGGTCATAGATTGAAGGTTCTGAGACAATTCTGTAATAGCTTGATTTTTAACTTTCAATTGGGCATCTTGGTTTGCCAAAGTTTGTTGAGTCCTAGCTTCCTCTATAGTATCTCGGCCAGGCTTATTTCTTATTCGGGAAGAGGATGCAGGCTTGGTCTTTTTGAATGCCTCCAACTCCTCCCTCAATGTTGCATTTTCATCTTCTAAAAATGAGTGCCCTTCATCGGTAGTAGAAACAACAGCTCCAGAGGCAGACTTCAAAAGCTTTCATCCCTCAAATTATTATTCTCCTCCTCTAGGAGTTTAGCAACAGTTCTAGTTTCTTCAACTTCAAGATTAAGCAAATCTTCCTTTTTATTATAAGTGGAAATAAAGTTATCAAAATCCCGACCTACACTTAAGCTTCAATAAGTCTACTCGTAGCTTTGGTGGAACAGGGCAGTGGATTTTTTATGCCGAACTTGAAGTTCTTATATCATCTCATAGTAGGCAACATTGTTTGCTACCGCCCTATCAAGTAAGTACTTCAAATTTTTATAGGCTTCTTTAGCCTGCTCTGATACATCATCACCGAGCATCTTGATGATTTTTTCTTCGGATAAGTCTATATGACTAGCTTTGAAAAAAGCATTGCACTTCCTCAGTAGCTCGGTATCATTGGAAGACAGTTGTTCCACCTTTGCTATAAACTAGCAAGAAGAAATGACCATCGATCAACAACAAGAATGAAAGACATGCACAATCAACAAGAGACAATAAGGAACAAAAGGTTTTTTTTTTATTAATAATGAAGATTTCAGGTATAATAAAAGTAAAGAAAAAGAAACAAAAAAACAAAAGGGCAAATTTTGAACGACTTTACACCTTCTTCCTATCATTCCCAACCTTCTCAGAAGAAGAGGCTATAGACGGGAGTTGCTCGGTTGGGGGAAGAGAAGACTCAGTAACTTTAGGTTGCTCAGTTGGGGGAAGAGAAGACTTAGTTACTTTAGGTTGGTCGACAACAGATTTAACCTCCAGAGGAGATTTTCCAGAACCAACTTCATCTTCAATCTCATCCCCTGTGATAGGAGGAGGACCATGAGTATGTCTCTGAAAAATTTCAGAGCCTTTAACAGTGTTTAAATCCTGAACAGTAGCAACCCAACCATCTCTAAAATATTTTTGTTTCGCATACTCAATTTGAGTAGAGGCAGCAAAAATGGATTTTTTTTCCAGCCCTTGTCCCAACCAGCACGGAAGGATTCCTTCATAGCAGACTTTCTCTTTAACCTTTCAGAGGAAATGTTTTCCTTTAATTTAGTCATAAGATCCTCAGCAGTCTTAACCCTAGCCCTGCACTCAGCTTCAAGGGCATTTCCCTCAGACGTCTGCCGAGCAGTTTTAGCCGTCTTTAATTTATCCGCCCAATTTTTTCCTCAGTATCCAAGGCTTACTGGGAATCGAGCACAAAATTCTTCAAACTAACCAAAGCTTCCTTCAAATCACTTAAAGAGGAAGCCCGAATTACATCATCCTTCTCTAGCATATTATTGAAATGTACCAAGAACTGCAAAAGAAGTAGATCAAGTTAGTATATGAAATATATAAAGACAATAGAATCAAGAAGATGGAAATCCATTACTGATGCAAGTCTTTGAGAAGATAATATAGAAACCTTTACCCGAGGCAGCATGACATCCACTCCCCTGTGGTCTGGAAGAGTTCTAGACTTGATCAACTTCCTGGACAAACCAGGAGTAATAACTGTTGGAGGACCAATATCAAAAGAAGGTAATTAGACCAAGGTCTGTTGGTTGGCATCAGTCACCTGTTTGACCTACTTCTCTACAGTCCATCTCCTAAGTCTTCTCAAAGGAAGTTCATCATTTTTGGGGGCTGAGAGCTCTTTCATGACCTCACCTATCTTCTTCTTGGCCCCTTCAGTAGGTTTTTGGGAGCCAGAAGTGCTTCCACTAAGAAGGTCAGGAAACTTTCTCTTCTTCATGATATTAGAAAGAAGAATTTCTGAATCAACAACAACTTCCTGATCAAGATCAATCACCAGAGAAGGAGGAGCTGCAGGTCAGGCAATGAAGGAAGAAATGGTATTTTTGTATTGAAGCAAGTAAGAAGCATACCTTACGCGCTCCTCAGCAACCATTTGATGAGGTCCCCAAATGAACTTCAATTCTCTCAAGTTTACCTCACTCTCTTTGGGGCACTTTCTCTTCCGATCAACTACAATTAATTTTACAAAGCAACAATCAATATGACATTTTATTAAATATAAAAAGAGAAAAATTATTAAACATAGAACTACCTATTACGTTGCCAAAGAGAGAACACCTAGGCACTTAATATTTAACACCTCCATTTAAGGGAGCATGTTGCCAATTTTTTTCAACTACCCCGTGATCAAAATAATCCCTATTGGAATCAGGGAGGTTAACTACTTAAGCCTTACTAACTGCCCTAGTTTTTAAATAAAAAGTGGTGTCACTAGTTAACCACTTATAAAAAAACATTATTTATGGAATCCCTAGATGGTTTCCATGGAGTTGATTTAATTTATATGCTCCATTCACTACTCTCCATGCGTTAGGAGCTACTCTAGTAGGTACTACGTCAAAGTATTGACAAAACTCCAGACATAGGTGATTGAGAGGAAATGTGAATCCACACTCAACAATAAAGATAGAAGGGAACCATTGGCCCTTAGCAAGAGAGAAAAAATCAGAAGGAAAAGTGGGATGTTCGAGTTTCACCCAAGACGGAATGTCAAAATTAGTCCTAAACTTATCAAGTGAATCGACTAAGTAAACCATGATGAAAAAGAAAAGAAAAGAGAAGAGTTCTTATAAGGGTTTAAGGATTCAACATGAATTGAAGGACAAAAAAGAAAACGATCGCACGAAAGTTCAAAGAATACAACAGCATAACCAAAAATGGAAGATAGAAGATGATCGAAGTTTTACCGCCCTTTTAAAAGTATCCTTAGAAACTGGGAAATGTAAGGGTTAAAGAGAACGATGATTGAGTTTATGGCGGTTAACAAGAAAAAAGACGAAGATACCCCAAAAATGCTGACTAAAATTTGAAATATTTACAAAACTGCCATTTGCACTAAAAAATTATCAATTAACACTTCTTAATTTCACAAGTCTGGAAGGTCTACAGCCGATCGAGTAACCTGAACTCTGTTAAAGCATAATGTTCCACACTTTCGCATCAACTCCAAGTATGAAACATTGGGGACTTCTGTTAATACCAAAATTCACCACCTTACGTGGACCAATTACAAGCCAACACGTGTCATCCAATGCGGCACAAATCCCAGTCTGCATAATACAAATCCCCGACCAACAAAGGATCCCGACCAACAGAGAAGACAGACCAATAAGGGAGCCCAACTAACTGGGAAGACCGACCAACAGCAGGGAGTCCAACCAATATGGCAAATAAAGCACCAACAGTCTTATGTTCAATTCTCATTATGTACTGATGTAAATGCCTAAACAATGAAGGCATTCCATCATATCCCATTAAGACTCTTGAAACCCCTCAGGGAATATAAATACATTGTAACACCCCCATTGCAGGGGGATCGAAAAAACAAATCAAGGCCGTCAAGCAATGCATTACAGTGGACGTAGGCTTTTCCATTAAGCCGAACCACTTTAAAAATCTCATTTATCTTATTTGTTTTACTTATTTATTTGTGATCAATTAATTAGGCCTAGTTTAGTTTTTTGTATCAACACTAACCTTGCTATAAACCTATCCATCTTCCTCGGTTCTATGTTCACCTCCTCCTCTACAAAGTAACAAAGAGCAGTGAACTCCTCTTCATATTCTGCCACCGTGAAACCCTCTTGTCTAAGGTCCATGAATCGACTCTTCATCTTTAACTGCGCCTGAGAGAAATATTTCCCCTTGAACTTCTCCTCGAACTCGTCTATGGTCAAACTATCCCTCTCTACAACTGAAGTAACTGACTCCCACCACTGGAGTGCTGTCTGCATAAGTCAAAATAAGTCCAACATTTGCCTCTAAATTGGAGTGCACTCCACCATCCATAAGTGCCGCTGAATATTCTTTTTCCATTGGCTCGCCACCAAGATATCGAAACTGCCCACAAACTCTGGAGGTTGGCCCTTCGTGAAAGGATCCCTTGCTCTGTCCCAAATTAACCCCGACATCTGGACTGGTAATGTCATCTGTTGTGATGGTGGTTGTGGTGGTGGTGGTGGCTGCTTCTATGCATGAGGTGGTGGAAAGTGTTGGAGCACTGATACCACCGTGGTAGAGATCGCCTAGGTCACGATGGTAGCAATGTCTTCTAGGGTAATCATAGGTTAGGCTAATGGGTACTAAGTTTGCTTCTGTGGTTTTGGCTGAGCCTATTTATTTACAACGTGTGCGGCTACGCACCTAGGTTTACCCCTCTTTTAGTTTGCCATCTAAAAGAAAACAAGGTTCGAATCAGTACACATCTCAAGAATAAAATGAATCCTATTATAGGCTCTACATATCAAAGAACAGAACATAATGAATGCAACACAAATCCTAAGGACACTAGAGCCTGGATGCTCTAATACCAACTGCAACAATCCCCATTTTCTCACGTAAAGGTTGGACAGACGCAATACGCTGGAGATGGGTCTTGTTATATAATTTATATCATTCTCAGCATCAAACCATATAAAATACATATTTGCATACCATGATTGAGTTTGTAACCCTAAGCTATCGTGGGACGGACTTATTAGGATAGACCTTAAGAAATTAAACTTGACTGATAATATTTCATATAATAGATGAGAATGAAAAAGGAGAATCCATGTGGCCGACCCCATATGATGGGATTAAGTGAAGGATGATGATGATGATTGAGTTTGAAACTGAATTTACATTAACATCCAAGACAATAATGGAAACCAACATCCGTATAATATAAATAGATCCCAACATACTTATAAGTGTCTTAAACCAGCACGATATAAAATAGCCTCTAGGCTTATGCCCATACAATAATCCAAATGTAAACATAAAAGAACTGAAGGAGAGCAGCAACCTAATCTAGAATCAATGATTTGAAATCTGATATGCAATGTGAAACTGGAAGGCTGATATGTCCACAGTCCTACCATCCCTGTTCAGGAGCACCTGGGGGGGTACATTTATAATTTTGGGTCAGCGCCCTACACTGTGCAAGAATTAACCAACCAAATTTACTGTGAAAAAGTGTAATTAATTTAAAGTGAATGCTTTCCATCGTCACTCACATGCATAACATGTCTCACCCCTCATCTAAAAGTAGTGCTACATGTATAACCCCCCAAGTCCCAATACAGATAAGGGATAAATGCTAAAGATAGTATAAGAATGCATTTAGCAAGATAAACGCACTGAAATAGAGTTATCTACATTCAAGTTACTATTCCTAATTTTTACCCTAGACATACCACCCATAAAATGGCCGCATCAAACTTCATACGTACTATGTAGTATTGGGTCTGTGTTTTATAGTGTACATCATTAGACTTGGGAAATTCTTCCATTCATTTTCATTAATTATATATATGTCCTTATATATGCGACATTTAGGCATCTACCACTAGTATCCTGTTTGTGCTCTGTCTGTAAGCCTAGAGGAGTCTCCTATACAAAACAGACAACATAATACGCATACAGTTGGGGCGGTACCTACACAGTACTCCATTGCATGGCCCATTCCTAGCGGTGACATATGGATCCCAGCATCAACACTCATCTCTCATAAGTGGCGCTTCCACGTAGATACTAAGATATGACATACACTATGCCTAGCCCACTTGTGTCGACATATGCTATTGTCTCGAATGCGCGTACCCCGACAAATAGGACGGTCTACGAACATAGGTATGTCCACACAAAAATATAGTTGCATATTACAATATGTAAAGGTAATTATTATAATAATTACCCCTAACTGCCCTGTAAGGATTTCCTGTAATTATCCTCAATTAATAATTAACCATAACGTAAATTATTAAATTCATTTTTTTATATAAAATACAATAACCATCAAGTTAATTTAACTTCCACCTTTATTTGTAACATCACAATTCTATTTTTAATAAATTCCACGGTTATTCATGCACGGTCCCACCAACTCATATGGAGACCTAAAATTCCTCCGAATATAACCACGCGCCCCACATCCAGTCTCTCCAGTGGCCGAATCTATTCGGCCCAAGGAGCAAACCGGTTCACCCCTGATCAACAGTCCATTCTCTCCAGAATATTTCTTAAGAACGAGAATTTAAATCTTCCAACCAAACATGATTTCAATGGCTTAAAACTGAATATAATTATCAATACTAGTCCCCATGACTTTGTTTACCCTCTTAAGATCATTTATTACCTATTTTAAAACTCGATTCAAGTCCCAAATCATATAAATTCAAGCTATAGGCTGTTCATGCAATTTCATATTTATGTTAATAAATCCTCTAAATTCTACCACATACAAGGGTTATAATTTATAGGAATCTCAGAATTTTAATCATGGATATAATCTCTACATGTGAATTATCATAATATTCAAAACAAGAGCCCTAAAATATAATTTTCTATCACTTTAAACCCTTATAATCTACCATCCTAAATTCTGAATTTCTATTTTATTGACATATTCAAACCCTTTATGAGTATAGTTTATGTCATCTTCAAATCATCACAAATTTCTAAATTTTCAGAATTTATACATGGGATACAAGACATGATAAATTAAGAAATTATTTTGGACTTAATAAATTTTTTTCCAGAGTTCTTGGATGATTTCTTAACGGTTTCCTTGAATTTCTTCTTGAATCTTTCCTCTCCCAAATTCATAGCTAGGGTTCTTGCCTTTATCTTCCCAAATTCACAATTAGGGTTCTTGGAGAAGTGACAGGGGGTCCCTTAATATCTTAATTAATATAACTTAAGCACAAATCCCGAGTTGGGCCTTAGGCCTTAATTTTGAACCCCCAAACATGCCCAAATATATAATTTAATTAGTCCAATAACTTCCTAACTTATATACATATACCCCGTGACCATTTCTAAAGGTTTAAAACACCTAAACGAGCTCATAAAATCTCCTGAAATGCGTCCCAATTATTTTTATTCAACGAGTGTATTTTTTAACTATGTCACACATCATATATCAATTATTCAATGCACATGCAATTTTTTTCTACCGTAATTATTTAACATGCAAAGTCAAACTCATATAACAGGAAATAACAATTAATTAATTTATTCACAACCTAATTAATTAAATTCACCGATTTAATTTAATTCCTATGAATTTTATTTTATTGTCAAGATACGAGATATTACAAGAAATTTGATTACTCTCTACTCTTAAGTGACACAAGGGACAAGCACTTAAATTATCTATTAATTGAATGTTTCACCCCAAATGGGGAGTAAATTATATATAGACATAAGAGAAGGTTCAAGAGGGCTTATCACTTCCTACTAAAGGAATCTGTGAATATCCATGTAATGTCATGCGTGACTTCACTAAAGGACGGTTCTCACCCTGACAACACTTTGTCTAAAATATTCTTATACAAAAGTTCTATAAGAACCAAATTAAAATAATATCTACTAATAAAAAAATGAATGTTTTAAAAAGGAAAATTACAATATAAAAATAAGAAAAATGCCAAAAATGAGATTTACATCACCCTCCCCATTAAAATAGTTCATCTCAAACTCAAATGCCAAATGGGAGATATATGGGACCCTATAGAAGCTTGAGAAGTTTGGGGACTCCAATTTGTAGGCTACTTGATGTTCTTCAAATATTTATGACCCCAAAATTGATTTATGCTAAAATTATGCAAAATCAAAATTATTAAACTATTAAACATCATCCCAAATATTTGGTTTCTTACATGGGATGCAATATATATATAGATAGATTGAGACTCTCCAACATACCTCGTGGCAACATACCTATGAACTTATCCATTTTTAAAAATAGTAAAAAAAATATATTTTCATATAATAGCGGAATGCCCGTGCCTGAAGGCACGGCGAAAATTTCCAAAGTACGTAATCGTAAAACGGTTAAATTTTTTAAAGTAGATAATTGCAAAACGGTAAAAATTTCATTCCCCAATCTAAGCATTTACTAATGTCGTCCTTCAATATAAAGAAATAAACAGTATGAGAAACTAAACGTGGTTACCGAACTTTACATTCAAACTGCGCAGAACTTCCTTAACTAAGTAGAGAAACTAATAAAGAGCATTACATACATATGCACATAGTATAATATTGATCTAATAGCATATAAATTTATAGCTTTAAATGATGCCTACTTTTGAATATAAGAACCTACTTGGCAGTACATATAGAGACAATTGAAAGTGTTAAAAAATAAAACATTAATATATCGTCAATGTATGCAATCACTACAAAGATTTTTGGAACAATATATTACCTAGTATAATGCCAACACGTTTACAATCTTATAATCCAAAAATTGAAGCATATCTTGTGCACTAATGTCAACTTATTAAAATCAACTAAGCTTTTAAAATTACGCAAATAAATTAGTAAAATGACAAAGGTACTTCATCAACAACTGAAGGTTGAGAGTTAAGTTATGGCTAAGTTTCCATAACCGAGTCACTTCATTCAGTTAACGTTGGTGTTTCCCCATCTTCACGGGCCTTTCTTTCCTGGACAAATGGTAATAATTTTAAAATTTAACAACAGATTTGTTAGTATATACACAAACAAATATACTTAAGATTTTAAATAGAGAGGGAAATAAGAGAAAGAGTGGGCACCTTTGTGTTTTTAACGCTCATCATCAAAACAAAAAGTGTTCTTGTGTTTAACACCTATTACTCATTCTTCGTAGGTACATCCTCATCCATTGGTTGAATTCTTCATCCATTGTAGAAGAATCCATTGTATGCCGCAAATCCCAACTCAATGCATGCAGAAGAATCCACCGTATGCTGCATCCATTGGGTGAATTCAACTTAGTACATGTGGACATGACTGCAACTATGACAGAACCTACGCCCCGTGTATGGTGTAAATATAGTTACTAATCATACTCCATCCATTGTATAAACACAATAACAATCACCGAACAATCGGGTGCCAAACTTAGCATCAAAATTTGATAAAACAAAATAAAGAGCTAGAAATTAAAGGACATAAATTAAAGAAAAGAAAAGGTTAGAAACAATTTATATATACACAAAAGAAAATAAAAGGTCACATAAAAATTTAAATATGCAATACAAAGGGAAATAGAAACAAAAAACCATTGACGTTGATGATCGCATTATAGGGTAGGTACATCATTGTGCCCAGTGAGTTAGCAGAGAGAGGTGAAAGAGCACCTAGAAACCTACAATTCAGATTGACAGATCTGCTGCATGTGTGTGTATGTCCAAGCGTGTGTGTACGTGACAGATCTGTGTGTGTGTTTATATGTGCACGTGTGTATGTGTGTGTGTATGTCCAAACTCAAATTGAGAAATCTGCTGCATATTAAGATACTGCATATTGTGTCCAAACTCAGATCCGATAAAGATTAATGTGCATCCTTTGATTTTAGCTTTTGATATACACCATCCGATAAAGATACAGACAAATATAGTACACCATCCGACATTGATATCTTCTCTTTTGATAATACACCACACTCTTGTTTCATTAGCGACTACACTTACAGGTTCCTGCTTCTTCGAATTATAGAAGCCCAAATGCAACACAACCTGGTGCTTTCCATATGTTGGCTCCATCACCTGTTTCTTCAACAAAGTGGGATAGGACTAAATTTAGAAGTATATCTAAACATATTACAATATCTGAAGATATTAATAGTGCGTAGGTTCTGTCAATTTAGAGAAACAACATCAGTGTACATATGCACATAGTATTACAATATTTGAATATATTAACTAAGTAGAGAAATGAACAAAGAGCATTACATACATATGCACATAGTATAAAGGCCAAAGGAAAGAAAAGAACTCTCTTTCAGTCAGGCTCCTTGAGTAAGATATAAAAGCCCAACAACCTTTTGCGTAGTATTTTAGGAGATAGTGCAAATATATTACCAGTGTAATCTTCATTTCTCATAATACAATACTTTGGGAAGTTCACTAACAAAAGTCAAAATTCACCCAAAAAAATTAAGGCAATGTCTTAAGGAATTGGAAGTATTAGATAATCTTTGAAAAAAATTCAATTCTTCAAATTGGTAGTATAAATTATTCACAAATAGAATTGAATAAAAAAGCTTGCAGTCGTAATAAATGTGGACCATAAAAATTATAGGTCGGCACTGAACTACAAAAGCTACTTCTACCAGAACACCTTAGCCAATTAAAAAAAAAATAAAAAAAAACAGAAATAACAAACATCAAAGCGATATAAAATAGGTATTTAAAAATAAGATTTATTAAAAGTAAAAAATGCATGAATAAAATTAAACACGTATTTCAAAACATCATACAGGTATCTGGTATTTAGCCTAAACAGCAAGCAAGTATTAAGCCTAAATAGCAAATAGGTACAAAATCTGAAATAACAAACATTAAAGCGACATGATAAAGTAACAAACATGTATTAGCCTAAACAGAGTGATTTTGGACTTTATTGAGCTAGCTTACAGATCACTCTAGCTATGAAAGTTTTGTAATATTCAAGTGTCTATAACTAACTATAAGAAATAAAATCCAAACATATGATGATCTTAACAATTGAGAATAATGGTTACTTGGAGACTATATGTTGGACCTTATAACTCTATTTGGACTTTGGATCAGTTTGAAGAGTTTTTTCCTCCAAACCTCATTTTTGAACTCCCCAATCTCTGTCTGCATTACCCATTCTAAGATTGATGTCTTATGGAGGTTTTCTACAATCATGTGATAGGTTTCATCATTGTGGGTTATAGTTTGATATCCATGCTCCTCGATTTTCTTTCCTTTTCCATTAATTTCTGATTTAGGCTTTTCTACAAACTTCTGGTTGGCAGATTCAATTGATGTAACAATTTGATGTCTATTTCCTTCTGTAGGCTTCTCTTTATCCTCTAAAATTTCTTGTTTATATCCCTGAGTATCTTTATTTTAGAATTTTGTTCGTACAGGTTACTTTTTTGTTTCCTTTCTCTTTCAGGGCACATCTTTTTTTGCACCCATTATATTTCTGTAGTCTAAAAAAAGTATGTTTATGGTCCACCATTCCTATTTTGAAAGAAAAATTTTGAATCAAAAGAAGAAATAACTCCCCTAATCACATCTATAGATGGACGTCCATGAGAAAACTACCCAACTAATGTGTATTTGAAAGGTTCAACCAACTTTTTGATACCATCTTGAGAGAAAATTACTACCGGTTCCCCTCAATATTGAGTAATCACTATTACAGGAATAGAGGAAGAAAAAACATTACCTCAAACCACAACGGCAAAATATTTGGAGTTGGATTGAGATTGGTGAATTGATCCACGATCAAAGGTTGGATTTGGATTAATCAGCGTGGTTAACCTCTCCAAGAGGGGCGGACGGAGAAGTCATATACATTTTTATATCACCTCAAACATACCACTAAATCATCAGTATGGATTCAACTTAGTGTAACAAAGTTAAGTGAGAAATATCATGTAAAAAAATCATGGGAATGCAAAGAATGCAAATACAAAGTAAAAATGTTTACTTAGTGGCCTTCAAATCTCATTATCATCGCAGTGAAATTGGTCCTTTTCAATCTACAATCATCAGCTCAAGTCGCACCAAACATAAATTACCTGAAGTCACACCAATTGGAAATATAAACTATCTTCTTCTATCCTCTCTTATTTGCTGAAACAAATATTAACAAAAATGTGGAGGAACACAAAAAATAGATACACAACTCGTATGTTAAATAAGGCACAATATGTGCCAAGTTTGCACATATGGGTTACTAAAATATTTGATGATCCTCAATCTTTGGGTTTACTCAAATATTTCATGATCCTCAATAAAAATCATATGGGTTTCGTAACTGCAGAAATGAAACATAACATTATATCATTAAATTTAATCGAAGATACATTAAGAAAATCCCACAGACATTGAGAACACATTAATTATTCTTTTAATGAGAGTCGTATAATTACCAAACCTGAAAATTAGGCATTGAAATAAGAACTAAAGTATACAAAATTTGAATCACCGAATGAACAATTAAAAGCAGAATTATACATAAAATATTAGATGTATTGAAATTTTGATCAAAATGGATGTATTGAAGTAGTTACCTCATGTGTTTTAGTATGATATGAACCAAATAATGAACAAAATCAACCCTTAAATTCTAATTGAAGGAAAAACATACAAAATTCAAGCCCAAAAATATTAAAAAAAAAATAGAATCCCAAACAAAATAGTGAAATCACAAAAACCTCCAATAATTCCTGATTTAAAAATGTATGATAGTTGCAACTAATATAATATCTGACACTACATTGAAGAACTGTAGTAAAAACTAAAAACTTAATTCTTTTATGCTCTCTTGAATTCACCGTCATCAAAAACCTATTAAATAATATAATATCTGACACTACATGGAACCTGTTAGCTGGTTAAAACTCAAATTCAATGATCTCAAGTTAGAAAGATTTCCAAGCTCTTTTTGTATGCATCCATGTAATAAATGGAACTTCAAATCCAATGTCTCCAACTTTGAAAGGTTGGATAGAGAGGTTGGAATTGTACCACTGAAACTATTATTAGGCAGAAGAAAATATTGAAGTTTGGGTAATCTCCCAAGCCATGATGGCACCTCTCCTCTGAACTCGTTGCAGTGAAAATCAATTGTTTTCAATCAGCGCAAATGAGCCAACTGTTGGGTTATAAAGCCACCAAAACTGTTGAAACAAACGTCAAGTGAACTGATGAACGTGAAGTTTCTGAGATGTGGAGATATTATTCCACTAAGACCCATGTTGGAGAGACTCAAGGCTACTACCATTTGGTGGCGGACACCGCAAAAGACACCGATCCAATTGCAAATAGAGGTAGCAATGTTATCCAATTCCAAATGAATCAACATGTTTTTGTCATGTGTAAAATCATGAAGAAATCTTGAAGGAATCAACATAAGAGCATGTGAGACCAAAACTTCTTAATCACCATGAAACCTTATCAATTTCTCAAACACCATGATACCAAAACTTATCAATCTATCAAACATTATCACAGTGATATACTAACAAACATTATCATAGTGTTGATTGATCAACAAATCAAAGTAAAAAGATTACTAAAAACTTTCCAAAAATAATCATCCGAGTCTTTCATCAAACACGTGGAAGGCAACACATGTTTAAAATAAATAGTACCTCATATGCGGTTTCATTCACCAAACAAAGAGAAAGAGGTCATTATCAAAATATTGCTTAGATTTGGGAAACCATGGCTTGGTTAAAAAAATAATCAAGGCCAATATCAAATAGGGAAAGAGATAATATTACAAAACAATTAGAGATAGATAGATAGATAGATAGATAGATAGATAGATAGATAGATAGAGAGAGAGAGAGAGAGAGAGAGAGAGAGAGACGTACAGTGGCTTTAGTCGTCGAAGAGACGTTAGCGTTGCTTATATAGTGGTATCTTGAGAAAAAGACACCAAGTAGTGTTACATTATGTCAATAATAATTAATATGCGTACATTACTTACATAGTAAATATAGTCTCAAAACAGGGGAGTACTTATAAGTACATCAGAAACTGCATTTGAACCATGAGGAACGTGAACAATATGACTGCTGTCATTATTGTTTTCATCTGCAACCAGGGCCTCAAGATTTTCTGTCTTTGAATCATTTTCCTCACCAAAGTTAACAACATCAAGAGCTACACTATTCTTTCCTAACTTCTTTACAATCACCTCCAATACCTTGTTCTCGTATTCAACAGGACTTCCAGCAAATAAAATGATCCTTTGCTACTGCTGCTGCTTGTTTTGGCGATGCTAGCAACATGGATCCATGCTGCCAAACTCATCTCACTGTCCATTTCTAAACCGTGCATGGAAGTTAAGATCTTACCAAGATCATTGGTGGAGATCCTGAACATGAACACCTTTTCTTGCCGTTATCAATACTCCCACGGTGTTCTCCGAATTAGACTGAGTTTTGTCCCCATAGATTAGATTAACAGCGTTGGCTTGAGCCTGAAATCTATTGTTAGACTAATCTTCGTTTCGCATCAATTCCGAACTATCAATACAGACCATTGTCGCCTCGAGCACCATGATTGGAGATTGAACCAAAACTAATGCATGATGAATTCAGTGTTAGAACATCTCACCCTCGAGGATATTTGTTTTTTTATCAGATTTGGTGCAACAGGATTCCAGAGTCACACACAGTTAATACTGGAGGTCAGACAAAATATATGCCGGGAAACCCAATGAGCTTCATTATTTTAATGAGTTTACTGTAACCTGGATCTATAAAATAGGTGGAATTCGTTGGATTCTAACTTTTAAATGACTACAAATGAGAACAATATAAACCAAATTAAAACATGTTATATAAAAAATAAAACATCCAAAGTACAAATATCTCTCAAAAGTACTCAATTTGGAACCTTAAAAAAGACTAAACACGATAGAGCTAAAAAAATGTATGTTGACCTGAAAATAATTGACAAAATCATCACTAACTGGATCACCAAGGGGCTTCCCCTGTTATAGGATTGCCAACGCTCATCGCTGATTCCTTTGCCATTACAGCATGTGACTGCCATTACAACATGTGACTGCCATTACAACATGTGACTGCCATTACAACACTTCGAATTAAATATCATCATGATTTTTCTGCCATTGCAGCCTACTTACTACATGTGTGGGGGTGGCAACGACAATCGTGGTGGAATAATATCTACAACATGCCACATGAAATTTCATTATATAAGACAGAAATTTAAATAGAGAATCCCAAAAGCATATGAACCATATTATAGTTTTGAAGAATCCCAAAAGCATATTTCCGAATTGTTGGGACAAACTATTACAGGTGGACCCACAGGGGTGTACACATCCGTGGGGATTCAAACTCTTGACGTATTCTGCATAATAATATATAGAAAGAGGATTAAAATCATAATTGGCAATTAAAAGCATAAATATATACATGCAACAATAAAAATTCTTAAAGATGCAAGCTTAATATTTAAGCAAGATTATTATGAACAAATGACATGTTCGAATCTAAACTATATATAATCTCTTGATGATGAAATACTAACAATGTATTATTAAATTGTAGAGCTCCATCAAATTCAAGGGCGGAGGTCATGTAAATCACTCAATTTTCTGGAAGAATCTTTCTCCAGTTCATAAAGGAGGTGGTGAACATCATCCGAAGAGTGCTTTTGGTTATGCTATTGATACACACTTTGGTTCTATGGAAAGATTGGTTCAAAAGATGAATGAAGAAGGTGCTGCTTTACAGGGCTCTGGATGGATGTGGCTTGGTGTCGACAAAGATTTCAAAAAGCTTGTGGTTGAAACTACTGCAAATCAGGACCGTCTAGTTACTAAAGGACTTAGTTTTGTTCCTTTGATTGGTTTTGATATCTGGATGATATTGCACAACTGTTTTCAACACTTGACGAAATAATTACTGAATTCATTTTACACCACATAAACTACCATTATAAATGGATTAGCTACCATTCCAAATGGATTCGTTAGCAATCATGTAAAATAGTTGACACCACATATCACATAAAGTAGTTTACGCCACATACAAAGAAGAAAATATCTAAGAATCAAAAGGTACATGATATAATTTTAAAATAATTTGGACACGTTCATCTCGATTATCAATATCATAAAGAACACTTTAGAAAAACTTAAAGAAGAACAATATCTGACCACATCTCATATAATAGTTAATTACATATTGACGAAGGATATCCACCATTGCTTCTATTTCTTCACTTTTACAAACAAACCTATGGAATGTGCCAAACTGTCCAAGTGAAGATCTATTCTAGTTCATATACTAATTTGAGAATGCAAAAAAAAAAAAAGTAACTGAAAAAGTTTCCTGCGAATCAATTATATATAAAAACAAACAAAATAAGAAATAAAGAAAGTATTAATTCTATGGATACACTTGTAATGCCTATTATGTTGCAATTGTTCAAGCATATACACCTGTTTTAATGTCTATTCTATTCAAATTTCGAACAATGTTCATGGGCATGTCTATATAGAGATGGAAGCAACTATGTTCTAATATGAAAAATAAAAAACACATTTGAAAAGTACCTTAAGGGGAAAATACAATGTCACGGGCCTTAAATACCATTAACATCTGACTTAAAACAAAATACAAAAGATCTTAATCAAGAAAAAAAGATATCTACCCTGCACGTCTGTTTTGCTAATGTTAAATGCATAACATCAAACATAATGCACTTAAGCAATTCATATATAATGATTCATTTCATATCAACACGAGAATAAAAGAAACAGAGATAACAAAAGATCTCCTATGTATCAAATGGCATGCTTTTTAATTCTATATGTGAAAATATGGTATTAAAAATAATTAAATGGCATATAATGATCTGATGGCAGCCTCAAATAAAGTAAAAAACATCATGAAAACAATTAAAAAACTGAATATGCATATTAAATTATAGACATGAAACTAACAGAGCCTCCAAAATGAATAGTTGCAATTCATATTGATGATAAAACCAAAACAAAATGCACACATTACAAATAAGAAAGCTATTGATAACACTGAGCAGCAACCTCCTTCTCTTCAATGAAAATGTCATGTTTTAATGAATAAAAAATAATACCTTCCAACTATGTAGCAATCTCGTCAATCGACGAATTAAACACAAAACTCGTCAATGTAAATGTTGTAGCAATCTCTTCAACACAAAGAGGGATTTCGAGTAAAATAATTGAGCCATTCTAATTTATCTAGCTTTCCATTACGATTTATATCATATTCTGAAAATGTCTTCTAATTTCATTTTAGACTCGTACAAAAGTGCAATTAACATTTGTTTAACCTCTTGACGCTCAATAATGACTGTGAGACTCGTAAAAACTATTTCGGGAGTCATGAAAAGTCAATGTTTAGGAAATCATAAATGCAATATCAAACAATACTATTTGATATCCAATTTTAGATCTTAAAAACTATAACAAACCGAGTGTATACCGAACAAAATCATAAACTCAGTAGAACCAATCATATTACCTCAATCAAAAGAAATTAAAACCACTTGTCAGCACCCATCAAAAACCTGAAAAGAGAAGTGGATTAGCATGAGTAAAAGCATATACAATCCCAAATCAATTACGAAAAAATATCATACAAATATACACCTTGAGACATAATGCTGGTATATGAGACTAAATTCGTATTTATTAAATTTCAAATTCAACTATCAGGCCTACATAATCAATACACAATACAATTAGGCACAAAATATAGTAATGGACTATATCATTTAGTTGTTAAATTTGTGATTATTCATTTTATGTGCTAAATCATAACTCAAAGAAGTACAGGAGGCTACCATGCCCTTGTTAACTTCAAGTATATAAAAGTTTACACTATAGAGAAAAGTCAGCAATCAAGTAATAATAACTTAAAAAATAGAAACAAATCATATGGGTTACTGAAATATTTGATGATCCTCAATCTTTGGGTTTACTCAAATATTTCATGATCCTCAACAAAAATCATATGGGTTTCGTAACTGCATAAATGAAACATAACATTATATCATTAAATTTAATCGAAGATACATTGAGAAAATCCCACAGACATTGAGAACACATTCATTCGAACCAAAAATCCACAAAATCCAATCAAAGAGAGAGAAGTTTTACCTTGTGGATCTACAAAAAAAATATAAAAATAATTGGATCTCCATATATAAATCAATCTGAAAAAAAAACGTAAAAACCAATGTCAAAAACCATGATTCCCAACAAAAGATAGAAAACTTACATTCGAACCAAAAAACCCACAAATTTGAATCGTACAGAGAGTGAGTGAAGGAGAAGTTTTACCTACACGGTATCCCCATTGATAAACCTAAACCTTCTGAACAAAAAAAATCCGGTCGGGAGAGAGAGAAAGAGAGAGACGAACAGAGTTGTCCTGCTAAAGAGCAAATGGAAGAAGAGTTGTTTGATTGATGGAGAGAGAGAGAAGTGTAAAAAAGTTCCAAAATGGTAATTTCCAATTTTATCCATGTATTTGAATTTTGGGTAAGAGGGGGAAAAGGAAATGAAGGGTTAAAAAGAGGGGGAGTTGAAATATCTAAGGGGAAAGAATGGTAAGAAGGGTATTTTAATCCCAACCATTGGATCGTTGCATTGGTGGCTCAATCAGGACCCCTACTTAGCTTATCATCTTGTTAAATAGTAATCAACATTCTACTCCTTATTATATAGATAGATAGATAGATAGATAGAGAGAGAGAGAGAGACCCTCCAATATACCTTCTAGCAACATACCTATAAACATACCTATTTTTTTTTAAATAGTAAAAAAAATAATTTTAAGTTGATATTTTTTATATGGGTTCGCGATATTTCAGTGTACTTTTGTGAAAAAATCAACTAAAAATAATATTTTTTGTTATTTTTAAAAATTAGGTAAAAAAATTGACAGTATTTAGCCTTTAAAACAAGAATTTTTTATAGGGACACACTGAAATGTCACGAACCCATATAAAAAATATTATCTTAAATTATTTTTATTACTATTTTGAAAATTGAGTACGTTCATAAGTATGTTACTAGAAGGTATGTTAGAGAGACTGATTATATATATATATATATATATATTGAAAAGTTTGATTGTTTTACCCAACTTAAGGATGACAATTTTCTCCAAAAATTCGTGTCCCCGCGGATACTCGAAAAAAAATCCCCTAAAAATTTCCAAAAATTCGGGGAGTAAAAATAGTCCGCAAAAATATTCGGGTCGGGTTCTGGTATTCCCCCGGGTCTCCACGGGGGTACCCGAATTATTAATATATAATAAAATATATTATATTTATATTATAATAAATATATATGTATAAAATCTAAATTATAAACCATAAATCCCTTTACTCTCTCACACCTCTCACTAAGTAGACTCACGCCTCTTATCACTCAGCAACTTCCCTCACTCTCTTTCTCATGCTATCGACTCCCTTTCCCTCACTCAGCAGCTTCGTTTCGTCCCTGCTCGTCCCTCATATCTGTCCATTCTTCGTCGTCTCTGCTGGTTCCTACTCGTCCTCATATATGTCCCTCATCATCGTCCCTACTCATCCTCATCTTCAGGTATTACGAGAATATCCTCATATTTAGCTATGATTTTTTTTATATGTTATGCTTTTTTTTCCTTCGTCCTTGCTCGCCCTCATATATGTCCCTCATCTTAGTTATGATTTTTTTCTTGTTAAAATAGGTTATGATAAAGATCTGCTCCACATATCTGTTATGCTTTTTTTATTTTTTTTTTTATGATTTGGAGATTTTTTTTAGGGATTTTTTCTGTTAAAATAGGTTATGATCATAACCTATTTTAACAGGCCTGCTCGAGGATAATAGTACTCATAACAAATTCTAACTTAATGAAAATCAATTCGACTATTTCCCGCGATCGTGTGATGCGTCGTTTGAACCGTCTTAAGATTTTTTGCACGACACCATTGTTGCTTAGCGTACGATTTTCAACTCCCAATAATAACAACAAAAGACACATTCTAAAAATATCTATTAATCAAAGAGTGAGTACGCTATATATACACATTAGGTGTAAACCCGCGTAATGCGCGAGCTAACCGATTATGATAGTCATTTCATATGTTTTGTATAATTTATACGGGTAACGTTATCAAATATTGTAGTTCCCATAAAAATGACACGTTATAACATTTGATGTCTTTAATGTGATTAAACAAAGACAAATCCTTCATCAGTTTCACATTCAGTGACCGCATCCCACCTCTCACTGTCATTTATATCCACGTTTTCAGTAATTTTTTTTATTACCTCTTATAAATTATGAAAAAATTCTTTAATGTTGCACTATGTTTCTTATACATTTTAGAAATTTTTTTTGACATTTTCCCATAATTATTTCATTCAGAAAGATGTATCACACGTGTATAATGTTATAATTCTCTATTATGGAACTTACGATCTCCAGTACTACAAATAATTCACAAATTTGTTTAACCGCAAATTCGTACCACCAATATGTATCACAAGTGTTATTTAATTATTTGTAGAAATATAAGTGTATTAGGACAAACATTTATATATCGAGTACCTTCCCCCCCCCCCCCCCCCCCAAAAAAAAAAAAAAAAAAAAAAAGATTAAATATGTGATATAACTATTACACATAATTGGGGAAAATAATAGATAAATAAAAGAAAATCATGATTGCTTTTTCACAAATAATTACCAGCTAATTCGTACCACCAATATGTATTACATGTGTCATTTAATTATTTGTAAAAATATAAGTGCAGTAGGACAAACATTTATATATCCACTACCTCCAAAAAATAATTAAACGTGTGATGATACTTTTATACATAACAGGGAAAAAAACTATCTAAATAAAAGAAACTACTGTTGCCTTTTTTTTTGGTAAGTTTCATTTATTTACCCATTGGGATGCTCTAAGAAAGAAAAACAGAACATATCCAATCTTTAAAAAACAAAAATTTTAAACCCACATCAAACATTCCAAAATTCTCACCAAAATTGCCAATCACTACAAATATAATAAATAGCAAGACTTTGCTTTTATATTAAAGAAACACAAACCCACTTACCTAAAGCTCCCAAAAATAGTTTCAAAGCTCATCCTCAATCCTCAAATACTCCCTAATATCGACTTGGTGAAGCACAACAATCCCATTAGGGGTCCATCTTCCTACAATCCTATGTGGACTTGGCCGCAATTCCAAATCCCAACGGCACATCGGACATGGAAAACACCACAACCCCATCTCGGGGCACAAAATTCTCCGTTATCCTCCCCAACCCACCTTTCAAAACATGGTTCCCGAACAAAAATGACAACACGTGTAGTCCTACGTGGCAAAAATATATATTCACCGAGCTACTCAGCACCTCGATCTACTTAGCGTACTGAGCTACTTAGCGTATCGAGCTACTCAAAGTGCAGAGCATCTAGCCAGGAAGATCAAATGACAATTACAGATTCAATGAACATCGGATTCAGTGAACATACTTATTATGTATAGATGTATATGTCTATTAAATAACAGCGTATTGTCTATTCATATGGACAGTCCAAGGGTTATAAATGCATTGTAATCCCCTCCATAATGGGGCAATTGAGAATTGATCATTTACGATCATCATCAAGATTAAGGCAAAACACCCAGCAATACAAAACAGTGGACGTAGGCCATTTTTCTAAGGCTGAACCACTTTAAAAATCCTTTGTCTTATTACTTATTTCATATTTATCTATGATTAATTTACTAGATCAAGTCTAGTTTTTTACATCAACAGATTGACGCCGTCTGTGGGAAACGACTATACGTAGCGTTTTTCACTAAAAATTCATTATATATGGCTGAGATCCTAGAATCTAGCAATAGGAACAATGACAGAGTTCCTCCTAATCCGTCCGTTCCCCCAACTATCTAGGATCTCACAGGAATAGTGGCTAACTTAGCCAAAGGACAAACAGCTATGCAGGAGACCATGCGATAACTCATTAGAACTGTTCAAAATGCAACGCCTGCCCAGTTAGGCCAGCGAAGCATTCATAGAAACACTCACCTTCCATCTTCAAGATCCAGATGTACGCTGTTCCCTCATGTGTCCTTATCCAGACATACTGAATCACGTCATACTGAGAGGTCCAGCGACTCATCCTATCAACCTGGGCGTACATCTCCCATAAGAGTTATAGACTCTCAAGAAAATGTCACTCTAACTTCGAAAGAACAAGCGCCCTAGAGAAATTGAGTAGAGTCTCCCCTTTTATCGTTTGGTCCTCAGGAGGAATAGAAATCCTCCTCGAATTGCGTCGGTAAATTCTCAACAATCAAATGATCTAAGAGAAGGTTCTGCCCAATCACGCCCTGCCACTCATATAGAGATATCCCAAGAGGAGAATTCTGCGCGATATGTTTCTCGGGAAAATAAATCAGAGGCTGGAAATGACGCTTGGAAGGGATCCATTCCAAGGTTGGAAGATAGGTTAGGGGAAATGGCTAAATCCAGGAGCCCTCTCCAAAGAAATTTCGTCGAAGGATCACCCTTCGTACAGGCAATTGTGAATTTTCCCACCCCATTGAAGTTTAAAGCTCCTATAGTTACACCGAAGTACGATGGAAAAACTGATTCTATCCTCCATATAGAGAAGTACCAAGATGCTGCCGATATCTATGCAGTTCCTCATGAGATGAGATGCAGGGCATTCCCAGGAACCATCACTGGGTCAGCTCAAATATGGCACAACAATCTTCCTTGGGGGAAGATTGATACTTTCCATCAACTAACAGAGCTCTTTATAGGAAATTTTTATTTTGGTGTGAAGCCACTTAATAGGTTAGCACATCTGTTGAGTATAAGGCAGAAAGCTGGAGAGAGCACCAGCGATTACATCACTCATTTTAATAACGAGAAACTTGAGGTAATTGATTATGAAGAGAAGACAACCATTACAGCTTTGATGAGTGGTCTTTTACCAAACAAGCCATATTATACTTTGGCCAAAAATCCCCCTAAATCCATTGCAGATTTGATGGCAAAAGCAGTAAAAATCATGAATGCAGAAGAAGCCATGGGTGCGAAGAAGAACGCCGATAGAAAAGCGGAGACTAAAGCTAAAGGTAAATCTGAGAAGAAAGACCAAAAGCATAATGGGGGTAATAAACAATCAAAAGGAAAAGAGACGATAGAGCACTTGAGGAAGTATGGGAATTATACCCCCTTAAAGGTGGATATAAATCATATTCTGGAGGAGATCAAGAATAGCGAAGAACTAAATTGGTCGAAGAAGTTGAGGACAACCCCTGAAAGGAGGGATAAGTCTAAGTATTGTGAGTTCCACAAAGACCATGGCCACACGACCAAGCGGTGCATAGCTCTCCAGAATGAAACTAAGGCACCTATTCGACGAGGGAAATTGAGCAGGTTTGTTGATCGCCAGAATGATGGGAAGACCAACGACAAAGCAAGGCAAATGTCTAAATCTCCTCGCCGAACAAGAGAAGACAAGAGGAGAGACCATGAAGATGATCCGGAGGATGACCCCGACCTCCCTAAAAAGCCAAGGCAACCTGAACGCGAGGTATTTTCAATCCATTTTGGCTCATTCGAATGTAATATGATTACAGGTGGAGATGCAGGAGGTGAGGATCATACTAATTAAAGGAAAGCTTACCTCAATGAGGACCAAGCTTGCTCCTATATACATCGAATAACTTTGGCGGAAGAGGATCGCCGGAGGAAGGTTAACAAGGATAAACTGGTCATTGGTTTTTCCAAAAGTGATCTGGAAGGCATCTTGTATCCTCACGACGACCCCTTGGTGATCAAGATGAGGATGAAGTATGTGATCATCTCAAGAGTATTGGTAGATAATGGTAGCTCGATAGACATCCTTTTCTACCCTTGCTTTGACAGTTTACACTTGAAACTAGCCCAGTTGGAGCCGTATCACAGGCCCCTTCTCGGTTTAATCGGTGAAAAAGTCTTTCCACTTGGGACGGTCAAGTTGGACATGCTTATTGGTACCTGGCCTGCTTACCGAATAGAAAAAAGTACGCTTTTTTATAACAGATAAAAATGTCCAATCCGCCTACAACATAATCATGGGAAGGGTAGGCCTGAAAAAATTCGAAGCAGTGCCATCAACAGTACATCAATACTTGAAGTTTTTGACCAACTTTCGAGTTGGAATTATGAAGGGTGACCAAAAAGTAGCTCGGGAATGCTACTATTCATCTACCGAATAGGAAGAGGTGGAGTAAGCCAGGAAGAAGACCACCACCTACCAAGTGGATGAGTCTAAAGATGCAGAGATTGAGACATTGAACCCTAGAGATGAGTCAGAGCTCGTGAAGGGTCAGGTCATGGAAGCAAAAGGAGAACGTTATTCTGGATAATGAATGACTAGAACCAATAACTCAAATTGGCGCTTCATTGGATTCGTCAATAAAGTGAGAGTTAGTGGCATTTTTGAGGCACAGGAAGCAAACTTTTGCATGGAATCATGAAGATATGCCGGGGATAGACCCAACCTTACTCTGCCACGAGCTCAATTTTAATAAGGAGATCAAATCGGTGAAATAACGAAGAAGGGTCTTCAGCCCAGAGAAGAACCATGCTATTCAGGAGGAAATCGAGAAACTGCAAAAGGCCTCTTTTATTGAGGATGTCAAATATCCTAATTGGTTAGATAATGTGGTGATGGTAAAAAAGAAGAATAATAAATGGAGGATGTGCATAGATTTCATCGATCTCAAGAAAGCCTGCCCAAAAGATCACTTCCCACTTCCCCGAATAGACCAGCTGCTAGATGCTACCTCGGGGCATGAGTTACTAAGCTTCATGGATGCTTATTTCGACTACTACCAGATTAAGATGAAACCAGAAGACATGGAGAGTATTTATTTTATTACCCCAAGGGGTACATATTGCTACAGTGTTATCCCGTTTGGTCTTAAAAATGAAGGTGCAACGTACCAGCGATTAATGAATAAGGTGTTTATGGGGAAGATCGACAACAACATGGAGGTTTATGTCGACGATATGATGACGAAGATCAAGAAAGCTTCAGACCACATAGTTGACCTGAGCCAAACTTTCGATCAGCTGGAGAAATATCAAATGAAGGTGAACTCGACTAAGTGTGTATTTGGCATACAAGAAGGCATGTTCCTCGGGTATATTATGAATCAACGAGGCATTAAAGCAAATCCTAAGAAGATTAAAGCTTCGCTAGAACTAAGATCTCCAGCTACGAAGAAGGAGGTGCAAAGCCTCACGGGGCATGTTGCAGATCTCAATAAGTTTGTCTCACGAGCAATGGACAAATGTCTTCTATTCTTCAAAACACTCAGAAAAACTTTTGAATGGAATGATGAATGTGAGAAAGCATTTCAAGAGTTGAAACGATATTTGGGGACACCCCCATTGCTGTCCAGGCCGGTGATGGGAGAAACGTTATATTTGTACTTGGCTATTTCAGAAAGCGCAGTCAGTTCAATATTAATAAGAGTAGAGGATGGAGTGCAAAAACCGATGTATTATACAAGCAAAGCATTCCGAGGAGCAAAGATTAGATATGCAAGGTTGGAAAAGCTGACATTAGCATTGATCGAGGTAAGCAGGAGGATGAAACCATACTTCTAGGCCCATACTATAGTGGTATACACCGATATGCCACTCAGACAGACTTTTTCACAACCCGGAGAAATCCAGAAGATTGATGTATTGGGCGGTGGAACTAGGTGAGTATGATATTGTCTACGAGCCAAGGTCTTCACTCAAAGGTCAAGCAGTGGAAGATTTCATTGCAGAGTTCACTTACCCAGATACCTCAGACCAACAAGGGTCTAATGAAGAGCAACCCATGGATATTAGAGGAGCATAAAAAACTATCCCCGATCAACGTCTACCAGCAGATTTGTCGGAGGGGATAGTGACCGGGCACCAAGAATCCCCCGATCAAAACCCAACGTGGGAAGAAGATAAAAAGAAGTATCAAATATTCCATCAAGGAACTTTGTCAAACCAAGAGTTTGATAATTGTATACCTATATGGAATTTGTATGTTGATGGCTCTTCGTGTGCCACAGGAAGCAGAGCCGGAATAATTCTTAACAGTCCAGATGGATTAGATATAGAATATGCTCTGCATTTTCAGTTCAAAGCTTCCAACAATGAAGCTGAATATGAAGAAATGATTGTGGGCCTCAGTTTAGCCAAAACACTGAACGCAGAGCAAGTTACGGTGTTTAGTGATTCACATCTAATTGTAAATCAGATTCTTGGGTTATATGCTGCAAAGGTAGACTTTATGTCTAGGTATCACACCAAAGCTATGGAGATTATATCTAGTTTTACTGCAGTCCAAGTGATCAGAATACCAAGATTAGAGAATGCGAGAGCTGACGCACTAGCTAGGTTAGCCTCAACTACTCGTACCGAGCTACGAAGAACGATTCCTACCGAGATATTGGCAGATCGGAGCATTGATGAAGATTTAATGGTGAGATTCATAACTTTGGACATCGGACCTTTCTGGATGGACCCCATCAGGGCGTATATCGAAGAAGGAATTTAACTAACTGACCAACTTGAAGCTAAGAGATAGAAGTTTAAAGCTGCTCGGTATGTATTGAATAATGCCATTTTGTATAGAAGATGTATGATAAAAGGTCTACAGTGATGTGTTCATCCATCATAAATTAAAGATATCATAGAAGAAATTCACGAAGGGTCTTGTGGTGCTCATGTAGCAGGTCGGACTCTCCTGCAGAGGATGCCGATGCAAGGATATTATTGGCTAATGATGCGTGCTGATTGTACAGCTTACACCAAGAAATGCGATAAATGTCAATGTTTTTCTACCATACGAAGAACTCCCTAGGAACTATTAACACCTATCACTTCCCCTTGGCCATTTTCCATGTGGGGCATAGACTTGGTTGGGCCTCTACCAACTACCAGAGGACGATTCCAATACTTAGTGGTCGCTGTTGATTATTTCACCAAATGGGTGGAAGCTGAACCTCTTATTGACATGGCTTATGAAAGGGTCTATCAGTTCATTTGGAAGAATATTATTTGCAGATATGGTCTTCCGTATGCTTTCATCACTGACCATGGTACCCAGTTCGATAATGAGGAGTTTGTTATGTATTTTCACCAGTCCAACGTCCAGAAGATTCATTCAGCACCAAGCCATCCCCAGAGCAATGGGCAAACTGAAGTGACAAATAAGAATTTGCTTAACGGTTTGAAGAAATGGTTGGATGATGTGAAAGGGAATTGGATTAACGAGTTACATTCTGTGTTATGGGCTTATCGAACGACACCCCGAACAGCAATCGGGGAGTCTCCTTACATGCTAGCCTTTGGAAGTGAAGCAGTTATCCCAGCTGAACTGGGCCTACCCACTCACATGGTGCTTCATTTCAACTCTCATGTAAGCGATTCGATGAGACGTCTCGACCTGGACATGCTCGAGGAAGTGAGAGAAAATGCCGCAATCCGAAATACAGCTTATCAATAACGAACTGCCATGTTTTATAATAAAAGAGTCAAGAAATGTGATCTTAAAGAGGGAGATTATGTGCTGAAGAGGGTGATTCAGAAACATAATAAGTTAGAGGCCAATTGGCATGGGCCATATCGTGTAACTGCAGTCGTTCGACCTGAAACATACAGAATAGAGACCTTAGAGGGAGAAGAATTCAAAAATGCGTGGAATGTAGAGCACATGCGCAAATATTATCAGTAATGTAGATTTACATGTATCACCCTATTTCAAATATGAATCCAAATGATATTTGCCCTATATTCTTTTTAGTTCATTTTTTGGAGTACTAGTGCTACATACTATGCCAACTACGGTTGGTCGGCATATCAACAACCACCAACTAAGATTGGTCGGCACCAATACACTTAACCAATAATGTTGGCATAACAATCATACAAGGCAAGGCCTGTATGATTATGGGTGACCTCAAGGGGCATCCAAAACTAGGCAAGAAGATGGGTGACCCCACGGGGCATCCACTATCTAGGCACCAAGGTAATCTAGATAAGATTGTTACAACTAAGCAAGACTATGGGATGCAAATCATTCCATTTCTTAGGCACTTATGGGTGACAAGCCACTACAACTAGGTAGCAAATGGGGAAAAGTTCCACTGTCTAGGAAATTAAAACAAAACAGGACAATTTGTCCCTTTATACACAATCATCAAAAGGTAATATGATAAGAAACACATGTTATAAATTATTTCCAAGGAAAGAATATTGCACAAAGATGCATTTTTCTTCATTAAAAATAATTGTTTCCAAGGAAAGCAAATTATAAGAGAAGAACTTTTCTTCATTCAATACAAATTTCCTATTATATTCAGCTTTTTCCTTCAGACTTTGGTACAGGTTCCATTCCAGCTAGAGGATCATCTAAAGCATAAGGAGAAATGATGAAATTTATATCTCGTAGCATTCTGATGTTGCCGAACTTGGTCATTCAAGTAGATGTTGAGGTCGGGATATCTCAAACTCTTCATGAAGCTGGTAATCACTAATATACCTGGAAATCAAACACCTAGGAATGGCATGGGTTAGAATCCAGCTGACATCCAGTTTAAAGGGAGGATTAGTCAAATCAAGTACTCTAGGCACATACCAATCCCATAAGGAATATCCTTCTTTAAGCTTTATCACAGTCAAGGCGTTCAGCCATCCCTGTTTGTATCCTTCATTGTTTGATTGTTTCAACCGATCATCGAGATGGAATAGAGCTTCATTGTACCCCCCATCCAAAACTCTCTATGCTGCTTGTGAAATTCATAAGTCAATCTCTCAAGCTGCTCATGAAGTTTCTTCACCAAGTTTGTTTTATTTTCCAGTGCAGAACTCTGGTTGGAGAGCTGGTCGGTAAGATTTTGAATTTTTTGCTTTCATCTGGGCATCCTGATTTGCTAAGGCTTCTTGAGTCCTAGTCTCTTCAATACTTCTTTGACCAGCTCTAGCTCTACCTCGTGAGGAGGATATAGGTCTGTCTTGTTTCAAAGCCTCCAGTTCTTCTCTCAAAGCAGCATTTTCAGTTTCTAAAAATGAAAAGCCCTCATTATTGATTGGGACCAGAGCTCCCGAAGAAGAGGAGGCAACATCTTTTGAGTTGTTTCACTTCTTCTTGCAGGGAAATATTTTCTTCTTTCAATAACTTAGCAATATTTCTATATTCCTCAATTTCATGTTTAACAACACTCTCTCTCTTTTTATGGGCCGAAAGAAACTTGTCATAACCCCGATCAACACTCAACTGTTGATACTTCTTCTCATACCCCTCATGCAGAAGTGCAGTAGCTTCTTTGTGTTGAAGCTGAAGTTCCTCAATCGTCTCTTGAAGATATTCAATCATTTCATAGTAAGCAGCATTATTGGCTACAACCTGATCAATCAGACATTTTAAATATTGATAAGTCTCAATTGCTCGTTCAGAGGCACCAAGTCCAAGGATATTAACGATTTCAGCTTCAGTAAAATCCGTATGCCCAACCTTAAAGTAATCATTATATTTCTTCATCAACTCCGTATCATGAGCTGACAAGAGTTCCATCCTGGTAACAAACTAGGAAGGCAAATAGGAATCAATTATCAACAGTGCAACTACATGTTGAGCAAGTAAAGTAGAAAACTCAGAATAAATAATAAAGTCCATTTTATTAATCACAGGAGAAGAAAGTACAACCATAGTTACAATGAAAGGGAAAAACAAAAGAACAACATAATTAAAGAATCGAACAGCTCTACACCTTCTCCTTATTTCCTACAACATTTTCAGTCGATTTGGATGAAGGAGTTGGTTGCTCGGATGGCAGTTGAGGTTTCTCGGTAGAAGTTACCATCTGTGAAACTTGCTCAGAAGATTGAGGAAGGGTAGCAGGAGTTGCTGGCTCTATTATTACCATAGAAGATTCATCAGATGTAATTTCATCTCCCTCTTCTTCTTCAACAGTAGAAGGAGGGCCGTGGGTGTGTTCCTAAAATAGTTCAGAATCCTCAACAACATTTAACCTCTTCAAAGCCGCTACCCATCCATCTTTGAAGTATTTCAAACTTCCATACTTTATCTAGGAAGATATAGCAACTAAGGCCTTGTTCCATCCCTTGTCCCAGCCAAAGCTAAAGGGCTTCTTCATAGAAGCTTTCCTTTTCGCTCTCTTCGATGAAGTTCTCTCCCTGAGAAGCTCTTCGACAGACATCACTTGCTCTTCAAGATCTTTCTTATGTCGTTCAACCTCTTCAATCTTGGCATTAGCTTCCTTGGAGGCATTCATAGCCTACTTTCGAGCTGTATCAACTTATTGTAAAGCTGGCTCAACATATTTAATTTTCTTCTCCCAAGCAGCCTTGTCCTCTTCATACTTTTACTGGGATTCTCCCAAAGACTTTAAAAAACCATCAAGGGCTTCCTCAATATCACTGGATGAGGTTGAAGCTTTGATGGCTTCATCCTTCTCCACGATATTGTCGAAGCACACCAAAAACTGTAAAAATAAGAAATCCACAAATCAGAGCATGAACACAATAATGAAGAATTAGAAAGATAAGTATAATGACCACTTACTGATGTAAGAAGTTGGGATACCACATTGACAAATTTATCCCGGGGAGTTGAAGTATCAGCAGCTCTGCAGTTGGGCAACGTCCCTGACTTGATTAATTTTTTGGCCAAGTCAGGGGTAAGGACAGTTGGAAAACTAGCCCTTAGAGAAGAAATCCCAACTCCCGAAGGTTGGGTAACAGTATCTATAGGCCTCTCAGCAAGACCCCTCTTCAACCTCCTCAAAGGAGCATCTTCAATAAAAGGTGCTGTCTCTTTTGGGACAACAACTTCAATCAAAGGTGCTACCTCTTTAGGGGCAACAAGGGGCTCCTTGCTGATATTTTTGGTAGGAGGAACGACATCCTTCTTCTTAGTTCCATCAGCTGGAACGTCGCTTTTGCTCTTCTTCACTCCTTCAGCACCAGGAGCGGACTTGGTAAAGAACTCGGGTACCCTCCTCTTTTTCGTCATCAAATCAATAATAGAGGTACCCAAATTAGAAGAAGATTCTCCTACAATTGCTAGAGAAGCCGCTGCTTGATCAAGATCAACCACCACTGGAGGAACGAGAGGTCGGGCAATAAAAGATAAAGTAGTATTCTTGTATCTCAGAAAATAGGAAGCATACCTCACGTGCTCCCCATCAACGGACTGATGATACCCCATATAAGTGCAAAATTTTTTATATTTACGTCACTCTCTTTTGGAGGTTTCCTTTTGCTATCAGCAGTAAAATAAAAACGTACATGTCAGTGACGCATTTTATCGAACAAAAATAGAGCTAAATTGAAAACAAAATAAAACAACCTATCCCATTGCCATAAAGTGGACATCTGGGACCTTGGTAAACATCATTTCCCTCTAACGGGGGGTGTTGCCAATTTTTCATCACCACCCCATGATCAAAATAGTCCCTGTTAGCATCGGGAAGATTGACCACTAAAGCTCTATTTGAAAACCTAGTTTTTAAATAAAAAGTGGTGTCACTGGTAACCCATTTATAACAATACATAATATCAGGAATTCCTAAGCGAGTTCCATGTATTTGATTTAACCTATATACGATATTAACTACTCTCCATGTATTTGGAGCTACTCTTGCAGGAACAATATCAAAGTATTGGTAAAACTCCAAATACAGGGGATTCGACGGAAAAGAAAAACCACACTCCGCCACAAAAATGGAGGGAAACCAGTGTCCCTCAGCTAAAGAAAAAAAATCAGAAGGGCAAGGAAGATCCTCTAGAATAACTTAAGAGGGAATTGCAAAATCGGCCCGAAACTTATCCAATGACTCAACAAGATAAACCATGGTGGATAAAGCAAAGAAAGAAGAAGGAAGAAATTCTTACAGAAAAACTGGGAAATCTGCTAAGGCGGATGATAGAAAGAACGATAGTACAAGGATAGAGTGAGAAGACAAAGAGTTTAGAAATCTGTAAGTAAAAAGTAAAAGACGATCTGATTCTACCACTTTTAAATGCCCTGCATCGGGAAGCGAGAAAAGAAATGATTACTAGAAAAGACGATTACGTTTTCGGCGGCTAAACGATGAAAAAGACACAAATAAGCGTCTGCTGAAAATTCAAAATATTTACCAGTTTGCCATTTCACGCTCAAATGACAAGACTAAAGGGAAAATTTCCTAACTATTGGAAATCTGTAATCTAACAAGACAAGGTAAAACACGTCCGAGCAACTTCTGGGCATAATGTTCCACACTCTCATATTCAACTTCAACTTTGAAGCATTGGAGGCTTCGGTTGATACAAAAATTAGTCAGATGACGTGGACCAATTATATGATAACACTTGTAGTCCTGCGTGGCAAAAATATATATTCACCGAGCTACTCAGCACCCCGATCTACTTAGCGTACTGAGCTACTCAACGTGCAGAGCATCTAGCCAGGAAGATCAAACGACAATTACAGATTCAATGAACATCGGATTCAGTGAACATTCTTATTATGTACAGATGTATATGTCTTAAATAACGGTGTATTGTCTATTCATATGGACAGCCCAAGGGCTATAAATGCATTGTAATCCCCTCCATAATGGGGCAATTGATAATTGATCATTTACGATCATCATCAAGATTAAGGCAAAACACCCAGCAATACAAAACAGTGGACGTAGGCCATTTTTCTAAGGCTGAACCACTTTAAAAATCCTTTGTCTTATTTCTTATTTCATATTTATCTGTGATTAATTAATTAGATCAAGTATAGTTTTTTACATCAACACATGGGATGCAATATATATATATATATAAATAGATAGATTGATTGAGACTCTCCAACATACCTCCTGGCAACATACCTATAAACTTGTCCATTTTTAAAAATAGTAAAAAAAATATATTTTCAACCACATTTAGTACTCAAGATATACATAATGAAAAGATCATCTATAAAAAATCTTATCCAAAGATACAACTTGAGAATTGGTGAGATGACGATCATAAGTTTCAATGGTTAAAAATACACGTATTCATCCAAGTTTCAAATCACCCACTTTCAATTGGTATTTTTGAATGGAATTTTTTTGTAGATGATATCCTCATTATAGAGATCATGTAAACCAAATTCAGTTGAAAAAAATATTTTTTTACTATTTAAAAAAAATGAGTATGTTCACATATATGTTGCTAGGAGGGGTGTTGAAGAGTCTCACTATATATATATATATATATATATATATATATATATAGAGAGAGAGAGAGAGAGAGAGAGAGAGAGAGAGAGAGAGTCCTATTTTTTTTAAAATAGTAAAAAAAATAATTTTAAGTTGATATTTTTTATATGGGTTCTCGATATTTCAGTGTACCTTTGTGAAAAAATCAACTAAAAATAATATTTTTTGTTATTTTTAAAAAATAGGTAAAAAAATTGACAGTATTTAGTCTTTAAAACTATAATTTTTTTATAGGGACACACTGTAATGTCATGAACCCATATAAAAAATATTATCTTAAATTATTTTTATTACTATTTTAAAAAATGAGTACGTTCATAGGTATGTTACTAGAAGGTATGTTGAAGAGCCTGACTGTATATATACATATATATATATATATATATATATATATATTGAAAAGTTTGATCGTTTTACCCAACATAGGGATGACAATTTTCTCTGAAAATTCGTGTTCCCGCGGATACTCGAAAAAAAATTCCCTAAAAATTCTCGAAAATTCGGGGAGTAAAAATAGTTCGCAAAAAATTTCGGGTCGGGTTCGGGTATACTCTCGGGTCTCCACGGGGTACCCGAATTATTAATATATAATAAAATATATTATATTTATATAATAAATGTGTAAGTATAAAATCTAAATTATAAACCCTAAATCCCTTTATTCTCTCCCGCCTCTCACTAAGTAGACTCGCGCCTCTCATCACTCAGCAACTTCCCTCACTATCTTTCTCACGCTATCGACTCCCTCTCCCTCACTCAGCAGCTTCATTTCGTCCCTACTCGTCCCTTATATCTATCCATTCTTCGTCATCTCTGCTCGTTCCTGCTCATCCTCATATATGTCCCTCATCATCATCCCTACTCGTCCTCATCTTCAGGTATTACGAGAATCTCCTCATATTTAGCTATGCTTTTTTTATATGTTATGCTTTTTTTTTCTTCGTCCCTGCTCGCCCTCATATGTGTCCCTCATCTTAGTTATGCTTTTTTTTCTTGTTAAAATAGGTTATGATAAAGATCTGCTCCTCAAATCTGTTATGCTTTTTTCAATTTTTTTTTTTTTTTTTTATGTTTTGGAGATTTTTTTTAGGGATTTTTTCTCTTAATATAGGTTATGATCATAACCTATTTTAACAGGCCTGCTCCTCATATTTGTCATTTATGGTATATATATAGGACTACGAGAATCTCCTCAAATCTGTTATAGATTTTTTCTTTATTATATATATTTTTTTGATTCTCTCATTGTTGACGCCACTAAAATGGCCGTCTTCATTAATGCACATTAAATGCATAGTTATCCTTTGATCTTCCTTCTTGGTGTGCCGACCAGCTCTCCTCGGGTGCCGACTAACTCTCCTCGGGTGCCGACCAACTCTCCTCGGGTGCCGACTAACTCTCATCGGGTACCGATCAACTCTCCTCGGGTGCCGAATATTGCCACGTAGGATGACATGTGTCCTTTTCTGATTAGTCCTCGTAGATGGAGAATTTTTTGCGTCAACAGAAGCCCCCAATGCTCCATGCTCGATGGTTTACTGAAAGGATGGAGTATTTATTCTGCAGTGTTGCTTGGTGCTCGTGAAATTCTTGATCTGTCTTCTTGATTTGTTCAACATAGAGTGCACTATCTCCTGGATGACATATGATGCATGCTGATCGATGGTTGCTAATATCTCTTTTGAGGAACTCTGTTCGTTAAGTGAACGTGTGCTATGTATCACCCCTGAGAATTTGGATGCAGCTATGCCATAGTATGTAGCTTGTAGCTTGTCATAATCTTTAAGTATGCTGATTGGTTTGCCAGCCGACCAACTGCTTCCTGTGTCGAGCAACTGAATTCTAACTTTACATGCTTGATTTTTCTAATTTATGCTCCTCTGAATACTTTGTCGAGTAACATACTAGCTTTTGAACCCAACTCTTCAATCTTGTTAATACCAAGCTAGTGGTGGACTTCGAAACATTTTCATACAACTTCTTCTTCATTATTGGTCGAGACAGTAGTAGTAAAGATCTCAGTGTTATAGATGCTGAATTTGACTCCTGGACTTCAATATGCCTCCGTGTAAGTTTGTGGAGTTGAATTTGATACTCGACTGCATGATGTTATGAGAATGTGCCACCGAATGAACAACTGAATTTGTAATAGAAGCCCCCAAGTGTGGAATACGAACTTTGAGTACTTTCTTGGCCTTGAAATATGTTGGTCTTGTTGGAAAAATAAGGTCGAGAAAATATTCCATGAAATGACTCCCTGAGATCTTTGCATGTTTGCATTTTCTGGCTTCTATTATTTAACTCAGTTCAAGTGTTTAAGAAGAATATATGTTGACATTTCAATTATGAATTTCTACATTTCTTCCATCATATGACTCTTGTCGGCTTTTGAAGAATCTGTTTGAATTCCAACTTGGGAATTTCTACATGTGTTCTTTAGCTCAGTACGAGTGTTTGAGGAATAGATGTTTGAATTCTTAATTAGAAAAGCCTACATGTATCTCTTATCTTAACTCGATTAAGTCAAGTATGAAGCTATATGCCCAGGATTGGGGCATGTACGAAATGAATCTGATGGTGCCAATAGAATTGTTGTTTACAGTCTTGTTGCTGTGCTGTGTGCAGTCTAGCTGCGTTGTTTTTGTTCGGTATTGACCTTTTAAGGTCTTTATGTGCTGTTGATGAGCATCCAAGAATTGTGGGGCAAATAATTTTTCCTGAGCACCTGTTGAGGCTGAATCATATAAAAATTACGATTAGAATAATTATTTAGCCGACCAATATATAGTGTGCATCGTCTTCAATATTGGACAATTGAAATTTCCAGATAATAATATGAGAGATAACAATCAAAATATCTCGTGTTCTCATAAAAATATGATGTACATAAACGTGCCTCCATAAAAATATTTAACGGACTTGTGATTATGAAATTTTCGTTTATTCATATTTGAAATAAAAACCGATCCACTAATTTAATAAAATCGTGATTTGCAATATTTTGCAGATTTGATAAATGAAAAATTGGACAACTAATTTATGTTTATAATCATAAAAAGCATGACTGAATCAAAAGATGTATGTATGTATGTACAACATATAATTGATTATTCATATATGGATAAAATTGATCGTATCAACACAATTACATAATATGATTATTTGTGCAGAGAACATAGTTTTCTTGAAGAGAGAGAAAATGGGTCTGATTCAATTCATGTTAATATCGGAATGGAAAATACATAATTGTTCTTAATGCTTATCCCTATCCTAACATATTTGTTCATAAAATCTTCAAGTGGATCCATAGATGCAAGGATTTGTATAATATTTATGAGTCTAAAATTCACCAGATCCCCAAATTGAAATCGATCACACAGTTAGTGCATATAAAAATTATGACTAAATTAAAAGATTTCCAAATGAATCAAATTTGTATATACTCATATAAAAGAGATTTATGAATATAGAGAAATTATTTTATCTCCTTAAAGAAGAAATAATATAATATGTACACAAATTTCTCAAACTTTGTGATTATGAAATGTACATTTATGCAGATTTGTAAAATTAAATTCAACAATTTGTGAATATAAAATCATGATTGAATTAAAAGATGTATGCACAATATATAATTGATTTGATCTCTAATTTTATGGATATAAACATATGAGAATCATGATTTGAACAAAAATATAATGGGAATTTGAATAGTCATCAAAAATCTTTCACAAATTATTTCAAAATCAACAAAGAAAATTATCAAATCTTATCATCATCGTATATATTGGTATATTTAATCATTTAAAATATATATTCCATGATATAAAATTGAAACTTGAGAATCAAGCAAAAAGTTATGATTTATGAAATCCATTATTTTTCAGATATCTAAATAAGAATTAATCTAGCAGTTATGATTTAAAAATCATGATATGCAACATTTTGCAGATAAAAATTGGACAATTAAATTATGTATATAAACATAAAAATCATGATTGAATCAAAAGATGTATGTATAATATATAATTGATTATACATATATAGAAAATAAAAACTTAGCTTTTGATGGAGAACAATGCTTGTAACACGTTCCCACAGACGGCGTCAATTTGTTGAAGACAGAAAATGATCACGGCCATTTTAGTGGCGTCAACAGCAGATAAATGATGAGGATGAGATTGAAGATGAAGATAAACATTCACATAAAACATATAAGAGACAATGGTTTATAAAGTGGTTCGACTATGAATAAAGCCTACGTCCACTGTTATTTTATTCCCAGGGGTTTACAATAGCACAATATGGTGTAGAGAGAGAGATGATGTGTATCTTGTGTATGGTGTTTCTTAGTTTTCTCCCACCGTCCTCCCCTTTTGGCTAAGGAAATACATGTATTTATAGTGATGGGAGATAAAGAGATACAATGTCTTTATACATTCAGACATTTATGTCTACATACAATGAATCTAATTGTTGGCCTTTTATGATGGTTGATCCTCCTTAAATTTCTTGGTATGCTATGTGTTGTCATCTATTAATACAATATAAATGTACACTAAGGCTCATTAAATGCGCTGTCATCTTCATTAATGCACATTAAATGCATAGTTATCCTTTGAACTTCCTGGTTGGTATGCCGACTAACTCTCCTCGGGTGCCGACTAACTCTCCTCGGGTGCCGACCAACTCTCCTCGGGTGCCGACTAACTCTCATCGGGTACCGATCAACTCTCCTCGAGTGCCGAATATTGCCACGTAGGATGACATGTGTCCTTTTCTGATTACTCCTCGTAGATGGAGAATTTTTTGCGTCAACACTCATATCTATGTATTTTTAGTGTTAAAAAATGGGTTCCTCGCGGGGAACTCGATACCCATTTTAAACTGGGATGGGGATACCCGAACCCGTTATAACGGGGAATGGGAAATGATTTTTCTAACGGGAATGGGAATGGGGAGTTAAAATTCGACCCTAAACTGACTCGTTGCCATCCCTAACCCAAGTAAATTTGAGGCCCACTTGAAGCCTTATCAATAAATTAAAAAGTGTCACGGCGTAGCAAAAGAATATGTGGTGAGAAATCTGAGAACATCTCCCTAACTGGTGTACCCTGGATTCACTTTCGAATGACGATGGCAAAATGACTCCTCTTCGTCTTTTAAGTACATCTCTCTCTCTCTCTCTCTCTCTCTCTCTCTCTCTCTCTCCCCTGATATCCCTATCCCTCTACCTCTACCTCTTCGTCTCCTCGATATCGTTCTCCCATTTTATCCTATCTCTTATTCCCTTTCTTTATTGATCTTTTTCTATAATAATTTCTATATTCTATGTCTCTCTCTCACTAAATTTTCCTTGGTTTTTCAAAAATGCCTGTGCTAGTTTTCTTTTTCGCCCTCCCTCTTGGAAAGGTGACCATAGGGAGTCCAAACCTTTATTTGATCTTCCAACCCTGGAAGAAAATTGACCTCTTTCCTTGAGCGTGTAAGACGGCTAGGGGTGGTGGTGAAATGGTGGCCCGGAGGTAGTGGAAGTGTGTATTAGTGGCGTTGTGTGATAACCGAGGATAATAACTTAATGAAAATCAATTCGACTATTTCCCGCGATCGTGTGATGCGTCATTTGAACCGTCTTAAGATTTTTTGCTCGGCACCATTGTTACTTTGCGTACGATTTTCAACTCACAACAATAACAACAAAAGACACATTTTAAAAAATATCTATTAATTAAACATTGAGTACACTATATATATATATATATATATATATATGCGCGAGCTAACTGATTATGATAGTCATTTCGTATGTAAAATGTTTATTTTGTATAATTTATACCGGTAACGTTATCAAATATTGTAGTTCCCAAAATAATGACACGTTATAACATTTGGTGTCTTTAATGTGATTAAACAAAGACAAATCCTTCGTCAGTTTCACATTCAGCGATCGCATCCCACCTCTCACCGTTATTTATATCCACGTTTTGAGTAATTTTTTTATTACCCATTATAAATTATGAAAAAAATTCTTTACAACTATGTTTCTTATACATTTTAGCAAAAAATTTCAATATTTTTCCACAATTATTTCACTCAGAAAGAAGTATCACACGTGTATAATATTATAATTCTCTATTATGGAACTTACGATCTTCAGTACTACAAATAATTCAGAAATATTTTTAACCGCAAATTCGTACCACCAATATGTATCACACGTGTTATTTAATTATTTGTAGAAATATAAGTATATTAGGACAAACATTTATATATAGAGTACCTCCCCCCCCCCCCCCCCCCCCCCAAATAAAAAAATGATTAAATATATGATATAACTATTACACATAATTTGGGAAAATAATAGCTAAATAAAAGAAACTCATGATTGCTTTTTCACATATAGTTACTAGCAAATTCGTACCACCAATATGTATCACACATGTCATTTAATTATTTGTAAAAATATAAATGTAGTAGGACAAACATTTATATATCCACTACCTCCAAAAAATAATTAAATGTATGATGATACTTTTATACATAACAGGGGGGGAAATTATCTAAATAAAAGAAAATACTTTTTTTTTTGGTAAGTTTCATTTATTTACCCATTGGGATGCTCTAAGAAAGCAATACAGAACATATCCAATCTAAATGAAACATAAATTCAAAACCCACATCAAACATTCCAAAATTCTCACCAAAATTGCCAATCACTACAAATATAATAAATAGCAAGACTTTGCTTTTATCTTAAAGAAAGACAAACCCACTTAACTAAAGCTCCCAAAAATAGTTTCAAGCTCATCCTCAATCCTCAAATACTCCCCAATATCGGCCTGGTAAAGCACAACAATCCCATTAGGGGTCCATCTTCCTACAATCCTACGTGGACTTGGCCGCAATTCCAAACCCCAAAGGCACATCGGACATGGAAAACACCACAACCCCATCTCGGGACACAATATTCTCCATTATCTTCCCCAACCCATCTTTCAAAACATGGTTCCCGAGCAAAAATGACATTTCACTTGGGGGGGGGGGGGGGGGGGGGTGAGCCAAACCTTGTGTTTGGCATTGGCGGCGAGGAGGTTTAAGGAGTGGATGGTGAGGTATTGCTACGACGTCTAGAGTCCTATTTTTCTAAAGGGTTGAATAATTATGATTCGTCAAAAAGGAGAAGCGTTCCACGATGAATAGCCATCCCGACAGACTGAATTCTACCATCTCGATTTTTTTTAAATTATACGGGAGGAATACAAATGGCCTGATACAAATGTAAGAGAGAAAGGAAATGGGTTAATGCTCTCAATGATTTTAAAACAGAGCACGTGCGATTATAGAATACGTTTTTGCAAATGCTTGAAAACAATCCGTAAACTGAAAAACAAATAAAGATGTAAAATTATTACCATTGATTAATACTACAAATGAAATGGATACTGGTGAAAAATAATTTTATTCACATTTGACTAATAAAAATCATGTGTGCACCAATTCATGAGTTTTCGTATTAATGATTAATAAGGATGTTACTCTATAAATCTACATATAATATTCATTGCTCCTATATTTGTCCATTTATACAAAGTTAAATTAACAATTACTAACATAGTTAAGAGAAACTCCTATAAATTTGGGGTACCGTAAAGCATGATATATAACAAATTACGAAATATAATAAGTATAATAATAACCAAAGATTCAAAATCCATGCCAGGGAGATGATAAGGCCACCTTGAAACTCATATATTTCTCGATGAATTTCTGAATTGCAATCTGCCACGCCAAGAGCAAATTAATATAATAATAAAGCACTTATATATAGTTTTCTATTAATTAATATTTTTAAAAAAAATTAAAATCATATTCCATGTCGTTCCTCCACAAAATAAATATTTTTTTAAGTATGGCTAAATGCACTCCTAATGAGTGTTACTCTTACCGTTATTATACAATACCTTTAAAACACATTCAATAATTTAGGTATACACTTTTTCGGTATGCATAATTTTTCTTTTTGGAACCATACCTTTTTTTTTTTCCAATTCTCACAATCAGTACCTTGAAATGTTCGTTATCTCTTCTAAAGCGGATGCTAGTCATAAAAACTACCATCAAAGTTAGTAACTCATAAATTAAAACTCATAAATTCACAATAAAATTAAAGATACCAAGAACACAGGGTAGTGAAAATAATATAAAGAGAAAGCAAAATAAAATACATTACCAGGTGAAGGTTCATGAACGTTCCAAAACACATAAGTGTCAACATCATCCAAGCCTCCATCTTTGACTTTCTGTATAAGAACTTACCACATCTACATTGTATGAACATATATGTAAGGGAAATTCCACAAACACATCAAGATCAAAATATACACAAACTTCCAACAACCATCTCCAAAAAATAAAAAAAGCATAAACACCATCTTGGGTTAGGGGCCCAAGATTGATTTTTCGTTTAAAAGAATCACCCAACTATTATATATATTTAATTCCCTTAGGTTGTTGGTTTATCAAAAAATGACTTCTTAATCCAATCAAATGGCTAAACGATCCAGAGGTCGATGGTGGTGGTGGTGGTGGCGGAGACACCCCACATAGCGGAGGCTTATATATCAGTAGATTGGAGTTACGTTTTTGATTTTATGAACTTGAAAATCCTAGATCCCAAAATCCATCAATTGAAACCATTATTGGAACAATATCATTCTGATCCACCAAAAAAAACCAAGTTAAAGTCTTTAAATCCAAACAAACACCCCAACTCGTTATCGGATCTTTCTTTCCTCTTACTTGATATTGATGTTGATTGACAATACCTTATTTTTTCAATTCTCTTACAATGTCCATGATGAACATGAAAATCTTACAAAAATCTCAATCTCAACCATGATGAAAATGAAAATTTGTTCAATAGAGAAACATGAAGAAAATAAATCAATTAGGAGAGAGATGATTCTCACCGGAAAAAAGGAGACGGGATTGAAGAGTTGTTAAAATTGGAGATACGGTTATTGAGATTAGTAATTCCATTAACCACTATTTGGGTTTTTAACAACAACCCAAACGCTTATAATTCGTAAACCATTGATGCATCCGTACCGTACACATAGAAATTATTCTTATTATACTTGTCCGATACCAGCACCAACGCTTGGGATGATCTATGTTGTGTTGTTCATCTCCTCAATCTCCCGTATTCCTCTCTCCGTGCAAAATGTTAATTTATGATGAATAGAACAAGAGGAAGAGATAAGAATTAAAAAAGGTGAATATCAATGGGTTTTATTTGAGAGTTGGGTAGATTAATGAGCAAGTGAACTCATGGATACGATTTAAGAGAAGTATCATCTTTTAACATTTTAAGGAGCTCGGAGGGAAATGAAGAGAATTCGTGGAAATTAAAGAGATAATCGCGTAAGGGAAAATGGGTATGATGAAGGCTGCCACGTGGATGCCTCAATGCGAGGAAGAATTAAAGGCTTATAGTGCATTTTAGAATATATAATAGATTACAAATGTAAGGACATAAATCTCCAATTGAGTTCCTATATTGTTTTGACTTAATTCCGTGAACAAAACTATGTTTGTAATATGTCATAGGGATATTTTATTTTATCACGATCCCACTTGGTTTATGAAGTATTGAAGAAATTGAAGACGTTGTGGCAAAGCTTCAAAGAATTAATCATGCGGAAGTTTAATTGGTGCAAGTTTATTCGTCTTGAAGTTAATTGCATTTCGAGATCACACAGGTATGAATGTGTATAATTAATGGTGCTCAGAATAATTTTTATAGAAGGATAAGGATGAATTTTTATAAACAAAATGTTTTAAAATGTTTGTAAAAGTGCTTTAAATGTTTTGCACTACGTTTTATTCTGATAAGCTCGAAAAAGAGTTTGACTTAATTGTATCTCTTTTGAAGAAACATTTTAAAGAAAAAGTCAAACTGACACGCGCGTCGTTCAAACGACATCTCTGCTCGTTCGAGCGAGATAGCCATGTCGCGCAAACGACTGGCCAATCTCGTTCGAGTGACACATTTTTTGAGGCGGTGAATTTTTCCTATTTAAAGTGTGGTTTCGTCAGAATTTAAATAAGGTGCAATCTGGAAAACAATTTTCAATCTAGTACGAGTTTTGCACAAGTTTTTCTAAGGTTTCAAAGCTTAAACACATACTTAGAGTTTGAAAAGAGCCGAGTTATCATTACTATATGTTTATGTGATCTTGATCCACCAAGAAGGTTTGTTCTATACTTGAACATCTGGGTTTTGCGGTGAAAAAAAGAGACGGACTTCTTGTTCAACATCGTAGATGTATCAAAGCCATTCAGCGGTCACCGAGACATACGTGGACGCGTGTGTTGTGGACAGGTATCATGGATGAAGGACTTTCTTCTTGGGCACTGTGAGAGGAGTGGTTGAAGATCAGAAGAGCGTCAAGACCCATGGGGATCGAGTCGTTGAATGAGTCTTTTTTCTGTTCGTTGTAATTCCACATTCATAGTAATTATCTGGCTTGGGCCGTCCGAGGGTTTTTCCCGTCGTACATCTTGCGTTGTGAGTATTCTCTACTTTACTTTACTTGCTTTAATCACTAGATGCATGTTTAGGATTAATCAAGATAAAATTGGTTTACAGTAAGAATTGTTTTTTCATAACTTGGTTTGGTGCTAATTAAAAGTTGGACAATTTTTTTTGGTGAAAATTGGTTTGATTTGAAACACACTTGTGTAGGAACACTCTTTCAAATTGGTATATGAGATAGAAAACATAATTTATTTGTTTTGTGATCCCGTGTGTTTTCAAAGATGAATTTTGGAAATAACGAACTTTTTCGAACTCCTATTTTTTATGGCACTAATTACACCTATTGGAAGATGAGAATGAAAAGTGCATTAAAATCTATTGATGAGTGTGTATGGCTAGCAGTTGAGAAAGGTTGGACACCCCCTGTCCTTATTTTAGGTGAGGTTACTAATTTAAAGCCTGTCGAGTCATGGACCGAAATTGAACATAGATTTTCACAATATAATTCTAAGGGTTTGCACATTATTTCTTCACTTGTCACACTGGAAGAATATAATAGAATTATAACATGTGAAACATCAAAAGAGGCTTGGGATATTTTGGCACTCACTCACGAGGGCACTAGCACGGTTAGGGCATCAAAGCTTCAAAATCTTACTACAATGTTTGAGACCATTAGGATGTTAGAGAGTGCAACTTTTGATGAGTTTTATGCTAGGTTGTCTAATATTCTCAACTCGTCGTTTAACCTAGGTGAGAAAATTCCTGACGACCGTGTCGTTAAGAAAATCCTTAGGTCGTTGCCTAGTAGGTTTGATGCGAAAGTGACTATTTTAAACTCCTTGGGTAAGTTAGAGTCGTCGAAACTAGAAGATATTGTAGGTGAGTTACAAACCTATGAAATCGACATGATTACCTCCAAGCAAGTGCCTAAGAAAGAAAAAGGTATTACTTTGAAAACTCGAAAGGAGGAAATTAAAGTTTCGGATTCCGATTCCGATTCCTATTTTGAGGATGTTGCTTTGTTGGCAAAGAAATTTAAAAAATTTATTAAATTTCAAAAGCAATCGAAAGATGCCAAGAATTTGAAAAATTCAAGAACAACAAAGTTGATCCCACCTCTAAGGATAAGTTTGAGAAGCCTAAGAGAGATGAGTCGGATAAGTGTTTTGGTTGTGAGGGGTACGGTCACAAAGTTAAGGAGTGTACCACTAGACTTAAGAAAGTGGGCAAGCAAACCATTATATATAGTGCCACCTTAAGTGATAGTGATCCAGAAGAGGGAGAGAGTTCCCCCATTGAGCGTAACTTTATTGCGTTTATGGCAGGTCATGTGCGTGACGACGATTCTCATGTGAATGACACTTCCGATGAGGTTTTAAGTAAATCTCATTTTAGTGAGTGTGTAGAGAGTGACGAAGAGGAGATAGATGTGAAAGAATTGCAAGTTGCATTTAATGTGTTGTATGCTGAGATGGGTAAGGTGAAAAAGGAAAATGCAAATTTGCAAGCTAAGTTGAATGAGCGTGCCATACAAAATAATGATAGTTTGATTGAGGATCTTCGGGCACGAGAGAAAACTCTTAGGGAGAAATTAGATTATGTCGAGGGTGAGAGAGATAATATCCGTGGCTTGATGGAGTCTTTGAAAAAGGAGATTTTAGAGTTTGAGGAGTCTAGGCGTTTGCTCGAGTCTAGGATTCATGAGTTGAAAGAGAGATTGAGAGACTCGTCTAGAGTTAAGTTTGATTTGAAGGCTAGGTCGGAGAAGTTAGATAAGATCTTAGCACCGTCCAAATTAAGGGAGATAGGGGAGGTATAGGTTTTGATTAGAAAATTGTTCCCATTCTCCCCACACGTGTGAGAAACACTAGGATGATTAGAAAAGGTCCACATATAGGTAATCATTCCCACCGTCGCTACACTTGCACATTTTGTGGTAGGAAGGGTTACCTTAGGCGTTATTATTACGACCTTAGACAAGCTCCTAGGAAGTTCAGGAATAAAGTTGCCCTGGTTCCCCAAACCCCCATGCGTCGTTTTACACCTACTTGGGTTAGGAAATCGGATTTAGTAGCTTTAGGAATAATACTTCATGATTCTCGTTTGGGTGCACTTGATTCCTCCCATGCTAAATCTAAAGGATGATAGTGTTGACATGTTTGTCATATGTTAGTTTGCTTCATGATATATTCATTTCTAGTATAATGACTTGTGTATCATTTTGTATTATAGTTTTTCATTTGTTTGAGTCCTATTGAAAAAATAAAAAAAGATTTTGTTTTTGAGAAAACTTTTGAAAAACCCAAAAAGATTTTGCTTTTATTTGAGTCAAAATATGTTTGAAAAGCTAAAAAGATTTTCGGTTTTTGTTTTTGAGTTTACATATTTGATGTGGCATATTGGTGTGCTTGGACCCCCCATCGTTTCATATCCACGTGGCTAGGACATTTGGTCATTATTATCGATACTTAGAATGATCTTAACCATTGTTTATATGGGGTTGTTTCGAAGTTGATATGCATTTTGATTTGACTTTATATATATGCCATCATTGCACACATGCACGATTCTATATGGATGTTTGACTTCTCTTGCATATTTGAATTTGGTGAGACGTTCTTATCTCAATCTTGTCTATGCGTAAGAAGACTTAAGGAGAAGTGTGCATATAAGAACCGTTTACCGTGAGAATTTGTATTGGTACCTAATTGAAAAAATGATGAGTGATTTACGGGAAAGGGCGGTGAGAGTTCAAAATTAACTCGTCGTAAAAGTCACCGTTTAAAAGAAACCAAAAGAAAAAGGAATAAGAAAAAGGGCCAATAAGATTTTCTCTAAGTTGAAAATGCTAGAAACCTCAAAAGAACTTGAAAAAGTATGTTTATGAGGGAGTTTGGTTGGAGAAAATTTAAATGGGTTTGCATAACTAATCCTAATGTTGAAACATTGCAATTTGACGCTATTGTTTGTAGAGTCATCAAAATTCTGGATTTGTGTGCATGTAGTATGTTTAGTTCATTAAGCTCACACTTTAATTGTCATATGGCTATGATAAAGTTTGATGATTTATCGCTATCAATTAGAGCTTCTTGATCTTTTCGATGTGTTGGAATTGTGACTCTTTTATTGTAGTTTCACACCCATACATTCCATGTCCAAGTTTGAGCACATAAGTACTACGTTTGCATGTAACTTGTACTGTTAGTTTTTATGCGTTTTTGTTGTTTTGCTGCTGTCAGGCCCTTCCAGTGTGATTTTTCTGGAAATTTTTTCACTGGGCAAAAATATATAATTTTTTGAGAATCTGAGAAAATTTGGCCTGTCGCGAGAAGTCGTTCAAACGACATCTCCATTTCGCGAGACGTCTCGTTTGAGCGACGTCCACATCTCGTTTGAACGACGTCCCTGGTTCGTTCGAACGACAGTCTGGGATTTTTGGCTTCTTTTTGTTTGCAGCTCCCTGGTTATTGTGGTATATTTTTTGGTACTGCTGGAATCTTTCGGGATTGTCTGGTTTATATGCAGGTTATATTATTTCAATATTGGTATTTTGCACATAATTCCGTTTATCACTCCTGATTAGTTTGCTATATTCTTTGTGTGATTCCTGGTTTACTAGCTAAAAATTTGTCATATATTGATCATATTTAGCTGTCTGTTTCATGATTATCTAGCGCTTATTATTTGATATATCTTCATGCTAGATACTTGTTGATTAATTTATCTTTTCACCGGGCTGTCTATTAGAGACAAAAAGGGGGAGAAATGTATGTGATGTAGGGGGAGTGTTGAGCATGTTTTTTATTACATATTTTTCAAATTGGTATTACAAATTGGTGGTACAAAATTGGTATCATTTTGTTGTTGAATTGTTTAACAACTGATTTGTAAGGACATTTTTGTCCATTATCATTTGTTATGTCATACGCCGTTACACCGTTGAAATAATTCAAGGTTCATATCGTCATCAACGGATCCGAATATCAAAGAAGAGGAGGAATCAAAAGTCTGACAGGCCGGACCGGTCCGCCCAGAAAAAAGAACCGATCCGACCCCGGATCGGTCCTCCCCTGTACCGGACCGATCCGCTTGCTGAAAAGCCAGTATACCCCAGGCCGAAAGCGAACCGATTATGCCAAAATTAAAACGAACCGATCCGCCTACTCGGACCGATCAGCCTCAGACCCGGACCGGTCCGCCTGGGATAATTTCAAACAGATCGTGGTCAGATTTTTTAGGCTAAAAGTTTCTTTTATAAACCCACTACAGGGAGTTTGTTTCTAAGACTTGTTCACACGATTTTCATAGTTCATAAACTCAAAAGTCTTCATCTTTGTGAGTACAAAACTCATGGTTTGATTCACACAACCTCTCATACATTTGCGAATCATTTTTGGTAACCCTAGAACACAAACCTCTGCTGTTCAACCCTTGTGAAGAAGATCGCTCTTCTTCTTCATTGCTACCCTACTGGAAAGGGATATCTCCAGCCGCCGACTACAGAATCTGACACCTGAGGGTAATTCTTAGTCACTTGTATTTTCGTTGTAATCCGAAATTGTACGTTACAATATTATAATGAAAATAAATGATTTTGCCCCTTTGGGGGATTTTTCCTCATTTGTGTGTGTTTGAATACTCTTGCTTACTTTACATCTTAATTCAATCACACCTAGATGCATGTTTAGGGTTTATTTGGGTTAAACATAATTTAATTATGTAATTTCTTATTTGAACGCACGCGCCTACTCTCTTCAAATTGGTATCAGAGCCAGTTACACAATTTTACCGTGTAATTTTTCTCAAAATATTTCTAAGAAATCAATTTTCTAAAAAAAAATTGATTTTTGAAAACGAGTGTGTTCATTATGGAGAAGTTATATAATAAAATGCCAGTTTTTGACGGAACAAACTATGCATATTGGAAAGCCCGCATGAGATCTGCTTTAAAGGCCATAGATGAAAGGGTTTGGATTTTAGTTGAAAGAGGGTGGACTCCTCCCTCCGTCATTGTTGATAACGTGATCAATTTAAAACCTATCACTTCTTGGACTGAAGACGAATTTAAATGGTCATCATTCAACTCTAAGGGTCTAAGTGCTATTTCTTGGTCTGTCACACCGGATGAGTTCAAACGCATAATGACGTGCACCATGTCAAAAGAGGCATGGGATGTTTTACAACTCACCCATGAAGGAACAAATGCTGTGAAAGAGTCTAAATTGCAAAATTTGAAAACTCAATTTGAAACCATCACCATGCATGAGACTGAATGTTTTGATGATTTCTATGCTAGACTTTCTGACATTGTTAATACTAGCTTTAATCATGGTGAACATATTCCTAATGCTAGAGTTGTTAAAAATATTCTTCGTTCTTTACCTAAGCGTTTTATCCCTAAAGTCACTGTGCTAAATTCTATGGGTAATTTAAATACACTAAAATTGGAAGAACTTGTAGGAGATTTGCAAACTTATGAAATTGATATGTTCCCTAAAACTGCTAGGTCTAAAGATAAGGGAATTGCACTTAATGCCAAAGAGAAAAATAGTGAGGGGTCGGCTAGAAAGAGGGTTGAGTCATCTAGAAAGAGAGAGAATGACACGTCAGATTCTGAGTGTGATTTTGACTTAGATAATTTGGCTCTTTTTGCAAAAAATTTCAAGAGGATTCTCAAATTTAAGAAAAATGGCAATTTTAAACATAAAAAGAAATTTGAGAAAAATAAGTTTGAAAAGAAAAATGAAAAAGATTCCAAAAATCCTCCTAAGAAAGAAAGTGAGAGATGCTTTGAGTGTGACGGTAGGGGTCATAGAGCCTTTGATTGTGCCACTCGTCTGAATAGAGAGAAAGGGAAAGCTGTCCTTAATGCTACTCTTAGCGACGACAGTGAAGTCGAGACGGTGGATTCAGGAGATGAGTCACCGCATGAGTGTAACTTCACCGCATTCATGGCCAGTCATGTGAGAACTCCTAGTTCTCCTCACGACGATGAGGATGATGCTTCACAGGGACACCTCGACAGTGAGATCGATGTGAGTGAGGAGGAGGATGACTCAAGTGAGAGCGAGAGTGATATTCAACGCGCCTACGCTGAGTTATATTCTGAGTCATTTAAAACTAAAAAAACATAACAAAGCGCTAGTTCTTAAGATCACCGTCTTAGAGGAAGATTTAAGAAAAGCGAGAGAGAGAGATTCCTCCATCTTCACCGCCCTGAGAGAGAGAGAATCTGCCTGTGTTAAGAAAGAGAGTCTGTTTAGAGAGAGAGAGAGAGTATTTTTGAGAAAGAGATAGGGGACTTGACTAAACAAGTGGCTAGTCTTACGAGTGAGCTCCATTCCTCCGTGGAGACTCGGAAGAAACCTGAAGCCCTTATTGCCCAGCTGACTCATGATCTTGAGAAAGCACGAGAAGTTAAGGTACAAATCGAGGACAGATCAGGGAAAATGGGAAAGATGCTCCTCGGCCCCGCTTTAGGTTTTGGTGATAGGCAGGGAATTGGTTATGATGGTGGCTCCACCTCTCAAATTTCACCTGGACCAGTTCCTGAGTTTACTACTACTCCTTTTGGCCATCATCAAAAACCTCGAAGGAGAGTTCGACCGAGAAAAGCAAACCAAGATCCGCCTTTCACTGTGTTCTTTTATACCTATTGCAAAAGAAAAGGCCGCCTCAGGGAGTTTTGCTATATCACTGGTCGGACACGACGTACTACAGCTCCACGTCAGCATACTGATGATTTTACCAGTCTGAGAGAGCTAGTTGAGCTTTTAGCTGCCACGTCTCAGAGTTTGATGGAGGAATTCCGACGGATGCCTTTGCCGTCAGTGAATGCTTCTCACATTCCAGCTAAAACCAATAACAACAAAGGCAAACAAAAGGTCTCCACCTCTTGGGTACCTAAGAAATATAAAAAGGCCTTTGTTGTTCATGTTTCTCTCAAAGCACATAATACCTCACAGTGGTATTTTGACAGTGGGTGCTCCAGACATATGACAGGTGATGCCTCATTTTTTACATCTCTTAAGGATTATCAGGATGGCAGAGTCACCTTTGGAGATGGGAGCAAGTCTAGCATTATAGGACGAGGTACTGTCGAGTTACCTGGTTTTCCTAATCTAGAAAATGTTTTGTACGTCAAAGGTTTGAAAGCAAACCTTCTCAGCATTAGCCAGCTGTGTGACGCTGACTTTGCCGTAAAGTTTGACCGGGATGCTTGTAAGGTCTATAATCAAGCCGGTAAACTTTTAGTGCAAGGGATGAGGACAAAGGATAATTGCTATGGGACTGAGCCCACATCCTCACTTGTCTGCAACAGTGCTACGATCACTCCTATGGATCTGTGGCACCAACGTCTAGGTCACATAAATATTAGAGATCTCACTCGCTTAGCTAGAAAGGACCTAGTACGTGGCTTACCATCTCTTGGAAGGCCAACTTCCACGATTTGTGGACCTTGTAAGATGGGAAAACAAATTCGTAGTCCCTATAGGAAGTTGCATTCCATTACCACCTCTCGTGTTCTTGAGCTTATACACATGGACCTTATGGGTCCCACTCGTACCGAGAGTCAGTGTGGTAAGAGGTATATCCTAGTGATGGTAGACGATTTCTTCAGATACTCCATTGTAGGTTTTTTGAGAGAGAAATCCGATGCTGTATAGTTTTTAATGACCTAGTGCCGTGTCCTGCAAAATCAATACGGAGTCACTATTAACAGGATACGTAGTGACAATGGCACTGAATTTAAGGAAACAAAAGTTAATTTTTATTGTGATGACCTTGGGATCAAACATGAGTTTTCTTCTGTGAAGACTCCTCAGCAAAACGGGATTGTTGAGAGAAAGAATAGGACGATCCAGGAGATGGCTAGATCTATGCTTCTAGGTCGTAAAGTTTCTAGGAGATTTTGGGCAGAGGCAGTGTCTACTGCATGCCACACGGTGAATAGGGTTTACCTGCGTCCACACACACTTCAGACACCTTATGAGTTGTGGACTGGCAAGAAGCCCTACCTTGCATATTTCCGTATTTTTGGGAGTAAATGCTACATCCTACGGGATAGAGAGCAATTAGGAAAGTTTGACTCCCGGACCGACGAGGGAATATTGCTAGGATATTCATCGACTAGTAAAGCATACCGGGTTTTTAACCTGAAGAGCTCTAAGGTTATGGAGTCAATAAACGTCACCGTGCAAGATAACGAACCTCCGACGGTTATTGATCCTAACCTTCAGTGTGAGGATGAGGACTTTTCTGACAGTGATTTACTTGTCCCTCTCTCACACTCTGTGGACCCTACTCCTGTGCTAGGGGACACACCTGCTTGTGTTCGCAAGAGTCATGACCCTTCTGCCATTGTTGGTGATCCCACTCTTGGGGTCAAGACTCGTGCTCAGCTAGAGAATGTCGTTAGCCACTTTTTCTACACGTCCAAAGTCGAGCCCAAGAATCATAAAGAAGCACTCAAGGATGAACACTGGATATCTTCTATGTAGGATGAGTTGCTTCATTTTAAAAAGAATAATGTTTGGGAACTTGTCCCCCGACCTAGTGAGACTAATGTGATAGGTACCCGGTGTATTTTTAAGAGTAAAATGGTACCATAATCCGAAACAAGTCTAGATTGGTCGATCAAGGCTACAAACAGATAGAGGGTGTAGACTTTGGAGAGACATTTGCTCCTGTTGCGAGGCTTGAGTTCGTTAGTCTACAACTCGCCATCGCATGTCATCTGCGCTTCAAGTTATATCAGATGGATGTCAAGAGTGCCTTTCTGAATGGCATTCTATAGGAGGAGGTTTATGTGGAACAACCAAAAGGGTTTGAAGACCCTAAGCACCCTGAGCACGTTTATTATCTAAGGAAAGCCTTGTATGGTTTAAAGCAAGCACCCCATGCTTGGTACGAGAGGCTTACTTCCTATCTCTTAGCTCGTGGCTTCAAGATAGGTGGAGTAGATATGACGTTGTTTGTCAGGAGAGATGACGGTGCTATTTTGGTTGCCCAGGTCTATGTGGACGACATAGTCTTTGGATCCACATGCTCCCAGCATGCTCACCACTTTGAGGAGGAGATGAAAAGTGAGTTTGGGATGAGCATGGTTGGTGAGCTTACATTCTTCCTTGGTCTCCAGGTTCGTCAGCTAGAGGATGGGATGTTCATCTCCCAATCCAAGTATACTAGAGACCTAGTGAAGAAATTTGGTTTAGACTCCGCTAAGCATGCACGTACACCTATGAGTACCACTACAAGCTTAGTAAGGACACTTCAGGTAAGGACGTAGAGCAAACCTTGTATCGGAGTATGATAGGTAGTCTTCCCTACTTGACTGCCAGTCATCCCGACATAGCCTTTAGTGTTGGATTCTGTGCGCGATATCAGGAGTCCCCGAAAGAGTCACATTTACTCGCTCTAAAACGTATTATTAAATATGTGAGTGGGACTCTCTCACACGGTATTTGGTATTCCTTTGATACCGATGACCGTCTGTCTGCCTATTCAGATGCCGATTGGGCCGAGGATGTAGATGGCTGTAGGATCACTTCTGGTGGGTGTTTCTATTTTGGTTCTGCTCTTGTCTCCTAGCTAAGCAAGAAACAAAATTCCATCTCTTTGTCCACTGGGGAGGCTGAGTACATAGCCGCCGGGAGTTGTTGCACACAACTCTTGTGGATGAAGCCAATGCTGAAGGATTATGGGATTTCACAGGACACAATGACCATTTCATGTGATAACACGAGCGCGATACACATATCCCGCAATCCAGTCCAGCATTCGCGCACAAAGCACATCAGGATACGCGAGCACTTTATACGACAGCTAGTTGAGGAGAAAGTCGTATCCCTGAGTTTTGTTCCCACCAACCGTCAGTTAGCCGACATTTTCATGAAACCTTTAGATGCCCTTAGATTTGAGAGTCTTAGGAAGTCTTTGGGGATTTACACAGTTGACTGAGGGGTTGGTCCATGTCTAGAATAGGATGCTTTTTCATGTTCATATCATATGCTTCCTATTTCTAGTATGTTTTATATGTATCATTCTTTTGTTGTACAGCTATTTATTTATTCTTTTGAAAAATCCAAAAAGATTTTTTTTGTTGTTTTTGTATATAAAAATTTCAGAAAAGTCCAAAAAGATTTTTTTTGTATTTTTTTTGCACCTTTTGTGGATGAGCATTTAAGATATCCGAGTCACAAATTCATTCCATTTATCCATGTGATTTTTTGATAGAGATTTGAGACGCTACATCATTTCATCCATGTGCTTTACATTGTTTGGAGTCTTTGAGATGTAATGAGTGATATTTTCCTACATGGTTGACTCCTATCTCCTTTACTGCACACATGCATGAATTTGTTTGATTATTGTACTTGTCTATCACATGTTGGCTTGAGTGTTCCCATCTCAATTCTGTTTATACAACTAACACTATGCGATAAAACTTGACAAAATTGAAATGCATGTAAAAACCGTTTTTTTGTGAGACTGTGTGTTTGTTTAAGAATGGGGAGGGGCTGCGAAAGACAATCATCTATTCTTTGCGCAAAAGCCACCGTTCAAAAGGACCTAAAAAATGGAGGAATTTTATTATCCGGGGTCCAAAGAGGTTAAAAGAGCCCAAAAAATTTAAAGGCAATAAAAAGCAATTCATGCCAAATATGGGCCACTTAGGTTTCACCATCAATTCTCCAAAGTTTGAGAATTTAGAATGCCTCTATTCAAAATTATAATCTGAGGGAGTATGGTTGGATAATATAAACGGGTTTGCACTTCCTTGAAAGTCTTGAAAAAGCATGAAATAGTTTTGGACGTTATTGGTGTGGAAATCACTTTGAGCTTTGATTTGTTGATTTGATTCAGTCAATGTCCTATATTTACACCTTTTTACACCAAAGGAAGACTTTGAGTTCATTCGTTAGGAGTATCCGATATTCATCGTGCACATATGTTATGATTGTATGCATTGATTTTCCTACCGAAGTTGATCACACCCATTCATTTACGCCATCATTGACTTGGTTGTTCTGTGTTTGCTCATGGTGTGTTTCTAGTTTGTTTGAAAAATTTTGAAAAATTACAAAAAAAATAAATAGTTGTTTATTCCTTGTGACACCCTTGCTTTGATTGTTTGATTTATTCTTCTCACTTGTCTATTTGGGGACTTCATAAAAAGGGGGAGAAAGAATTATCTTATTTGGGGGAGTTTTGAAGTTTTGAGCAGTTTTGCGCGTTTATCATAAATCATCAATTGGTATATATGTTTATCTCATCAATTGGTATCTATGTTTATCTCATTTCAAACTCGATACGTCACTTGGTATTTTGCTTTTTCTCATGTGTGTAGGTACTACATGAATTATCATTGGATTACACACCCTGCACACCCTGATGAGAAAAGCATTGAGATTCCTGAAGATTCGAAGAGCAAACTATGAAGTCTTATTCATTTGTACCTTTTTAGTTTTGGGTTCATGGAAGGGTATATTTGTATAGGCATTTTTGTTGGTTGATAATTCGGATGTTTGTTTTTATGTATGTACCGGCATAGACATAGGGAGAGATTTGTAAGGGCATTTTTGTCCATTATCATTTGTTATGTCATACGCCGTTACATCGTTGAAGTAATTCAAGGTTCATATCGTCATCAACGGATCTGAATATCAAAGAAGAGGAGGAATCAAAATTCTGACAGGCCGGATCGGTCCGCCCAGAAAAAAGAACCGATCCGACCCCGGATCAGTTCGCCCCTGTACCGGACCGATCCGCTTGCTGAAAATCCAGTATACCCTGGACCGGAAGCTAACAGATTATGCCAAAATTAAAACGAATCGATCCGCCTACTCGAACCGATCCACCTCAGACCCGGACCGGTCCGCTTGGGATAATTTCAAACAGATCGTGGTTAGATTTTTTAGGCTAAAAGTTTCTTTTATAAACCCACTACGGGGAGTTTGTTTCTAAGACTTGTTGACACGATTTTCAGAGTTCATAAACTCAAAAGTCTTCATCTTTGTGAGTACAAAACTCATGGTTTGATTCACACAACCTCTCATACATTTGTGAATCACTTTTGGTAACCCTAGAACACAAACCTCTGCTGTTCAACCCTTGTGAAGAAGGCCGCTCTTCTTCTTCATTGTTGCCCTACTGGAAAGGGATATCTCCAGCCGCCGACTACAGAATCCGACACCTGAGGGTAATTCTTAGTCACTTGTATTTTCGTTGTAATTCGAAATTGTACGTTACAATATTATAATGAAAATAAATGGTTTTGCCCCTTTGGGGGATTTTTCCTCATTTGTGTGTGTTTGAATGCTCTTGCTTACTTTACATCTTAATTCAATCACACCTAGATGCATATTTAGGGTTTATTTGGGTTAAATAGAATTTAATTATATAATTTCTTATTTGAACGCACGCGCTTACTCTCTTCATGATTTTCCAGAGTTTATTCATATTGGTATCTATTGTAAAATTGGTATCATTTGGATATATATATATTGGTTTCATTTGTTCCACCATACTTCAGTGGATATTTTTTTGTTTGTTTCATGTGTGTAGGTATGCTTTAGAGATTCGAGATTTCAAGTCTACATCACATTCAAACATTTCATGCTTGCCGGTGCTTCATATTCTAGTCCATGTCCCGTAATTTTGACTCTGGACTTATGGGATGGGATTTAGGCGTCATACGGCTTGATGGCATAACTTAGGCATTTCACTGGTTTAGTTTTGTCTCGGAATAGTCAAAGGGGGAGATTTCTAAGGACATAAATTTCCAATTGAGTCCATGCATTATTTTGACTTAATTTCGTGAACAAAATTGTGTTTGTAATATATGTCATAGGGAAATTTTATTTTATCACGATCCCACTTGGTCTATGACGTATTGAAGAAATTGAATACGTTGCGGCAAAGCTTCAAAGAATTAATCATGCCAAAGTTTAATTGGTGCAAGTTTATTCGTCTTCAAATTAATTGCATTCCGAGATCACACAAGTATGAATACGTATAATTAATGGTGCTCGGAATAATTTTTATAAAAGTATAAGGATGAATTTTTATAAAGAAAATGTTTTAAAATATTTGTAAAAGTGTTTTAAATGTTTTACACTACATTTTATTCTAATAATCTCGAAAAAGAGTTTGACTTAATTGGATCTCTTTTGAAGAAACGTTTTAAAGAAAAAGTCAAACTGACACACGCATCGTTCAAACGACATCTCTGCTCGTTCGAGCGAGATAACCATGTCGCGCGAACGATTGGCCAATCTTGTTCGAGCGACACATTTTTCGAGGAGATGAATTTTTCCTATTTAAAGAGTGGTTTCGTCAGAATTTAATTAAGGTGCAATCTGGAAAATAGTTTTCAATCCAGTACGAGTTTTGCACATGTTTTTCTAAGGTTTCAAAGTTTAAACACATCCTTAGAGTTTGAAAAGATCCGAGTTATCATTACTATATGTTTATGTGATCTTGCTACACGAAGAAGGTTTGTTCTATACTTGAACATCTGTGTTTTGCGTTGAAGAAAAGAGAAGGACTTCTTGTTCGACATTGTAGATATATCAAAGCCATTCGGTGGACACCGAGATATTCGTGGACGCGTGTGTTGTGGAAAAGTATCGTGGAAGAAGGACTTTCTGATTGGACACTGTGAGAGGAGTGGTTGAAGATCAGAAGAGCATCAAGACCCATAGGAATCGAGTCGTTGAGTGTGTCTTTTGTCTGTTTGTTGTAATTCCACATTCATAGTAATTGTCTGGCTTGGGTCCTTCGAGGTTTTTTCCCGTCTTGGATTTTTCCTCGTACATCCTACTTTGTGTGTATTCTCTACTTTACTTTACTTGCTTGAATCGCTAGATGCATGTTTAGTATTAATCAAAATAAAATTGGTTTAAAGTAAGAATTGGTTTTTCACAACTTGGTTTGGTGCTAATTAAAAGTAGAATAATTTTTTTGGGTGAAAATTGGTTTGATTTGAAACACACTCGTATAGGACCACTCTTTCAACAAAAGGTTCTCAGAGGATTATGACCATATATTAAAGGAATAAGGTAATATTTATGTGATGCTATAGGTGTTGAGGTTTTATTCATAAAATTATATAGTGACATTTTAGTTTTCAATAACAGTCTTGTTTAGTGCATTTGCGAGAGGAATCATGTCTGTGTAAGTACCTTATTATTATGATTTAAATATATTATATGCTATGTTTGTCAATTTTACTTAGTAGAAATTTTGATGAGTTGGTGTGGAGTTGTGTCCTCGAGTGGTGATGCACTCGGGGGGAGAACTTGCTTTCGTGTTCACGGTTATGCCCAAAAGTGCTTGTTTCTTGGTCCGCTGCTTCACCGGAGGTCGAGTTATCAGTTCAATGTGGGCCGAACGAAGACTTTTCCCCTGAAAAACGTTTGTTGCCATATGCAGTTTGAGTCACACACCCCTGATTATATACCCTGGCCTTAATGTGTTCCGTGCGATAAAGGATTTTTTTGGTTGTTCAGAGTCTCCACTTTATTTTATAAAAAAACAAAGGAAAGGGTTAGGGTTATCCCTTTCGGAATAATCCTATGGTAGGTTCATAAGGGTACTTGTGTATGACTCTCTGCATGTATAACGGGTGGGATTTAGTATGTATGTAAATGTGCGAGAGAGCTCGGTTTTGATATGGTTTGACATCTCTTTTAAAGTTTAATGAGAGATTGAAAGTTAATGTGAGAGATGGATACATCTTTGTTATGAAAACATATCGAGAGATATATTATAGATGATAGTGCTTATAAAAAGGATTCAGTATTCTACCCACGTACCAAAGAAGACTTGGGATGAAAGACTACATAGTTCACTAGTGATTAATGTGTACGTGCTTGCACATTTGTATGGGGGTGCGCGAGAGATCGTGGCTTTGGAATAATTTGATATATTTTGGGGGTTATAAGAGTTAATGGATGAGGAATGAGAAATGGATGTTTATTATTTGGGACAATAGATCAAGATACATATTATTAAGGCTTTCGCTCATGAGAAGAACTTGGTATTGCACCTACTGTTGCATGCCCCAAAAGAAAGCTGGAGCATTATCGCACCCAGGGGGAGCTGTCACGTAGTAATGATGGATGAATGGGAGTGCTTGTCTCCTGGTCCATCGCGTTACCCCGAGTTTGGTTTATTGGTCTAAGGTTTTGGGGGATTAGTGACTTTGCTCGTGGATGTGGTTCGACGCCATGTCCAGTTTTTGATGCACGCCCTTGGTAAGTGTGGCTTTCGTGCAAAAAAGGGGGTTCCATAAGTTGTTCAGATTCTCCGATTTGTTTTATATAAAAAATAAAAAAAGGTTCGAGCTAGAACTTTCAGGCTAATCCTAAGCAGATTTTAAAGTTCATGGTTGGTCCAGAGATTCATGTTATGCAAGTTCAGGAACTGAGTGACGAGTGGGGAAGGTCTTAGACAACCCACTTATTCTATATTCTTCCTTAATTCTATGCTAATTATTGCTCTTTACATTAATTGATTACATTTTGGTTATTTTTAGAACATGTTTGAAGACCTTATCTTCAATGTCCCTTAAAATGTTAATAGATGCTTGAATTAGGAAACAGTATTGGTGAGAGGGATAAGAATGTCACTATAACCGATACAGGTACATAATATTTCTTGTGCATGACTTCGTGCTTTTGTATAACGAGTGGCCGTTAATGTAAGTTTAGGTGTGCAAGAAAGCTCGACTTTGAGATAGTTTGATATCTCATTCAGGTTTTAAGGAAAGATAGAAAAAAGGATAGGAGACAGGTGCATCTCAGTGGGGCAATATATCAAGAGACGTATTATCGAGGGTCGAGCTCACCAGAAAGACTCGGTATTACGCCTACATACCCAAGAGGAATGGGGATCAAATCCTACGTAGTTCAGTTGTATAATTGGTGTATACATGTTTGCACGCTTGTATGTAGGTATATATTTGGGAGGTCTCGCCTTGAGATAGTTTGATATCTCATTTTATCTACTTAGGTGTAATGGATGAAAGTCGAGAGATGGGTGCATCTCGGTGGAGACAATATATCCAAAGACATATTATGGAGTCTCGAGCTCATGAGAAAGACTCGTTATTGCACCTACATACCTAAGAGGACTTGGGATCAAAGCCTACGCAATTCAATCGTACATGTGATCTAACGTGATGTGTGTCCAAGTGTAGGACGTGGCTTGGAGAGGGTAGGGGTTATGTATTGAGGGTAATAATGGGAGTAGATTCGAAGGATCACCGATAAGGACATCCATGTCCGTCAAGTGATCACTTACTAAAAGGTGTTGTTAAACCTTTAAGCTAGTTCAAGGGTGTAATGTTAAGGATGTCATATTTTGAACATCCATTTCTATGGAGGTAAAGGTAGAAGTCATAGGGAGTTTAGGCTAGGGATGGAGACATCCCTAGTAGATCATATGTCAAGAGACGTATTATAAGGCTCGGGCTTCATGAGTTTAAGTCGTTGTAGTCCCTATGTACCTAAGGTGACTTGGGATCAAACCCAATGCAGTTCCAGTAAATGGAGCATATTTACGGCCATAGGCAACGGGATACTGGGTATACAAGGTACGACATTAAGGTATTTATGGAGACTAGTACTTAATATAATATTTTCGTTGGGTTGGATTGATATATTTATATATTAAGAAAGTATGTTGATCAAATGCCGGTCTTTTAAAAGTATTTATATGAAAACACATATTTGGATGTCGTCACTTGGACGGGCTTTGTTCGCCTAGGAAAGTGGTGAGAGTAGCCGAATTTTAGACTTTGGCGTGCAATGTTTCAAGCCAACAAGATTAATAACACTTTCTTGAGAACGATTTTGAAAATTATGTTTTATGTTGATGCATTTTAATCATGGAACTTGATTAGCATTTGTTTAACGTATGATCATGTCAATAAATTAAAAAATAGAGGTGCTGGATTAGAGACGATGCTTTTGGAATATAAACATTATAAATTGCATACTCGGTCCCCTAAATGGGGCCTGGGCTAAAAAAGATAAATAGGTATGTACACTAGATCATAGTATATATATATACACACACACATGTGTATGCGTGTGTGCGCACGCATGTGTGGTATTGCGCCAAAATTTATGCATAGGTTCTTTACCCTCGTGACAAAAGCTAACTTATTTCCTCGGGCATGTCCCTTTTGAGTTGTTTTCAATCGGGAAGAGATTCATTTAGAAGTGCTAGATTTTGTAGAATTTGTGTAGAGGTATGACTAGGTTTTTTTCTCAAATCAACTTTTTTGAAGCACGAACCTCTTTTTGGAATCGAAAGAGACTTCGCAGAAGCACGAGCTTTCCTCGAGGGGAAAGAGACTTTATTAAAGTACGAGCTTCTTCATGACTTTATGAATGAGTTCGAATATCTCGAACGCTCAGGGGAGAAAAATGTTAGAAAATTGGATCAAGGTTGGATTTTGAGATGCTTTGAAATATATTGCAAGGATATATATTTATAGGGGTCTGGGTCAGGCCTTTAACCAGTTGGTTAAAGGTATTAAACCCTATATTTTTGGCAGGTTCCACATGGATGGTTGAGATTAGATTTTCAAAGATTTTGTAATAATGATTTTTTGGGATTGATAACCAATCAGTTATCTGAGGGAAAATAGTTAATCGATCAGTTAACTATTTGGGGAGTCTTTAACCGAGAAGTTAAAGGTCCTAGATAGCTTGTTTGTTTGTTGTTTATTGGATTGTTTGATTTTTTATTAGACCTATATACTTTAGCTCTTGGCATTTTTACCCCTTGAACTTTAATTGGAGATTTTATAAGTTAGTATTTTTACGAGTTCTTCTGGGTTTCATTCTTGAGGCTTGCTTGTGATGGGATGACGCATACTCAAACCTTGATTACATATCGAGGTGTTCACGTAGGCGGTCGTCTAAGAGTGTCCACATGCGTATAATCTTAAGCAAAATCGAAAGGACTACAAAAATAAGTTTGCTTGTCTTTGGAAAGGAATGAGGTTTAGGGGTGACAATTCAGAAACTTTGGGTGGAGAAGTGAAATTTTGTGCAAAAGTGAGGGGGTTAATCGATTAGTTAACCATGGGTACTGAATGCTTAGTCGATTGGTTAACCATTTTGACACTTTAAACCTATTAAATGTAGTTCTAGCTTTCCATTTAGAGAAAGTTAGCCTTGATGCTTTTTAACGATGTTCGTTCTTGTACCATCGTTGTTTGCATTATTTGATACTCTCGCCTCTTCACTCTTCACTCTTGTCTTTTTCGTGTCATTACTGCTATTATGTTAGCTTGGATAGAGGTAGTGGTTCAAGCTTCAGGATTTCAGATGCCCCGTTCCTTTTAACTTTATCAGGTAGCCTCCTTGCAGGTTCAAGGGCTTCTTCCTAGGTGCCGCTTACTCTGGTGTTTGCGGAGGACACCCTTTCTCTCTCTTTGGGTCTGGTTGTTCCTTATCAACCCAAGATTCAGGTTGGTTCTTATGCGCTCCTAGTGTTGCTGGCGGAATTTAAAGTGGTCTCACAAACTGGGGATGAATTTATACACATCCGCCAGCGTAATGCTGATTTTAAGATGCTAGCGCCATCTTTGGACCCCACTTTATTCTCCAATAATGTGAGTTTTCTCTTTTTTTTTTATTTTTTGCTTTTATGTGTTTTGATATTCCCTCTGGTGTTTGACTAAATTTTTATTTTTATGAATTTCTAGCAGTTATTTGTTGATCTGCACAAATGAGGGAAATACTGATGCATTGGTCATATACGCAACTGGCCTTACAGTAATTGACCTACGAGGTCTGGAGGGATGTGACCACTAATCATCTGTGGTTGTTTGTGAGACTTGATCAATGTTTAGATGGTTTTGTCCTTTGGTAGGTGTAACTTCCTCATAAGAGGGATTTAGGGTGACGCATATCAGAGCAAAGGGAGGAAGTTATCCTGGTGGTCATTTGGGGAAGAGGCCTCAGGACTTATGATTTAGAGGGATAATGTTTTTGGTGGGTCTTTTAGGTAGGATTTGATGTAACCTCCTAAAAGATGCTTTTTGTGATTTTTGGACATAGTAGGGTATATAGGTAGTTTGCTCCTTTAGAAGGAACACGAGGAATTCCCGATACATTTTATTTTGTATGGAGATTCTCGTTCTATGCATCTTTATAAAAAAATAATGATATCCCCTCTTTTGAGGGTTTGTTTTAGTATATAATGTTTTTTTCTTTTCTTTGTTCTATGCATAAATGATGTAAATATGGACATAATTAGGCCTAAACTCCTTTATAAAAAAATAGTAATAAAATAAAATACAGATAACACAATAACACAAGGAGAAATGGAGTGAGCCTAAGTTCTGTTTATTAAAATGGTGCTCACACACTTACGTGCCCTATTCATACCAGGGCAATAAAATTAAAGATAAAAAGGTGAAAATAATAAAATAAAGAAAAGATAGATATGGGAACAAAGGTTATCCGTCTTTTTTAAACTTTTATTTTGAGAAGGATAATTTTATTTGCTTGATGGCGATTCACATTGTTTAAACGAATACCGGAGAAAGAGGGAATTACCCCTTTTTCTTCTGTATGTGATAGGGTGGGAGCCTTTTGACGTAGCTTTTTTGAAATTAGAGGTCTATACTTCTGCCAAAAATAGGGTGCCCTTTTGCAGGTAGAGTTTAGTGAGTCTGTCGGTTGCTGATCTTTATCCCAAGATGAGGGGTGATTGAGGGATAGTGGTGGGGGAATTTGAATGCCCCCCTTTTACCCATAATCAGGTACCGTTTTACAGCGAGCCTTTAGGGAGTCTACCCGTTTCGATGATCTTTATCTCGAAATTCGGGGTAATGTGAGGGGATATGAGTGTTTTGCTATTTCTTTTTCTGGAGAAAAGTGTATTAGGGTAGTGCATTTTCCCTTTTAGGCTTTTTTTTGCTGTCATGGTATTAGCCTTTGTGTGTAGTTTAAATAATGATGACCTTGCATATTCTTTAAAATGCCTTAGAGCATTGTTTTGTTACTTGATGTTTAACCTATTTAAATCATGCCATCTCTTTGAGAATGCGGGCAAAGTGACTATAAACATGGTTTTCTCGTGGATTTTTAGGTTTATTTAGATCGGGCCCGAAATGATATCTCGAGTTGCCTATGTATCTCCGATTCAAAGATAACTAGGTGTCTATATATGAATGTGTGTGATAAAAATATAGCTAAGAATTAGGTATACATAGTTCTATCTAAATGGAAAAAAGGTTGGGGGCATAACTTGTTTTAGCTGGCTTCAAGAACAAGGTTGGTAGCTTAAGTGGAATTTTGATGTATGGTTAGGAATGTGTATGGGATTACATGTCTTCCCTTCCCCTGATGGCCGATTATTCAAACCTTTTCCTTTTTTACCATAAGTAGGTTTAAGGAAAAAATTTCAATCGGTCGATATTGAATGATTGGGAAAATGTAACTCCGTCGAGATCAGTTAAGGTAACTGCCTTTCCATAGTTTATTTTTATCACTGGGTAAGGTCCTCCCAAGTTAGGTGAATATTTACGTCCAAGGGTCCGAACTGGTTTGAGATTTTCTAATAGGATGAGATCTCCCTCTTGAATGTTTTGCTTCTTGACTCGTTTATTGAATTCCCGGGAGATAAATTGTTAGTATACCTGGTTACGCTTCCTTTTATCAAGGAGATCTAATTCATTATAACGAGCTTGGACCCAATCAGTTTTTACTACTTGGGTTTTAAGCATGACCCTTAGCGAGGGCACCTCATGTTCGATGGGTAGAACTACATCCATACCATAAACCAATGAGTAAGGAGTGTCCCTGATGGAGTTTTTCTCTTTTGTACGGTAGTCTCAAAGGGCGTATGGGAGTTTATTGGACCAGTCTCTGTATGTCTTGGTCATCTTGCTGATGATGTTTTTGACATTTTTGTTAGTGACTTCGACTGCTCCGTTGGTTTAAGGCCTTCTGGGGATAATTTATGCCGAGTGATCCTGTACTTGTGTAATAGGTTAGAAACCTCCTTCTTAAAGTGAGAACCATTGTTCGATACTAACTCGTAAGGTAAAAGGAAGTGGTATATGATATTTCATCGTATGAATTGGGCCATTTTTTTTAGCATTCAGGACCGCTTAAGATTCAGCCTTAATCTATTTAGTGAAGTAGTTAATAGAAACTAGGATACGTTTGTTCCTAGTGGAGGTCTTAGGGTTACCTACCCTATGATGCCTAGGTGGGGAAAGTCCACAGTGAGGTCATGCAGTAGAGATCTCGACGAGGAAGATATTATCGTGGGGTATATAACTCACATTTGAGGCACCTCTTGACTAATTCAGCGATGTCCTTTTTCATGGTAGTACGATCGTATAATTATATGAGGATTTTTTTCGATAGGGTGTGACCACTCATGTGAGGGACACATTCAACACAATAGATTTTATCCATAATCTCACGGGTTTCATCCTTTGTGACACATGATAAATGTATTATGTCGAACCCTCTTTAATAGAGTGAGCCCCGAAAAATGATGAAGGCAACCAATCTTCTGAAGGTAAGTTGATCGTTGGGAGAGGCATTTAATGGGTATTTGTTTTTGTCGAGCAAGTTCCATATGTAATAGTACCAGACTGTGTCATTTCCCAGATGGTGTCGACCTCAAATTAGTTGGAAGTGGTGTTTCTATTAGTTATGGGAAACATGATTTCTATTGTTCCCTCCGGCATGTCGATCATAATACCAGGGTAGCAAGTGCACCTGTGAAGTTATTTTTATCCCTTGGGAGGAATTCTAATTCGAGATGTTCAAACCGATATTGTCATCTTGGATCTTCCATTTTCCTAGTATTTGACTGATGACTTGGCTGGAATCTTCATAGGCCTTGAGGTTGGTGATCCACATTTCAAGGGTGATTTTGAATCCCATGATGCAAGCCTCGTACTCAGCCATGTTTCCAGTGCACTCAAATGTAATTTTGATAGAGGTGGTTAGTAATCGTGAGTAGGGGCATAAAGAGCATTCCTATATTGAATCCCTTTTTGTTGGATGCCCCGTTGAAGTTTAAATCCAAAGTTTCCTTATCGTTTAATGCGAAGAGATCCTCATCTGGGAATTTTGCCTCATACTGTTCTTCGTTTGATAAGGGTTGTCCCACGAGGAGATTCGAGACGGCTCGCCCTATAGTTGACTTTTGTGTGACGTACGTGATCTCAAACTCAAATAACATCATTAGACATTTGGTTATCCTTCAAGAGAGGGTGGGTTTTTTGAATAGATGTTTCAGGTGTCCATTAGAGATGGGTTTATACTGAAAGACATCATGTAGTGGCGCAATTTGCGAGTAATCCACATGAGGGATACATAAGATTTTTCCAAGGAGCTGTATTTGAGGTCGTAGGATACCAACTTTTTTTTGGCATAGTATATGGCGTATTTTTTTGTAACCCTCCATGAATTCTATTAGAATGGCTCCAGAAGTAGTGTCAGTTATGGTCATGTAGAGCAGGAGAGATTGTCCTGGTTGGAGAGGTACTAGCACGGGTGGTTGAATGATATACCTTTGTATTTTCTCAAATGCTTCTTTAAAATTGATCATTCCACTATTTGGGCGACACTTACTTGAGTATTTGGAAATGGTTTCACTAATGGTGGTGAGTTGGTTGATGCATTAACTTATGAATTATGTTTGTCCTAGAAACCCTCTGACTTCATTTTCAATTCTAGGTGGGGGCATATCTTGCATGGCTTTGACTTTGGTAGGGTCTACCTCAATTATGTCCTTGTCGATGATGAATCTGAGTACTTTTCTTTTAGTGACTCCAAAGATGCGTTTCCATGGGTTTTGCCTCACTTTTAAGAGGCGTAATCTTTGGAAGAATTTTTGGAGTGCATGTACGTGTTCCTCATGATCCTTAGACCATATAATCATGTCATCGTCCACCTAAAGATATACTTTCTAATGTATAAGGTCGTATAGGATGGCCGTGGCTTCTCTCTGGTAAGTTACACCATCATTTTTTGGATCGAAAGGGCATAACTGTATAATAATACATCCCTTTGGGGGTAATGAACCCGATTTTATCCTGATAGTCAGGGTACATTTTGATCTGGTTGTAACTTGTAAATCTACCTACGAAGGATTTGAGAGCATTATTGGTTGTACTATCCTCTAATAAGTCGATTTATGGTAGAGGGAAATCATCCTTGGGGTAGGCCCGATAGAGATACTTATAGTCAATGCACATCCAAACTTTGCTGTTATTTTTAGGTAGTGGTATGATATTGGCTAGCCAAGTGGGGTACTCCACCACTAGGATAAAATGGATGCCGAGTTATTTTTCCATTCCCTCCTTTATTTTTAAGTACCAATTGGATATGATTTTGCATAGCCTTTATTTTATGGGTTTAACGTCAGGGATAGTGTGTATCTCATACATAGTGGAGTCTATGTCAGACATTTTGGCATAGGACTAAGTGAATACATCTATAAAGCTGGCGAGGATCTTGACAAGCTTTTCTTATTCTTTTTCATCCGTGGAGGACCCTATTTGTAACTATTTTTGGGTTTAGGGGAGTGCTTAAATTTATGGTTATCATGTCATCCTGATTGGGAGACATGCGTATATTTTGAATTTGATATGAATTTTGTGAGTGTTTTAAGTATTTTAGGTTCCCAAGGTTATCATTATCAAGTTTGGATACTTAACCATCACTAGATCCATAATCATCATATGTTTTTTTTTTTCGTAATCATCATATTTAACACACACAGGAATATGCTAAAAATCAGTGTCTATTATGCCATCAATGGAAGGGATGACAGTATTGATAATAGCAGAAAAGTCTACTCTATGTAGGGATACATTAGGGTAGGGGATAAGGGTGAATCTTTAGCTAATAGGATAAACTCAAAAGGCATCCATATGATGGGATTTGAGATTCATTCGATGGAGGTCTAATTGTTTAGTACTGCAGTTCCTTTGATGTTGGTGATGAGGTGATTAGGGATCTACATAGGTAATTTTGGAAGGGCCTTCGGGCATTTTGTATCTTTGGTACTTACTGTAGGTTGGGGCAGGCGATGTTTCTTAATATAATCCCTTTTTTCCTTGGGGATGTCCTTAGGTTTTTTAGTCGGGCCTGTGATAAGGTCATTGCTCGGGCGTGCCTCAGAGAGGGATTTCAACAAGAACTGGTGACTTTCCTCATTTCACTAATAATTCCATAGGGGTTTCACCGGTAGTGTCTTAAGGCTCAACTGAAGGAGGTTTTTTAGATAAGAGGGTTGTAGAGTTAGACATGCAGAGGTAAAGGTTAATCTCAGGGATGCGGACTAGTCTCCCTTTCTCTGTAGTGGTGCCTTGGGTGGTCAACGCAGTGTACCAATGTGGAAGCGTTCAACGGGGTTTAAGTTAACGAATCTCAACATGGCTATTAGAGTTGTCTCATCAAGAAATATTGCGGGCAATCCCCATTCAAGCTATGGCTAGAAGGTTTTCCTGTCTTTTGTGATAACCCATAATACGTTAAGTTCAGCCTGATTGACTTTATGGATTTTCCCGTAGTCCATGTATAACCCTTTTTTGTAGAGTATTTCTATTCCGAGCTATAGGGATCTCTTTATTTTGTCCCACCATGGCTTGAGGAGCCAGTGATATGGGAAGTCCTCTCCCTAGAGATGGAAATGTCCATTCCACTCCTAATGGGGGTATTTGAGGTTACTGGTTATGGCTTTTATATTGGGGTGTACTTAAGATCGACTATTCCTTTGTGTTTTATACCGACGATAACTTCGAGTTTTCCCTGTTTTTTCTTTTCGAGTTAGAATTTGAGCATGTATCCTATCTTTCAAATGATTTAGGCGACTACATTGGGAAAAATTGGATCTTCCTTTATCATGTGAGCGAGTGGGATGACCCAAAATTCACTGAGATAGATATCAATATTGTCTTGGTGGGTGTCTAAAAGAGGGGTAGTGCTAGTATTAATTATAGTGGCCCAGCGGTCATCTCCTTGGATGATGATGACCTTTGTGTTGAAAGGGAACCTAACTTTCATTAGAAGTGATGAGGGTAATACCCCCATAGGGTGTATCTAGGCCTAATTGAGTAAGAGATTGTCGAATTTTTGAAATTTGATATCATATTTGATATGCCCTATTATGAGAGTGACGGTGACGGCCCAAGGACCTTTTGATGAGTGTAATCATAGGCTCGATGGTCATGGAAGATTGTGTAAATTCTGAGACAATGTATCCTAGACTGGTAGCAGTGTGGAGGGGGCATACATTAATGGTGGAGCCATTATCCACTAGTATAAGGGGTACAATCTGCGCCTGATCCTCAATAGTAATGTGTAATACCCCGCCCCAATATTTTACTTATTTTCCCTGCATAATTTGTAATAATATAAAGACATTAACATTTGGATGATTACGACTGGGCTTATATTCTTATTTGTCTATTTTGAAGGCTTGATGGTAATTGTTTGAAGATTGAGGGTTCAAATTAGAAATTTGGAGAAACTAGGAAAAAAGGTCGTTCGAATGAGATTATAGGTCATTCGAAGAAAAGTCCAATAGAGAAGCTATTCTCATTCGAATGAGGGGTGAATCTCATTCGAACAAGGTTACCCTGAAATTTTTAAATCGAGTTGCCCTTGTGCATTGTCATGTTTTTGGCCCTTATATTGTTGAGTTGTCGAAATCTAGTAAGCCTAGATGGGCAAAAATGGGATTGAGGAAGTATTAGAGGGTTTAGTATGGGTTGTTAGGTTCATTTGGGTCATTTAGAGTTAGAAGAATAGAGAGAGAGAGAGAGAGAGAAGGGTGGTCTTTAACCTATTTCCAGCTCAAACCACCATTTCACCACCAAATATCCACCTTAAACTATCATATTATTCAAGTCTTAACCATATCGAAGCCATATATACTCAATTCCACTATGGATGAGTATAGCTATGAATTTTGGATATGTTGTTGGGGGGGTTTTTGGAGAAGATGAAGATGGGAGTTTTATGGAGCTAGAAAGATGTTTTAATGGAGCTTTTATGGAGACAAACTTGGTGGTGCTCGACAACCTCCTTGAGGCCACCTTAGGAGGTGCAAAGTTGCCATCTTCTTAGACATTTCATGTCTTCCATTGTTAGAGATTCATTTGAGATGGATAAACCTATTATTAGTTTAAGATTCTATTTTGTGTATTAGTAATCTTGTTGTTAGTTTTTTAAGAGTAGAATGCATATGATAAAATGATAAATTTCTAGTAGATTTGGTATTAAACATTTTTATTAAATAAAAATGTTGACAAAATGCTATTTTGTTGTAAAATAAATGGTGAGTAAATATTTTAAGGTTTTCTTGAAATAATTGGGAATTTCATGTAAATGGTATGTTTCAAGAAGTTGGGTGATAAACATTTTTATTAAATTAAAATGTTTTAAATCTACATTTTGTCTTGCTAATGATATTTGATAAAATTAAGTTTGATTTCTTGCAAAAATGAAGATTTCATAAAAATGGGACATTGTCTTGAGTTTTTAAGAAATATAATGTCCTATGGTCTAGAAAAGTAGTTTTTGCAAGTATTATGAATTTCTAGAATGAATAACAATGTTTAACCCATTTGGTAGGATTTTAGGATTAAAATCCATCATCTAATGCATATAAACTTGTAGTATTTGGGTAATGGACATACAAAGAAGTTTAAAGAAGGTTTTGTTGTATTTAAACATAAAATAATAAAAGTAAAAGTTATAGTCCTCTAAGTGTCCGAAAAATGGATTATAGGTGTGATAAATGTAAGGTTGCAAGACTACATGTGTTAATAAAAGGAAATGGTATTTTTCTTATAAAATAGTCTTACATGTTTAATGATCCTTGGAAATAAAGGTATTGAAATAAAGATGTTTCCAATTAAGAAGAATGTTATTCCAAAAGCTTAAAAAGGTGTTAAAAATACTTAAGAAGTTAGTGTGAGTGACTTAATGGTGTTTTGAAAAATTAACACTTGTGAAAATGGAGTAAAAGGTGAGTTTGAAAATAAATGGGTAAAATGGTAATTTTACATAAGGTGGGACATTTTTATGAAAATAAAATATTGAAAAGGGTGTTACACATGATAGTCATAATGAATATGATTTTTGTTAAAAATCAAAGATAAAGTGTAAAGGACAAGAAATGATGATTTTGAAAGTGTAACACAGGTTAGGGCGAAATCCCAAGTTTTGACTTCGGTCGGGGAAAAGGAAAAGTGGAATAATTTTGATATTTACAGAATGTTAAAACACATAAAAAGGGAACTCGGATGACGCCGAAAAAATGAAGGAGGGATCGAAGCCCTAAGGTGAAAGATCCAAAACACTGGCTCAAGCATATAGTGACATCGTCGGCGATATGGCCCTCGTTAAAATACGCGGTCATTGAAAGATTTCGATAAAAAGATAAAGTAATAAGGAACATGTTAAGAAATGGGTTATGTGGTGAAAATGTATTAATACAACCTAACTTGAATGAATTAATAAATGCTCTGGTAAAGACTAAAATGGACAAGTAAATGTGTAATTGATTAATGTCCATAAGGTAAAGTAAGTGGGTAAATGGGTGGTTAAGAAGCCTAAGAGGTATAACCCATAATTAGCACAAGGGTTTATTGTTAAAGGTTTTCAAAGGCTAAACAAGTATTTTCTAACTCGGTGTTCACTTGTGTTGAAATGGTGATTTTCAATGAAAATACTAAGGTGTATTGGCTAAAATGAAACATGTAATTTAGGTAAAGAAATGGCTTTCGATCAAATCAGGTGTAGTTGTTTCAAGTATTTAACTGTGTGTATTAAATAAAAGGATAAGTGTTAAAATAAGGGGAAGGAAGTCGTTTACAAGATTAAGGTTAATTAATAGGGATAAATAACTTTCTCGGAAGTAAAATGGGTTCATGCATTAAGTATATATAAATGAGTATGTGTGTGTGTACAAGGTAGTTGAATGTGCACGTATGTAAAACGTGTTAGAGCCTTATTTCTACCATTCAATTTTATACTGTATTTTTTATATTTCGTACTGAGCATTCGACTCACTCGCTTGTTTTGTTACAACAGGTTGGGCACGGCTTCGTATTTTGAGAGTGTTATATTGGTAACTACTCTCGTTTATCTTACGTTAGTAGCTCTGTATACTTGGACTCCGGGGTGCTCCCCACGGGTCCCTCATGTAGCTTGATTTGAAATTGAAATCGCATGCTAACAATTGAAACAGTAATTAAATAAATCTGGACTAGCAATATTATTTAGGTTATTTCATTGCACTTCACACCTAATGCTCGAGTCAGACTATGTTGACTATGGGTAACCCATAAATTTGGGCAGGGGCATTACAAATGGTATCAGAGATCTAGGTTTAAGGTTCCTTTTGGGAGTGACGTGGTGAGGTTGGTATTGGATCTTTGGATGTCGGTGTTGGTTTGGGCTGGTCATGGTAGTTTTGTTGATGGGTTAGTTTGTGTCCTCGATGGTTCAGTCAAATAGGTTAGCACGACTGGTGAATTCATTGCCAAGTGTCAAGTGACTATGTTAGTTATCGTTAAACGCTTTTGTGCTTCTGATTTAGATATGTTAATAAGTTGCGAGCCAGTACTGGCGACACCACAAGTTTTTAGTGTGCGGTGCTTATGTGTCAATCCATAGTGATATGAGAAGTTAATTGAGATGTAGAGAATGATGAATGCCGTCAATTGAATTAGAGAAATTACTCATGTAAAGTCAACTTTGGTGATTAGGTGGCTAGTGCGTCATACCTAAATAGTGTTGATTGGTGATATAAATGCGTTAAGTTCTTAGACTATGTACTCTTGGATAGTTAGTACCGATGAGGTGACTAGACAAATTCGATCCTTGGGATAACATCACGTCGTAAGCCAGTTGATGATTTAGTGGGCATAATGAACCGTGTTAGTCAACACTTGGGATATGTACTCGGTCTAAGTAGGTAAGATAGTATCGTTATAGGTAAGTGTCTTGATGATTCTTGATCGAAGGTTGTACCTCGTAGGGTATGATGAGAGTTAAGGGAAAATTACGATAAGTATATTACATATGCAACGATTATAGTTGAGGAGACTTATGAGTGAACTTTAGATAGTCTTCTAGGTCGAGGGTTTTGAAAATATGATGTGATTTTCGAGGAATATAATCTTTAATGATGTCGATGACCTAGAGGTTTATAGGTTGTAGACAACATCTTGTACCCTTCCAGAATCCTTAGTAGCATTAGTTGTGGTTTATAAGTGGCATATAGTCACAACCATTTAGAAGAAAGATAAGATTATTACCTAAGTGTTAAGGATCTTTTTATCCGTCGAGGTATTGCTAGATTGGAGGTAATCCTAGTGTGAGTGTGGTTTAAAAGCATCTTGGAGTGTCCATAGGACTAATTGTGTGTGGCATCATTAGGATAAAAATCGACTTATTGCGACGTCTTAAGGTATTTAATGATTAAGGTGTGCCATATGTAGAATATCGTAGATTATTGTCTTTGCAAGCATCTAGTAATCGTGATATAGGTATTGAAAGTTTTGTAGAGCGCACCTACAACGATAAAGGTATGGATGATGAAATCTTATCAGGTCTTGAGGACTGTTACATAGAATGTGTTTAGTGTCCTTAGGAGACTAGTTAATTCCGATATGAAGAAGCATTAGCGTCCTAGTAAGGATTGTGTGTAAGGTCATGTGATGATCTCAGGTTACTGGTTAAGGTTTAAAAGAGTCGAATAGCATACATACCAGATGTAGTTTCCCTAATCGACACAAATGGGCTGTGTATCCTCTAAGGAAAAATTAGAAGCTTGTGTCATTTATGGGCGTAGTGCTCAGGTGTCATGGAATGACTAGTAGTTTTGGTGTGATAGTATATTTTTAGGAGTATTAGGAAAGGTATTTGAGACTTAGGTTAATGACGCCATGTGGAGACTTGAAAATGCCAACAAGGGTAAGGTAATATCGAAGCATGACTAGAATGTTAGCTTATGTAGAAGGTATGCTAGGATAGCCTTAGCAAGGTAAGGATTAGTTCTTGGCATGTCCTACCAAGATGGTATGGATTAGAAGATGTAGACTTGTGTGGTACTTACTACCCTTAGAATGCCAATGGCGGCCGATGTGGTCGTCATGTGAGTTTCGTTTGGGTTGAACCTGGAAGTAAGCTTGGTGACTATCTCGTATAGTCGAAGGACATAATAAGGTGAATGTCTCTCTTGAACGGAATACTACCTAAGGGGAATTGGGGTTGCGATCACAATATGGTAAGGTAGACGGTAACCTAGGTGTAGTAGGATGGTGACATCATCACCGATAAATGAACTAAGTCAGTGTAAATAAGGGCGTTAGGCATTCGCCAACCAGGGTGGTTCATGTGTGACAAGGATGTAAGGGGAAGGGACTTACTCTTAAGGAAGAAAGTTGGGTGTTTGACTTTCTAGAGAACAATAGGTTCGTATATTGATTCGTCTTGGGAGGATAAATGGTTGCGATTCAATTTGATAAGTTGGTAACCCAAGCGAGGGTATGTGGCTAGGTTAGTACTCAGTGAGAATGTCTGGGATGAGTGATAAGACTTCAAGCATATGGCATAGGTTCACTTTAATTAATTATAGTCTGATGCATACAAACGAGATTTTATTAAAATAATTGCTTGTTCTTTTTTACTCTTATGTGACCCTTTCGATTTAGAAAATTGGGGATCGGTGTTCTCACGCGTGTGGTAGTTTGGATTGGTATCATGTTACCATACGACATAGTTGGGCCTGGTAGAGCGTGGTAGGATCTAGTATGGTCAATGCGGCCCGGTAACTTGGTGCGCCCTATCTAAGGTATTCTTGCTATTGCACCAAGTTTAGTGTACGGGTGACTATACTTTTAGCCACACAATTTTCTCATAGTATTGGTTTTTCATAGGATGGGCGACCTTTTGACTCGTTGGCATGGTAGTCAGTGGCTCTGGTTGTAAAGAGCAAAATGGTGACTTGAGGATACTGTATAGTGTTAGAAATCGAGGGATCTTAACATACATTATTGCTTTGCCACGATGAGTGGATTAGTGCGAGGCTTAATTGAGTGCTCAAAGGTAAGACACTTAAAGTAGTACTAGGGCCATCAGAGTGATGCAGCGAAAGGTGTCAGTCGAGTGCGCGGTGATGATTTGGTCGGTGTATTAATCCTTAAAGCGAGTGATGAGTACAATAAGGTTAATGTCAATCTCATGCCAATTTGATAGTTAGTATAACCTGAAAATACATAGGACCTAAAATGTAGTCCTAAGACGATGGTTCACTCTTGGGTGAATGTCTATCACTAGAGAGGGTTACCCATGAAGGCGCTGGGATGATTTGGGTATTATCAAAGGTAGTCTTATAAATCAATTAAGCATGACCATTAAGTGAGTGGAGACTTGTAGTCGGTTATGTGACATTCATGGTTAGCAAAATGGTGAGCGTTAGAGCATGTCTCATGTTGAGCCTTTGGCGACGAACCTCGTGTTAGGACGTTTGATGTGATCTTAGCTACTGAGGACTTCAATGATGTTGTCTTAGAGGGTTCTATGAGTCCTAATGAGAATTGATAAACCCTATGAATTTGAAGAATTAATGGATAAAGAATTTCGGGGATGAAATTCTCGAAGGAGGGAAGTTTATAATACCCGCCCTAATATTTTGTTTATTTTCCTTGCATAAGTCGTAATAATATAAAGACATTGAGATTTGGGTGATTATGACTGGTCTTATATTCTTATTTAATTTCTTTGAAGGCTTGATGGTAGTAGTTAAAAGATTGAGGGTTCAAATTGGAAATTTGAAGAAAATTGGAAAAGGGTCATTCGAACGAAGTGTAGGTCCTTTGAAGTGGGGATTAAACAAGGTTCGAATGAGATCCCAATGTATAACAGGTCCAGGTTGTTTAAGCATAATTCAAATCAGAGTTCAAATGATAAGCCATTATTGTTCGAACAAGGGGCAAATCTTGTTCGAACGAGGTTATACAAAAATCTTTAAATTGAGTTGCCCTTATGCGCTGTTACGTTTTTGGACCTTGGATTGTTGAGTTGTTGAAATCTGGAAAGCCTAGATGGGAAAAAATGGGATTTGGGAAGTCTTGGAGGGTTTATTAAGGGTTGTTTGGGTTCATTTGCGGCATTTAGTGTTGGAGGAAGAGAAAGAGAGAAAGAGAGAGGGGTTGTCTTCCACCATGTTAATGTATGTCCTCTGCCTCTTTCCAGCTCGAACCACCATTTCACCACCAAGTATTCACCTTAAACTATCATATTCTTCTAGTCTTAACTATATCCAAGCCCTGGATACCCATTTCCACCATGGATGAGTATAGCCATGAATTTTGGATATGTTGTTAGGGGTTTTGGAGAAGATGAAGATGGGAGTTTTATGGAGCTAGAAAGATGTTTTAATGGAGATTTTATGGAGACAAACTTGGTGGTGCTAGGAAACCTCCTTGAGGACACCTTAGGAGGTGGGAAGTTTCCATCTTCTTAGATATTTCATGTCTTCCATTATTGGAGCTTCATTTGAGATGGGAAAACCTACTCTTAGTTTAAGATTATATTTTTTTATATTAGTAGTCTTATTTTTATAAATTTAAGAGTAGAATGCATATGATAAAATGATAGATTTCTAGTTGATTTAGTATTAAACATTTTTATGAAATAAAAATGTTGAAAAAAATCATATTTTGTTGGAAATAAATGATGAGTAAATATTTTAAGATTTTCTTGAAATAAATAGAATTTTCATGTAAATGGTATGTTTCAATAAGTTGGGTGATAAACATTTTTATGGAATTAAAATGTTTTAAATTTACATTTTATCTTACTAAAGCTATTTCGTAAATTAAGTTTGATTTCTTGAAAAAATGAAGATTTCATAAAAATGGGACAATGGTTTGAGTTTTTAAGAAATAAAATATCCCATGGTCTAGAAAAGTATATTTTGCAAGTATTATGAATTTCTAGAATGAAAAACTATGTTTAACTAATTTCGTAGGATTTTAGGATTAAAATCTATCTTCTTATGCATATAAACTTGTAGTATTTGGATAATTTACATATAAAGAAGTTTAAATAAGTGAATCACCCTATATCTTTGACTCACTTGAGTCTACATTATATAGGTGCTCATCTAGTTTGAAAATAGTGACAAAATTAGAGTCATCCTATTTTTACCAAAGAACCTTAAAGACTACATCAACTTCAATTATCCTCTAATGGTCATAAAGGTAAAATACAAACACACTTCACACTCTAGGATTCCATAGTGCATATTTAATGTCATTTATGAGTAGTGTTTGCTAATATTGGTAAAAATGATTTTCTTCATTTTAAAATAATTTTTTGGAATTTTTACAACAATTAAAAAAAAACCTTTTTAAAGAATTAAAATTAGGTCTTTCAAAATGCTTGGGGTTGGTTTTTAATATTCAAAACTTCCTAAAACATAGGTTGGGTAAAATCTAAAATCGTCTAAAACAATAGAAACTGAGATTTTTTATTCTTAAAAAAACATGCGTTTTATAATGAATCTCAGTAGTACACGTGTTGCCTTGTTAGCGGGCATATTTATGTTTTCTCTCACTCACAAATCTAAGACTTAATTTGGAATGTTCATTCCTTTTAATCGATAGCCTTCAAGCTATCTTTAGGTATCCTTGTGTATATCATTTGGACCAATCAGTGTTTGTTTTAACGCGGTGCCTTATGCACCCTTGGATTGATAATTCTAATGGTACATTTCATGTCAACCATTGATTTGCCTCTTAGTTCCAGATCCTTCCTTCGACCAGTATAAAAAGAAGACTTTGTCATTTCATTTGAAGACTTTTGGAAGTCTGAGAAAATAGAAAAAAAGAGGGAGAAGAGAGAGAAAACAAAATAATAGAGAAAAATTTTTAACCCAAACAAAACTCCGTCCAAATCTTTTTAGAAAATCATCCAGTGAATTTGAGGGTTTGTGATTCATAGAGTTCAATCCTATCTAGTCTTTATCTCTTATCTAACACAGTAAAAAAAGTTTAGATCTCGTTTCTTTTCATAGAAACTAGTAGATCTGAATAAAAGTGATACAGTCCCAATTAGATCTTATTAGTCTTGATTTCTTCAACTAGAAATCATCTTCATTGTTGGATTTTGAGATTTAAATGTTTTTGTAAAAGTTTTATCCAACAAGTCTCTTTTATTTACAGAACTGAGATTAGGGTTTGTATACCTTTTTAAATCCAAGTTTTTCATTTTGAAAAACTTTATAGATAAATAAGATTTTTAGAGTCTTAGTTTTAATGAGATTCGTTCAAAGTCAGATCTGAAAAATTATGGTTTTCAAGATCAAAATCAAATCTCAATATTGTAAACCTTGCATCTCATTTTAGAAGAAAATCTTATAATTTGTAGGAAATGGCTTGTATTAAGCGTGTGTGAGTCATTCATGTGTTAAGCACAAACACTCACAAACACAGTCACACACTTTCACTTTAAAAGCGTGTTGGTAAAGAGATCTTGACTATCAGAGTCGATGTAAAGAAGGAGAAAGAGGATACAAATTGCTTAATGAAGGAGAAACCAAAATCAGAGCCTTAAAATCAGTTGGAGTTGCCAAATGGAGTTGGTATAACTCTTTAACTTAGATTAGGTCTGTTTTATGGGTTTAAATATTCGTTGCTTGTTTGTAAACCTAAAACTCATTCTAGTGTAGTTTTTGTTTTACTCCGTAGAGGGAGTCGTGGATGTTTTCCCAATTGGGTGGGGTTTTACCACGTTAAATCCTTGTCTCTTGTGCATGTTCATTATTCTCTCATCTCTTTTGCCCTACTGCTGCTATAACTAAAATTTGTTTTGTTTTTCAAAGTGTATTCACTAAAATCTTAAATAACTTATCCTACTATTTTAAAACAAATCTTGTGTTCTTCTTGGTTTGTTTTCTAAAAGAGTCTCTGCAAGAAACAGTTAGGAGCCTACTAGACTGTTTTAACTAGTATTAAACAACTTAGGTAGGTATTTTCAATAAGGTTTTGTCTTGTTTAAACATGAAATGAAAAAGTAGAATTTTTATTCTTCTAAGTGTGTGAAAAAGGGATTATATGTGTGATAAGTGTAAGGTTACAAGACTACATGTGTTAATAAAAGGATATGGTATTTTTCTTATAAAATAGTCTTACATGTTTAATGAGCGTTGGAAATAAAAGTATTGAAATAAAGACGTTTTCAATTAAGAAGAATGTTATTCCAAAAGGTTAAAAAGGTGTTAAGGTGTTAAAAACACTTATAAAGTTAGTGTGGGTAACTTCTGGTGTTTTGAAAAATTAACACTTATGAAAATGGAGTAAAAGATGAGTTAGGAAACAAATGAGTAAAATGGAAATTTTACGTAAAGTGGAATATTTTTATGAAATAAAAATATTGGAAAGGGTGTTACACATGATAGTCCTAATGAACATGATTTTGGAATAAAATCAAAGCTTAAGTGTAAAGGACATAAAATGATGATTTTCAAAGTGTAACACAAGTTGGGGTGAAACCCTGAGTTTTGAGTTCGGCCTTGTAAAAGAAAAAGTGGAATACTGTGGACATTTGCAAAATATTAAAATACATAAACAGGAAAATCGGATGATACTGAAAAAATTAAGGAGGGCTAGGAGCCTTGGGGTGAAAGACCCAAAACATTAGCCAGAGAATATGGTGGCGTCGTCGGGGCTGTTAAGCCTATTAAAGTACGCGGTTATTGAAAGATTTTTAAAAAGATAAAGGAATAAGGAACATGTCAAGAAATTGGTTGTGTGATTAAAAATGTGTTAAGACAACCTAAATTGAATGAGTTAATAAATGTTTCGAAAAAGGATAAATAGGACAAGTAAATGTGTAATTGATTAATGTCTATATGGTAGAGTAACGGTAAAGTAAGTGGGTAAATGGGTGGTTAAGCAACCTAAGAGGTTTAACCCATAATTAACACAAGGGTGTGTTGTGAAAGGTTTTCAAAGGCTAAACAAGTATTTTCTAACACGGTGTTCGCTTGTGTTGAAAGGATGATTTTCAATGAAAATACTAATGTGAATTAGTTAAAATGAAAAGGGTAATTTCGATAAGGAAATGGATTTCGATCAAACAAAGTGTAATTGTTTCAAGTATTAAATTGTGGGTGTTAAATAAAGGGATAAGTGTCAAAATAAGGGGAACGATGTCCTTTATAATATTAAGGTAAATTAATCAAGATATATCACGTTTTCAAAAGTAAAACGGTTTCATGCATTAAGTATATATATATGTACAAGGTAGATGCATGTTCACGTAGTTATAATGTGTTAGAGTCCTCGTTCTGCCGTTCGATTCTATACTGCATTTTGTATATTTTCCCCTAAGCATTTGACTCACTCCCTTGTTTAGTTAAGACATATTGGGTGCGACTTCGTATTTTGAGAGCATTGTACATGTAATTAGTCCCTTTTATTTTATGTTAGTAGCTCTGTATGCTTGGACTCCGAGGTGCTCCCCACGGGTCCCTTACGTAGCTTGATTTGAAATTGGAATCGCATGCTAACAAGTGAAACGGTAATTAAATAAAACTGGAGTAGTAAAGTTATTTAGGTTATTTCATTGCACTTCACACCTAGTGCTTGGGTCAGACCAAGTTGACTATGGGTAACCCATAAATTTGAGTCGAGGTATTACTTAATGTGTATTGGAAATTGATGATTGTGTTCTTGTATGGGGAGGTCTTCATAAGAGAAGTTTATGAGTTGTTGCATGGTGATGGAATCGATGATGGATGATATTTAGATTAGGGTTAAATCCATTGGCACATAATTTTGGGATAACACACAAACGAGGGCAACTCGATATTCCCGAGATGTAGCTAGAAACTCTCAGACGATGATGTTAGCCGAGGTTCACTGGAGTTTCTCTTTGATCTTATTGTTCTCCCGATGAGGGGGTATGGTGGTTAATGTGGGGGAACCTCCCTCTTTGTTAGTAGAGTTCGTAGGAACGGAGTGTCAACCTGACCTCGTAAAGCAATTAACCTATTTTTCCAGGGTGAGTCTCATTCAAATTTCTCTAGGCTCAATAGGAGATCAATCAGGGATGTCACTATTTTGATCTAATGTTATGGAGTTACACATGGTAAATATTCCCATCCAATAAATAAGATGTTCAGATAAATGACAATACAAAGATATTGGAGTTCTCCCTTGTTGTTAAAGAACTGGAATGGTGGACCTCCATATGAGAGGTTGGGCTATATATTGTCTGTAGTTTGACCTCACTTCTTTATGTGGAAGATCCAGTGTTCATTTTTCTCAATTTGATCAAGCTCCTCTGTAATGTCTATGTATCTGATCCCGAATATATAATCTGAAATACTAGGGGCTTCGAAGGATGTGGGCCCTTGTTCATGTAGACTGAGACCTTTTTCTGGGGAATAGTCCCACTGTGTCATCATTTCCCAAACCATAAGGTTGATGGAAAATTCATCTTCGGTAGCTGGGGATGCCTTCCCTTTGATAATGAGGAGATGATTGAAGCAATCGGTGATCCCTTATTCAGATAGGTTAATATTGTACACATGGTTGGGACCGAATACTGGGGATCTCGGAATATGTTTCGGTTTATCGAAGGCAGTATGTTCCTTACAAATGAAGATAGTATGGACCTCAGGCCTATTAGTCGTGGGAGGCATGGGCTGATAATTTTTTATTGACCAAAGGCTACATATTTCTTTAGGTGGAGGCATGGCCTAATAATTTCTAGGAGGGGACCCAGGTTAGAAGGGTGCGGTAGTGGCTACCATGGTTAGGAAGTGTTTTGGGAACTGGGTATGGTCCTGGCAATGAACTGACTATAAGGGTAGTGATATGGGATGTGGATGCCCAGAGCGAGTTCCTAGAGGGGGATAATTGATTGGTGCCCTTACGAGACTCTTCCATAGTATTGGCAACTTTGATGACCAAAATCTCCTCGATCTTACACCCTATATGGATAAGGGCTTTGAATTATAGGATTTAGTTGAGACCAATATTGCTTTGTACTTCCTTTCAAAGGTTCCTGATCACAAACTTTACGGGTGTTGACCGACTTTATCGCTCCAACTAGTGATGAAAAGGAAAACTACTTCTACCTCTCCCTGCTTTAGAATTTTCAAATCTTGACGAGTGATACCCAGTTCTTCATTGTACTCGTACTACTTCAGTAAATCACGACATACACCGTCCCATGTCTTGGTGGTCCCTTTGAGATTCATATCCATATACTAGGTGAGGGCTCCTCCGGACAGGGTAGAGGAGAAAATCCTTTCTAACACTCCTAGGTCGACATTCTGGACTTACATCTGTAGGTGGCAATTGGATAAGTGGGTGGACAGAGAGATCCATGTCATTTGTAGGCTGGCATTTTAATTTTTTTCGGTAATTAGGCTTCTGCATAGAAAGACATCTTTTTAATGTTGGTGATATCATTAGAGGTTTTCATCTTGAAGGGGGAGGGAACCTCCTCAATTAGTAGGGGAGCCATCGAGTCAACCCACGGGTACTTTAGAAGGAGATTTTTAGGGACTCGGAGTACTGGTGGTAAATTTCATAATAACCATTTGGAGTAAATGGTAGGAAAAAGTGGGGGCACTAATGTTAGCAGGGGGAGTTGGAGCCGCAACTGGAGCAGGTAGATTTGGGGGGTTATTCAGCATTACCTCATCAGCCACCACAAGTGGTGTACAAATATTGGGGATTGGGGGAAGAATGAAGTTATCTCCCATCAAAATATACGTTCCTTGCCTATGGGCTTGGATTTAACGCAGTGCCCTGATCTCTAACTGCATGGTTCTAGGAAACAGTGATGTTATCAAACTGCCTTAGAATCTAATCTATTATTAATGGAACTTGGTATTCTTCTGTAGACATGAAGAGTATGATGGTGCAGACTTGATAATTATGGGTAAGGAGTTTACTGATGAAGACTAGATGATCGTACTGTGCCTGACCTCGGGTTTTCAGGCTAAGAGCTTGGTGGAATTTTTCTACTAATAGTGATAACTGCATAAAAAGTTGAGGCCCTTTTTTTTAGTATTTTATAGATAGAAAATTTGACAGAAGGATAATACATAGGGGGAGAAGGACTCGCATATGTAATGAATTTTTTTGATGTAATTCTTTTATCTATTATCTTTGACCTTTTATGGACGACTTTTTTTTAACATTATTTTTTTTTGTTAGTATCTTCAAAGGATGAGAAATCTAATAGAGTCCATTGGATTCAGGTGAACATGGGTTAGATCTCTTTTTTTTTTAAATGAAGAACGAGGAAATCATAGTGTAAGGTCTATTATTTTCTCAAAGTAAAATTTGGTTAGGGGAATCCCACGTAGGGAATCTCTATTCTTATGATGACTTGCGAATTTATATTGTTTGTCTTCCTTATATAGGGGGAAGATATTCAGTCTAGAATATGAGGAGTTTTAAACCGGCCTCTGTCCATCTCACAATTTTTGAGTAAATCATCAGAGCGATTGACCCATAACTATCTTGTTTTTTTTACAATAGGGTGCGTTCCTAGAGCCTTTTCTATATGTAGAGGGGCAATGTGACTCAATTACCAATGGATCGATTTTCATTGCCATGGCTCACGATATACCAAGTTGTTTGGACATAACAACCTTTAAGGTACGCGTGACGCCACTTTACCCCAGTACTAAATATAGTTGTGAAAGTCTATTCGATATACTCCAAACTAAGAAAACTTCAAACCTTACCTATCACCGAGACCTTTCGATCAATAGAGAAAGTTGTACGATATACCACACGGGTGGGAAAAAAGGGTGAGGACACTCATTGACGACTAGCCTTTCAGGGAAGTGACTTTTCGAAAGTATGAGCTTTATTCGGGAAAGTGACTTCTCGGAAGTACAAACCACTATTTAGGGAGAGGTAACTTTAATGAAGTACGTATTTTCCTTTGAGTAAAGTGAATTTTCCAAAGTACTAACTTCTTTCAACTAGTCGTTTTTGGGGGGCCTCGAGGGTATATGGTTCAAACAATATGAAAATCAAGACAGATAGTGAGGAATGAAAACATGTAATCTTTAATTTTTACATACTAAGATGTTTATTTTATCGCGAGGTTCTTCGCCAGACCTATATATTTAAGAAAATGTATAATCCTTCACATCGGGGCCTAAGCACCTATTTGCATTGTGAGAGACCCAAAAACTATAGTCGATAAAGAGTTCTAAATTTTACATAAAGTAAATCAAAGAAGAAAGGAAGCATATATATAGTCCGGTTCTCTGGATTTATCCCTATCAGAGTCACCACTGAGGCGTAACTGGAAACCCACTTATGACAGATAAAATTGATTTTCGATGGTAGAAAAATTATCCCCAGTAGAGTCAGCGCTATGGCATTATGGGCCCTTGGAGTGAGCTAGGGCGTCGTTGCACCCGGTGGAGCTCCCCCTTACTAGTAGTGGATGCTTGAGGGTGCTTGTCTCTCAATTTGTCACGTCCCTCCGAGATCGGGTTATCGGTCCAAGGCTTTCGGGCTCGATGACTTTTCCCTAGAATGTGGTTCGACGCCATGTCCGGCTTTTTGTGCACGCCTTGGTAAGTGTGGCTTTCATGCGTAAAAAGGGGAATTCATAGGTTGTTCAAAGTCTCCAGTTTATTTTATATAAAAACAAACAAAAAAGGTTTGGTCTAGGCCTTTCGGGTTAATCCTAAGGCAGTTTTTAAAGTATGCAGTTGGTCCAAAGATTCTTATTGTGCAGATCTGGGATCTAGGTTACGAGTGGGGAAGGTGTTAGGCGCCCTACTTGTTTAGTATGCATCCTTAATTCTATGTTTACTATTTCTCTTTACATTAATTTGTTACATTTTAGTTATTTTTAGAATATGTTTAAAGATCTTAGCATCAGTGTCCCTTAAAATGTAGACAAGTGCTTAGATTGGGAAACAATATTAGTGAGAGGTATAAGAACATCACTATAAGTGATACAGGTACCCAAGATTTCTTGTGCATAACTCCGTGATTTGTATAACGGGTTATCATTAATGTAAGTGTAGGTGTGCGAGAAAGTTCGGCTTTAAGATAGTTTGATATATCATTCAAGTTTTAAGGAGAGATAAAAAAAGGGAAATGATAACGATGCTGGGATTTTGTGAAATTATTTGTATTTCAGTTTTCCATACAAAAATCTAATTTTACTAAATTTTATATTTGATTAAATTAGGTGTGCATACAAAGATATAGTCCAAATTTCAATTCACAAACAAAGTATGGAAAATTCACAAACAAAGTATGCAAAATAACACGAAGATGTAAGGAAAAATCCCTAAAAGGGATAAACCTATATTCAACACTGTAGAGTAATTGACAGACAGTCAAATTACAAACTACTTATACCAACTAAGTATGACGCGTAAAGTCTTCAATTTTTTCTACAGAAAATGACGTAATCCAGAGCCATCCAGAGGAAGCGGTCTTCCTTCTGTATCCACCGATCAGCCTTCGTCTTCTACATCAGTTAAATCTCGGTTCCATAAGTCAGCAGTAGAGTAAAACTCTATAAGAGTTTATGCAAGAGTATTTGGACAATAGGGTTTATAAATCTCACAAATCACATATGGGGATAAAAGATTTGTAAAAGAAAAAGTGGTTTTGAAAAACCAAACTTAAAAAACTTTGAAACAGGTACACATAATTCGTTTTCACCAAAGTTAATTTAAATTTCTAAACAAAGAAGGTTTTTATACTAAAAACATGAATTTTGAGGTAGCGGGGTCGTTCGAACGAAAACGCAACAGTTTCGTTCGAACGACATCAAGGTTCAATTGAATGAAAGCTCAATCTCGTTTGAACGACCTTCTCACATAATTCTAACGAAAAATCTTTGTCAAGGCAGGGAATCTCATTTGAAGGACGTTAGATGCTAGTTCTAACAGGATCCCCCTCTCATTCGAACGAGATCCAGTTTCGTTTGAAGGAGACCAATTTTTTTTAAAAATCCATTTTCTAAAAAAACTCAAATTAAAAAAATAACATCCCAACATGTGATTTGTAAAAATCTGTGAACACGGAAGTTTTATACCTCCATGTCGGTGTGTCTTCAATCTTGGAAATATTGGTGTTCGATTCGAGGTACCGATATGTAACGGGATACGCCAAAACTAAAAAAATCCTACGCTATGAGCAATATAAATATTTGATCTTACAAATCTCCCCTTTTTCCATTCTGGAACAAAATGAAATCGAAAACCAAATTACAATAAAAACCCTTTAAGACAATAAATACTACTGTCCTCCCAACCCTAGAAACGGAATGACATTTGAACTTTGTCTTCAACTGAACTTGTTTTCCCCTTAGCAAGCTTTGTCTTTATCTTGTGTAATCCGTGAAATCATCATCAAAGCGGAATAGACCTACACACACGAAACAAAGAAATACCATGTGACGCATAGGAGTTTTAATTATAAAAAACTCCCCCTTAATATGTTCTCCCCCTTTTTATCCGTAATAGAAAAAGGATTAAAAACTAGTCATGATTATTAACCACCACAATAAGAATCAAATATATCATCACAAAGATAATCAATTAAAGCACATGTAATGATATTCTCAAAAAGGCATACGTACTATTTTTCAAAATTTTCTAGTAAAAAGAATAAAAGTGCATATAAGTATAAAACACATAGTCACCCTAGAATAACACTAAAATATTCGAATCATGAAAACCAAATGTAATTGTGTTGACCCTTTTCATAGGCAAATTGACATAAACATTCAAAATATATGTGCATGAAGTCATGAGACACTTTTAAATAAAGAACTCAAAGTCTACCTTAGGTGTAAATATAGTGAATGCATATGAATTTGACTCAACTTATGCAATATATTACAAGCTTAAATTATTCTCACACAAAAATTGCCAAACTATTTAATTTTTTTAAGAAAGTCTGTTGCGCAAACCCATTGATCTTCTACTTTAAAACTCCCTCAATATCTCTCATATATAAGAATGAACTTTCAATTATTTTGAAGAAATCATAATGCTCATGTGTAGTGAAGCATCAATGAATCAAAATAAAATTGGCCTGGGACTTCTGTTTTTATGTGCCTATAATCTTTTTAGGCTCTTTTATGTAAATGGTGGCTTTTAATGCAATGAATATTTTGATCTTTTACAACCGCATTCCATTGCTTATAATATAACGACATTTTTCGAAAAAATATGAAATGCGAGCAATGGTTCTTACATGCACAACTAATCTCTTTTCACACTTGGTTTGTTATTGAGAAGAATGGAGATGAGAACTTCATATTCAATATAAGACAAGAAAGCATAATATTCATTAAGCTCGTGCACGTGTGAAATAAAGGTGACATGGAGTCTAACATGTAGAAAGTAGTCATAAAGGACCAGCTGATGATATCCATACATTATTAATCACACTATTGCAACAAAGTCATGTCTCAAAAAAATACGAAATAGTCATGTGAACATCCGTTGCTAGGGAGGTAGAGGTAGAAATCGGGGGAGTTTAGACTAGGGATGGAGACATCCGTAGTAGATAATATGTCAAGAGACATATTATAAGTCTTGGTCTTTACAAGTTTAGCTCGGTACATCGCCTACATACCCAAGGGGACTTAGGATCAAAGCCAACTTAGTTCAAGCAAACATAGCATATTTACAAGTGTAGTCAATGAGATACTGAGTATATAAGGTACAACATTGCGGTATTTATGAACTCCTAGTCATTAATATAGCATTTACTTTGTGTTGGATTGATCTATTTTATATGTTAAGAAAATACGTTGATCAAATACCGATATTTGAAAAGTATTTGTATAAAAATACATATTCGGTGTGTCGTTGACTGGATGGGCTTTTTTCACTCATGTAAGTATTAAAGTAGTCGAAGTATAGACTTTGGCCTGCAAAGTTCCAGATGAACATAACTCCATGACACTGTCTTAACAATGATTTTGAAAAGTATGTTTTTCTGTATATATATTTTAATCACGGATTTCGATTAGCATGTGTTTAACATATGAGCATGTCGATATAATACACAAATAGAGTTGCTAGATTTTAGACCACGATTTTGAAATATAAACGATGTAGATTGCATGCCCGGTCCCCTAAGCGGGGGCCAGACCAAAGAAGCTAAACAGGTATGTACGATTAATCTCAATATATATTTATGTGTGTGGGTAGGTGGGGGGGGAGGTATTACCCTAAAATTTGTGCATAGGGTCTTTACCCTCGTGATGAAAATTGAATTTTTTCCTAGGGGCATATCCCCTTTTGAGGTGTTTTCAGTCGGGCAGAGCTTCTTTTAGAAGTGTTGACTTTCACAGAATATGTGCAGAGGTTCGACTTGTTTATTTCTCGGAGGAGACTTTTCAAAAATACGAATTTCTTTTGGGACTCAAAACTGACTTCGCAGAAGTACGAACTTTCCTTTAGGGGAAAGCGACTTTTCTAAAGTACGAGGTTTTTTGAGAATTTCAAAATTAGCTCGAATATGTCGGACACTCGGGGGAGAAGAAATTTAGAAAATCGGATCAAGATCGAGTTTTGGGATGCTTTGAAATGGATGGCCGGGACCTTTATTTATAAGGGTCTGGGCCAAGCCTTTAACAGATCTGTTGAAGGTCCGAGGCCCTCGATTTTTGGCAGGTGCCACGTGGATGGATGAGATTAGATATTTAGAGATTTTGTAATGATTATTTTTTTGGATGGAAAACTGATTAGTTATCAGAGGGTAAACAGTTAATCGATCGGTTATCTATTTGGTAGGCCTTTAACCGATCAGTTAAAGATCCCAGTGGGATTGTTTGTTTTTTGTTTATTGGATTGGTTAGTTTTTTTATTATTTTATCCTTGGACCAATATACTTTAGCTCTTAGACTTTTTGACTCCTTTAACTATAGTTGGAGGTTTTAAAAGATGGTATTTTTTTGGGTTATTCTTGAAAAATGTTACTAAAGCCGTTTATTAAAAATAAACTATTTAAGTAACTCCGATCTGTTTTTTTAAGAAACTCTTTTCGTAAAAACCAAACTATTTGAACAGAAGATGTGTTGAAAAAATCAGTATGTATGAGATCTATTCAAGAATTGAATAACAAGTTTATAAAGAAGTTTAAAAAACTTAAACTCAGCACAACCAAGAGTGAGATGAGGAGATGTAGAAAGATTGTGTTCACGATGTTTTTTACGTGGTAAAACCTCACCAATTGAGGAAACATCCACGACTCCCTCAAAATCCACTAAAACAAATATATGAGTTACAAACTATATAACTAACAAGCAAACAACTCAGCCTTATATAAGTTTAGGAATGTACCCTCTGGTGTCCTTAAACTTCTCTGCAGTTCTGATTGTAGATGTAGTTCTCCCAGTTTGTTAACTTCTGATTTGTTCCAGCACTTTACGTCGAATCATTGTTCTCATAATTTTATTACGAACACTTTTCGTGTTGTAGGGTGAAAGTGTTTGTGAAGGTGCTTTCTAACACATGCATGCACACACACACACTTATTAAGTACAAACAGTCCTAACAAATTACAATAACACTATACGCTGTGATCTTTTCTTTTTCTTTCTTCTTACAAAACTTTTCACCTTATTTGACCTTTAAATCATTCCCAGAATCCACGGATACCTTGCTAGGAAGACAGACAAGGTCTTAATCAATCTCAGAATTTAGACAAACTTTTCGAGATTGAAAACCTCCAAGTGAGATTCCAAACTAGGTCAAAGGTTTAGTTTTACAAGAACTAGAAATAGAAAGCATTTATTGTTGATTTCAAAGTAAGCAAACGTTTTAGAGAAAATAATCAACAATATATTTCTCAAGATGAGAAATAAAATGAAACTAAGTGTAATGTAACCTGAATAACTCAGATCTGAAATTTCTATGAAATCAAAAAGTAGATCTGAGTAAAACGTTTAAGTTGAAAACAAGATCAAGAGAACACGAGGTTACAACAATAACAAAACAATCTCAACTCAAACACTCAAACTCTCAAGAACACTCAGAGAAGTGTTTTGGATATGGAGGTATTTGAATAAGTGTTTGAGTTTGGATGCAAGAGGTTTGACGAACAGGGTTAGGGTTTCTAACTCTCTCTCTTCTCTCTCTACTCTCTCAATTTCTCAGAGGAAATGAAAATGGCAAAAGTTTTCGAAGTCTGAGAGAAGGGTCCCTTTTATAGGGTGAGGAGAAGGTTCGAGAGGCAGGCTCAAATCCAAGGGCCTGGATTAAGTCAAGCCAAGTTGACTTAGATATAAGGGTTCTAATAAGGCGGTGATTAAACGAATTCTGATTGGTCCAAAGAGTTGTACTGGGATTCACCAAGACAACATGCAGAACGTTGATAGCTAATGATCCAAGGGCTAGGAACGAACGTTGTTTTAACTCAGTAAAGAAACACAACTTCAGCCAATCAGACGAGGACAGGTGTTGGTTATTAACAGGATAACAAACGCGCGTCCAAAGTTAATTAAAACCACACCCTCAAGTTTACTCCGCTTTCGGATTCTACCCAAGGTAACATTCAGCCAAAATAATCAACAAATTATATTTACAAATTAACCCCAAAAACTTTTAAAACAAGTTTTAATTAAGAAAACCTAATTTTAAAAAATGTTCAAAAAATCCCAAAAAATTATTAAAATTCCAATTTAGGGATTTAAACACACTCAACACATGTACACACATAATTATGCAATATAATATGCAAAAAATGAATTCTACTGTGTGTGAGTGTTGGCAATAGGTTCTTGATCAAAGTAAGATAGAGAGATGAAGTAGCAAACCAACTTCTGAGGTTCTTTGGATTCTAGGTAGGACACAATTTTGTCACAATTTCCAAACTAGATGAGCACTTATACAATATAGACTCAAGTGAGTCAAAAGTATAAGGGCTTCAATCTCCCCCTTTGGAAATATGAGACAAAATCTCCTTTGAGTCATCTTGAACTCGTAAGGCAACAAGAAAAATAAGAAAAACTTATTCCTATCAAAATTCTATCTACCCAATACCTAGAAATTAAAAAGTACATAACTCAACTAAGTACATTTGAATACCCTATTACAACTGTTGAGAGTAACTGTACAATAAGAACCTGCAATAATTCACTAAGATCAAGCTGTTTAGCATATGTAAGAATTGGCTAGATTCAAATTTCTCCCCCATTTTGTCTCAAATGGACAAAGGGAAAAACTTGGATAAACAGCAAAAAATTTAATCAGCATAAACCATACCAATAGATTTTCGTAATGAAATGAATCTATTATAATCTAGAGGTTTGGTAAACATATCTGCGAGTTGTAGATCAGTAGGAAGATAATTGATTTCTAATTCCTTAGATTCAACCAATTCACGTATAAAATGATGTCTTATTTTAATATGCTTTGTTCGCGAGTGTTGAACAGGATTTTTAGAAATATTAATCGCACTTTGATTATCACAATAGAGATGCAATTGGTTTTCTTGAATATCATAATCACTTAGCATTTGTTTAAGCCACATTAATTGAGCACAACAGCTGCCAGCGGCTATGTATTCAGATTCAGCTGTTGAGAGTGATATGCAGTTTTGTTTTTTACTACTCCATCCTACCAAGTTATTACCAATATAATAACATGCTCCTGATGTGCTTTTACTATCATCAGTACACCCGGACCAGTCAGCATCAGTGTACCCAATTATAGTGCTTGGTGTGTCATTAGTGTACCAAAGTCCTAGATTTAGAGTGCCTTTTACATATTTAATGATACGTTTAACAGCATTCAAGTGGCTCTCTTTAGGGTTACTTTGATATCGAGCACATACACAAACATCATACATAATATCAGGATGCGAGGCAGTAAGGTATAGTAAAGTTCCTATCATACTACGATACATAGTAGGATCTACAGATGTACCATTTTCATCTTTAAAAAGTTTTAGCGTAGTACTCATGGGCGTTTTAGCATTTTTAGCACTCTCAAGGCCAAATTTCTTTACTATCTCTGAAGCGTACTTGGATTGCGATACAAATAATCCATCTGAATTTTGTTTGACTTGAAGGCCTAAGAAGAATTGTAGCTCCCCCATAAAGGACATTTGAAATTCCTTATGCATATTTTCAGAGAAGGATTTGACTTCTGAGGGAGAAGTTGATCCAAATATAATATCGTCCACATAGACTTGAGCAATAGTGATGTGTTTGTCAAAATGTTTGACAAAGAGAGTTTGGTCATTTCCACCTCTTTTAAAACCTTTATCTAAAAGAAAACTGGAAAGACGCTCATTCCAAGCTCTAGGAGCTTGTTTAAGGCCATACAAAGCCTTTTTCAAACGAAATGCATGATTTGGATGTTTAGGGTCAATGAACCCTTTAGGTTGTTCTATATAGGTTTCTTCAGCCAGTATTCCATTAAGGAACGCAGATTTGACATCCATTTGGTACAGTGTAAAGTGCATGTGGCAAGCTATAGCAAAAAGCAGACGAACAGATTCTAAACGAGTAACGGGAGCAAAGGTCTCGTTAAAATCTATTCCTTCTATTTGAGAGTATCCTTGAGCAACTAATCTAGCTTTATTTCTAATTATTATCCCATTTTCATCAGTCTTATTTTTAAAAATCCAACGTGTGCCAACAACCTTTTTGTGATCAGGACGTGGAACAAGATACCAAACATCATGAATGACAAATTGTAAAAGTTCTTCCTGCATAGCAGAAATCCAGTGAGAGTCATTCAATGCCTCATTAACATTCTTTGGTTCCACAAGGGAAACAAAACATGCATAATGTGCATAGTTTCTGAGTTGAGATCTTGCACGCACTGGCTCACTAGGGTTACCAACTACGTTATTTATGGGATGATCTTTGGAAACCCAGTTAGGTACCTCAGGGGTCTCAATAGGTAATGAATTATCCATTGTAGAGGAGTCATTTTCTAAAATATTTGTAGACTCTTCCTCAATAGTAAATTCACCAGTCTTGCTTTCTATAGTAGTGTCACTAACAATTACATTTATGGATTCCATCAAGGTTTTAGTTTGAAGATTGTACACTCGATAAGCTCCACTGTTAGGCGAATATCCTAAAAATATGGATTTATCTCCTCGGCTCTTGAATTTGGACAAGTGTTCCCTATCTTTGCATACATAACAAGTACTGCCAAAGGTTCTAAGGTATTTGAGATTAGGCTTTTTATTGTACCAAAGTTCGTAAGGCGTTTGTTTGGAATTCTTTCTAAGATAGTCCCTATTTATAATATGACAAGCAGTACGAATGGACTCTACCCAAAAATATTTAGGTAAATTCTTGGCATGTAACATAACACGTGCCATCTCTTGAAGGGTACGATTCTTTCTCTCGACAATACCATTCTGTTGTGGGGTCTTAGGAGCACTGAACTCGTGTTTATAACCATTATAGTCACAGTATTCTATAATACCAGTGTCTTTGAATTCACCCCCTCTATCACTACAAATTCTATTCACTTGAGTATCCTTCTCATTTTCAATCCTAAGAAGAATTTTTAGGAAGGTTTGAAATGTTTCAGACTTTTGTTTTAAGAAGGCTACCCAGGTAAATCTAGTGAAGTCATCAACCATAACTAGGATGTAACTGTGTCCACAAAGACTAATAGTTTGGGAGGTACCCATTAGGTCCATATGGATGAGTTCTAAGGGATTAGAGGTAAGAATATCTTTGACTTTCTTATGAGGTGCCTTAACAATTTTACCTACTTGACAGGAACCACAGATAAGATTGGGAATAAGTTTGATTTTAGGAACTCCTCTAACTATTTCCTGAGAGGTCAATCTACTAAGATTATCATAATTTATATGACCCATTCTGTTATGCCATATCTCATTGTCATCCATTCTGGCAACATTACAGATTTCAGAATTGTTCATGACAGTGTAGCAGTAATTATGCATTCACCTTTTTCATTTAAAATTTTGCAATTTTTCTTTGAAAAGGTAACAGTATGATCTGAGTTAGAAAATTGCGATATGCTAAGTAGATTTGCCTTAAGACCTTTGACTAGAAGAACATCTTGAAGAATAGGAAGTCCATCTTCTTGGAGAGTTCCTTTGCCTATGATTTGAGATGAAACTCCATCACCAAAAATGACTTTACCACCAGCAAAACTGGTTTTGTTTAAAAGTTTAGTTTCATCACCAGTCATATGCTTAGAACATCCAGAGTCTAAATACCAACCAGATGATGTGTGACCAGCTTTTAAAGCAGTAACAAAAACATTACACTTCATCTGAGGTAATAGATCATCTTTTCTAACCCAAATTGCCTTACTTTTCATCTTGCGCTTATTATCTCTTAATTGATAAAATTTGCGAGCTTTGGATTTTTGCTGAAAAACATTTTGCGCATGATTTTGAAATTTGTGAAAGACTTGGGCATTTGGTTTAGGATAAATCTTAGGATTCCTTCTGGTAAATGTTCTTTTAGGTTTGGTCTTTCTCTTTCTATAATTAGAATTTCTATCTGGTTGTCTAGGAAGTACATAATTGTTACGGCTCCTCCTAGAATAGTTAAAGTTTTGGTAGATATAAGGATTATAGGTAGGTTTAACGAGTCTCCTAGCATAACAATCATCAAAGGAGTGACCATATATGTCGCAGTAGGAGCAATAAAGATTGCTCAGAATTGGGGTCTCCTTAGGAAAGTCTCTAAACAAAGGTTTTGTAGAGTTTTGAGGCTGAACTCTATTCCTAGGTGTGACATTCTTGAATGCAGACTCACTCTTCCTAATAGAAGGACATACGTATTTAGCCTTAGGTGAACTTTCATGTTTAGAGCAACTTGATTCCCCAATGTTAAAACTTTGATTTTTTGAATCAAACTCAGTTTTTAGAGAATGAAAGTCTGGGCATGTTTCAATAGGTCTTTTGCCTCCTGACACAAACTTGATAGTTTCAAAAGATTTTGTTTGTGTTTTCAAATTGGGGCAAAACCCTATTCTAGTTCGATCATCAGAATTGGTTTTTGATTCAGCAACAAATTCATCAAAACATTTTGAATTATTTTCAAATTTAGTAAATTTTTTGAAAACAGTTGCTGTCTTTTCTTTAGTTTGCTCCAATTCTAACAATGTCCCTTTGTATTTTTTCCTCAGAGTTTCATTTGTTTCTTTTAAATCTCTGAGTTTTTCATCAAACATTTTGATTTCGCTTTTATGAGTCAAACATTGGGTAGTATACTCTTCAGCATTTAGTTTTACCATTAGTCTTAGATCTTCTAACTTCTTAGTGAGATCTTTCACAATCTTTTCTAGTCTAGTGCTTTTCTTGAGAGTTTTAGCATAAAGTGTGTGAATGTCAGGGAGGTCTTCGTTGTCCGAGTCACTAAGTGTGGTGTGTGGAGTGACCCCTAAAGATTCATTTTTTAAACTCACACACCCATTGACATCGTCATTATCGCTATCCCTTTGACTCACACACCCCGAGGTAGAACATGCAACATTCTCAGTAATCAAAGCATCTAAACCAGTATAAACATGATTCTCAATAGCAGGAGTAGAGTTACTAGAAGCATTCTCATACATAGGCATAAGCACATCATCATTATATATGATCTTAGCAAAGAAGGACATGCAAGGATCAAAAACATTAGATGACTCAGGTTCCTCCTTTTCAGAGTCACTTGAATCATCCCATGTTTTGCAAATGTTGGCTCTAGTGTTTTTGTTTTGAGTGTTCAAGTTAACTCTACAGTCTTGTGCAATGTGCCCCAGTTTACCACATCTATAGCATTCAGTCTTCTTAAGGTCTCTATTAGGTCTAGTGTGAGAGTCCTTATGATTTTTGTCATGGTTTTTCTCATGAGGCCTGTGATTAGAGGAAGTTGGATAATTTGAATTGCCTTGTTTATTTGCCACTTTGTTTCTAAACTTAATAATTTTCTTGAACTGTTTAGTAATTAAGGCAATTTGATTGTCCAAACTCTCTATATTGCATTCCTCATCAGAATCGTAAGTGAGGAATATAACTTCAGGCTTAGTGATCTTAGAAGAGAAGCTAAGATTGGAACTAGTCTGTTTCCTATGGGTTTGAGTCAATTGTTTCTTAAATTCTAGTTCCATTTCCACAGTTCTTAGTTTACTACTGAGTAATTCAGGAGTGAGATTTTGATCACACATTTCCTCAATAGCATATCTTTTGTTATCAAATTTCTGTGGTAATGATCTTAGAATTTTAGATACAATTTCATGTCTGTCATAAGTCACCCCATTAGCATGCAGTTTGGTCACAATATCAGTCAAGTTCATATAGAAGTTATCAAATGACTCAGTCTCAGACATAATTAAGGAGTTATATTGCTGAATAAGCATTTGGGTTTTAGCATCCTTAACTCTAGTGTCTCCTTCATGAGCAGTGACTAAAGTGTCCCAAGCTTCCTTAGAAGTGGTACAGGATGAGATTCTTTTGAACTCGTGTTCATTTATAGACATAAATATGGCATTCTTTCCTTTATTATTATTTCGAGAAACTTGTTTCTCTTCTTGAGTGAACTCACTTAGAGCTTTCTTAACCCTCTCATTACTTCCTTCGTTAGCTGGTTTAGTAGGAAAAATATAACCATTTTCAACAATGTCCCAGACATCATCTCCCAAAGTTCCTTGAATGAAAGCAATCATCCTTACTTTCCAGTAAGCAAAATTGGTTCCATCAAAGATTGGAGGTCTGGTCAAGTTACCAAATCTTTCATTTTTCTCGTCCATAATTGATTTTCAGAAAACAATTTCAGAAACACAGGATTTCTTTTGAAAGCAGTTTACAAAGCTCTGATACCAATTGAAAAATGTTACTAAAGCCGTTTATTAAAAATAAACTATTTAAGTAACTCCGATCTGTTTTTTTAAGAAACTCTTTTCGTAAAAACCAAACTGTTTGAACACAAGATGTGTTTAACAAATCAGTATGTACGAGATATATTCAAGAATTGAATAACAAGTTTATAAAGAAGTTTAAAAAACTTAAACTCAGCACAACCAAGAGTGAGATGAGGAGATGTAGAAAGATTATGTTCACGATGTTTTTTACGTGGTAAAACCTCACCAATTGAGGAAACATCCACAACTCCCTCTACGGAGTAAAATGAAAAACTCACTAAAACAAATATATGAGTTAAAAACTATATAACTAACATGCAAACAACTCAGCCCTATATAAGTTTAGGAATGTACCCTCTGGTGTCCTTAAACTTCTCTGCAGTTCTGATTGTAGATGTAGTTCTCCCAATTTGTTAACTTCTGATTTGTTCCAGCACTTTACGTCGACTCTTTGTTCTCAAAATCTTATTACCAACACTTTTCGTGTTGTAGGGTGAAAGTGTTTGTGAAGGTGCTTTCTAACACATGCATGCACACACACACACTTATTAAGTACAAACAGTCCTAACAAATTACAATAACACTATATGCTGTGATCTTTTCTTTTTCTTTCTTCTTACAAAACTTTTCACCTTATTTGACCTTTAAATCATTCCCAGAATCCACGGATACCTTGCTAGGAAGACAGACAAGGTCTTAATCAATCTCAGAATTTAGACAAACTTTCGAGATTGAAAAACTACAAGTGAGATTCCAAACTAGGTCAAAGGTTTAGTTTTACAAGAACTAGAAATAGAAAGCATTTATTGTTGATTTCAATGTAAGCAAACGTTTTAGAGAAAATAATCAACCATATATTTCTCAAGATGAGAAATAAAATGAAACTAAGTGTAATGTAACATGAATAACTCAGATCTGAAATTTTTATGAAATCAGAATGTAGATCTGAGTAAAACATTTAAGTTGAAAACAAGATCAAGAGAACACGAGGTTACAGCAACAAAAAAACAATCTCAACTCAAACTCTCAAACTCTCAAGAACACTCAGAGAAGTGTTTTGGATATGGAGGTATTTTAATAAGTGTTTGAGTTTGGATGGAAGAGGTTTGACGAACAGGGTTAGGGTTTCTAACTCTCTCTCTTCTCTCTGTTTTTTTCTCTTTTCTCTCTCTTCTCTCTCTACTCTCTCAATTTCTCAGAGGAAATGAAAATGGCAAAAGTCTTCGAAGTCTGAGAGAAGGGTCCCTTTTATAGGGTGAGGAGAAGGTTCGAGAGGCAGGCTCAAAACCAAGGGCCTGGATTAAGTCAAGCCAAGTTGACTTAGATATAAGGGTTCTAATAAGGCGGTGATTAAACGAATTCTGATTGGTCTAAAGAGTTGTACTGGGATTCACCAAGACAACATGAAGAACGTTGATAGCTAATGATCCAAGGGCTAGGAACGAACGTTGTTTTAACTCAGTAAAGAAACACAACTTCATCCAATCAGACGAGGACAGGTGTTGGTTATTAACAGGATAACAAACGTGCGTCCAAAGTTAATTAAAACCACACCCTCAAGTTTACTCCGCTTTCGGATTCTACCCAAGGTAACATTCAGCCAAAATAATCAACAAATTATATTTACAAATTAACCCCAGAAACTTTTAAAACAAGTTTTAATTAAGAAAACCTAATTTTAAAAAATGTTTAAAAAATCCCAAAAAATTATTAAAATTCCAATTTAGGGATTTAAACACACTCAACACATGTACACACATAATTATGCAATATAATATGCAAAAAATGAATTCTACTGTGTGTGAGTGTTGGCAATAAGTTTTTGATCAAAGCAAGATAGAGAGATGAAGTAGCAAACCAACTTCTGAGGTTCTTTGGATTCTAGGTAGGACACAATTTTATCACAATTTCCAAACTAGATGAGCACTTATACAATATAGACTCAAGTAAGGCAAAAGTATAAGGGCTTCAATTCTAAGGTTCATGCCCAGGCTTATTTTGATGGGACAAAGCTTGCTTGAACCTCAATTGCAGATCGAGGTGTCCACACCTATGTACTCGTGTATCCAGGAGATCAAAGGCTATATAGTCCGGTTGTTTACAGGTTCTAACATGATATGTGTACAAGTGTAGGAATTGGATTAGGAGGTACAGAAGTTATGTGTAGGACAAAGGGTACCTTTGAAGGGATAGAATGGGAGTCAACTCTATAAATTACCGATAAATATATTCATATTTGTCGAGAGATCACTAAAAGAAGGTGGTGTTGAACTTCGGGCTAGTTTGGAGGTGTATTTAGACTTGGGAAAGTGTATTTAGTATTAGAGTGGACTAGAAGCGACAGATAGAGATCTAAGTATCCCTTATAGGCATAGCTAAAATCCTATAAGTGTCATAGTTCTCGGGCTGGTTACTCTTTTATTTGAACTGGGGATGGATGCATCCTAAATAAATAATACGTTAAGAGACGTATTAAAGGCTTGGGCTTTATGAATTTAGTTTGGTACAACGCCTATATACCCAAGAGGGCTTGGGATCAAAGCTAACATAGTTCTAATAAACAAGACATATCTACGTGCACTAGCGACGCGATACCGTGTATACAATATACAATATTATGGAATTTGTGGAGCCTAATCCTTAATATAGCATTTCTATTGTGCTGGATTGATATATTTATATGTTAAAAATACGTTAGTCAAAAGTCGACGTTTCACAAGTACTGATATGAAAGTGCATATTGAGTGATACTGTCTCGAGGACAAGCTTTGTTCACCTTGAGAAGAGGTAGAAGTAGACGAATTTTAAACTTTATCTTGTGCAAGTTTCGGGATGACTCGTCTCACAGACACTTTCTTGATAACGGTTTTGAAAAGTATGTTTTCTTGTTTGTATTCCTTCATCATGGCAGTTGATTGTCATTTTAACATATGAGCATGGCGATTAAAATAGCAGAGGTTCTTGGTTAAAGACTTGGTTTAAAATATAAACACTTTAAAGTCCATACACAGTCCCCTAAACGGGGGAATGGTTAAAAGAGATATTTATCACAATATATATATGGGTGTTTGACCCGATATTCGAGTAGAGTTTCCTTACCCTTATAGCGTGAACTGAATTTTTTCCGTAAGACTGTCCCCACTTGAGGTATACGAGGTGGGCAGAGTTACGTTTAGTTGGGCAGAGCTTCGTTTAGAAGCATCAACTTTCGTGAAATGCACGCAGAGGTTTACCTATGTTTTTTCTCGAAGGCAACTTTTCAGATTTATGAACCTTGTTCAGGGCTGCAGGAGAAAAAAAAAATCTGAAGTACAATTTTGGGACTTTTCATAATGAGCTCGAGTATCTCATCTGCTTGGTATTGAGAAAGTTAAAAACATAATCAACGTTTGGTTTTAGGGTGCTTTTAAGGTTGGTGGGGACCTCTATTTATAGGTCATATTTTGGGATGTTTGATTGTGCGGTCGATTGGGTTCTTTAACTTTGAGGTTAAAGGAAATACACGCATAGGGTTGAAAAGGTTTGGGGGCCACGTGTATGGTCGAGAAAATATATGCCGAGATTTTGTAATGATTATAGGGGAAATGGATAACTGTGCGGTCAAATCCTTTTATTCGCAAGTCAAAGGTTTGGGGGCCTTTAATCTCGCGATTTAGGGAACCCCAAGGTCTTTTTGGTTTTTCTACTTATTTTCATTTTGATCCCCAAGATTTTCGTTTCTGGGTTTTTTGGGTCTTTTGGTGGGTTGTGTTCTGAGGTGTGTTTTCACAAACTTAGTGAACAAGATACACACCCCGATTACGAATCAGGGTGTCTGTAGAGGCGATCAACTAAGAGGGTGTGCATACAGACACTCTTCATCAAAATTTAAAGGGTTAAATATGGGTTTGCCTATTTTTGGGAAGTGTGTTGGTACGGGGAAAATAGGTAGAAAGGATGGGGTAAAATAGTAATTTTTTAAAAAGGTTTGATGGTTAACCGCGCAGCTAACCATAAGTTTGGAACGTTTGACTAACAGCTATCCACAGAGGGATGGTTAACCGTGCAATTATAAGCCATGAAACGTTTAATGGCACGTTAGATTTTTCAATGACCAAAACCTATAAAAGACTCGTTTCCAAGGATTTTCCTCATTCTTCCAATCATGTTCTTCTTCTTTTTTCTCGTTTTCTCTCTCTCTCTCTCTCTCTCAATGATTTATGTACTTGCTTCATAGGCTTATTTTGGACATTCATGGATCATTTGAGGGCTATTTTAGTAGTTGGTGATGAGATTCATGCCTTAGACCTTTACCAGGATGAGGAGGGAGCCATGGGTGGTGATGGGGTACCAACGAGGCAGGTGGGGCAAGTGGGGCGGAGACTTGGCCGGAGAAGTTTTTTTATGGGGAAGATAAGGTATCAGGGTGTAGACTGTGCACTATGCAGGGGTAGCATTGTAGGGGGTGTGGCGGTGCCTAGGGTGCGGGTATTCTATGACCCTCATCTACCAGCAGATGAGGAGGATGCATAGATCCTCCTATGGGAGTACGAACATCATTGGACTCTTGGGGTGTGTCCTTTGGATGCCCCACACATAAGTTTCCCTGACTTTATCTTTATATGTTTTTTATTTTTGTTAATTTTTTATGTTTATTGTATTTGCAAACATACGACTTTGATAGTTTTATATGTTTTGAGATGAAATACAATAATCGAATATTTGTTGTTTCCCTAAAAATGAAAAATAAAAAATAACTAAAATAATGGAGTGTAGGGTTGGGGTGGATATGAGGTGATAAGAGCGAGGAAGGAGATTAACAACAAATAGAGAAGGTAGAGGCAACAAGGGAAGTGAATTAGTCTTACAACAAGAGATAATAATAATAATAATAATAATAATAATAATAATAATAATAATAATAATAATAATAATAATAATAATAATAATAATAATAATAATAACGACAATAACGACAATAACCACAATAATTAAAATAATTAAAATAATAAATAATAATAATAATAATAATAACAACAACAACAACAACAACAACAACATAGGGATGATAATAACAAGAGGCATAATAATGATATTTTAGTACGATAAGGATAATAGTGACAACAACAACAACAACGATGACGACGACGACAATGGTCCTAATAATAAAAATAATAATAATAGTAGTAGTAATAATAATAATAATAATAATAATAATAATAATAATAATAATAATAATAATAATAATAATAATAATAATAATAATAATAATAATAATAACAATAACAAAAGTAATTGTAAAAATAATAATGTGATAGAGATAATATATAATTAGGTTAGGGGCATAGTCCCTACTAAGGATGACGATAATAATAATAATAATAATAATAATAATAATAATAATAATAATAATAATAATAATAATAATAATAATAATAATAATAATAATAATAATAATAATAAGAAGAAGAAGAAGAAGAAGAAGAAGAAGAAGAAGAAAAAGGACAATATATAAATTGGTGGGGGGGGGGGGGGGGGGTATATCCCTAAGGAAACAAATTATAATGAGGATAGTACCATCACGGATCGATCACATTTGTCATGTGTATATCATCACCGAATAATAATATATAGCGAGAATTTTTTTATTACCCCATGACTGGTTATCCTTCTTGGTAAGTGGGAACCGAGGGTAGGGAGATTATGTGTGCAGACATGACAATCAAAACTCCGGGAGGGATAAATCTCACGGGAAATTTTTATTCGCCTCATGACTATTTATCCTTCCTAGTTAGTTAAAACCGAAGGTAGGAAGATTAAGTGTGAACACGCGATAACCTAAACTATGCGAGTGAGAAAGCTCCGAAGGAATTTTCGGTCACCTCACAACTGGTTATCCTTCGGGGTTAGTGAGAGCTGAGGGTAAGGATATTAAGTGTGAACACATGATAACCCTAAATCCATATGAGACAAAGCTCTAGGGGAATTTCAGGTCACCTCACACTGGTTTTCCTTCTTGGTTAGTGGGAATCGGGGGCAGGTAAATTAAGTGTGAACGCATGGTAACCCAAACTTTGGGAGGGAGAAAGATCCTGGGGAATTTATGTCCATCTCACGACTGGTTATTCTTCCAAGTTAATGGAAATCGAGGGTAGGGAGATTAAGTGTGAACATGCGGTAAATAAAACTCCGAGGGAATTTTTAGTTACCGCATGACTGGTTATCCTTCTTGGTTAGTGGGAACCAAGGGTAGGGAGATTAAGTGTGAACACGCAATAATCTAAACTCCGAGAAAGAGAAAGCTCCGTGGGAATTTTTGGTCACCTCACGACTGGTTATCCTCCCTAATTAGTGGGAACTGAGGGTAGAGATATTAAGAGTGAATACAAGAAAACCAAAACTCCTTTATAGAGAAAGTATCTTTTTTGTATTAGTGATATATTTTGCATCTTTTTTCTTGTAACCCGATGGTAGTCTCGAGTTTGGAGTTTTGTAGCCCTATTAATCAGGATCTAGACGAGGGCCCACTTTTGTTCATGCCCTTGTGTATGCCATTGGTTTCGTCTTGTTATTGGGCTAGCTCTTCGATGTTCACTTTAGGAGGAGCTTGTTGATACTTGCTGCCCTGGGAGAGGTTTGGTGGGATACTACCAACCCTTTTCACTTGCCGATGGGGGAGATGACCATAATTCCTCTATATTTTTATGCTTTATGGGACACCCGTTTGCTAAAGTGACCTTGATAGTGGATCAGATCCTAACTATCACCTCCATTGGTCACCTGGAGTGGGTAGGATGAATGGGGAGTTGCTTAATTTCAGTGTCATGACTACCTATTTGGAGGAGGTGTAGGACCTAGGGCTTGATCTGGCAGCGGTGAGACACTATGTACGGAGTTTTCTTTTGTTTGTCATGAGATTTCTTTTACTGTCGGTTGGTTCTAGTGGGATCCATTTGTGTTGACTGCCATTTTTATGGGATTTTCTCGGATTTCAGTATATATGCATAGGGGAGGATGGGGTTGGCAAAGATGTACCGGTTTATGTCCCCTTTTTTAGATTCTGTACATGTAGCTTCTTAGGTTTTGTGTATTTATGGGAGGTATGTGAAATTTAACTTTGTTTATTTATTTTATTTAGATATTTATATTCTCTTATTACTCATGTCGTACTTTCTTTTTACGTTGTAAATATGTGGTTTTTATGTGCGTGGATAAATATTCAGAGATCCCATGGGCCATGATACTGATGGACTATTTTTTTCCCCTTGTTCAGATGGTTTGAACATGAGAACTTCAGGTCAGGGTCATCCATGTCAACGGAGGCAGCCAGAGCACTCTTGAATGGGATGACTGTAGATATCGTGAGTAATTTTTTGTATTTTTATCTTTTCTTCATTTTTAATACTTACATATTTCTCATGACTCGTTTACATTCATGTTATTTTTTTTCTTTCAGGTTCTCTGGGGTAGACTCGCTGTGTGTTAAGGGAAGTTGTTGCAGTGTGGGAGCTGTCGGGGCAGAGGCTACTATTGGAGGAGTCTCATAGGCCCCTCTTTATCTGGGGGGAAGGGTGACTCGCTATCACATATGGGATGCTCCTTTTAGGGTTACCTTACCTCCCCATATCGTGTGAGACTCGCCTAGGGGTTGACCGAGGTATAACGACATATATTTTTAAAGGTTTTCATGCTACTAACTTTCTTAGGGGGATCTGCATTATCTGGGCTAATTAGAGCAATTAGTGATGACGATGCCTCTTACTATGCTTAGGGAGGTTTTTTTGGCCCGAGATGGGGTGCATCCGATAGAGAAAGGGCCCGTAGCGAGCGAGATAGAGAGTCAAAGTATGTAGAGGATGAGCTTGGGGTAACAGATGAAGATTGGACGTCCCTAGGGTTGAGTAGGAGGAGGAAGGCGTAGTGACTGAAGGTGGAGATGGGGTTCAGATAATGGTTCCGCTTTAGGGGGATGTCGGGGTTTAGGGGAAGGTTCCTGAGGGGTTATCTAGAGGAGGTGAGGCAGCTAGGTGGGAGGAGCTGCCTGTGCAAGGTGTCGCGAGTGATGGTAGGGCTATGAGGGATCCTTCAGGTTGGATGATATCCTTCCCTACAATGCATGCGAATTTGATTGGATTGGACGGGGCGATGGGGTTTGGTCTATGCCTGGGGTTTGAGGTGAGGAGTACGTTGAGGATGGCTGATTAGGCATAAATTCTTCACATTTATCCCCTTAATTTTGGTATTTTTATGATCTCGTGCATTGTAAATAGCTTGGATTTGTCTTATATTTATGCTAGTAACACTTTTTGGCAAGTATTTTGTATTTTTTGTATCTCTTATGTATTTTATAGGTATTTTATGCAAATTAGTGCGAAAGAGAATGCAAAACAGTGAAAGAAAGCAAGAAATGGGGAGTTCAAGGGCATTTTCGTAATTTTACAGCCATATTCCGGAGGTGGGGAAGACTAGAGAGTTGAAGAGATCTAAATTACAAGAACACTGGAAAAAATGGCGCCCCAATCCGAGCTACGGTGAAGAAGTTATGCCCATTTAAAGTTGGAGACAGAAAGTCAAAAGTTGAAATTAATTCCGGAAGCTCAAGAGTTTCAACTCTTGAAATTTCTTGTATAATTCCTTTTTATTAGTTGTAAAATGTGGAGAGGCATGGGAAGAGTCATTTTTGAGATGTATAAAAGGGAAAACCCTAGTATGAAGAAGAGGAGGTTTTTTACTTCATGTTGTAGGAGGCTAGTAGTTAGGGTTTCTTTGTAGTTAGTTTGTAAAGGATTCTTGTATCCAAGAAGCCTAGTTTTGAAGTTTGGCTACTATCCAAGATTCAAAGATCTATTCAAGATTCATCATTCATCCATTGCAAGTAATTTTAATTTATTGTTTTTACTACTTTCATAGTTAGTTTAATTAATTGTTGCTCTCTAGTTTTCCAATCCCAATTCAAGTCATCTTCTCAATTTTCTAGATTTAGTTATGAATTCATGCACTTTCAGTTTTAAGTTTTATTTTAATCATGTTAAGCTAAGTTTTTAAGGGTGGGGATGCATGAACCCAACCCGATGTGGTATGCATAAATATAAAATTTGTCCTCTAAATTAAATAAATGATTAGATCGTGTTGTATAGTTTCACAACCATTGTAGACCTTTTGACCTCGTTTGCTAATCGGGGTGCTTAAGGATGCAACGCGCATGAACTATTGCAACACTGCTTTACTCATTCTTTGATTATGTATGATGCGGGCTTGAACCTCATATATGTAATGCTTTGGAGTATTAAAGACCGGGTCTGATCAATTATTTAATTTATGACTAATTTTGTACTGGCATACACACTAGGGTTTGGGGGAGTGTATTCTTAACCCATTTCTTCATTCATATTAATTCCTTCTTAGCTAGTTAATTTTGCATGCGTAGGTTAATTTAATTGAATTTAGTTAATTCATAGATAAAATCCAAAAATCAATCATCTTTTTCTTTTCTTTTCTTTTAACATCAACTTTAGGATTAAACTACATTACCTTTGTCGTCGCATTCACACGTCCCAACTCCCTGTGGATTCAATACCCAGAGCAGGAGGAGGCAAGCGTACTGACTGATGGTGGAGATGGGTTTCAGAGGATGGTTCTGCTTTAGGGGGATGTCGGGGTTTAGGGGGAGGTTCCTGAGGGGTTAGCAAGGGGAGGGGGGAAGCTAGGTGGGAGGAGCTACCCGTGCAAGGTGTCGCGGGTGATGGTAGGGCTATGAGGGATCCTTCAGGTTGGATGAGATCCTTCCCTACAATGCATACGAATTTGATTGGATTGGTCGGGGCGATGGGGGTCGGTCTGCGCCTGGGATTTGAGGTGAGGAGTACGTTGAGGATATCTCTTGGGAATATGGAGACCCCTTCCTTTATACAATTCATGGATTTTGAGGGTCTGGCATCGGGATATAGGATAGAAGATGGGACCTAACCTCTTGTTTGTGCAAGTTTGGATGATTTAGAGGCTTGGAGCCAACAGATGGCTATTAAGATGAGGGTGGTGGACGAGGGATTAGTCCAGGGTAGGGCCAAGGCAGAGGAGGCTTTTTCATCTCACATTTCTACCCTAGATGCTATGGTGAGGGAGTTAGAGGAGGCAGTTGCACAACAATATTGGGAAAAAGGTGTTGCTCATGGGTAGGGTTCCCTCAAGAGGTTGGGCATCCCCATTTTTCCATTCGAGGTAGTCTCAGGATCGTGGTGTCCCCATTATGTACCTTATTTCTTTGTCAGCTACTCATTTGGATCATTTTTCTCTTGGACTTAGGGAGACTAGATGAGATATTTCACACTATTTTCTTCTTTCTTGTCTTCTTTTTATTGCTATCCTTTCTTTATTTACTCCTTTTCTCGTTTGTACTGATTATTTTCTATTTTGATATTTCTCAGGAGGTGGTGCTTTCGGGGCCTAGTTTGGAGAGGATACTATTAATTCATTGGTCCTCTATGTATAAGGAACTATCATATTCCATTCAGGTCTATGGCCCTACTTCAGTCCATAAATGATGGACAACGAATCGGGGTGTGTCTCTCTCGCTCTCGTATGGACTCACGTCGTGAGGATGTTACTGATTCTATCATCGGGTCGGTAAATCTTTTGTCTCCTGATCGCGTGCCTCTTACTCTAGCGGAACTGAGTCCCAAGCTTCCCCAAGATCCAACTGCAATGGGTGTTGTTATTGATGATGACGAGCGGGCTAAGAAGGTCTGTTATGAGTAGGCCTTGGTTTCATTAGCAAGGTGGAGGGCTTTTCTCCACCGATTCATATATTTGATTATTTCACTTTTGTTCTTTCATTTTATACCAAATATTATGCTTCATTTATTGGATTCTAGGATCTTTGATATTTCTTTAATTTTTATGATATTATCCAGATTTTATAATTTCCCATTCATTTGTGCTTCATATGAGGAAAGATTATAGATGACAATTTGATATAGTAGGTGTCATGTGACTCATATTTACAGGATAAATAATAACCCACATGTGTATAAATATAGTGATCTTAAGCTCTTTTTATTAAAGTGGTGGTAATACACTAGTATACAGAAGAAAAAACATAATAAAATAAAAAGGGATACATATATGTAAAACAAAAGTGTCGCTTCTTTTTTAGACTTTTTCTTCTGGAGAGTGATGACTTTAATCTGCTTAATGATGAGTCATTTGTCTATACTGACATCAGAGCAGTGAGGGAAGTAAGTTCTCTTTTCGTTATTTAATGATTGAGCAAGAGCCTTTTGATGTAGTTTTCAAAATAAAGTATTTTTCCCCATCCCCAATATGGTGACGTTTTTGCGGGGAGCTTGTTCTGACTGTTGTTTTCATAGTATTAGCCTTTATGTGGTGTTTCTTAAATAAGGATGACCCTACTGAGTCTTAAAATTCCTTAGAACACTATTTTATTCATTTGACATTTAGTTTATTTAGATTGCGTCGACTCTTTTGGAGTGAGGACACAATCACCCTAAGCAAGGTTTTCTTATAAAATGTTTTTTTTGGTATTTATTTAGACCAGACCCAAAGTGATATCTCAAGTCGCCTAAGTATCTCTAATTCAATAAAAATGGGATTACTGTATCTTTTCACCACTAGCGGGCTTAAGGAAAGATTTTTTTCAATCGATCGATATAGAAGGGTTGGTAAAATGTGACTCTGTGGAGATCAAATAAGGTAGCCGCCTTGCCAGAGTTTATTTTGGTGACAAGGTAGGATCCTCCCCATTTGGGTGCAAATTTTCACCAGGGAGTCCGAGCAGGTTTGAGATTCTCTTTAGGAGTAAATCACCCTCTTTTATATTTCACTTCTTAACCTTCTTATTAAATGCTCAGGTGATACATTATTAGTAGACCTTATTGTGATAAGTGGACTTCTCTAGTCTTCTCTTGTCTAGGAGAGATAGATCTTCATAACGGTCTTAGACTCGGTCAGTTTTAGCCACCTAGATTTTGAGCATGATGCGTAAGGACGGTATCTTGAGTTTTATAGGTTGGACTACCTCCATGCCATAAACTAAAGAGTATAGGGCCGCCCCTATTATTTTTGTTTTGTAGTGTAGTAGCCCCAGAGGGTGAATGGGTGTTTATTTAACCAGTTGTTGTTGTAAGTCTTGATCATCTTGCTGATGATGTTTCTGACATTTTCGTTAATGGTTTCGACTGCTCCATTGGTTTGCGGTCTGTATGGAGATGACCTATATTAAGAGATCTCATACTTTTGTAGTAAGATTGAGACCTCTTTCTCGAAGTGAGACTCACTGTCTAATACCAGCACATGGGGTACGCCTAAGTGGCAGATGAAGTTTTGACATGAATTTAGCCTCTCTCTTATCAATTATCACTATTTAATTCATCCTAGACACATTTGGTGAAATAGTCGATGTCAATCAGGATAAGTTCATGCTCTATGAAGACTTTAGGAGATACCCTCCTTATGATATCTATCCCCCAAGTGGATAAAGGCCAAGGTGAGGTCATGCAATGGAGTTCTCGGGGAGGCGTGGGGCGTATAGTTGACATTTGAGGCACCTCTAGAAGGGATTCGTGCAATCCTTTTACATGGTAGTCCAGTAGTATGACTGTCTGAGGATTTTTTGAGAAAGGGTGTGCCCAATCATTTGTTAGCCACATTCGTTGCAATGGATTTTTTTATAATATCAAGGGTCTCTTCTTCGGTGATGCATTGTAAGTGTACTCCATCGAGCCCTCTTTTGTAGATTTTCCTCCACATATAATGAATTGGGATGCTAATCATCTTAGGGTGAATCGGTCACTTGGAGAAGCGTTTGGTGGGTAGTGGTTCTTGTGGAGAAAGTTATATATGTCGTAGTACCACATCATAGTTCATACCGTCATTATCTCAACGATATCTACCTCAAAGCAAGAGGAAGGGGTGTTCTGGATGATCACTATTGTTGATGTCAACAACTAGACTTGATATAATTTTAAAATCATAGATAAAATATAAAATTGTAATGAGATAATTAAAAGAGAGATACAAGGTTTTTAAAGTGGTTCATCTATGTAAGAAAGCCTACGTCCACTGCTGTGGTATTGATTTCAGAGATTACAGAAATCTAGGTACTCTTGTAAATAAGAATATCCTAGAATTCATTATATCTTGCCTTTGATGAAAGGGATACAATGTATTTATAGTGACCCGGAGATCGAGGGTTAGAATGTCAAGGGATGGAATGCCTTTAAACATTTAAGCATTTACACGCGTACATAATGAATGTTATGGTTAGTTCTGTGAACCATGTTTGGTAAGACCCTTTGTGGTGGCGCTTGTGACACCCCGCCAAATTAAATTTCGAGTGATCAGTCCTTTATTAAATTAAATCCAAGTGAACAGTTGGTTCATTTTTAACATCACTGTCGCAAAAATAAACTTTTCCCAATTTAAACACCCTAAATAATTAAGCAAAGTGTCAAAACAATTTATAATTATTTTTATTTATTAAATTCCATATCGAAAACCTTTTTGGAATGTAACCAAACTTGAATAATACACGAGATAATTTAAAGAAACCATGCATAAGAATGTCAACTAGATTACTCAAACCAAGCAAATACCCACATCGTAAGTCTACATGACAAAGAAATAAATCCCACAATAATAATAAATACTGGAATCATAAATGAATGCTTAATCTCTAATAAGTCTAAACAGAAAATAAGAAATGGGCGACATATGACCTGTCTACTGAGGAACTAAAACATGAACGGAATCAAAGGTGAGGTCGTCTACTGCAAAGGCATGCAACTCCTATATAAGCTGCAGCACATCCATTCCAAGTACCTTACCCCTGGAACCTCTGTGGCTGGGCACCTGTATATATATACAAGAGAGAGAGAGAAAAAAAGACAGGAAACGGGTCAGACCCCGAGTGTAAAAGTAGCTATAAAAAGTAGTTTAGCAAGTATTTAAAATGCTTACTGGCTAATATAACAACCATGTTAGTATGCGACACTCTTGTGAGAATTCTCACCTCTCATCTAGTGTGAACACCTACCGTACTACTAAAATACCTCATAAGTCTATCTAATACTTCTCCCATAAATTCGATTTTGAGAAGTAAAAAGGCTATGATTTTAGTTTAGATATTAGTCTCTTAACGATTTCTTACGTCTATTATGTATTTCACAATACTGTGTTAACGTTCCTGAACACTTACTACAATTATGGAGCATTTACCCAATATTTATCTACTTATACGCACAGTAGAATAATTTCATATATACGTATATATATTAATCACTCATATAATACATATACTATCGGCGCCCCACATAAAATCTATGGTGCTCACATACTCTGCTTTCAAGTTCCCGTATCTCTCGTACTAAGGGAAATACTAGTTTGGAATCACTCTCGAACTGTATTAACACAATACACACAAAATGGAGGGGAAGCATAGTTCTAAGTCACTAAGAGGTCAGTACATACCCCTCACGTCTCTTAGGACCGTCTGACTATCATTCTCAGATAGCCTGTACCAAAGAATCCTATGTTCTAGGGTACAATTTAATATCCACCATAAAGGTCCCATGAGATAAGACTGTCCCAGCGCGACAACCTCTATGATAGCAAATAGCGCGGGTATGATTATACACAAATATAATATAGAAATATACACATGCACTTAGTCATATATATAAATATTCTCATTTTCCAATTAGGTTAGCCCACGACCCACAATAATATTTTAAACGCACGTAATACAATTTTACCCAATCTTTACGCATAAAGAACTCATCTCATTTTATTCTCAATTAATAATCATTTCGTAATTACTCCTCGTACCTCGAAGTATTTTTTGTTCCTATAGATCAATTCAGAAGGTACACCCTCTCTAACATACTGATCTAAGTCATTCATGAATCTCTCAATTGCTTAGTTAACGTATGCATGATTTCTAATATGTGTCAAGTCCCCGTTAACCCACGGTTACATCCTGTATAATATTTTATTCAATGGAATCTACTTAGACCCTACTAGTCCTCTTCATGACCCATTATACTCTTTAAATGATAATCAAGGGTTCCTACGTATTTTATCCGAATTAAACAAAAAGAGTAAAAACATGCAGTTTCCAGAAGGGGTCGATTGATCGATGAAAAGGGTCGATCGATTGATCAGTTGATCGATCGACATTCTTGGTCGATCGATCGATCAGGTATAGGCCAGATTCTGCCATTGTTAACTACGGGTTTCCTTATTAAAACTCAACCAAAACTTCATAAAGATATCCCAAACTCCCAACCAATTAAACCAATGATTATATATACCTATCTACATGATTTTCTACGTAAGGCATGTACGAATTTTATCAAAGACATTAAAGGGCCAATTCTCCATATTTGTCAAGAACCCTAGTTTCATCATAATTTTTATCATTCTAACTCTTTTTCCAGATTTCTTTCTTCTAAACCATTATAATTTCATGGGTAATCCTCTACATATGATGATATTTTCAGAATATATTTAATTCTTATAAAGCATGTGATTTAAATCTCTTAATTCATGAAATTCTTCAATAAAGCATATAGTTATCAATCCTATTCTAACATGGATGAAATATCAACTAGAAAAATAATAGGATAGATACTTGCCTTAAGATAGTAGGTCTGATTCCACGAGTTTGACAGGTATAGGCTTGATCCCCTCGCTTTGATCTACGTTTTGGTGGTGATAGTGGTGCAATTGGGTTGGTTCTTGGCCTTGGATTCTTGGAAGACTTTTCTCCTTTCTTCCTCTCACTTCCATTCTAGACTTTTGAGAATATTAACCCTAGAGTATTCTCCTAATATCTGATATTAATTCCCAATTTTCGTCACTTAACTAAGGCCTAATTTTGAAATGACTAAATCGCCCTTCCGGGGTGCCGGTTAGGCCTAAAAACGCTCTGAGACCCAAATTAAACCCCCGGGTACCCTTTTCTGACTATCTCGACCCTTCCGGACACGTTGGCGTAATCGAAATGACCATACGGGTGACTTATATTTATTCACTTTTTATAATAATAATAATACAATCCCGACACGACACAGGCGCGTCCCGACTTAATTTCCATAATTATCGTATTATTCACCCGTGACAATTTTAATAAATTCAATTCTACATATTACTTTACTCATTAAGTAATATTAAAAAAGTTCCCAATAATTACTAACTCTCGTCACGCTAGTAAATATTTAAATAAATAACCAGATTAATATTAAATTAATTTATTTTAATTAAATTTAATCCCCAATTTAAAAGCCATAAAAATACCGGGTATTACATACTTCCCCCCTAATAATGGAATTTCATCCCAAAATTAGAAAAATAAGGCATACTTGGTAAAAATAGATCTCGATATCTTTCGCACATATCTGCCTCGCGCTCCCAAGTGGACTCCTCCACATTATGATGCTCCCATTGATCCCATACAAGTGGAACTACCTTCGACCTTAATCTCCTCTCGATATGGTATAGGATAGCCACTGGTCTCTCCTCGTAAGAACTGTCGGGCTGTAAGTCGATCTCCTCTATTGCGATGTGTGTGTGAGACATATCATCCCGAAGATATTGTCTCAACGACAAGATGTGGAATACATCGTGAATCCGGTGCAAGTGCTCTGGCAATCCCAATCTGTATGCCACCGGCCTTATGCTCTCGATAATGGAAAATGGTCCTACGTACCTCGAAGCCAACTTCCCCTTCTTCTCGAATCTCATTACTCCTTTCATAGGAGACACACAAAGTAATACTTGGTCCCCCACGCTAACCTCTCTGAAGGACCGTTTTACATCGACGTAGCTTTTCTGCTGATCCTGGGCTACCCAAATGCGACTCCTGATTAGCTCAATCCTAGCTAACATCTCCTGAATCACCTCTGGACCGAGCAACTTGTTGTCCACCACCTTTAGTCAACAAGTGGGAGAACGACAAGGTATGCCATACAAAGCCTCAAATGGGGCCATGCCGATCGTGAACTGATAGGAGTTATTATAACAGAACTCCACTGTGACACCCCTCCTACTTAAATACCGGGCGATCACTCATTTATTAAATTAAAATCAAGGTGAACAGTTGGTTCATTCTTAGCATCACTGTCGCAAATGAAAAACTTTTCCAATTTAAACACCCTAATTAATTAAGCTAGGTGTCAAAACCATTTTTAAACATTACCTTTCAAGTTTTATTTCGAAAACAAGATTTAATTATTTACAACAACTTAATATATAACGAATCACACCACAATAATCCTGGAACATATATTCCAATTAATTTAAACATTCAACAACTAAATCCCAGCATATAAAACTTAAAGTAAACATACATGCTGAATAAATCCCAAAGTAACAGTACTAGAAATAACTGAAATACAAATGTCCCAATAAAACAGATAAATAGTGGAAAGGGCGACACATGCCCCAATAACTGATAATGATAGAAGTGGAATCAAGTAAATGAAATCGTCTAAGAAAGTGGCCTGCAACTCCCACCTAAGCTGCAACACGTTCCTTCCAAGGGATCCTAAGCAAGACGCCCCTGTGGCTGGGCACCTGTAATATATACATATATATATAAGAGAGAAAGGGAAATAGAAACGGGTTAGATCCCGATAGTGTATATGATTTAAAAATTCGTTTAGCAAGTATTTAAATTGATACAGGCCAATGCAACAACATATTAGTACGACACTCTCTTGAGAAATTCTCACCTCTCTTCTAATGTGCACTCCTATCACACTAACCTTCCCAATGGTTTATCTCGTCATATATCACAATATTTTCCCCAAGGGTTTAACTTATCTTAGGTTATTCGCAGGATTTAAAATTGAACGATACAATTGTTTGAAAATAATATTTCAATTAGTATCCAAAATTCTCATTTAACTTTATTAATTTATAAAGTTTTCCAGTGTCATATTATACTCTCTCAAAACAAGTACTTACAATATGAGTCATCAACCATGTCCTACTTACCATATCACAGTAAGCAGTTCCCAAATTCCAGTATTTCATATATATATTAAATACTCGTATAATATATATATATTATAACAGCACCCCAAATAAAAACTATAGTGCGGGCATACTCTACTATCCAAAACCCCGTATCACTCGTATTAAGGGGAATACAAATTAGAAATCACTCTCGAATTGTATTAACACATACACAAACAATATTGAGGCGAAGTATATATTCCAAGTCTCTAAGAGGATGGCACATACCCGCGTCTCTTAGGACCGTCTGAACTATCAAATCGATAGCCTGTACCAAGGATATCTATCTTCTAGAGTACAAGTCAATATCCCCCATAAAGGTCCCATCGAGATAAGACTATCCCAGCGCGGTAACCTCGGGGATAGCAAGTAGCGTGGGCATGATTTTCACAAGTATATAATATATGCATACACAATCATATAAATATATCACTTTATTATATCAATTTAGGTTTATCCCATAACCTACATTCACAACATTTATCCTTATTTTCCCATTATTATATATCAAGTATAATGGTTCATTTCTAACTTTAATTCAAAGGGTTTTTCCAACTTACTACGTGATTGGACATAAATATTGTATATTTATTCCCCTAATTTCAGTGCATTTGTGAACCCGAGCGATCGTTGGCAAGTATTTCGTGTTTCGTGCTTCTCTTCTTGGTTTGCCAGGTTAATTATGCAAGAAGCGCAAAAGAGAAACCGAGACAATGAAAGAAAAGCTAAGAAGGCAAGTTCAAGGGCATGTTGGTAATTCTGCATCCAGATCCCGAAGGAGGAATCGACTAGAAAGTTAAAGAGCTCGGAACAACGAGAACACTGGAAGAAACGGTACCCAAATCCAAGCTACGATTGATGAGTTATGACCCGTTGAAGTTGAAGAAAACTTCAAGGAAGAAACGAAAGAAAACAAAAAAAATTTTAAGTGTTGAATGGAAGAAAAATCACCCCAGACCAGCAAACATTCGCGAACCCAGGGGCAAACCGGTTTGGGGGGCGAACCGGTTCGAGGAACATGCGAACCGGTTCGGGGGTCCTGAAGCGCGAATTTTCTCCTTTATTCAGACTGGCTCTAAGATTTCCCTCTTATACAACATCAAAATTTCGTGGTTTAATCCTCTACATCAAAAAAGGTTTCCAGAATATCATTTAAGTCATCACTACATGCGATTTCCTATCTCAAATTGGGTTTTTCTTCCATACAATTCATCCTAATCATTCCTAAACTAATATGAAAGATTCATCAACGAAATAAGCAAGATAAACACTTGCCTGGGATTTTCAGAAGTCTGGTTTGGTGCCAAAATTGGTGTGGTTGCGTTCCCCGTCTCGCGATCTACGCTTTGGCGGTGGCGGCGGTGCAAACGGGTGAGTTTTGAGCCTTGGAATGCCTTGAGATCTCTCTCCTCTCCTCTCCAATGGCCGTTCTACTGTTTTGAGTTATCTAACCCTAGGAGATAACCTAAACATCTGATATAGCCCCTTTAATTTTCGTGGGTTTAATTACCCAAAAATACAAAATGACTCAAATGCCCTCCCGGGGTACTAATTAGGCCTAAAAACGCCCCGAGACCCAAATCAAACCCCCGGGTATACTTTTCTGACTATCTCAACCCTTCTGGACGCGTTGGCGCACTCAAAATGACCATACGAACAACTTATGAAATATTCACTTTTATTTATCAATAATTACTCTCGACGCGACACGAACGCGTCCCGACTCAAATTTCCAAAATTGTCATTTTATTCACTCGTGACCTTCAATATAACTAATAATATATATTACTTTGCTCATTAGTAATATTCAACAAATTTCCCATAATTACTAACTCTCGTCACGTTAATAATTATAACATAATTAATTTCTGGATTTTATTAAATAATTAATTCACATTAAATTTAATAAATCCCCAAATTAATATAGCATAAAAATACGGGGTATTACATACTTCCCCCCTAATAACGGAATTTCGTCCCGAAATTCAAAAAATAAGGCATACCTGGTAAGAAAAAATTTGGATATCTCTCGCGCATATCGGCCTCGCGCTCCCAAGTGGATTCCTCCACGTTATGATGCTCCCACTGGACCCGTACAAGTGGAACTATCTTCGACCTCAATCTCCTCTCACTATAGTCTAGGATAGCCACCGGTTTCTCCTCGTAAGAGCTATCAGGCTGTAAGTATATCTCATCTATCGCGATGTGAGTATGGGCCATATCATCCCGAAGATACCGTCTCAACGACGAGATCTGGAATACATCGTGAATGCGATGTAAATGCTCTGGTAGTCCCAATCTGTATGCTACCGGCCCAATCCTCTCGATAATGGGAAATGGTCCCATGTACCTCGGGGCCAATTTCCCTTTCTTCCCGAACCTCATCACTCCTTTCATAGGAGATACACGCAGTAACACTTGGTCCCCCACATTAAACTCCCGGAAGAACTGTTTCGCATCGGCGTAGCTCTTCTGCCTGTCCTGGGCTACTCGAATGCGACTCCTAATCATCTCAATCCTCGTGGAGGTTTCCTGAATCACCTCTGGTCCTAGCAACTTGTTATCCCCCACCTCGAACCAACAAGTTGGAGAACGACAAGGCCTGCCATACAAAGCCTCAAATGGAGCCATGCCAATCGTAAACTGATAAGAGTTATTATAAGAAAACTCTACCAGTGGAAGATGTGGCTCCCAACCTCCTCCAAAATCAAGAGCACACATGCGTAGCATATCCTCTAACATCTGATTAGTACGCTCTGTCTGTCCATCTGTCTGTGGGTGATAATCTGAACTCACCCTCAACTCAGTACCCATAGCCTCCTGAAAGCTTTCCCAGAAACGTGACATGAAAATCTTGTCTCTATCTGACACAATATTCAGGGGCACCCCATGTAATCTGACGATCTCATAAATGAACAACTGAGCATACTGACCCGTGGTATAATCTATTCGCACTGGAAGAAAATGAGCCACCTTGGTCAAACGGTCTACAATCACCCAGATGGAGTCGTGGCCCCGTTGTGATGTAGGTAACCCTGTAATAAAATCCATGGAAATACTCTCCCACTTCCACGCGGGTACTTCCAATGGCTGAAGCAATCCTGACGGTTTCTGATGGTCCACCTTCACCAGCTGGCAGGTAGAACACTTGGACACGAACTCAGTAATGTCCTTCTTCATCCCACTCCACCAGTATTGTCTACTCATATCCTGGTACATCTTATCTCCTCCAGGATTTACCACAAATCGGGACCCGTGAGAATGGGTCATCACTGCATGACGCAATTCTGCCCCTTCTGGAACCACTAACCTTCCATTAAACCTCAAACCCCCATCAGAACTAACAGAATAAGACTCAGCACCCTCGGCTAAAAGTCGTACAATCTGCTCCTAGAAAAACGGGTTTGTGGTTTGGGCCTGTAGTACCCTCGTAACAATCTCGGGTGTGACTGTCATAACAGATATGAAGGAACGGGCTACTGCGTCCTGGTGACCCAACTCCTTCCACTTTGCTTTCCAGACATTCGCTACCTCATTTACCGGTCTACGGCTCAACGCATCAACAACTATGTTGGCTTTCCCCGGATGATACTGTATATCGAACTAATAGTCCTTCACAAACTCTAACCATCTGCGCTGACGCATATTCAGCTCTCGCTGAGTGAACAGGTACTGCAGTGATTTGTGGTCTGTGAACAAACGGAACTTCTCCCCCAATAAATAGTGTCTCCATATCCTCAATGCAAAGACGACCGCTGCTAACTCCAGGTCGTGGGTGGGGTAATTCTTCTCATGCGGCTTAAGCTTGCGGGAGGCAAAAACTATAGCCTTTTCTTCCTGCTGAAGTACTCCCCCAAGTCCCCGTAAAGAGGCATCGGTGTAAACCAGGTACTCCACACCTGGCTTTGGTAGAGCAAGGACTGGTGCTGAAGTAAGCTTGTCTTTCAGCTCGTCGAAAGCCAATTGACAAGCATCATCCCAAATATATGGTACCCCTTTGCGAGTCAGGTTCGTCAATGGACCCGCTATTTTGGAGAATCCCCGAATGAATCTCCTGTAGTATCCGGCTAACCCCAAGAAACTACGCACTTCCGTCGGTGTCGTGGGCTGTCCCCACTCCCTCACCGCTGACACTTTACTCGGGTCAACTGCTATCCCCTGTTCAGAAACAACATGCCCCAAGAAATGTACCTCTCGTAACCAGAATCCACACTTCTCGTACTTAGCATACAACTGATGCTCTCGTAAAGTTTGAAGAACCTGCCTCAAGTTCTCGGCATGCTCCTCCTCGGAGTGTGAATATATCAAAATGTCATCTATGAAGACGATGACAAACTGATCCAAGAACTCTCTGAATACTCGGTTCATTAAGTCCATGAATACGGCTGGAGTATTTGTGAGACCAAATGGCATCACTCTGAACTCGTAAGACCCATATCTCGTCAAGAAGGCAGTCTTTGAAACATCCTGCTCTCTAATACGTAGCTGATGGTACCCCGACCTCAGATCTTTCTTCGAAAATAAAGTTGCTCCTCTCAGCTGGTCGAACAGATCATCGATTCGAGGCAACGGATACTTATTCTGTATCGTGACCTTGCTCAACTCCCAGTAGTCCACACATAACCTCAGTGAACCATCTCTCTTCTTCACAAACAAGACTGGAGCGCCCCAAGGTGAGGTACTCCTGCGAATGAAGCCCTAACCTAACAGCTGCTCTATCTGATCTCGTAACTCCTGCATCTTCGCCGGAGCCATACGGTATGGTGCGCATGCTATAGGTCTAGTATCTGGCAAATAATCTATGACAAAGTCTATCTCTCAACTGGGGGGTAGGCCCGGTATCTCCTGAAACACATCGGAATACTCTCTAACAACTGGAATCGAGTCTAACGGAATCACAACCTCTTTAGAGGTATCCTCCTCAATATAATACAAATGAGCGGTCGAGCCTCCCTCTGGGCGAGGCATCGCCACTATAAACATCTCTTGCCCCAGAATGGCAAAACAATGCTCCCACCGAAGCAATCAATCATGGCTCTATAAGCAGCGAGCCAATCCATACCGATAATAACATCATGCTCATGCATATCTAAGACTAACATGTCTGCAGGTAATACCAAACTACCAATCTCTACCCCCACTCCCCGGCATATAAAGAAGATAAGCGACCCACTCCCCAGTGGTGAGTCTACACACGTCACTGTGCTCTCCGCTGTGGCTAACAACCCTAAGGCCTTCGCAAAATGCGTAGCTATAAAACAATGCGTCGCCCCAGTATCAAATAAAACCCGACCCATAGTACCATGGATAGGAAACATACCCTCAATCACGGGTGGTGCCTGTGGAGCTGCTGCCTGGTGGACGTTATAGACACGTTCGTACTGTAACAGCCCCTGCTGGACTGGAGCTGCTGGAATGGCTGGTAGGGCTGGCACCTGGGCTGGAGATGGGAGGGCAGGTGGAAAAATTGGTATATGCGCCTCATTACGGGCACCCTGCTGTTGTGGGGCCCTATCTCCCTCCGGACAATCCTGGAGCCTATGGCCGTGCTTACCACACCCAAAACATCGACCTTTGAAGTTGCCTCCCCTCTGACCCTGCTGACCACGGCCCTGCTGGCCGTTACCATTACGCCATTGGCCCTGTTGGCCCTGATGAACACGCTATTGGCCCTGTTGGCCCTGCTGCTGACCCTGCTGTCGGTGTTGGCCTTGATGGCCCTGCTGATTAGGCTGGCCCTGCTGACCCTGCCTATAACCACCAAATCCCTGCCTGGAATCACCTGAACGGAATCGCTTAGCAGGGTCCCCCTGATGGGGACTCTGCTCATGCTGACGAGTCTGTCCATGAAATGGTGCCCCACTAGCACTACTACCCCCGGTCCTGCCCTGCTGGCTGGACTCTCCTGCTCTCTTGCTTCCTTGCAGATGGAAGCGGTGATCCTGGCAATGTAGTAACGCAGCATTGAGTACATCAGTGAAAGTACTCAGAGATAGATTCCCTATAAGATGCTGACGGATCCTCCAAGCTAACCCGTCCACAAACAACATTATCTTCTTACTCTCAGTAGGTGCCTCATCCGGCACTATGGTGAGAAGTCTCGTGAACTCCTCCTCATACTCAGCAACGGTAGAGAGCTCCTATTTCAAATTCAATAATTTCTGCCTTATCTCAGTTTGCATGGCGGGTGGAAAGTACTTGCGGTCAAACCGCTCCCAGAACGACTGAATAGGGATCGTGTCCCTCTCCTCCAAGGTGGTAGTGTACTCCCACCACTGCAAAGCAGCCCCCACCAGCTTAAAGGAAGCCAATAATTTCCTTTACACGTCGGTGCACTCATACATACGAAGAGGCCGCTGGATGTCTTTCTTCCATTGGCTGACTGTGACGATATCTGAGCTACCAGAGAACTCAGGGGGATGCGCCTTCTGAAAAGCATCCCTAACCCTCTCCCATGCAGATGGAAGTTGTGCTGGTACTGACGCCACTGCCTGAATCTGGGGTGGAGCCTGCTGAACCACCGCTAGCGCGGCATTCACCGCCTGAGCAACAATGGCGGCTACTTCATTAGCATTCATAGTGCCTTGTGCCAGAGCTGCTGGCTGCTCGGCCTGGGCACGCCTATCCTTCGGTGCACGTCTTAGAGGCATCTGAAACGTGAAGAAGTTTATTAGTCTACAGTCATTATCAAATCTCAAATAGCTGAAGACGTAACGTTAAAGCAGAAATACGACAATCCTAAAAATAGGGCTCTATAGCAAAAACGTTAAGCTGAAAGCGAAAATAAGTCGTACAGATCCTATGGACACTAGAACCTGATGCTCTGATACCACCTGTGACACCCCACCTAATTAAATACCGGGCGATCACTCCTTTATTAAATTAAAATCAAGGTGAACAGTTGGTTCATTCTTAGCATCACTGTCGCAAATGAAAAACTTTTCCAATTTAAACACCCTAATTAATTAAGCTAGGTGTCAAAACCATTTTTAAACATTACTTTTCAAGTTTTATTTCGAAAATAAGATTTAATTATTTACAACAACTTAATATATAACGAATCACACCACAATAATCCTGTAACATATAATCCAATTAATTTAAACATTCAACAACTAAATCCCAGCATATAAAACTTAAAGTAAACATACATGCTGAATAAATCCCAAAGTAACAGTACTAGAAATAACTGAAATACAAATGTCCCAATAAAATAGATAAATAGTGGAAAGGGCGACACATGCCCCAATAACTGAGAATGATAGAAGTGGAATCAAGTAAATGAAATCGTCTAAGCAAGTGGCCTGCAACTCCCACCTAAGCTGCAGCACGTTCCTTCCAAGGGATCCTAAGCAAGACGCCCCTGTGGATGGGCACCTGTAATATATACATATATATACAAGAGAGAAAGAGAAATAGAAACGGGTCAGAGCCCGATAGTGTATATGATTTAAAAATTCGTTTAGCAAGTATTTAAATTGATACAGGACAATGCAACAACATATTAGTACGACACTCTCTTGAGAAATTCTCACCTCTCTTCTAATGTGCACTCCTATCGTACTAACCTTCCCAATGGTTTATCTCGTCATATATCACACTATTTTCCCCATGGGTTTAACTTATCTTAGGTTATTCGCAGGATTTAAAATTGAACGATACAATTGTTTGAAAAGAATATTTCAATTAGTATCCAAAATTCTCATTTAACTTTATTAATTTATAAAGTTTTTCAGTGTCATATTATACTCTCTCAAAACAAGTACTTACAATATGAGTCATCAACCATGTCCTACTTACCATATCACAGTAGGCAGTTCCCAAATTCCAGTATTTCATATATATATTAAATACTCATATAATATATATATATCATAACAGCACCCCAAATAAAAACTATGGTGCGGGCATACTCTACTATCCAAAACCCCGTATCACTCGTATTAAGGGGAATACAAATTCAAAATCACTCTCGAATTGTATTAACACATACACAAACAATATTGAGGCGAAGTATAGATTCCAAGTCTCTAAGAGGATGGCACATACCCGCGTCTCTTAGGACCGTCTGAACTATCAAATCGATAGCCTGTACCAAGGATATCTATCTTCTAGGGTACAAGTCAATATCCCCCATAAAGGTCCCATCGAGATAAGACTATCCCAGCGCGGTAACCTCAGGGATAGCAAGTAGCGTGGGCATGATTTTCACAAGTATATAATATATGCATACACAATCATATAAATATATCACTTTATTATATCAATTTAGGTTTATCCCATAACCTACATTCACAACATTTATCCTTATTTTCCCATTATTATATATCAAGTATAATGGTTCATTTCTAACTTTAATTCAAAGGGTTTTTCCAACTTACTACGTGATTGGACATAAATATTGTATATTTATTCCCCTAATTTCAGTGCATTTGTGAACCCGAGCGATCGTTGGCAAGTATTTCGTGTTTCGTGCTTCTCTTATTTGTTTTACAGGTTAATTATGCAAGCAGCGCAAAAGAGAAAGCGAGACAATGAAAGAAAAGCTAAGAAGGAAAGTTCAAGGGCATGTTGGTAATTCTGTAGCTAGATCCCGAAGGAGGAGTCAACTGGAAAGTTGAAGAGCTCGGAACAACGAGAACACTGGAAGAAACGGCACCCAAATCCAAGCTACGGTTGATGAGTTATGACCCGTTGAAGTTGAAGAAAAATCCAAGGAATAAAGGAAAGAAAACAAAAAAAATTCTAAGTGTTGAATGGAAGAAAAAGCACCCCAGACCAGCAAACATTCGCGAACCCAGGGGCAAACCGGTTTGGGGGGCGAACCGGTTCGAGGAACATGCGAACCGGTTCGGGGGTCCTGAAGCGCGATTTTTCTCCTTTATTCAGACTGGCTCTAAGGTTTCCTTCTTATACAACATCAAAATTTCGTGGTTCATTCTTATGCAACATCCAAATTTCGTGGTTTAATCCTCTACATCACAAAAGGTTTCCAGAATATCATTTAAGTCATCACTACATGCGATTTCCTATCTCAAATTGGGTTTTTCTTCCATACAATTCATCCTAATCATTCCTAAACTAATATGAAATATGCATCAACGAAATAAGAAAAATAAACACTTGCCTGAGATTTTCAGAAGTCTGGTTTGGTGCCGAAATTTGCGTGGTTGCGTTCCCCGTCTCGTGATCTACGCTTTGGCGGTGGCGGCGGTGCAAACGGGTGAGTTTTGAGCCTTGGAATGCCTTGAAAGCTCTCTCCTCTCCTCTCCAATGGCCGTTCTAGTGTTTTGAGTTATCTAACCCTAGGAGATAACCTAAACATCTGATATAGCCCCTTTAATTTTCGTGGGTTTAATTACCCAAAAATATAAAATGACTCAAATGCCCTCTCGGGGTACTAATTAGGCCTAAAAATGCCTCGAGACCCAAATCAAACCCCCGGGTATACTTTTCTGACTATCTCGACCCTTTCGGACGTGTTGGCGCACTCAAAATGACCATACGAACAACTTATGAAATATTCACTTTTATTTATCAATAATTAGTCCCGACGCGACACGGACGCGTCCCGACTCAAATTTCCAAAATTGTCATTTTATTCGCTCGTGACCTTCAATATAACTAATAATATATATTACTTTGCTCATTAGTAATATTTAACAAATTTCCCATAATTACTAACTCTCGTCACGTTAATAATTATAACATAATTAATTTCCGGATTTTATTAAATAATTAATTCACATTAAATTTAATAAATCCCCAAATTAATATAGCATAAAAATACGGGGTATTACATCCACCAGTTGAAGATATGGCTCCCATCCCCCTCCAAAATCAAGGGCACACATGCGTAGCATATCCTCCAGCATTTGATTGGTACGCTTTGTCTGTCCATATGTCCGTGGGTGATAAGCTGAAATCAATCTCAACTCTGTACCCATGGCCTCCTGAAACTTCTCCCAAAAGCGCGACACAAAAATCTTATCTCTATGAGACACAATATCAAGGGGAACCCCATGTAGCCTAACTATCTCGGTAATAAATAACTGTGCATATTGGCCTGTGGTGTAGTCTGTTTGTACTAGAAGCAAATGAGCTACCTTGATCAACCGATCCACTATAACCCATATGGAATCATGACCCCGATGTGATGTAGGCAACCCAGTAATGAAGTACATGGAAATACTTTCCCATTTCCACGTAGGTATCTCCAATGGCTTAAGTAACCCTGGCGGTCTCTGGTGGTCCACCTTCACCATTGGACAGGCGACACACTTGGACACGAACTCTGCTATATCCTTTTTCATCCCACTCCACCAGTACTGCCGCCTCATATCCTAGTACATCTTATCCCCTCTAGGATGTACCACAAATCTAGACTCGTACTACTGTGTTATCACTGCATGGCATAAATCATCTTCCTCCGGGACCACTAATCCCCATTAAACCTCAAACCCCTATCAAAACTCACTGAATGGGATTCAGCACCCTCAGCTAAAAGTCGTACAATCAGATCCTGACAAAAAGTATCTATTGCTTGTGCCTGTATCATCCTCGTAATAATCTCGGGTATGACTGACATAACATATATATAAAGGAACGTGCTACTGCGGCTGGGTGTCCCAACTCTTTCCACTTCGCTCTCCATACTTTCGCTATGTCACCTACCGGTCTATAGCTTAATGCATCAGCAACCACGTTATCCTTCCCCGGATGGAACTGTATCTCAAACTGGTAGTCTTTCAAATAATCCAGCCACCTGCGCTGACGCTTGTTCAACTCTCGCTGAGTAAACAAGTATTGCAGTGACTTGTGGTCTGTGAACAAGCGAAACTTATCCCCCATCAAATAATGTCTCCAAATTCGCAATGCAAACACGACCGCTGTTAGCTCCAGGTCGTGGGTGGGGTAATTCCTTCCGTGAGGCTTAATATTGTGGGAGGAAAAAGCTATAGCATGTTCCTCCTGCTGAAGTACTCCCCTGAGTACATGTAAAGAGGCGTCAGTATACACCAGCTACTCCACTCCCGGCTTGGGCAAGGCAAGAACTGGCGCCGAAGTAATCTTATCTTTCAGATCGTCAAAATCCAGTTGACAAGCATCATACCATACATACGGTACTCCCTTGCGAGTCAGATTCATCAATAGACCCGCTATCTTTGAAAAGCCTCGAATGAACCGGGTGTAGTACCCGGATAACCCCAAGAAACTACGCGCCTCTATCGGTGTCGTGAGCTGTCCCCACTCCCTTACCTCCGACATTTTGCTAGGGTCAACCGATATCCCCAATTCCGACACAACGTGCCCTAAAAACTGTACCTCGCGTAACTAAAACCCACACTTCTCTTACTTAGCATACAACTAATGCTCTCATTGATTCTGAAGAACTTGTCTCAAGTGCTCGGTATGCTCCTCCTCAGTCTGTGAATAAATCAGGATGTCATCTATGAAGATGATGACAAACTGATCCAAGAACTCTCTAAATACTCGATTCATTAAGTCTATGAATACGTCTGGAGCATTTTTCCGCCCAAATGGCATGACTCTAAACTCATAGGATCCATATCTCATCAAGAAAGCAATTTTTGACACATCCTTCTCCCTAATCCGTAGCTGATAATATCCCGATCTCAATCTACCTTCGAAAATAAGGTTGCTCCTCTCAGGTGGTCGAACAGGTCATCGATTCGAGGCAACGGATACTTATTCTGTATCGTGACCTTGTTCAACTCTCTATAGTCCACGCACAACGTCAGTGAACCATCTCTCTTCTTCACAAACAACACCGGAGCGCCCCAAGGTGAGGTGCTACTACGAATGAAGCCCTGGCCTAATAGCTGCTCTATCTGATCTCGTAACTCCCTCATCTCCGCCGGAGCCATATGGTACGGTGCACATGCTATCGACTGAGTGCCCAACATCAAGTCTATGATAAAATATATCTCTTGGCTGGGAGGTAGGCACGATATATCCTGGAATACATTTGAAAACTCACGAACAACTGGAATCGAATCCAGGGGAATCACAATCTCCTTAGAGGTCTCCTCCTCTAAGTAATACACATGGATGGAATATCCTCCCTCTGGGCGAGGCATTGCCACCAAAAACATCTCCTGACCCAAAATGGCAAAGATGATACTCCTACCGAAATAATCTATCATGGCTCTGTATGCAACGAACCAATCCATGCCAATAATGGCATCGTGCTCATGCATATCTAAAACTAGCATGTCCGCAAGTAGAATCAAGCTACCAATCTATATACCTACACCCCGACATATAAATAAAATCAAAGACCCATTCCCTAGTGGTGAGTCTACACATGTCACTGTACTCTCTGCCGTATCTAATAACCCTAAGGCTCATGTAAAGTGAGTAGCTATAAAATAGTGCGATGTCCTAGTATAAAAAAAAACTTGGCCTATAGTGCCATGGATAGGAAACGTACCCTCAATCGTGGGTGGCGCCTCAGGTGTTGCGTCCTAGTGGACGTTATAGATACCTCCATACTACAATTGCCCCTGCTGAACTGGGGATGCTGGGATGACTGGTAGGGTTAGCATCTGAGCTGGCGCTGGGAGGGCTGCTAAAAAGAGTGGCCTCTGCGATTCATTACGGGAACCTTACTGCTGTGGGGCCCTATCCCCCTGGGTAATCCTAACGCCTATGGACATTCTTGCCACATACAAAACCCCTTCCCTTGAAGTTTCCTCCCCTCTGTCCCTGCTGACCACGACCCTATTGGCCGTTACCACCCCACCACTGGCCCTGCTAAAAATGTTGTTGGCACTGATGGCCCTGCTACTGACCCTGCTGCTGATGGTGTTGGCCCTATTGGACATGCTGACTGGATTGGCCCTGTCTAAATCCCCCAAATCCTTATCTAGAGTCATCGGATCGAAATCGCTTGGTAGGGTCCCCCTGATAGGAACTATGCTCAGTATGATGGGTCTACCCCTGCACTGATGGTGCTCCACCGGCACCACTACCTCCAGTTCGGCCCTACTGGCTGGACTCCCCTGCTCGTTTTCTCCCCTACTAATGGAAGCGATGATCCTGACAGTGTGATAGAGAGGCATTGAATACGTCAGTGTAAGTACCCAACGATAGATTTCCTATGAGGTGCTCACGAATCCCTCAGGCCAATCCATCTAAAAACAATAATATATTCTTCTCCTCAATGGGTGCCTCATCCGGCACTATAGTGAGAAGTCTCGTGAACTCCTCCTCATACTCAACAACGTTCATAATCTCCTGCTTAAGATTCGATAACCTCCCCCTCATCCCAGTCTACACGGCGGATGGGAAACATTTACGGTCAAACTGCACCAAAAATGACTGAATCGATATGCTATCCCTCTCCTTCAAGGTGGTGGTGGACTTCCACCACTGCAAAGATGCCCCCACTAGCTTGAAGGAATTCGGTAACTGTCTCTACACGTTAGTGCACTCATACATGCGTAGATGCCTCTAGATATCCCTCTTCCATTGGCTGGCGATCACGATGTATGAACTACCCGAGAACTCTGGGGGATGCGCCTTCTGAAAGGCATCCTTGACCTGCTCCCATGCAGTAGGAAGTTGTGCTAGCACCGGTGCTACTGGTTGAACCTGGGGTGGAGCTTGTTGCACCACCGCTAATTCGGCATTCACCGCTTGAGCAACAATGGCAGCTACTTCAGTTGCATTCATCATTCCCTGAGCCAGAGCTACTAGCTGCTTGGGCTGGGCATTCCTGTCTCGAAATGCTCATCTCGGAGGCATCTAAAACGAGAAGGAAGTTTATTAGTCTACAGTTATTAATAAATCCCAAATAGCAAAAGACGTAAGCGTAAACACAAGAATACAATAGTCCTAAAAATAGGGCTCTACATCAAAGATGCTAAGCTAAAAGCGAAATAAGCCGTATATTTCCTAAAAAACACTAGAGCCTGATGCTCTGATACCACCTGTTACACCCCGCCTAATTAAATTTTGGGTGATCATTCCTTTATTAAATTAAATTCGGGTGAACAATTGGTTCATTCTTAGCATCACTGTCACAAATATAAATTTTTCCCAATTTAAACACCCTAAATAATTAAGCTAAGTGTCAAAATAATTTATAATTATTTTTATTTATTAAATTCCATATCGAAAACCTTTTTGGAATTTAACCCAACATGAATAATACACGAGATAATTTAAAGCAATCATGCATAAGAATGTCAACTAGATTACTCAAACCAAGTCAATACCCACATCGTAAGTCTACATGATAAAGAAATAAATTCCACAATAATACTGAATACTGGAATCATAAATGAATAATTAATCTCTAATAAGTCTAAACATAAAAATAAGAAATGGGCGACACATGCCCTGTCTACTGAGGAACTAAAACATGAACGAAATCAAAGGTGAGGTTGTCTACTGTAAAGGCCTGCAACTCCCACATAAGCTGCAGCACGTCCAGTCCAAGTAATCTACTCCTGGCGCCTCTGTGGCTGGGCACCTGTAATATATACATATATATATACAAGAGAGAGAGAAAGAAATGACAGGAAACGGGTCAGAGCCCGAGTGTAAAAATAGCTTTAAAAAGTAGTTTAGAAAGTATTTAAAATGCTTACTGGCTAATATAACAACCATGTTAGTATGCAGCACTCTCTGAAGAACTCCCACCTTTCATCTAGTGTGCACGCCTACCGTACTACTAAAATACCTCATAAGTCTATCTAATTCGTCTCCCATAAATTCTATTTTGAGAAGTCATAAGGCTATGATTTTAGTTTAGAGATTAGTCTCTTAACGATTTCTTACTTCTATTATGTATTTCACAATACTGTTTTAACGTTCCCGAACACTTACTATAATTATGGAGCATTTACCCAATATTTATCTACTTTTACGCACAGTACAAGAATTCCATATATACGTATATATATATTAATCACTCATATAATATATATACTATCGGCACTCCACATAAAATCTATGGTGCTGGCATACTCTGCTATCAAGTCCCTGTATCTCTCGTACAAAGGGAAATACTAGTTCGGAATCACTCTTGAACTGTATTAACACAATACACACAAAATGGAGGCGAAGTATAGTTCCAAGTCACTAAGAGGTCAGTACATACCCCTCATGTCTCTTAGGACCATCTGACTATCATTCTCAGATAGCTTGTACCAAGGAATCCTATGTTCTAGGGTCCAAGTCAATATCTCCCATAAAGGTCCCATCGAGACAAGACTGTCCCGGCGTGGCAACTTTCGTGATAGCAAGTAGCGCGGGTATGATTATACACAAATATAATATAGATATATACACATGCACTCAGTCATACATATAAATATTGTCATTTTTCAATTAGGTTCACCCACGACCCACAATAATATTTTAACCGTACTTAGTACAATTTTACCCAATCTTTACGCATAAAGAACTCATCACATTTTATTCTAAATTAATAATCATTTTGTAATTACTCCACGTCCCTCGAAGTATCTTATCTTCCTATAGGTCAATTCAGTAGGTACACCCTCTCTAACATACTGATCTAAGTCATTCATGAATCTCTCAATTCCTTAGTTAACGTATGCACGATTTCCAATATGTGTCAAACCCCCAATAACCCACGGTTACATCCCGTGTAAAATTTCATTCAACGGAATCTACTTAGACCCTACTCGTCCTCTTCATGACCCATTATACTCTTTAAATGATAATCAAGGGTTCCTATATATTTTATCCAAATAAAACAAAAAGAGGAAAAACATGCAGTTTCTAGAAGGGGTCGATCGATCGATGAAAAGGGTCGATATATCGATCGATCAGGTATAACCCAGATTCTGCCATTGTTAACTACGGGTTTCCTTATTAAAACTCAACCAAAACTCCATAAACGAGTCCCAAACTCCCTACCAATTAAACCAATGATTATATATACATATCTACATGATTTTCTACGTAAATCATGTACGAATTTCATCAAAGACATAGGATCAAAGGGACAATTCACCATATTTGTCAAGAACCCTAGTTTCATCATAATTTCCAACATTCTAATTCTTTTTCCAGATTTCTTTCTTCTAAACCATTATAATTTCGTGAGTAATCCTCTACATATGATGAGATTCCCAGAATGTACTTAGTTCTTCTAAAGCATGTGATTTAAATCTCTTAATTCATGAAATTCTTCAATAAAGCATATAGTTATCAATCCTATTCTAACATGGGTGAAATATCAACTAGAAAAATAGTAAGATAGATACTTGTCTTAAGATAGTAGGTCTGATTCCACGAGTTTGACAGGTATAGGCTTGATCCCCTCGCTCCGATCTACGTTTTGGTGGTGACAGTGGTGCAATTGGGTTGGTTCTTGGCCTTGGATTCTTGGAAGACTTTTATCCTTTCTTCCTCTCAGTGTCATTCTAGACTTTTGAGAATGTTAACCCTAGAGGACTCTCCTAATATCTGATATTAATTCCCAATTTTCTTCATTTAACTAAGGCCTAATTTGAAAATGACTAAATCTCCCTTTCTGGGTGCCGGTTAGGCCTAAAAATGCTCTGAGACCCAAATTAAATCCCCGGGTACACTTTTCTGACTATCTCAACCCTTTCGGATACGTTGGCGCACTCGAAATGAACATACGGGTGACTTGTAATTTATTCACTTTTTATAATAATAATATAGTCCCGACACGATACAGGCGCATCTCGACTTAATTTCCATAATTGTCATATTATTCACCCGTGACAATTTTAATAAATTCAATTCTATATATTACTTTACTCATTAAGTAATATTCAACAAATTCCCAATAATTACTAACTCTCATCACGCTAGTAAATATTTAAATAAATAACCCGATTAATATTAAATTAATTTATCTCAATTAAATTTAATCCCCAATTTAAAAGCCATAAAAATACGGGGTATTATAGTGCTTCGTTGGCATTGATGGTCTGTATTCTTTATGTCAGTCAGCATGCCTATCGAGCTATTATCTGCACATATAATAAGACCCTTGGTATGGTGGCGCTTCGTTGTTAAGTAATCGTTATATGCCAGTACTTGCTCGACGCGTAACGAATGGGCCAAATCCAGTCGAACTGTCAAGGCTTTATATTCTGGTTAATTATTTGATGCCTTAAACTGAAACCTAAGTGCATATTCGACATCAACATTATAAGGGGTATTGAGTATTATACCTGCTCCACTTTCAATTAGACATGAAGAACCATCGACGTACGAATTCCACAACGGGATATCATTATTGAAGCCTTCTTCAGACAGAACCCTGTGATGGAATAGTTTCTTACTCTCCTCAGCGTATTTTTGAGCCATTTCCTGAGTTCGAGATGATTCAGGTTGATTGACAATAACTTCAGCTTACTTTTGATCTGAGCTCTCTTCTTTTGAAGTCTACTCAGTAGGCAAGTTTTGTTGGTCGAGAAACTCTGGATAGGTGAACTCAGTAATAAAATTTGCCAAAACTTGGCCTTTTAATGAAGACCTTAGTTCATAGACAATGTCATATTCTCCTAGATCTACCACCCAGTACATCAATCTCCCTGACTTTTCAAGCTTGTGGAGTGCTTGCTGAAGAGGCAAATCGGTATACACAACTATATTCTGTGATTGGAAATAGGGTTTCATACACTTAGAAGTTTTAATAAGTGCTAAAGCTAACTTTTTCAAGTGTGGATAGCTGATCTCGGCTCCCCTGAACGCTTTGCTGGTGTAGTAAATTGGTTTGAATCCCATTATCCAATCTAACCGAGGCCGAGCTAACTACAGATTCAGAAACAGCTAGGTATAAGAATAATTTTTCTCCCAAAACTGGTCAGGATAACAAAGAAGGTGACCCTAAGTACTGTTTTAATTCCCAGAATGCTTTTTCACATTTTTCATTCCACTCAAAGGTTTTTCTCAATACCTTGAGGAATGGTACGCATCTATCTGTTGCCCTGAGAAACGAAACTGTTTAATGTTGCCACTCTATCGGTGAGCCTTTGTACATCATTCTTGCAAACTGGCGATTGCACCTCTATCAAAGCTTTGATTTTTGTTGGATTAGCTTCAATTCCTCTTTGATTGACTTTGAAGATGAGGAACATTCCTTCTTGTACTCTAAACACACATTTGTTCAGATTCAACTTCATCTGATGTTTTTTTAGCGATCAAAAGTTTGACCGAGTTCCCAAATATAATCCAAAGCCTTCTTTCTTTTTGTCAGCATATCGTCCATATAAACCTCCAAGTTTTTGCCTATCTTCTCTTCAAATACCTTGTTCACCAACCTCAAATACATCGTTCGAGCATTTTTTAGCCCAAAGGTCGTTAGGTTGTAGCACTAAGTTCCTCGGTTGGTGATAAAAGTTATGTTTTCCCTATCTTCTGGCAATATTTTAATTTGGTTGTATCCAGTGTAAGCATCCATGAAGCTCAAGAGCTCATGTCCCATTATAGCATCCACAAATTGATCAATTTTAGGCAAAGGAAAATGGTCTTTTGGGCAAGCTTTATTTAAATCAATGAAATCCACGCACATCCTCCACTCATAATTCTCTTTTTTTACTATTACAACATTGGCCAACCAGGTTAATTGAGATTTTTAAAGCTTTTCCACCTCTTCATAAATAGCTTGATTTTTCTCTAGACTAAAAACCCTGCATCTATGCTTGATCAGCTTGGCATCCTTATTGATATTGAGCTCATGACAGAGGAAATTAGGATCAATCCCAGGAATTTCCTTATGACTCCGTGTAAATACAATTCTCAGTTGCCTCAGAAACATAATTAGTTCTTGTTTAAGGATTGGATCCAGTGTTGATCCGATCTGCGTAGTCCTCTCTGGCTTGCCGTCTTCCAAGACAATGCTTTTAATAGCTTTTATAATCTTCCCTTTGACTAACTCTATCTCCTCTCAAGGATCTAAAGTTTTGACTACAAAGTCACTATTGGGATCAGTCATATCCACTTGAAAAATGGTGGTCTTTTTCTTTAATTTAATCAAGTCTTCTTATACGGTTGAGGAATAGTAACATTCTCTAGCCACTTTTTGGTCATCTTTCATAGCTCCTACCCTAAAGGGAGTTGGGAACTTCAAACATTGATGGGATATTGACGGTATAGCCTCAAACATTTTTAATCCTACCCTGCCTATGATCACATTATAGGCAGATTGGACATTTTTATCCATCATAAAAAGGCGTATTTTCTCAGTACGACTTGCCGGCCAGGTGCCAAATAACACTTTTAGCTTGATTGTTCCCAGTGGGTAAACTTTTTCTCCTGAAAACCTATTAATGGACTGTGATATGGTTCCAATTGGATGAGATTCAAATCTAAACTCTGAAAATAAGGATAAAACATTATATTCATCGAGCTCCCATTATCAATTAAAACCCTGGCAATGACGGCATTCGGGATCCTGAATTTGAGAACCAGTGGATCATCATGGGGATAAAGCACCTAGAGAGATTGTTCTTAGAAAATTCGATTAACAGTTTGTCTTTATTGACCTTTCTGGGCCGGTCATCTTCGTTCAGATTGATTCTCTAAATATAAGAGTAGGCCTGGGCGTCATTCAAGTAAGCTTTTCTTTCGGCAGTGTGGTCGCCTCCTCCTGCATCGCCACCTATAATTACATGAAAGTTAAAAAAACCAAAACTTATTATCGCTACCTCGCGTTTTGGTTGCTTGGGCTTTTTTGACAAGTCGGGGTCATTGTCATAACCATCTTTGTGGTTCCTTGTCCTGTCAACTCTAGGTTTATTGAGAGAATTTGACCTTCCTTTTGCTTCTTTGCCTTCTTGCCGATCAACAAACTTATTTAGTTTTCCTCGATGAATGAGAGATTCTAACTCATTCTTTAAAGTAATGCAATTATCTATTGCATGGTCATGATCCTTGTGGAATTCACAATATTTAGATTTGTCCCTCTTATTAGGGAGTGCCTTTAACATTCAGGCCATCGCAAATCCTTATTATTTCCTCTAGGGTATGGTGAATACTGGCACTCAATAGAGTATAGTGTCCATATTTTTGAGCTTGTCTTCCTTTTTTTGGCTTTTGACCCTTTTGCTCATTTTGGTCCTTCTTATTAGGCTTTGTGGCTAGACTCTATTTTACGGCCATCGCTTCCTTGGCATTCATTATCTTTCCTGCCTTCGCTATAAGTTTAGCCATAGTTTTAGGAGGGTCTTTAGCTATATTATAATACATTTTCTTAGGAAGAAATCCCCTCATTAGAGAGGTTATGGTTTTTTTTCATCATAATCAATCACTTCCAGTTTCTCATTATTAAAACGAGTGATGTAGTCTAGGGTAGTTTTCCCTACTCGTTGCCTTACACTCAAGAGATGGGCTACCCTTTTTACCATCTTGGCTCTGAAATAGAAATTACTAATAAATAGCTCAGCAAGATGGATGAAGCTGGTAATTTATCCTCGGGATAAGTTATTGTACCATATCTGGGAAGAACTTATAATGGCACTTGAGAATGCTCTACATCTCATCTCATTAGGGATCGAATAAATGCCAATGGCAGCTTGATATTGATCAGTATGCAGAATTGGATTACTTTTGTCATCATATTTGGGGGTGACCGCGGAAGCTTTAAACCTAGATGGAGTGGGAAAATCCATAATTGCCTGAATAAAAGGGGATCCTTTAACAAAACCCCGCTGTAAGGGAATTTTTTCTTTCTCCATCTCTCCTAGCCAATCTTCCATTCGTTCGATTGACCTTTTTCACAAAAGATTACCTGCATCAGATTTATGAGAAGCAGCTCAGCTGTCCCGACCACTTTTTTGCGCTGAGCTCTCTTCCTGAGAAGTCTGCTCGGTGTGTACTGATCGTTGAACACTTGATCTTGACCAAAATAAAGCTTCACGATGTTTGGATGGATATTGTGTAGTTCTGGATAATGCTCTAGGAGGATTCCTATTTGCTTGGGTCCCAAATTATCGAAAGGCGAAGATCTACTTAATCTTTCCAGGATGCTTGGTCTTTCAGGAGAAAAAGAATATCCATCATAGAACTCTGATGATCTTATTGATGAACTGACTCTCGAATGATATTTCATATCATGAGATGATCTAAAATAGCTATGTCAGCTATGCTTAAGAGGTGGAGGCAGTATTTTTCTCAGCGGTGATAGAACGTCTTGCTACCTGGATAAGGCTAGAGATCTGACTTGTAGTGACTGAGCCAATTATCCAATTGACTCTTGCATAGCATCTTGGCCCCTGGTAATACTGGGAAGGATTCCATTTAGGCCGGTTACTATAGGCGGAGCATATAGAACTGTCGGTTTACCTTCATGTCTGGCAAGAGGCTCTGGTTTATTCATTTTTCCTTAAATAAGGATGTGCGAGATTGACACAACGATTAGACACACGTTCCCACAGATGTCACCAATATATTAATGTAAAAAATCAAACTTGATCCAATTTTAAACTCACAGATAAAATATAGAATTATAATGAGATAATTAAACAAGAGATACGAGGTTTTTAAAGTGGTTCAGCTATGTAAGAAAGCCTACGTCCACTGTTATGGTATTAATTTGACAGATTACAAAAAGTTAGGGACTCTTGTATATAAGAATATCCTAGAATCCGTTCTATCTTGCCTTTCATGAAAGGGATACAATGTATTTATAGTGACCCAAAGATTAAGGGTTAGAATGTCAATGGATGGAATGCCTTTATACATTTAAGCATTTACACCCATACATAATGAATGTTATAATTAGTTGTGTGAACTAAGTGTTTCGAACATCTCGACATTCCAACCCTTTACATTCATTCATTATGTACGGGTGTACATAATGAATGGGTGTGAATGCTTAAATGTCAAGGGATGGAACCCCTTTATACATGTAAGCATTTACTCTATGTTAATTTTCAATTTTCATTTGGCATGGAGTCTAAGGTGGCAAGTGCATATGCAAAATTGGCTTTAGCCCTTGTTTGTCATTCCGAATTTTCAATTTTCCTAATATATTTATGATGACCAGGATGGAATCTCCATAGGCTTTCAGGTTGGTAATTCCCATATTCAAGGTTCTTTCAAAACACATGATTCAAGACTCGTACTCAACCATATTGTCACTGCATTCGTATGTGAGTTTGATAGCAGCGGGGAGTCATTGTGAGTTGGTAAATATCAGGAACATTTTGATGTCGAATACCTTTTTGTTAGAGGCCTTATAAAAATAGATTTCCTAGGTTTTTCTATTATTTAGGGCGAAGATATCCTCATTGGGGAATTTATCCTCATTTTGGTTTTTCTCATCTATCAGGTGTTATCCTATGATCAAGTCAGAGATGGCTCGTCCTTTGGTGACTCTTTGTGTGACATACGTGATCTCGAATTGGGATAGAATCAAAAGACATTTGGACATTCACTTAGAGAGATCGGCTTTCTTAAAGTGGTTTTTCAGTGGATCCATCCTGGAAATGAGTCGTATACTGAAGGACATCATGTAATGTCGGAGCTTACAAGTGATCCATGCGAGAGATACACAATCCTTTTTCAAGGAAGTGTATTTGATCTCATAGGAAAATATATTTTTCTGGAACAGTAGATGACACATTCCTTTCGAGAACACTCAATGTATTGAGTCAATATTGCTTCTGCAGCCGTGTCAGTTATAGTCATGCAAAGCATGAGAGGTTATCGGAGGTGCAATATTGGTGGGTGAATAAGCCACTTTTATCTTTTCGATTGATTCCTGGCATTAAACATTCCATTTTTCGAGTGTGTCCTTCTTGGTGGTAAGTTGGTTGATGAACCTGCTTATGAATTGTATTTGGCCTCAGAATCCACTGACCTATTTCTCTGTTTTAGGTCGTGACATTTGCCATATGGCTTTTACCCTAGTGGGTCTACCTCTATTGTACATTTGTTGACAATGACAATGTGCACTTTCCCTTTGGTGACTCTGAACACACATTTCTACGGATTTAGCCTCATTTCGAAGAAGCCTAACCTTTGGAAGAATTTTCGGAGTGCCAGAATGTGTCATTCTCAGTTCTTGGATTTGATAATCATGTAGTCCACATGAACCTACATTTCCTTATGTATAAGATCGTGCAGGATGGTTATGGCTTATCTTTGGTAAGTTGCATCAGTATTCTTGAGACCAAAGGGCATAATTGTACAATAGTACATTCCTCAAGGGGTAATCAACACATTTTTCTCTTGGTGATCAGGGTGTATTTCTATCGGTTTTTCCCTGTGAATCCATTAACAAATGATTTGAGCGCATTACTAGTCGTAATATCTACCAATTAATCGATGTGCAATAGAGGGAAATTATCTTTTCCTGATTAAGATCCATGCAGTCTATGCACACTCAGACTTTGCCATTAGTCTCAGGTATTGGTACGATATTCGCTAACTAAGTTGTATATTCGATTGCTTGGATGAAACTGTAGCTAAGTTGTTTCTCTACTTCTTTCTTTACTTTCAAAGAATTAGCTTATGAAGTCCATTCTTTATGGGTTTCACATCAAGGATGGTGGGTATCTCATGCATAAATATAGTTGGGTCGATTTCGGGGCAGGTCGATGTAAGACCATATGAATACATATACGAAACTGGCGAAGAGATCCGTGAGATCCTTGTAAGGAAAAATTTCCAATCGATTCAATTTGTAATGTTGGCTTAATTCGGGACAAAACTATTTGAGCCGCATGATAGAGGTTGTCCCTTCATGCATGTGACGTTTGAGTTGAAGACGCAGCGGCCCAAATATTAAAGTTGACATCATTGTCGGTTTATAGTGCCATGTTTTGCGTCATCAACATTTCATCAATTCCAAGTTCTCTAAATGGTATTAATGCATTTAATATATAGAGAGAGTCTTGGATATTTTTTATGGGTGTTATTTCATATGTTTTTGTCAAAATGACTTTTTAGTTTTATCAGAAAATCATTCTAAATCTTTTTATAAAAATTTTGGGCTTAAAATGAAATTTGGGATTTTTTGCAATTTCGTTCTAATGAACTGGGCAACTCGTTCGAACGAGTTTTCCAGGTTGTTCGAACGAACTTCTAATGACATTTTTGAGATATCATATGTTTTCTCGTTAGAAGTTTGGTTCGAACGAAATATCAAACGAAATTCTCGTTAGATATCTCATTCATTATAGGGTCGTTCAAAGAACTTTAAATGTCGTTCGAATGATAGTCCGTCAGTTTTGACAATTTACTCCAAAAACTTCCTAGTTTCTCCACTACTTTTACCTCCTTTAAAATGGCACATGGACAGTTTTTCTAACAGAACTTTTGGGAGTTTTCCTTTTACTTGGAGACCAAATATTCTGAATCCAAAACGTTCTTTTTAAGTATTCATCATCTTTAAAGATTTATTTTTCAAAGAACACAAGTTTACACCCAATGTCTTAGTTTAAATCCAAGTTATATATTATTTATATATATATATATATATATATATATATATATATATATATATATATATATATATATATATATATATATATATATATATATATATATATATATATATCTTTGCTTGGAGATTGTTTGGCATCGGGTTCTTCTCTACCCATTAAAGGAGAAAGTTTGGGTTGCTTTTCTACCCAAAAAGGGAGTTCGTTTTTGCTGCGGCGTGCTCATACGGTGAAAGGCAACGTATGTGGCTTGACGGTAGCCAGGCCCCATTGGTGGATGCCAAGATTTCGATAAACTCCGGAGTTGTCAACTAGGTTGAGGTTGAAGAATGAGGGAGCGTCAAGGCTTAAAAGACAAGTTGTTGTTGTAAGTTTTTCTTTATCATGTCTTTTGTAAAAATACCATACCTAGTGGACTTGTAGGCTTGGCCATCCGAGATTTTTCTCGTTGTGGGTTTTTCTCGTACATCGCCGCATAGTGTGATTGTGCATTATTTTATATTACAAAAAACACTTAGATGCATGCATAGTTTAAAAGGATAAAATATGGTTTAAATCACAACTTTGGTTTATTTTGGTGCTAATTTTAGTTTGGGTGATTTTAGTTTAATTTAACTCAAGTTGGCATAATTAATTTGGTAAAATACATGCTTAAGTTTGTTTGACATAATTTTAACTTGAATTGAAATAATATTGTTTAATTCAGATTAAAAGAAATATTCAAATATTTGTTTTAGTTGTTTGACTTAATTTTAACTTTGAAGAAATTAAAATTTGTAAACTTTAATTGCTAAATCAAAAATAAATTTTAATTTGGAATATATTGTGGACCATATTTACTTGGTAATTTAAAATTGGGGTATCACAGAATATGCTCTAAGAAATCACCCCTTTTAGATTGGTATCAGAGCGGTAACGCTAAATTATTGTGTTAAGATCCTTTGTTTAATTTTTCTTTAAAAATGTAAAATTCACCATTTTCAAAATTCCCCATTTTTATGGTTCCAGCTATGCGTATCGAAAAGTGTGTATGAGGTCGGCACTGAAGTTCTTAGATGAGAGGGTTTGGCAATTCGTAGTTAATGGGTGGTCCCCACCTACGTGTTTACATGAAAATGTGCGTATTCTTAAACCCATAGAAGGATGGAGTGAGAATGATCTTAAACTAGATAATTTTAATTCTCGTGGGTTCAATGTTCTTTTTAGTGCAGTCACACCGGATGAGTTCCGTCGAATTATGACGTGTGAAACATTTAAGGAGGCATGGGATATTCTTCAACTCACCCATGAGGGAACTAGTGTCGTGAAATCTTCGAAACTCCAAAACCTCACCACCCAATTCGAAACCATTAGAATGCTAGAAAGTGAGACTTTTGATGAACTTTATGCTAGACTTTTCGATATTGTTAATTCATCTTTTAATTTGGGAGAAAAGCTACCCGACAACCATGTAGTAAAGAAAATTTTGAGGTCATTACTCGATAGATTTATTTTCAAAGTGACCGTTTTAAATTCTTTACCCACTTTAGCCTCTAAGAAACTTGAACTTTTAGGTGACTTACAAACCTATGAACTTAACATGTTTACCTCCAAGGATGAAAAGTAGAAAGATAAGGGCATTGCCTTGAAAGCCCGTAAGGGGGAAAAATAAGTTTCGAATGATGAGAGTGACATCGACTCCGAGGATATGGATATGTTTGCAAGGAAGTTTAGAAAATTTCTTAAGTTTAATAAAGACAATCTTAAAAAGGATTTTAAGAAATTTGATAATTCTAAAGACAAGAGAATCCCTAAAAATCATAATGAAGACCTTAATAGGGATGAGTCGAATAAGTGTTTTGGTTGGGAGTGTTATGGCCATAGGTCATTCGAATGTCCCATCAAACTAAGGAAGGAAGGAACGAAACCAATTTCATACAATGCCACCCTTAGTGATAGTGAAAAGGAAGAGGAACCCGATTCCCCTATTGAGCGCAACTTTACCACGTTCATGGAAAGTCATGTGAGCACTGATAGTGAATCTTCCCATGAAAATTTTCCTTTACATGACACTTCCAAGTCCATTGTTTGTGAATCTCATGTGTTTGATGGTATAGAGAGTGGATTATAAAGTGAGAGTGAAAAAGAAGAAAAGGAGGAGGAGAGTGATCTTCAAGTATCCTTTCAAGAGTAGTATAACGAATCGACAAAATTAAAAAGGGAAAAGTTGAAGTTAGAAGCTAGTTTGAGAGATCGTGCCAAGGAAAATAATGAGAGTGTTTTAGTATAAGATCTTAAGGCACGTGAGAGATCTCTTCGTGAGAATCTTAAGTACGTTGAAGGTGAGAGAGATAGCCTTAGAGGTTTAATGGAGGCTATGAAAAAAGAGTTTCTTGGGTTTGAAGAGAGTATATGTTTACTTCAATCTAGAATTTCAGAGTTAGAAGAAATATTGAGAGATTCAAGAAAGGTCAAATTTGATTTGGAGTGTAGGTCAGAGAAATTAGACAACATCTTAGGCACCGTCCAAAAAAAGATGACACGTGTGGTTTTGGCTTTGATACTCAAAATGCTTTTGCTAATAAATCCAAAACCATAACTTTGAGAGAATCAACAAGGAACACTTTAAAAGTTCAAGCCTTAGGTAATACTTCCCACCGTGTTCTCAGGAAATTTTATTTCGTCCTTAGAAATGGTCCTAGGAAGTCAAAGGGTAAAGTCACAAGATTCACCAAAACCCGAGAGCGTCAAGATTCACTTGTTTGGGTTAGGAGATCCGACTTAGTGTCTTTACACGATTGACTTTATGATTCTCATTTACTTGCACATGATACCTCCCCTACTAAATCCAAAGATTGATTGTGTTAGTTGTGTTTACATACACTAGCTTTTGTACTTCATGATAAATTTTTGCTAGTTGTATGTTTGTTTATCATTTTCTTGTCCTTAATTCATCATATATGTATTGCTATAATTATGACTTGTGTATCTTTTGTATTTAATTTGTATATATTGTGTCTTATTGAAAAATAAAAAAAGACTTTGTTTTCTTTTAAGTTACATTTTGTTTTGGGTTGTTAAAATAAATCAAAAATTTTGAAAAACTCAAAAATATTTTCTATTTTTTGTATTTTAGTTTTACACATTTTATGTGGCATATACTTGTATTTAAATCCAATATCAATTCCGCTTCCACGCGGCTACAACTTTTGGCTAAGATTTTCAATCCTTAAAGTGTTCTTTATCATACTTGCATGGAGTAGTTTGAGTTTGGCTTGCTTAATGGATTCTCTTTTTGTATGCCTCGATTCACACATGCACTAGCTCAATTGAAATTTAACTTCACATGTATATTTAAGCTAAGTTAAATGTTCTCCTATAAATTTAGTCATCTACATGTTGCTATGACTATGGAGTATTTGTGTATGTAATAACCATTTTTTGAATTTAAAAAAAAATAGAAAAATATTTATCCAGTGTAGTTGTTTATCAATGGAATCAGGCTGCGAAAGACAAAATCACTTTGCGTGAAAATCCACCGTTGAAATTTGGCCTAAAAAATGTTGCAATAAAAAAAATTAGCCAAGGCCTTAGTTATTTAGTTGGCATGTTCATAAAGAAAAAGAATATGTACGAGGAAGTTTGGTTTGATATATCAACGGGTTTGCACAATGACAATGTATCCTAGTTATGCTATATTTTCCATGACTCTATTAGCTTGTAGAATCATTGAAATTCTATACTTGTGTGCATTGTGTATGTTTGTTCTGTGAGTTCAATTTATCCTGTCACATGAGGCTATATTCAAGTTATATAATGTTTTGCAATCAAATGAGAACTCCGTGAACATATTTAGGTGATTGGGTATATAGTCCTTTTACTCTCTAGTTCACACCCCTTCACTTCCATTTACCTTATTTATTTAGACATATTTTTGCCATACGAGTTTGGAAAGCTTAATGTATTTTGTGTCTTGTGTGGTGTTTATAACTATGTAAGTGTGTGTGTTCTATTAGTTTCATTTTTGTATATATATGGTATTTCTTTTTTTATTTTTCTTGAGTCTTTGCCTTGCTAGCTAGTACGTGTATGCTTTGAATTCAAAATCGGTATCTATATTGTTCAGAATTTTGTTTGATATCTCATGCTTATCATAATACATTACAAGTGATATGTTTTTGTCATCGCATCATAGGTGAGATTTATTAATCTTTGTATGGGTTAGTTGTACTTCATTATTGCCCATATGCTTTAATGCTCTTGTCACTTTATGCACCATTACATGTTTAACTTGTTTTTCCTTATTACATATCCCGTGTTTAGTTTAGGGGGATCATTTTCTTTAATCGGAGGAGAAAGAAGTTATTTTATTCTTGACCTTTGTCTAATCCTGAACCAAAAGGGAGAGAAATGGTATCTAAACCTTTTATTTTAGGAGCTCTAACTTAGGGGAGACGCGGCCTTCTTAGGTAAATACTCTTAGATAAAGGGGGATAATTTATTTTACGCACTTTAATCTATTATATTCCCTATGTGTTTGATAGTTTGTTTAAGTGTGAAGGATTTTATCCCTAGCGACAAATTTGTTAAAGCGACAAATCTTCTTCTCTGTGTCAAGTCAAGCATTGTATTTTTTATTTTTCTTTGGGTGGGATTGTGTCTAAATGTGATTGACGACCCATGGGATTTTTTATGTTTGGTTTTGTCCCGGAATAACCAAAGGGGGAGATTTGTAAAGATAAATTTCCAATCAATTCAATTTGTAATGTTGGCTTAATTTCGGATAAAACTATTTGAGTCATAGGATAGACATTTCCCCTTCAAGCCTATGACGTTTGAGTTGCAGACACAACGGCACAGATATTAAAGTTGACATAATTTTTGGTTTCTAGTGCCATGTTTTGAGTCATCAACATTTCATCAATTCCATGGTCTCTAAAATGTATGAATGCATTTAATATAGAGAGAGAGTCTTCGATATTTTTTATAGGTGTTCTTTTATATGTTTTTTGTCATAACGACTTTTAGTTTTATAGAAAATCATTCTAAATCTTTTTATAACAGTTTTGGGCTTAAAATGAAATTTGGGATTTCTGTAAAGTCGTTTGAACGAACTAGGCATCTCATTTGAACAAGTTTTCCAGGTCGTTGGAACGAACTTCTAACGATATTTTTGAGATATCATTTGTTTTCTTGTTAGAAGCTTGGTTCGAAAGAAAAAGATTTCTGAATTCTTGTTAGATATCTCGTTCATAATCTCGTTTGAACAGGGACGTTCGAACGCTTTCAAATGTCGTTGTCGTTCGAGCAACAGTCTGTCAGTTTTGGCAGTTACTCCAAAAACTTCCTACTTTCTCCACTACTTTTACCTGCTTTAAAATGGGACGTGGATAGTTTTTCTAACAGAACTTTTGGGAGTTTTCCTTTTACTTAGAGAGAAAATATTCTTAATACAAAAAGTTCCTTTTGAGTGTTATATATATATATATATATATATATATATATATTTGCTTGTAGATTGTTTGGCATTGGGTTCTTCTCTAATTATAAAAGGAGAAAGTTTGGGTTTCTTTTCTACCCAAAAAGGGAGTTCGTTTTTGTTGCGGCGTGCTCATACGGTGAAAGGCACTGTGTGTGGGTTAACGGTAGCCAGGCCCCGTTGGTAGATTCCAATATTTTGGTAGACTCCGGAGTTTCCAATTAGGCGAAGGTTGAAGAATGAGGGAGCGTCAAGGCTTGAAAGGCAAGTCGTTGTTGTAAGTTCTCTTGTTGTATCTTTTGTAAAATACCATACCTAGTGGACTTGTAGGTTGGGTCGTCCGAGGTTTTTCTCATTGTGTGTTTTCCCTTTACATCGTCGCATAGTGTGATTGTTCTTTATTTTTTTTTACAAATACTACACCAAAATTGCCAGATTGTCACGGTCATTGACCGTGACAAGTCCAACTTATCAAGGTCAATGATTGTGACAAGTCTGGGGGTGATAATTTTTATTATCACGGACTTGTCATGGTCATTGATCGTGATAATTTTTTAAGTTTGTCACGGTCTTTGATCGTGACAAAGCTTCTCAAGGTCAAAGACCGTGACAGGACCGTGACAAGTCTAACGAACTTGTCATGGTCATTAACTAAGATAAATCTGGGCAGAATTTTAAAAAAAACTGCAAGGCAGTTTGGCCACTGCCACTGCCCAACAGTATATTTGTACCTGTTATAGCAAAATTTTACCTGTTCAAACAACATATATCCAAATAAAATATAAAGAATGCACCAAATCATTGCATATATATTTCCATATCGAAATAAAATAAAATACAATCCATATCCAAACCAAAATGTATTAAATCAAAATAATTCAAATATAATCCAAGTATCCAAATAAAAATAGATACTAATAATGTCACGCCACAAGGTCTGGAGTAGGTTCGAGGAGGAAGGAAGTCCACACGATATACGAATTTATACACCCCTCAATACGCATCACGCCACATTATTCGCGCAACCACAATGCGGAGTTCTCCTTTTTGGGTATCACATGTATGACGAGCACCTTGGCCTCGATGTTTTTAATGGTACGTCCATGAACCGGCATGCCCGAGAGGGTATTCGGGTCCCTCAACCCCCACGCTATCTACTGGCCATCATATATGTCGCATAAAAACATGCTCGGCCAACCAATTGCTGACATAGGACACTGGACGGGAGCCAAGTAGGGGACTGGATCATCAAGGGGTGAGACAACACGTATCGGCGATGAAGCAGCGACGTCCACGTCCATGTCCTCGTCCTCATTCACCTCCTCCTCCATAATATTCTCCTTTCCCTTGCCCTTGCCCTTGCCCTTGCCCTTGCCCTTGCCCTTGCCCTTGCCCTTGCCCTTGCCCTTGCCATCCATCTAAGGCTTCATGAATGCATACATATCTAGGACCATCCTCTAACCTTGATAGCTTCGCATTTGCGTGTCCACCTGACGAGCCAACCCGTTATTTCTCGTCTCTATTCCAGTGATCCTATATTTTCCCACCCGCGAGCTCACCCTCAGTCCTCCCCTTGCGATCAGCTCCAAGCACTTAGCGGAGTGCGTCCATGGAGAAAGATGCGTTATCTGCATCAGACTGCGACTCATGCACTTTCTTAAGCTTTGCCTGAAACGACAAAATGCACACGATTACTTAAATAAGTAAATAAAAAATTTAAAACGTAACTTATAAAATTTAAACTATCGGATTACTTACCATCGTGGCCGCGACGCTCGGGGACACCTCCATATCCTTACCCTTCTTCGTCCGAATTACCACATCGGCATCGAGCCTATGTGGCCTACCCCCAGGGACACTCCCCGTCCCCTGAAATAAAATAATACAAAATTAGCAAGTAACGCAAAGTAAAATAATGCAGAATAACATATTTCTATAATTATAGAAAAATAAAAACTTACCATCCTGTGCTCCACCTCGGTGTAAGACGTTCGGTCGGAATAGTGCACATCTGTCTTTTTCTCCCGATTTTCCCTCCCTGATTGGCGAGATGCCAATTGTCGCTCCTCGATCTCATTATCAATTAACTTTTTCCATTGTGCCAATGCGATCGGCTTCTTCGGCGGGACGGACTCACTCATTCTAATAATGGAGTCCCGGGTCTTTCCAAATTCTTCTTCCATGTCTTATGTTGCTCCGTCAATTGCTCCAACACAGAATCTCGAAGTTCTGAGGGCAGGCTAAATTTTTCCCGTTAAACAAATATAAAACAAAAACAACGCAAGTGTTAGTTGCGAATAAATATAAATTGAAATTGAAATACATTACCTATAGTGCCGCACGAATAGCTAACTTGAGCTCATTTAGCACCTCCGTCCAACTGGTGTACCCCGGACCGATAATCGTCTTCATCAGCTCGAAGGATCTAATCAATAAGCCCATCTTGTTCTCAACGGCAATTCCCAATTTGCTCTATTTGGGGATCCTAGGGACCAAGGAGCCCTCGTCGCCTTCGCTATCGCTGAGCCCTGAATAAGACATCATCATTATCATCATCCTTGCCTTAATCCCTGAAGGAGACATTTTTTGTAAAAAAGTGTTGTCATTAATACAAATCCAAGTGAATTAGAAGAATACAAACACACTTTCACACACACACACACATACACACACACCTGCACACACACTTAAAGAAGACATACAAACATTTTATGTGGTCATGCCACTCTCGAATGGGCCGTGACACGAAATAATTAAAGAAAATAGTTAAAAACTCCCCCCCCCCCCCCCACACACACACACATACAAAGAAAAGAGAGAAAGAGACAAAATGATCAAGTACAAATGAATTAAAAGCAGTAAACTGATGTCCGGTAAAAAGAATTAAATAATTTTCGATAATTGGAATACTTATTACAAATCTAAAAATTGTTTCGAATTCGGGTTATCATAAAAAATGGATTGATATTCGGTAGGAGAAACCAAGTCATCCACACTACTGTTTAGACTCTTTGGCACATTTAAGAAGATTGACCACGGTTCATTTTTTATATACTCCGAGTAAAACACTTGCTAGACCTTTTGAAATGCATAAATAAATGACTCATCGCTCACGTGTTCATTGCTCTTCTACTTGAACAAGTCAATCATGATCAAAGTGGTGCCAGGATCAACTTTACAAGCATTTTTATCCTCAAATCTTACCCAATCACACTAAAATACAACCTCTTTAAAGCTTACATAGTCCAATTCAAATATATTTTGAATTACACCATAGTAAGTCATTTCAGCTTCAACGAGGTTTTTTCTTTTATGCTCGCTCGAAAGAAAGTAAGAGCCTTGTATGAAATGCTCGAGTTCTATATATTTGTACTTTTCGCGTACACCCTTGCGCCTTATACGTAATTGTTTAATCGATAATTTTTGTACTCTTGTGCCATGAATAAGGGTCCAGTGGCTAGACGAGCAAGCCTTGATGTCGCATCACTTGTCTTTAAGAGCTGAGAATACAAATAAATTAATTAGGTTAGTTGTAAAGTTTTATTGTAATGAAACATTATATAATAACCATTTCATTATAATTACCTCGTGTGACAACCACAACCTAAATTTGTTGTCTGATTATGTCATTGTTTTTTGTCTTTTATTGTTCTCACAGGCTTTATATTTTCTACATAAAATTAATGTGACGAACGTATTACAAAATTAATTATGTATAAAATAATCTAAAATAATGTAAAACTTAAAATATTTTAAACTTACTTTTTCCATTCTTCGACATCTTCATGTGTGTTAAATAGATAATGAGCTACTTGTTCATGTTGCAAACTCGTTAATTTCACTCGTTTGCCCATCACATGACCACCCTCAGCGATGAACTCATCAATGTCACTAACGTTAGTCGACTCAGGCATATATTCCCGAGTATAGATTGATGACTCCACGGTGATGTATTCCTCTGCAATGGATCCTGCAATATATCGTGTATTCTTGACGTAATCTTTGAAAACTTTCATCAATCTTTCAAATGGATGCATATATCGATATCTAACTGGACCGTAAAGAAGTGCCTCGTCGCATAGGTGTACCAATAAGTGAACACTTATGTCAAAGAATGTTGGAGGAAAGTACTTCTCCAAAACACAAATCTCTTCGGTCATCGCTAATTTTGCGAACACTATGTGTTCTCGTTTGACTACTTTCTCACATAAAAGTGAGAAGCATATACTAATTTGCATAATAGCCCTCCGTAAATCCTTGCGCTTGGAGAAACAATAGAGGAATCAATTGCATGCTCACATGCCAATCTGGAACTTACACTTATGTAAATCATGGGTAGCATAATTTACAATCCTTTGCAAGTTAGATAAAAAATTATATGGAACCTTCAAATTATGTATTGTGTCTAAAAGCACATTTCTTTCCCCACTTGTCAAAGTAAACACACCGGGGGAATTATTTTCATTCCCCAACTATCTTCTTTCAACGTAGTTGTGGCTTAAGTTTCAACAATTTAAGGTCTTTTCGTGCATTTTCTCCATCCTTCGAATGACTCCCCCCAAGGCATGTGCCCACAATATGTTCAGCGATGTTCTTCTCTTCATAAATCACATCCAATACATGGCGCACCGGGTTATTCTTCCAATAAGGTAAGTTAAATAAAATTGACCTACTAGACCATGCCTTTCTTGTCTCAATTTCATTCCCAGATAGGGTCTTCTTATGCCTGACATTCTTAAATTTAGGATTCTTACCTAGCATATTAGGGCCACAATCAGAAGATTTACTTTCAATTTTTAAACCCGAAAGTTTTCTTGGCAGTAGCCTATGTTAAACCCCCCCTCCCCCCTAAAAAATTGGAACCTTTCTCAAATCTGAAGCTATGAGCGGGGGATAAAAACCTCCTATGGCAATGGTATACATTTTTTGAGCTAGTGGGGAGATGAAGAGATTCAGTCTTCTCTCCACAAATAGGACACCCCAAATAACCATGTACTACACAACTGGATAATGTCCCATCAGTTAGAAAATCATGAATTTCCCACATTAACATGGCTTTCAGAGTAAACTCTTCTTTTCTAAAAAAGTCAAATACTTGCACACCCCCTTGCCACAACTCATTTAATTCTTCTACCAAAGGTGCCAGGTAGAAACTGATGTCAACACTTGGTGACTTTGGCCTGAGTATTAATAAAGACAACATCAAAAATTTAGGTCTCATACACTGTGAAGGAGGAAGGTTGAGTGGGGCCAGGATCACTGTCCATACACTCTAATCGGTGCTTAGATTTCCAAATGAATTGAAACCATCTGTTGATATAGTCAAACAAATGTTACGCTATTCTCGAGCAAAATTGGGATACTCAAAACTCATCCTCCTCCAAGCTATAGAATCAATAGTATGACGCGTGAGATTATCCCCTACTTCTTTCCTAGCATGCCAAGTCATTGCCTCCGCTATCCATGTCACTATAAAAAATCGCTTTAATCTAGGACCAACGGGAAAATATTTCAACACTTTTTTAGGCACTTTTGAGCTTGTGCCTTCCTTGCCAGTAGATTGGACATATCTAGGTTCATCGCATACCGAACCCCGATCGATATTTTCATACTCCTTTCGATATAGTATGCAGTCATACAGACAAGCATGAATCGATTTATACTTCTTTATCAAACCTTTCAACCCGCTCTTCATAACAGGATATCTATTTGGAAGCGTATTCTCCTTGGGTATCAAGCCCTTCACCCAATTCAGAATTCCTATCACGCTATTTCCAGACAAGCCGTATTGGGTCTTCAAACTATGCAAACCAACCATGGCATGTAAAGTTGTTTAGTCTTTCTCACAGCCATAGTATAACGGTTGGGTCGCCTTAAATTTTAAACTTTGGTAGTCATCGCAAAGGTTTATCCTGATATCTTCATGAGCACCTGAACCTTGTACATCGTTAGTGACCTCATTCTCTTCCATTTCATCAATACCGTACGCGTCATCAACTAAATCCTCTAACATATTATGATCTACGTCATCCCCTTTTACATCTATCCGACTTGTTGAAGGTTGTTGTGAAGTTTTCTCGGGGATAAAAGGAACTTTTAATTCCTCGTGAAAACTCCAAAATCGATAAATATCTTGCATACCCCATCTTAACAAATGTAGTTCAACTTTTTTCCACTCAAACACCTTACCATTCTCATACCTAGCACTAGGGGTGGAAATTTCAAAAATGACACGGGAAGAAATTAGCATGAAATTGACACGGCTTATCGTGTTCGGGTTGTGTTCGGGTCATGTTTATTGGATCCGCTCCCGGGTGTGTCGTGTTCGTGTTTAATTTTCGTCATAAAATTGACCCGAATTGGACCCGTTAATGACACGCTAGTGACCTCATTAAGACCCGTTATGGACCCGTTATTAACCACATTAAAATCGTATATAAACTCATTATTAACCTTTACAAAAAAATAGACTTTTATTAAAAAGCCCATCCAACCTATTCAATTAAACAGGCCCACAACCTCTTTCATAACCCTAAAAACATAATCACAAAACATCACAAAGTAAGAATCAGCCGATTGAAAAAAAAATGTTCTGCCTTCATTTTCGATGCCATCAATACCGTTTTCCTATTTTTGGCGCCATCAATGCCACCGTCTTCATTTCCGGCACCATCGATTCCACGACCATCATTTCGACCATAATTTCTGTCCGGGGACCATTTTGGACACCTTTTCTGTCCGGCGACCATTTCGGCCACAATTTTTGTCCAGTCTTCAGTTCGACGACTTCATTTATGTTCGGCAACTACACTCAAAATGAACTCAATGGTGTGATTTATTTTTAGATGGTGTTTTTTTTTGTATTTATATTAGTGGTTTGTGATTTGTGATTTGTTTTTAGATGGTGTGATTTATATTAGTGGTTTATATTAGTGGTTTTTGATTGTTTTAGGGGTTTATATCAGTGATGTGATTTATATCACTTGTGTGATTTATTTTTGTGATTGTTTTGGTAGATAAAAATCTATCATGGGAATTAAATTGTGATGTAATTACGTCGTGCCAATTGTTTCATTTCGTTTCTTGTCGTGTCAAGCATGCCCTGCCAATCGTGTCGTGTTAATTGGGTTTAACGAGGTCAAAATTATAAATTGCATCAATCGTGTCATGTCGTGTCGTCTTAGAAGCGGGTCGTGTTCGGGTTGTGAAAAAATAACACGACATCGGATCGTGTCGTGTTTGTGCCCCTAAAATATATTTCGTGTCAGGTCGGGTCGGTCCTGAACCCGACCCAATAACACGATTTGCCACCCCTACCTTGCACACGAACACATAAAATCTTCATCATTATGACATCTCTTTGCGTATTTCACAAATTCATTAGCACCTCTGCGAAACGCATTCCCCAATATATTTGTCTCACCCATCCACTCTTTTTATTTAGGATATCCCATCACAACTACTAAAAACAATCACATATTAAAGCTAAGAAGCGTATATTCATGGATTAGTATAAATAAAACTTAGATTTATAGTGTTGATGTAAAAAATTAGATCGTATCTAATTATTTAATCACAGATAAAATAAACGAAACAAAGAGTTTTTAAAGTGGTTCAGCCTTGTAAGAATGGCCTACGTCCACTGTTATGTTATTGCTGAGTGTTTAGGAATTCTCGATTACAAGTTCTATCAAGAAATTCCGGTCCCCCTATAATGAGGATTGTACAATGTATTTATAGCCTTGAGGCTGTAATGTGAAAGGTTAATACATTAAATGATGTACATATGAAAGGATAATACATTCAATGCCCCTTAAGCGTATGCGTCTGAATGATAAGCACTTAATAAACAATTAAACTGTTGGTTATCCTGCTATTAATGCTTTGTTCGAGGTGCAGCTCGGACCGCCTGAGTTGCTCGGACCGCCTAAGCATCCTGGTACTCAAAAGTTCCTCGGAGAGTTCTTAGCGTATGAGTTCCTCGGGGAAGCAGTGTTCCTCGTTGTAGTATGGTTCCTCGGAGCGTGTGAGTTCCTCGTAAGTGTTTGTTGTTGCCACGTAGATTGCCACGTGTCTTCACTTTATTAAGCCATGTCAGCAGACTAAATTTGGTATCAACAGAAGCCCCCAATGTTTCATAGTTCGAACTTTGAGGAGTGTGGAACATTCTTTCTCGGAATATGGCAGTTTTAAATGGTCATCCTGAAATTTAGGAGTCTTTTGTATTTATTTCTCCTTCCAAATTCCTAGAATCAGGCTTTTTTGAATTTTTTATAACCGCCTCGATCTCCGGGGACTTTTTGTCATTCTAGCCGCCGGTAGCGTAATCATTTCTTTTTGTAATCATTACTTTTTCCTTTTCCCAAGGCAGAGTATTTAAACGTCATAGAAAATCCCATCGTCTTCTACTTTTTCAAATTTGTATCTTCGAATTTTCCATTGTCTTACTCTCTTGTGCGTTCATCCTTTTCATCGTTCGTTGTCAACAGAGCCACTCTTTTTCTGTAAGATCTTCTTCCTTCTTCTTCATTTCCTTTATTCATCATGGTTTACCCTGTTGAATCTCTTGATAAGTTTCGCTCTGATTTTTCTATTCCCTCCTGGGTTGTTCTGGAAGAGCTTTCTGAGCCTTCTGACTATTTCCGTTTGGCTGAGGGACATTGGTTCCCCAGTCTCTTTGTTGCTGAGTTTGGATTTTCTTTTCCGCCCAATCCTCTATGTCTGGAATTTTGTCAATATTTTGACGTTGTTCCTACAAGAATAGCCCCCAATACATGGAGAATAGTTAATGGGGTTCATAGGTTAAATCAAATTCATGGAACTCGCATAGGAATTCCAAAAATAATGTTTTGTTATAGATGGGCAGTGGGTGATAACACTTTTTATTTAAAAACTAGATTTTTAAATAGGGCTTTAATGGTCAATCTCCCGGATGCCAATAGGGACTATTTTGAGCACGGAGTTGTTATAAAAAATTGGCAACATGCTCCTTTATCTGGAGATGAAGTGTATCAGGGTCCCAAATGCCCTCCTTATGGCAATGGAATAGGTTATTTTTATTTTATTTTATTTATTTTGAAATTATGCTTCCTCTATGTTTGATAAAATGTGCCACTGATATTTCAATGTTTATTTATTTGCAGTTGATAGTAAAAGAAAGTGTCCAAAAGAGGCAGACGTTAATATAAGGCATTTGAAACTTATCTGTAATTTGCATCAAAGTGTTGCCGACGAGCACATTAGGTCAGCCTCGTATTTGTTGCAGTATAAGAGCTACACATCTTCTTTCACTGCGCGTCCGGTGATAAGTGAAGTAGAACCATTACCAGCTTCTACCAGTTCCTAGCCTGAGTCACACGTTCCTTTAAGTGAAAGGATGAAGAAGAGAAGACCTCCCACCCTTTTTGAGAAACCTGCCTCTGGTGCTGGAGAGGCAAAAAGAAGTAAGATTGACGTCCCAGGGGAGGGGACAAAGAAAACTGATGCACCTTCCTCGGCTGCCCCTGTTGTGAAGGTTGTCGAGAAACCCCAAGTGGCTCCAAGCAAGTCTGTTGCTCCAGGAGAAGTGGTTGTAATATCACCGACCAAGAGTTCCTCCTTGGTTGAATCTATTCCTGCTCCCCCGAGGAAGCTGAAGAAGAGCTCCTCGGTCAATTTGGCTAAAACCATCTCCCAACCCCCAACTACTGGAACTGGTGTTCCTACTTTTGTTCCCCCGATCTCTGCCATGAGCTCGGTGAAGACTTGTATCATTCCCGAGATCCAAGGTATTGAGGAGAACCTTTCTCGGGACATGGTCACCTCATTGGTTGCTCACCATATTGCTTCTATAAGTATTATTACTTTGCACTTTTCATCTTTCCCTTGTTATATCTGTCTCTGACTTGCTTTTATTTTCTTTTCACAGTTGGTGAGCTGCTTCAATACAATTTTGAAGAAAGATGAAGCTATTAAAGATTCAAGCTCCTCATCTAGTGTGAAGGAAGCTCTGGAGGAAGATATTAAGTCTTTGGAAGACTCTCGTCAGAAGTATGATACTGACAAGGCTGTTTGGGAGAAGAAACTTACCTCCACCGAGCAAGAGAAAGCTCAGGTTGTTGAACTCTCCAAGGGGTTGGAGAAGAAAATGAATGATTTGGAGAAGAAGAATAAAGAGCTTTAAGGGAAGATCAAGAATGCTGAGGAGTTTGAAGATAAACTCAAGGTTGCTGAGGAGGAGTTAAGTCGACTTCGGGAAGTAAGTCGTCAGAAAGAGGAGGTTGAGAATAAATTGAAAGCTGCTGATAACCTTCTCTCCGAGAAGCTTTCCTTGGAGAAGACAAAGAGGAAAATGGCTGTGAAGAAGTCTTTCAGCGCCGGTTGGGACAAGGGGTGGAATAAAGGCTTGGCTACCATGATGTCTCAAGTAGAATATGGCAGCCTTAAATACTTTAGAGATGGGTGGGTCGCTGCTCTACAGGAGATGAAAGTTGATGACAACTCCGAACTCTTTCAGCGACACATCCCTGGTCCCCCTCCAACTCCTGAAGACGAAGAAGAGGACGAAGCTGCCTCCGAAGAGTCTTCCATGGTGATGGAAGATCATCCCCCAGCCATCCAGCCTACTAATGAGGAACTTCAGCAGCTCGCTACTTCCTCCGAGCAACCTCCAGCACTTCCCTAGCTACTATCTGCTCCATCCGAGCAACTTACTTCCTCGTCCCAGCCTCCCGAGAAAGTTTTGGGGGACAAGGAAAAGGTGTAGATTTGTTCAGACTTCTATCTATTTTATTTTTCTTTGACAAATGTAATCCTGAACCATGTAACTCCGAACCTTGTGATATAATAAAACTTGAACTTTTTTTTTTTTCATACTGTTGTCTCTTCTTCATGCTCTGTTTTAATTATTGATTACTGCTTTTTCTTCCTCTACTAGTTTCTGGCCAGGATGGAATTACTGTCTGCTCATGATACAAAGTTATTGCGGTAATGCAATGAATATTTTAAGGCTGGTCACACAGATCTGAGTGCAGCACAAATCGTCGACATCCTCGGCCAAGATGCTTCAAAATAGGCAATTAAGGCCTACCAATACTTGAAATGTCTGCTTGATCGTGCAGTGGCCAATAATGTGGCTTATTATGATATGATCGAGGATCTCCAAGGCACTCTTGAAGACCTTTAGCAACAATACAAAGAATACACTGCCCTTTTACACGAGGGGTATGAGAAGAAGTATCGGCAACTCAATACTGATAAGGGATACGAGAAGCATTTTGCTGGCTACGATGTGAGGGAGAGAACTCTGAGGGCTGAGGTCGATGAGTGCAGACAAATATTTGAATTATTAGAGCAAGAGAATAACAACCTGCAAAGAGAGTTATCACAGTTGAAGTTTGCAGCTTCCACTTCAAAAGTCTTGATCCCAATGACTGATGAGGGATTCTCATTCTTGGAGGTCAAGAACGCCAACTTGAGGGACGAATTGGAGACCTTGAAGAGAGATGGCCCCTCTACATCTTCTCGTGGACGAGCAAGAGCTCCTCGGGGACGAGCAAGAGTAACTCGAATTCCTGTCGAGGAACAGAGGACTCAATCTTCTTTAGAGAACCAAGCTTTCCAATTAATGGCAAAGAACCAGGCGTTGGCTGAAATGTCAAAGAAGATCAGGGACCTGGAAGAGCAGCTTTCTGCGCAGAAGTCAGTCTTGGAGAATAAGGAACTCTTCATCAAAAATCTCCACGAGCAGCTGGAAAGATTGACATATCAATTCCACAAATAGCCCAGGGAGTTCTGGATGGCTGGGTACAACGAGGCTCTGTACCACTTGGACGATCGTATCTAGAATGCCAATAATGAGGGCTACAAGCAAGGCTGGTTGAATGCCTTAGGTGTGCTGCAACTCGAACAGGGTCATTACTGTGGGACTACCATGATCCTGGGCTGCTCGACCTACCCGTGCCACCATTCAAACTTGATATGAGTTGGATCCCTGCTCGGGCCATCCCTTGATGCTTAATTTCCAAATATCTCGGCAACTACAATCTCCATTCAAGTGTCGAGATATCTCATCCCGATCACCTCCTAGATCGACCATCCGTGATGAATATCAGGATGTTGCAAGATCTTAATTTTATAAATTCTTCTCTTGCTTTAAATGATCCGCCTGCTGGCGAGGAACCTGTTTCAAAAGCAGAGGGGAAGAAACCAATAGAGTAGGAATTTTTATGTAATAGTTAGTATACATTTCATTCTCAATGTAATTTGTTTTTTATTTTAATGAAAGACTTTTATTTTTGTTCGCAATCTTAATTGCTATTGTCTTGTAAAACACTTTATATTTGTGCATGTGTATCTGTTAAAAAGATAATGATATTGTGTTATTCGTCGACCAACTTATTGTCGAGTAGTTTGAATTTGTGGTAATCATTTGACAAAAATGTAACTTAGTAAAAAGTTACGAGTATCAAAAATGTTGCTCGATCACTTTCTCGTTTTCATAAAATGTTTCCGACCAACCAAGGTCGGTAAATTTTCCTTTTCGACCAACTACGGTTAGTGGGTTTTTTTTTTTAACGAGCAACTTTAGCACTTTTTGGAATAGTCTTACCTCCCGACCAACTTTAGTTGGCATTTTCGAGAATATATTTACTTCCTAAACAACATAAGTTGGCATTTTTTTGAATACTTCTATTTCTCGAAGAACACATAGTTTTACTTCCCAGAGGAATACAAGTAGCTTTACTTCCCGGAGGAATACAGGTTGCTTTACTTCCCGGAGGAATACAGGTAGCTTTACTTCCCGAAGGAATACAAGTAGCTTTACTTCCCGGAGGAATACAGATTTGTTTCTCGACCAACCTTAGTTGGCGTATAAATTTGAGTAGTCCGAGTTTTGCCGAGTAGTATGTAGCACTAGTATTCCCCGAAAAACTTTCAATAAAAGGAGAGAATATACATCACTGATAATACTTGCGCAGGTGCTCTGCGTTCCATGCATTCTTAAACTCCTCCCCCTCTAAAGTTGTTATTCGGTATGTTCCTGGTCGAACAACTTCTGTAACTCGGTATGGTCCATGCCAGTTTGCCTCTAGTTTGTTGTACTTTTGAATCACTTTCTTTAGCACATAGTCTCCTTCTTTCAAGGCGCACTTCTTCACCCTCTTATTCTAGAATAAAGCTATTCGTTGTTGGTATGCAGCATTCCTGATGGCTGCTTCTTCTCTAACTTCCTCGAGCATGTCTAAATCCAATCTTCTCATTAAGTCGCTGACAGGGGAATTGAAATTCAGTACCCTGTGTGTTGGGAGGCCCAACTCGGCAGGTATAACAGCTTCACTTCCAAACGCTAGCATATATGGAGATTCTCCAGTTGCTGCTCGGGGAGTAGTACGATAAGCCCACAGTACTGACTGTAACTCGTTGATCCAATTTTCTTTCGCATCGTCCAGTCTTTTCTTCAAGCCATTCAGCAGCGTTCTGTTTGTCACTTCAGTTTGTCCATTGCTTTGAGGATGGCCTGGTGCTGAGTGGATCTTCAAAATGTTTGACTGATGACAATAGGCAGCAAACTCCTCGTTATCAAATTGTGTTCCATGGTCTGTGATGAAAGCATGAGGAAGACCATATCGACAAATGATGCTCTTCCAAACAAATTTGTACACCTTGTCGTACGTCATATCGATGAGAGGCTTAACTTCCACCCACTTAGTAAAATAATCCACTGCGACGACGAAGTATTTGAATCTTCCTCTGTCGTTGGCAGTGGCCCGACCAAATCTATTCCCCACATGGCAAATAGCCAAGGGGAAGTTATGGGTGTCAACAATGCTTGTGAAGTTCTTCGGATGGAGGAAAAGCGCTGACACTTGTCACATTTCTTGGCATAGGCCATACAACCAGCCCTCATCGTTGGCCAGTAGTATCCCTGCGTCATCACCTTTTGCAAAAGCATCCGACCTGCTACATGGGCTCCACAGGACCCTTCATGGACCTCTTCAATTAAATCTTTCACCTCGGTGGGATGCACACATATCTGCAAACCTGCCATAATTCCTCGTCTATATAGAATGTCGTTAGTTAATACATACCGAGCAGCTTTAAACTTCAATTTCTTGGCTGTGAGCTTGTCAATTGGTAATTCTCCCTCTTCAATATATGTCCTGATGGGATCCATCCAAGATGGTCCTAAATCAAGGGTAATAAAGTTCATCGTCAGATCTTCATCTATACTCCGACCAGCTAAAACTTCAATTGGGATTGTTCTTCGGAGCTTGGTACGAGTAGCTGAGGCTAATCGAGCTAGGGCGTCTGCTCTAGCATTTTCCATTCTCGGTATTCTGACCAGCTAAATAGTAACAAATTTCGACACCAGCTTCTTTGCCTTTGCGTGATATCTGATCATTAATTCTCCTTTGACTGCATATACTCCCATCATTTGGTTTACGATCAATTGAGAATCACTGAAAACAATAACCTGCTGCGCCTCCATAATTTTTGCCAAACTAAGACCTGCAATCATGGACTCATACTCAGCCTCATTATTGGAAACTTTGAATTGGAAACGTAGGGCGTATTCCATGTCGACCTTATCCGGAGTGCTCAAAACTATCCCCGCCCCACAGCCTGTTGTGCAAGATGAGCCATCTACATATAGCCTCCATATAGGTAACTCGTCTTCAAATTTCTGATCTGTCAGAGTTCCTCGGTGAAATATTTGTTGCTTCCTTACATCTTCCCCTGATATTTCTCGCTCTTCGTCGATCATCTTTTCTTGCCCTTTTACCAACTAGAGTTGGTTTAAGCTCGAATTTGATGATCATGTAACATCCACTTGCCCTTTTACCAACCTAAGTTGGTCTGAGCTTGTGTTTGTTGATCCTGTAACATCCACAGGTTGATCAGCGAGCAACTTTTGCTCCTCGGGGGTATCAGGATAGGTGAACTCTGCTATAAAATCCGCTACAGCTTGCCCTTTAAGCGATGATCTGGGTTCATAGACTATATCGTATTCACCGAGCTCTATTGCCCAGTACATCAATCTCCCTAATTTTTTTGGTTTATGAAGGGCTTGCCTCAACGGCATATCAGTATATACGACTATAGTATGAGCCTGGAAGTATGGCCTCATTCTCCTACTCGCCTCAATCAGCGCCAGTGCTAACTTTTCCAGCCTTGGATATCTGATCTCTGCTCCTTGGAACGCCTTACTTGTGTAGTAGATTGGTTTTTGTACTCCATTCTCCACTCTTATCAACGCCGAGCTAACTGCATTCTCCGATACTGCTAGATACAAGTACAATTTTTCTCCCATCACCGGCCTGGACAACAGTGGAGGTGCTCCCAAGTATTTCTTCAAGTCTTGAAAAGCCTTCTCACATTCATCATTACACTCAAAAGTCTTTCGGAGTGTCTTGAAGAATGGGAGACATCGATCAGTTGCTCGTGATACAAATCTGTTGAGTGCTGTTACTCGTCCTGTAACACTTTGCACCTCTTTCTTCGTTGTTGGAGATCGCAGCCCTAACAGAGCTTTGATCTTTTCAGTATTTGCCTCAATGCCTCGTTGATTGACAATGTACCCGAGAAACATGCCTTCTCATACTCCAAATATGCACTTCGTTGGGTTCAGCTTCATTTGGTATTTATCCAGTTGATCAAAAGTCTCACTTAAGTCAACTAGATGATCGGCAGCTTTCTTTCTCTTTGTCAACATATCGTCAACATAAACTTCCATATTGTAACTGATTTGTTCAGCAAAGACCTTGTTCATCAGCCGCTGATATGTCGCACCTGCATTTTTTAAACCAAAAGGCATAACATTATAACAATAAGATCCCCTAGGGGTAATGAAAGAAGTACTTTCCCTGTCTTCAAGTTTCATTTTAATCTGATTGTAGCCAGAATAAGCATCCATGAAGCTCAGCAGCTCATGTCCCGAGGTAGCATCGACTAGTAGATCAATTCGGGGCAGTGGAAAGTGATCCTTTGGGCATGCTTTGTTGAGGTCGGTGAAGTCTACACACATCCTCCACTTGTTGTTTTTCTTCTTTACCATCACCACATTGGCTAACCAGTCTGGATATTTAACATCTTCAATGAAGCAAGCTTTCTGGAGCTTCTCGATTTCCTCCTGTATAGCTTGATTCTTCTCGGGGCTGAACACTCTTCTTCTCTGCTTCACTGGCTTGATCTCCTTATTCACATTGAGTTCGTGACATAAGAAATGTGGATCCATTCCGGGCATATCTTCATGACTCCACGTAAAAGTTTGCTTTTTGCTTCTTAGGAAAGTTATCAATTCCTGTTTTAGTGAGGCTTCCAACGACGAACCTACTTAAGTAGTTCGCTCAGGGTGTTCATCGTCCAAAATGATGTTTTTAGTAGCTTCCCCCACTTGATCCTTCACGAGTTGAGACTCATCTCTAGGATCCAATGTTTTAATTTCTGCACCTTCATCCACTTGATAGGTAGTAGTCTTTTTCCTTAATTCCTCCAGTTCCTCTTGCTCGGCGGATGAATGATAGCATTCCCGAGCTACTTTCTGATCACCTTTCACAACTCCTACTCCAAAATTTATTGGAAATTTTAGGCATTGATGTACTGTAGATGGTACAACCTCGAACTTCTTCAATCCTACTCTTCCATGATGATATTGTATGATGATTGAACATTCTTATCCATCACGAAGAAATGTATTCTTTCTGTTCGACAAGCAGGCCACGTACCAATGAATATATCCAACTTGATCGTCCCAAGTGGAAATACTTTCTCGCCAGCAAAGCCGAGGAGGGGTCTATGATAAGGCTCCAGTTGAGATAGCTTTAGATTTAAACTATCGAAGCACGAGTAGAACATGATGTCTGCCGAGCTACCATTGTCGACCATTACTCTTGAAATTATTACTTCCTTCATCCTCATTTTGATCACCAATGGGTCATCATGAGGATATAGAACACCTGCGAGGTCATTCTTTGAGAAACTAATGACCAATTTCTCTTTATTTACCTTTCTCGGGCGATCCTCCTCAGCTAGATTTATTCGTTGAATGTATGAGCAAGCTTGAGCCTCACAGAAGTAAGCTTTTCTCTTGGCAGTAAGTTATCCTCCTCCTGCATCTCCACGTGTTATAACATTACAGTCAAATGACCCAAAGCGTATTGAAAATACCTCTCGTTCTGGCTGCCTTGGTCTCTTGGGAAGATCGGGGTCGTCTTCGGGATTAACTTCATGGTTTATTTTCTTGTTCTCCTCTGCTCGACAAGGAGATCTAGACCTCTCTCTTATTCGATCGTTGTTTCTTCTTTCGCTTCCACGATTAACATACTTTGCCAGCTTTCCTCGTCTGATGAGTGTTTCAATCTCATTCTGAAGAGCTATGCAATTTTTGGTCATATGGACATGATCTTTATGAAACTCGCAATACTTTGCCTTATTCCTCTTGTCAGGGTCTGCCTTCATTTTCTCTGGCCAGTTTAATTCCTCGTTGTTCTTGATTTCGTTTAGAACATGGTTGATATCTTTCTTCAAAGGAGTATAATTATCAAATTTCTTCATTACGTCCCATACCGACCTAGTTTTTGAATGTTTGTCATTACCATTGTTCTTATGCTCTTTCTTCTTAGCTTTATCACCTTCCACCTTGGTTTCTTTAGCATCCATGTTCTTCTTTGTAGCCATAGCCTCCCCGGCATTCATAATCTTGGACGCTTTTCCCATCAGGTACGACATGGTTCTAGGTGAATCTTTGGCCAAAGTGTAGTACAACTTGTTTGGCAGTAGTCCACTCATCAAGGCGGTAATCGCTGTCTTCTCCTCATAATCAATGATTTCGAGTTTCTCGTTATTAAAACGAGTTATATAATCTCTGGTACTCTCACCATCTTTTTGTCTAACAATTAACAAATGCGCTACTCGTTTAACTGGCTTTGCCCCAAAATAGAAATTCCCAATGAATAACTCGACCAGTTGAAGAAAAGTTGAGATCTTACCCCGAGGAAGATTATTATACCATATTCGAGCAGATCCGGTAAAAGTTCCCGAGAATGCCCTGCATCTCATCTCATCTGGAACAGCATAGATGTCAGCTGCAGCTTGGTATTGTTCTATATGAAGGACATGGTCAGTCTTTCCATCATATTTGGGGGTCACAACAGGTGCTTTGAATTTTGATGGTGTTAGAAAATCTACAATGGCCTGGACAAAAGGTGTTCCTCGAACAAAGGTTCGTTGTAGAGGGTTCTTAGCTTTAACTATTTCCCCCAATCTATCCTCCAGCCTTTGAATAGAGCCTTTCCATGCATCATTTCCTTCCTCGGGCCTGTTGGTTCGAGCAAATGATCGCGTTGAGGTGGCTTCCTGGGATCTATCTTGACGAGCAACTGGTCGCGACTGGGCAGATCCTTCCCTTAAGTCTGATGGTCGTCAAAAACTCCTCGATGGGGCTCTAGGAGGACTTTTGCTCCTCCTAGGACCTAATCGATCGAAAGGAGATACTCTGCTTAATCTTTCTAGCGCACTGGTCCTTTCTGGGGAGAGAGTGATACGTTGTTCAGTATATGTGGCTCATACTAACGAAGTTCGTCCAGGTTGGTAAGAAAAATCTTCAGACTCCTCATTGCGATATGAATCGGTACGTCTAGTACATGAAGAAGCTGCACGGGTATTTCTTTGAATACTTCGCAGTCCTGAATGGGTTGGTGCACCGCCATGGAGGGTTTGTATGAGTTGTCGCATAGTTTCTTACATGACGGTCTGGCCCTGAGCCAGATTTGTCATTATTCCATCCAGATCTGGAATATTTGGCGGAGCAGATGGATTTGGAGGGCTTCCAGTGTTTCGATTGCTGGATTCTGGAATATCAGCCATTTGTGATGAATAATTTTTAATGAAAAACGATATTACCAGTCGTTTCCCACAGACGGCGCCAATCTGTTGATGTAAAAAATTAGACCGTATCTAATTATTTAATCACAGATAAAATAAATGAAATAAAGAGTTTTTAAAGTGGTTCAACCTTGTAAGAATGGCCTACGTCTACTGTTATGTTATTGCTGAGTGTTTGGGAATTCTCGATTACAAGTTCTATCAAGAAATTCCGATCCCCCTATAATGAGGATTGTACAATGTATTTATAGCCTTGAGGCTGTAATGTGAAAGGGTAATACATTAAATGATGTACATATGAAAGGATAATACATTCAATGCCCCTTAAGCGTATGCGTCTGAATGATGAGCACTTAATGAACAATCAAACTGTTGGTTATCCTGCTATTAATGCTTTGTTCGAGGTGCAGCTCGGACCGCCTGAGTTGCTCGGATCGCCTAAGCTTCCTGGTACTCAAAAGTTCCTCGGAGAGTTCTTGTTCCTCGGAGCGTATGAGTTCCTCGGGGAAGCAGTGTTCCTCGTTGTAGTATGGTTCCTCGGAGCGCGTGAGTTCCTCGGAAGTGTTTGTTGTTGCCACGTAGATTGCCACGTGTCTTCACTTTATTAAGCCATGTCAGCAGACTAAATTTGGTATCAACGTATAGTATGTTTCATTTAATTATATCTTATTTATATTCGATTTTTAAATTTCAAATTCAAATTCAATTTATAATATTAATTCCTATTTCCTCCATCTCCTCTAAAGGGTGAGTGGTCCTATCTCATTCAAGACCGCATATTTCTGTAATATCAGCTCACGCACATTGTTACGATTTGAGAAAAAATCGGCAGCATATCCCCATAGTTCTCCAAGTACACGACGTAGCACTCACACTTGCCAATCTAGTATGTACCCAGAGAACATTAGGATACGACTGCAGAACTTCCTCCAAAAGTAACAAGTTTAAGCCACTTAGAATATTATTATACAGAAATTATGCAGTCCCAAACTGTCCAAACGGGTCAATTTGAGAGATCTCATTACAGGGATAACGACTCTCAAACGGGTCTAAGGGCTATTAATTTGTGTCACGAATAATATATTATTAATTCATATATATAGTACGCATTCAATAGCCCTTAGACCCATTTGGACAATAATTCAGTGGTTATGCCAGTTTCAAAATAAACCAACCTAACATCGGTCCACTATAATCCAACAGCAACAGAAATAACAAACCAACAAATATGTATCCCGTACTCGTTCTAATTCATGTACTCAATTAATTCAATTCATCTCGTCTTATAAATATATTATCATTAAAGTTATACAATTAAAACTATACAATTAAAGTTACAATTAAATATATCATCATTAAAGCTATACAATTCATCATGAAAACAGTTAAGAAGAGTGATCGTCTTGAAAAAATGATAAAGTCATTAACTGAGCGTATCAATTTACTTAACTAGACCATTAGGAAGAATACTCAAGATTATACTGCCCAGTGTATTGCCCATGAGACTGAGATTCAAGATTTTGCCTTAAAAATAAAAGATTTATCTCAGAAAAATTATGAGTTTGAACAAAAGTATAAGGAAACCTTATTGAACTAGAAGAGTCTAATCAAAAGGTCTCAAATGTGTTTAAACAATGTCAACACTCTGAAACCCAAGCTAAATCTTATGAGGAAATTGTTGTTGGAAGAAAATTTTGACTCTGAAGATAAGTTTGGCCTAGGTTTTGGAGAAATAGTGCACACCAGTAAGACCGAAGTTTCTCCTGAAAATGTTACTTTTATCAAACAAGGCCAAACTTGTCAAATTGTTCAAAAAGGGGAATCTAATCTTAATGTCTCTCGAACAAAACATGATCAGTACAATCAACATTCTAATTCAAATGGTCATGCCAAATATGTTGGTCTACCAGTTAGAGACCAAAGATAAAAAAATTAGGACCGATGAAAATTGGATAACTATATCCAATAGAGCCAAACCAATCTTCAAAGACTTTAGCAATAAAATCAAGTCCTACAACCATCAGTATTGTTCTTACTGCGGTGTTTTTGGCCACACTCTTGAAGAATGTTAGCAAAAAAGGATATACACACCCAACTATCTTAACTTTAACTATTCTAGAAAAGGAAGAATTAATTATGTTCTCCCTAGACAGGCCACAAACAAATCTAGTTATAAAAAGAAAAAGGGAGGGTCCAAGACTAAGAAAAAGCCATTTAAAAAGACCCAACAAACCTTTTCTAAATCAAAAGGCCACAAAATAATTAAAACTCAAACTATTTGGATTAGAAAAGATGATCTATTACCCCAGCTCAAGTGCAAAATTATCATTTCTACTTTAAAGGCACAACACACTTCAACTGGATGGTATTTAGACTCTGGATGTTCTAAACATATGGCCGGGGACTAAACCAAATTGAAAACCAAGACAGACTTCCTTGGAGGTAGTGTCATGTTTGGAGATGGTGTTTCATCTCAGATCATAGGTAAGGGAACATTGAGTGAGAATGGGCTTCCTGATAAAAATGGGGAGGTCATTAGAAATAAAACTAGGTTGGTAGCGCAAGGTTAATTATAGATGGAGGTAATTGACTTCGATGAAACTTCTGCACATGTTACTCGTCTTGAGTCAGTTCGTCTCCTCCTTGCCATATCATATCACCTGTAATTCAAATTATTCCAAATGGATGTTAAGTCCGCATTTTAAAATGGAATTTTGACTGAGGAGGTATACGTAGAACAACTCAAAGGATTTGTAGATCCATCACATCCAGTCTACGTCTTTAGGCTTCAGAAAGCCTTATATGGTTTGAAACAAGCTCCTAGAGCTTGGTATGAGCGTCTGTCTACATTTCTAGTCTCTCATGGATTTGTTCGAGGCAAAAACGATCAAACCTTGTTCGATAGGTTCATCATGTCACTTATGGGTGAACTTCAATATTTTTTAGGCCTACAAGTAAAACCATGTAATGATGGTCTATTTATCACTCAGTCCAAATATGTTGCAGAATTGTTAAAAAATTCGGATTAAAAAATGCTAAACCTTCTAGAACCCCCATGAGTACGTCAACAAAACTATCTAAGGATGATAATGGGAAAATATTGATCCTATTCTATATCGAAGTATGATAGGGAGTCTCTTATATCTTATTACTTCTAGACCCGACATTTCCTTCAAAGTCTGTTTCGATGCTCGATATCAAAGTATCCCTAAGGAAACCCACTTATTGAGTGTAAAGAGAATCATTAAATATATGAAGGGTACTTTAAAATTTTGTATTTGGTACACAGAGGACACAACTAGTTCTATTGTAGGGTACACTGATGTTGATTGGGCAGGGTGTTCTGACAATAGCAAAAGCACGTTTGGTGCTTGTTACTACGTAGGAAATAACCTAGTAGGCTGGTCGTGTAAGAAATAAAATTGTATTTCCTTATCTAGCGCAGAATTAGAATACATAGCAGCAGGTAGTTGTTATTCACAATTATTATGGATTAGACAGATGCTTAGAGATTATGGTATCACGAAAAATCGATTAACCATGTATTGTGATAACCAGAGTGCCATAAATATTTTAAAAAATTTGGTACAACACTCATGAACTAAGAACATTAAGATTAGACATCACTTCATTCGTGATCTTGTAGAATCTAAATAACTCATTGTTGAATATTTAAACACTCAAAAATAACTCGCAGACCTTTTTACCAAACTATTGGATAACTTACGATTTGAGTTTCTACGAACAGCTATAAGTATGATAGTTATCACATAATTTCTGTCACATTTATCATAACCTCGGTAGTTTCATGCTAATAATTGGTTTCTGAGATTTTAGGGCATGGACGTCTCTCAAATGACAAAAGATGCCTCCTAAAGCTAGTTTATGTAGGAGTCCCGTAATTCTGCCCTTGTTTATGATATGCTTTGTGATTGAAACCTTTTACATATTCCTATATTTCTCTATTATTTTTATCCCATTGTATATTTGAGAAAAATTTGGGGGGGAAGAACTTGAGTATCTTTGGTGCAATTTATATCTATTCCTATTCTAACTCAACTAATATGTCATTCAAGTGTTTAATCTTTTACAGGCATTTCTTGAGACTCGTTGTATAGCTTGTTCTATTTATTAGGGTATTGGTCTGTATTATAGTTGAGTGATGTATTTTTTTCATCTTATTTTTGGTTCTAGGATGGGAATGGCTAGTTAGATCTCTTGTATAGGATAACTAGGATTTTTTTATTTTTTACCCACGAGTTCAGAATACTGAAGGGAATTTTGTCTCTAATATCCAAAGAGGGAGATTAAGAACACACTATATAATTAACTTACTTGAGTTTATATTATATAGGAGTTCCAACTAGTTTGGATATCGAGACAAAGTAGGTTAGTTTTTATGATTTTCTCTATCTCTCAAAGGTTCAAAGCAAGAATGAAGAAATCCTGTCCAAGAAATCCTCAAGATCAACCTAAAGGGAAGTTAATTCTACCTTACAACCACTACAGGACACCTACACTGCATATTATTGAGTTCACATGTGCATATATTGTTTTAATCACTTTTAACAATGTTTTCAAATTATTTTAATTCCCTTATAACATTTTTGAAACATTTTAAATAATTTTTTGAATTATTAAAAATTGGTTTTAAAAGTGTTAGGGTTAAAAGTTGGAATTTGCAAAATGTCTTTATTCATTAAAAGTTATGTTGGGTAGGCTCTCAAAGCGCTAGCGAATTCAGGGGCGAAATTTATAATATATTTAACACGCGTTTTTTAGCCAGTAACAATTCGAACACGTGTTGGCACCTAAACAAATGATTTTGTGTTTTCTCTAATACACATGCTTTATACGCAATCTCAGCCCTGGGTTAAACCTTATCGACGATCTTCATGTTATTAGAATCAATCCATGTGCGACCAGTTTTAACCAATCATCATTAGTTATTCCCACTGCTTATCTTGAACCGTTAGATTGGCAGTCAACTGCTCAAAGTTAATCTCAGTCATAAGATTGCCTCAGAAGTTTGAGATCCTTCTTCAGCAGCTATATAAACCCATCTAGTCTCATCCATTTGAGACTTTTGGCCTCCGTCCAAATAGAGAGAGTAGAGAGAAGAGAGAGAAGGGAGTAGAGAGAGGAAAAGAAGAGAGAGAAGAAACCCTAATCTTCGTAGCTCAACCTCTAAGTGTTTTCCCTTTATCTAAACACTAAAACCTTCATAGTTTCATACACAAGAAAACCTAAACCTCGAGAGCTTGATCCATTTAGGGTTTCTGTGAGTTTTATGTTGGATTTTTTATAAGTTTGAAGACCTCTTCAAGTCTTAATTTCTCTTATAATTCATCTCTAAGAGAATCTTGAGTTTCACTGTTGAAACTTGAGTTTTTCTAAAAGAGAAAATCACACGTTTATATTTTTTTATTCTCTTTTAGATCTTTTATTGTAGATCCTTTTTATTTCAAGAAATTTTGAAAAAGAAACTTTTGTATTTCAAGGTTATATCAGATCTCTAGAACGTTTGTGTTTCTTGCTTTATATTTCACGATTTGTGAGATAAATGTGTACAAAAATAAATAGAAACACATAGGACCTTGGCTAGTTTTAAAAGCAAGTTTTTTTTTTCAGATCTGATCTTGAGAAAGAAGTTATTTGTCAAAATAATTTGAATCAGTATATGCATGTCATGTAGAACCTATTGAGTTATAGGAATTTGTTTGTATAAATATTTTGAGAGGGTGAGTTGCATAAATCTGCATTTAGTGCACACCACAAACACATTCTCACACACGAACACTTAGTCACAGTGGTTCTGTTTGAGAAACTTGGAAATTGAAAGAGTTGCTGGAATCAGAGATCAAAGAAAATGAGATCAAGGCAAAAGCAAAGAAGCAACTAGAGAAGATCAATTCTACTAAAAAAAACTTTGGAGTGGAGTAGCTCATGTAGGTGTAACTTTGAACTTAGATTTAAGATCTTTGTGTGCTTTCTTAAGTGTTGTAACTTGAATCTTTATTTTAGTGGATTTTTGGTTTATGCCGTAGAGGGCACCGTGGATGTTTCCCTTGATTAAGGGTTTTACCATGTGAAATACATGTATTCATTACTTTGAATGTTCTTAATTTTTGTTATGATTGGTACTACATGTTAAATTTAGTAGATGGTTTTTAATTTCTAAAACCTAAGGTAATCAACTACCAAATCTAGACTACATATTCAGAAAATAATTTTAAACACATCTTGTGTTATAATTCGAAAAGAGTTTTGTCCAAAAAGTTTATTCGGAGTTTACTCAACTTATAACATTTTGTTATTAATCTAGTAAACGATTTTCTCAAGTTGTTAATCAATTTGTCCGTTTCAACTGTCACGATGTAATATTAATGTTTAACAACTTAATTCTGAATTCCAAAATAACAACATCTAACCCATAATATGTACAATTACTAAAAATCCTAAACATCAATTCAAACTAACTACTTACTAATTTAAAACTAACCATTAATAAGGGGAATCTAAGGCTCCTAAATCATTTATATTCGATTAAAGTCATAATTAAATTAATAATAATAATTATAAGTCCCAATTTCAATTCCTATTATGACAATTCCGTGAGAAAAATCTCAAATTGAACTTTAAGCCTCTTAAACATGGGGAGAATAATCATTTACACATTTACGTATGAAACCAATAATGGGGAAAATCTAAAGGGTCAATTACTTATCATTATGTATTAGTCAACAATATTTGGGTATTTATACTTAAGGGTACAATATATATTTGGGTATTTACGCATTTACGTATGATACCATAATTGTTCCATTACCCACACACACGCATACACAGACATACACACACACACACTACACACGCACATGCCCTGCCCCTACCCCTACTTCCCACACACAAGAACACTACACCCATACTACCCCCCTCCACACCCCACCCCTACTGCCCCCCTCCACCCCCCACCCCCCACATACACACGCACACACATCTGCACACACACTACCCCACCCCCTCCACACCCCACACACGCAGTACACCACACACACGCAGACATATTCATATACACAAAAGAGAGAGAGAGAGAGACCTAAAAGTAGAGAGAGAGCAGCACCGGAGAGAGAGAGAGAGAGAGAGAGAAAATGTGGAAAAACAAAACGGTGGAAAAAAAAGAGGGAAGGGTTTATTTTACTGAAAAAGTTGTCACGGACCTGTCAAGGTCTTTGACCGTGATAACTTTCTAAGATTGTCACGGTCAATGATCGTGACAATACTTGTCACGGTCAATGATCGTGAAAAAAAATGCGTATTTTTTTGTCACGGTCAATGACCATGACAAGGGTGGCCGGCTCAAAGGTGGCAATTTGGTCTTTTTGGTGTAGTGAAAATTCACTTAGATGCATGCATAGGTTAAAAAGATAAAATATGGTTTAAATCACAACTTTGGTTTATTTTGGTGCTAATTTTAGTTTAAATTAATTCAATTTGGCATAATTAATTTGGCAAAATACAAGATTAATTTGGTTGGCATAATGAATTAATGTTGTTTAATTGAGATTAAAAAAAAATTCAAATATTTGTTTTAGTTGTTTGACTTAATTTTAATTTTGAAAAAATTAAAATTTGTGAACATTAATTGCTAAATCAAAAAGAAATTTTAATTTGGAATATATTGTGGACCATCTTTACTTGGTAATTTAAAATTGGGGTATCATAGCATATGCTCTAAGAAATCACCCCTTTCACTCCGTTTGTTTGTTCTCGTCTAGAGAAGACCCTATTTGTAACTGTTTAGGATTTTGGTGAGTGTCCACGTTTATTGCTATTGTGTCATCCTTGTTGGGAGACATACGTCTATTTTGACTTTGGTCAAGTTTTTATTAGTGTTTTAAGTATTTTAGGTCCACGGATTTATCATTATTAGGTGTGAGTTTTAATCCATTACTGGATTCATAATCACTATGCAACATGTAGGCAAATAATGGAAATCACTATTTATTATACCATTAAAGGGGAGAAGGACAACATTAAAAATAGTTGAAAAGTTTAATATATAGAGTGATACATTAGGAGAGGGGATAATATGGGACTCTTTTGTTAACAGGAAATACTCAAAGGGACTCTGGATGATAGGCATCGGGATGCATTTGTTAGAAGTCTACTTATTGAGTATTGCAGATCTTATGATATTATCGATGAGATGGACTCGATTCTACCGAGGGACCTTCGAGGTGGCCGTAGGGAGGTTCGAAACTTTAGCCTGGACTAATAGTTGGGGTAGACGGTGTTCCTTGAGTTAGACCATTTCCCCTCAGAGTTTGTAGTAAGATCCTTTATAAGGCCAACCATGAGGTAAGTATAGGGGAGTGCCTTAGAGAGGGAATGTACCAAGAGTTAGTGGATTTCTTCATTCCACCTAAGAGGGCTTGTAGGTCGTATCATCAGACTCGACTGAAGGCGGTGTTTGGAATGGTGGGGTTGTCGGGTCTAGAATAAGGAGGTAGAGATTGAGTTTAGGTATGTTGACTAGTCATCCTTTCTCTGAAGTGATATTGCGAGTGGAGGAGGTGGTGCACTGGATGTGGAAGTGCTTTGTGGGGCTTAGATTCGAGGACCCCAACATGACTACTAGGTCCATTTCATTAGGAAATAGAGCGGTAAATCCTCATTTGGTTCTAGCTCGAGGACCTTACTGCCTTCCTCGGTGAACAATGATACAATGAGTTCGTTCTGGCAGAAATTGTGGATCTTTCGGTGATCCACATATATTCCTTCCTCATAAAGGATCTCCATACATAGTTGAAAGGATTTATTTCCTTCGTCCCACCATGGTTTGGGGAGTCCGTGATAGGAAAAGTCTTCTCCTTAGAGACATAAATGACCATTCCACCCTTATTGGGGGGTTTTAGGACCGGGGAATAGAGATTTACTATTTAGGGTATACCCGGGGCCAGACTTTCCCCTATATCCATTGGCCATGACGGCTTTAAGGGTTCCTTATTAATTAGTTCTAGGGTCAAACCCTGGCATGTCTCCCAGTTTATGGATGATCTAGGCGTTTACACTGTGAATAACCATCTTTTCTTCTAATATATGAACAAGTGGGATGACTCGAAATCCACTAAGGTATGGGTATCTAGGAGGGGAATTGTACAAGTGTTAGCAACCATGACCCAGCCTTCGTCCCCCTGTATTGTGATGACCTCGGTATCAAATGGCAACGCAACTTTCATGTGAAGTAATGAGGATAATTCCACCATGGGGTGTATTCAGGCTCTCTCGAGTAAGAGGTCGAAGCTGGCTGGGACATCGAGCACCTGAATCTCCATATCACACTCGATAGGTCATATTATAAGAGTGAGGATGATGGTCCCTAGGACTTCTCGACGAATGTTATCATAGGCCATGATGGTCATAGAGGATGGTGTAAATTCTGAGGCGGTGACATAGTGTGATCTATGCTCTAAGTATACTTCATACGAACCTAGAGGGGGGTGAATAGGTTTGAACACAAATTATGACCAATTTTGATTTCAACCGATTTTCTTGCACTGCCAAGTAAATTTAAGAGATCAACACATACAATCATGTAATTAGATGAATCTAAATAAATCAAAGCTAGATTTAACCCACTTATGTCAATTTTATGCCAAATCACAAGTGAGATCTAACCGATGTGTTTAATCATTGTGTGCATAAGCATGAGAAACAAACATAAACACACATAAGACATAATATACAAGGAAAAAACCCCACCTAGGGGTAAAAAAACTAAGATACACTCCAATTTCTATTTATACTTGAAAAGAGTTTTATACAAAGCAAGAAGGTACCTCTCACTCATACCCTCACGAGTAGTTACCTATGAACTTCTAGCTTTACCCCATAGCAAATAAAAAACCCATTCAAGCTCCATGAACACGAGAAGAAACTGCATTCTTCTCCTTGAAATCGCGCCACATCTCCCCAATAGATGAAGACGCCTCCAATTTTAGATTTAGGAGTGATGGATCATAGTAATTCAAAAGTATAGTTAACATAGGCTAGAATGTATAGATCTGAGCCAAAACATTCTCAATTCTCTCACTAAGACATAAGATAAAAGCCTTAAAATAAAGGAGGGAACAAGTGAATTTGGATACAAAAGCTAGGGTGAAATCTCTCAGCCAGGAAATACTCTCAAAAGTCTATTTTAGAAATATGGTCTTTAAATCTTATTCAATGGGAGGGAGACCTTGCCTATTTATAGGAAAACTAAAAATTTGCGTCGGTCGTGCACGCGGTTATATTTGACCATTCGCACACCAACAACCAGGGATGGCATCTCACTATAGCCCTGTGCACTTAGGTGTCGTGCGAATGATGTCGTGGAGGTGCCAACGCCATAGTTTATAAAATAATTTTCATCAATTTCAACAACTTCAAAGCTAGGCCCAATTTCCCTAATGTGTTTTCAAAAACACTTTAAAAGATTTATAACATCTTTCAAAAACATTAACACCTATTCCTTATTTTTCAAAAATATACTCTCACATATTTTCAAAAATTATTGCATGCTCATGTTTGTGTAGCTAATGTCAAATCACAATATACAAAAATGATATCAACTTCAATCTTCAAATGTGAATGAATGGCAACGAAAGACTTCAATCTTGAGAGATGGTACATGATAACACAAGATTCAACTAAATTATTCTACATGCACCTCACTCAAATACGCATAAAGTATATATGACTTGATGGACTCGATGTTTTGTCACGGGAATATAGCTAAGTATATACATGACCAGTGTTCTAAAAAATGCGCCTAGGCGCAAGGCTTTTTAGATACGCCAAGTTTTGGCCCTTGGCGTGGATCAAGGCATGGTCAACGATGGTCAACGTTTTTTGGAGCAAGGCGTGAAAAAACGTGCATTTTTGGGGGGTAAGGCGCGAAAAAGCGCGAGTTTTTTAGAAGGCGTGAAAAGACGAAATTTTTTTGTATTTTAAAAAATAGTATTTTAATTTACAAATATTTAGACATATTTGTAAGGTATGTACCAATTTAGTATTTTAAATAGCCTTGTCATAGTCAAAAAATATTAAAATATATTAAAAATACCTAAACGCCTTTTCACGCCTTTTGACGCCAAGGCCCGCCTAGGCTTCTAAGGCTTAAGGCTTGGCCTCCACGCCTTGGTCACGGCCCACGTTTTTTAGAACCTTGTATATAACACAAAATTACATTCTCAATCTCCTTTGGTTATTCCATGGCAAAACCCCCCCAACCCAAAATTTCTATATTACCCTTACAAACACTTCCATATAGTGCAAGTAGTGAAGAGCAATATACACCATTTATAAGACATGACGACACAAATAGAGTTGTGTCTTAAATTAGATTGGGGTCTAAATCTTCAATGCTAAGTCCGAAACACCAAGAAACAATAAAAAGCATCACGATGCAATAGCATGCACAAATAGCTACTCCTCCTTATTAGGAATACTCCGATAAATATAAATCATAAGGTAAAGCGTGTGAAATACGAATGATACCAAGAAAGATGAATAAAGAATGTGATATAAAATTGTTGGTGATTTTATAAAATAAGTGAGTCAGAGTTTTGGGTGTAAAATCTTAAAAAGCTTGTCCCACATTGGAAGTGTGTGGAAGAGGTGGGAAGCTAACCCAAATATAAAAGGGGATAGTGTCCCACATTGGAAAATGTACAAAGCTAAGTATCACCACTAAGTTATAAAAGGAGTGGGCAACCTTTGAGTCCCACATCGGAAAAATATTAAGAATTTGTGCACTTAATACGTACAAATGGAAGATGAAGAGTTAATTCATCTACCATTTAAGAGGGTATTCAAGAGACCTCAATACGGTGCGAAGCACCGTACGCACACGCACGCGCGCGCGCGTGTGGGTGCGGGGCAGTGGGCTGTAGAGGCGCTAGTGGCGCACTTTGCACTTAGCACACCGCGTGTCCGCAGTGGTAGCGGGTTATCGGGATTCGTCCGGCTCGGGCGCGGTCACTTTTTGGTTGACCCGTGCAAAACCGATTCGGTATTAATTGTACCTGTTCGGAAATGACTTAAGACTGTTGGTAATTAACAGTCATACAATTTCGGAATTGATTAAGACTGTTAATCCAACAGTCATGACTCTTGAAGACAAAGCCTTTCATTATCTATAAATAAAGGCTGCCTAAAACGAAATTACATGGATAACAAAAATCAGTTTTAAATTTCCAAACCATGCTATTACTCTCTTACAATCTTCAGGAGATACAAATTCTCTTATTCTGTTTTATGCACATAAACAGAATAAGAACTTGATTGACTGTTCTTCGCTGTTACATCCAAGGGCTGTCTTCAAATATACAAGTTGCAGGCAGTGCAAGTTGCTTTATTGTATCTTAAGTACGGATTCCCGTTTGTATACCGAAGTTATTCGTGTGGGGAAAATACTGTATTTAGGAAAGTGACATCACGCCTTGAAGATTCATAAAGTTACATTGTTGTATTAAAGTTGACATTGTTGTGATACAATAAAGAGTTCTATTTCTGTATTTCCTACATAATTTCCAACAAAAATGAGTATTCTCAACAATAACAAATCACCATAATTTTTCTCCCTATCCCCCCCAAAAGCCATAAAAAATCAAATCTACCCCTATTCGGCATAATGAATGCCATAATGTCTCCCGCTTTTGACACCAAAAAGTCAAAGAGAAGTAGATAACTAACTGGAGAATAAGGCACCAGCAGAGCATAAGCGAGATAAAAATGGGAACAACAGCCACCAACCGATGAACTAAAAGTAATAAGCAAATAATATATCTATCAACGTGTATGATATCAAAATAATGAAAGTGCAATGGCAGGATAGATAATAATCATAACATGATAGGATAGCATGAAGATAAACCAATATCGTACAATTGATAATATCAAAATATCCAAGTAGTCCACAAACCATCCACAAATGATACACCATCATAAAAACCAAATGTATCAAAGTATAGACATAGATGGATTAAATACAATCAAGTCTCTTAGTTTAGTAGTATAAGGTTGTCACTGGAACAGTCTTGGGGTAGATTGGGTTTGGTCCCGGTTCGAATCTCGATACTATCAAAATAATACTTGATCAGTGAAAGCCACAAACCGCGAATGGAGATTAGTCAAAGTGCGCACTGACCTGAACACCTCATGATATGCTTAAAAAAAGATGAATCAAATACGATAGACGGTATGCAAAAAAAAATAAAATGATCCAAGCAAAGATCATAGCCTAAAGACTAAACATTAGACGTATAGTCAAACATGATGTACAATATAATCAAGAAGGTACATGTGTGACTGTTTGGGGTGGTACAGGTGCTATAAGCTGTGAAGGTATGAATAATCATAACATTAAAATTTGACAGTAAAGATTGTACACCCAATGAGTAGAGGTAACATGTGATCAGACGACCAAAAGGAAAAGATTTCTCAACAGAATTGATAGAACCTCATCGCAAAGTAGCGATAATCAGACGAGGATAATCAGTAGTCTAACTGTGAGCTATAACATACATCAACCTTCTATGATGGTATATGAGAAGCAAATGTTGCGTCTGCATGGCGTGGCGTAAGATTGTAAGTCACCACAAAAGGCAACAATAATTAGCGGCAGTCTAACTGAGTCTGGGGGAACATAGCGCGTTAGCGTGTGCCCAAAATTCCTCTCACCCCGATAAAAATTAGCCAAGTGTGGGGTAAAAAGAGAATCCTCATAATAAAGCCGGTAAGTGGGGCTCTCAAGTTTAGTCGGAACAATATTAAATATAGGTTTTTACGATTTAGTTCTTGAATTAATAATTTTAGATAAAAAATTTAATAAATCAAATTTTAAACGATTAGATCCAATATATAAATATTGTCAATTTAAAAAAATCATAAACCTAATCGGCTAGTTCAGCTTTCTCTACAACTAACGATTATTCTTCGAAATCAAAAATAACATCAATCCTATGCTTTTTTTCGTATGTCCTATAATCGATTACAATGTTCTTAATCGATTCTACATGTATCACTTAACTCTATCATTTGTAAGTTTATCTTTATCAACATTTGATTTTTCTAATTTCGATCGATTACAATAAGTGTAATTTTTTTTTTATTCAAGAGACTCATTGTAATATTCATTCATGTGATTGAATAGTTTTTTATATATTATATGTGTCTATGTTTTGATTTTGTATTTTTTATACATTTATGTTTGGAATTCTTCATATATAAGTTATATTTATCAATATTTGTAATTGTTAGTTGAATGTGCTTAATGAATATTATTGATGTTTCATTCTAATTTTAAGAGTCCTTGATTTTGATTTGGTATTGAATCACTTATTGATATAGGTCCGCGCCAGCGAAAATAACCAGTTCGATAACAGTTTTCAAAGTACACGCAGTGTTTATAAAGTAGACGTGATTATTTTTTTGAAAATATGTGTCTCCTTTATTGCTTCATGTATAGGTTTTTAAATAGTGCCTGTAATTTTATATTAATTATAAATAAATATTTTGATGTTTCATGCATTAAATTATTGCACACATTTTTAGAATTATTGACCTTGAAGTAAATGTTTTTCATCTCTGTTTTACTGCAGGACATTATGGTAAGTAGTGTAATAGCAAGGTATTCTTATTTGGATAATATGGCTTGTATTGAAATATTTGAAGATAGCTCACTAGATTTCATATGCAATGAGTTGTGTATTAGGTTTACTAATTTGAGAAGTGGGAGTTTTTCATTGAGGTATTCATTTGGTGATGAATATCGGTTCATGTTGGTTTGTGACAACGATGTTTATTGTATGTTGTGGTCCCAATTGATCGTGAAAGCTAATTTTATTTGGATATATGTCATTGATTCATTACCATTGACAAGTAATACATGTCGTGAATGGGTTGAATGCTCTAATCTAATTTTTGAAGGGGTTGACTGCAGTAATACAAGTTCTGAGAGGGTTGACAGTGGTGATACAAATACACAGAGGTTAGAGTCTTTATCATCAGGCACTGCAAATGATTTTAATAGTTGCATTGAAAATGAATTTCATCTTGGAGGTGTGGAGCCAAGTAAGTCGAAACTCTATCTTTTGAATGATTGGAAGACTTATAAAAGTCATGAGCAGCAGTGTTTTGAAGGAGGTGTAGTGGAATTTCGGGATAAATTGCGAAAGTATGCCGTTGAGGTTGGGTTCAAGTATGTGTATTTGAAAAATGATAAAACTCGAGTGATGGTTGAATGCTCTAAAAAGACTACTGAGAATTGCATGTGGAGAATTCATGCTTCTTTATCCACAATAAATGGATACTTTTACATACGTGCAATGAATAATGAGCATACATGTAGAGGTGTCTTTCGTAGTCCGTCAGCCAAAATGATAGCCTCCAAGTTGGTTTCAACATTGGTAGCTGATGATCTTAGAGATAACCCGCTATTGAGACCAATTGATGTAGTTAGAGATATAAAGAAGAATTATGGTCTTGATATAGTTTATCAACATGTATGGCGTACGAAAGAGATGGTTGCTGTTGATATACATGGTGATGAAAAGGTTTCTTATGCATTAATGAATAATTATCGTGACCTTCTATTGCAGTATAATCCTGGGTCGCGTTGCATCCTTGACGTGGAACATGAGAGTAAAAAATTCAAGAGAATATTTGTAATGTTTAGAGGATGTGTTTATGGATTTCAATACTGCAGACCCGTTTTATTTCTTGATGGTGCCTTTTTGAAGAGTCGTTACCGTGGAACAATATTATCAACTACTGCAAGGAATGGGAACAATGGTAAATTAATTCTAAATATTTTATTTTGTGTATTGCATTGACATTTTGTTTGTTCCATTCCAGATCATCAAAATACAAGCATAAAAATAAAAAGTACCTTTGAATGTCTTTGTTTTAGTTCACGTGCACTTTTTATTTTTATGCGTGTATTTTGATGATATGTCTTATTATGTGTAATACTAAGTAAAGTACACGCATAGTACATGTCAAGTGCACATGAATGTTTTTGTTAATTTCACGTGTACTTTTTTATTTTTATGCGTTTACTTTGATGATGATGATGTTATGTGTAATACTAAGTAAAGTACACGCATAGTACATGTCAAGTACACGTGAATGTTTTTCTTAATTTCACGTGTACTTTTGATTTTTATGCGTGTACTTTGATGATAATGATGATGTTATGTTGAATACAAACTAAAGTACATGCATGGTACATGTCAAGTACACGTGAATATTTTTGTTAATTTCACGTGTACTTTTCATTTTTATCCGTGATTATTGATGATGATGATGTTATGTGTAATACTAAGTAAAGTACACGCATAGTACATGTCAAGTACACGTGAATATTTTTCTTAATTTCACATGTACTTTTGATTTTTATGCGTGTACTTTGATGATGATGATGTTATGTTGAATACAAACTAAAGTACACGCATAGTACATGTCAAGTACTCGTGAATATTTTTGTTAATTTCACGTGTACTTTTCATTTTTATGGTTGTACTTTGATGATGATGTTGTTATGTTGAATACAAACTAAAGTACACGCATAGTACATGTCAAGTACACATGAATGGTTTTGTTAATTTCACGTGTACTTTGATGATATGTGTTGTTATTTAGAAATAATAAAGTCAAGTACACGTTAAAAATGTAAAGTACCTTTGAATGTTTTTGTTTAGTTCACATGTACTTTACATTTTTATGCGTGTATGTTGATGTTAGTGTTGTTAATAATAAAGCCAAGCAAAAGATTGGAAAGTAAACGTGCATGTCTTTTTATCTTTATCATGTGTACGGTAAATTTTTATGTTTTGTCTTGTTATTTACAAATAATTTAAATTAAACACATAATATATTTCCCATGTGTTTTAAGGTCTGCGCTAGCAGCAGCAATTTACGAAGTGTTGTACATGGATATGTTATTTATTTTAATTTTGATATATTTTTATATTTCAGGTCTTTTTCCTGTTGCATATGTTGTTGTTGATTCTGAAATCGAAGATAACTGGATGTGGTTTCTTGTCAATTTGCATAGTGCAGTAGTTGAGAAATATCGAAACATAACATTTATATCAGATCGAAACAATGAATTACTTGAAGCTGTTTCGAGGGTCTTCCCATTGTCTGCACATTCCTACTGTATACATCATTTACTAGGGAATATAAAAAAGAAAATTCGTGGGAATTGTGCTGGATTTCGAAAGAAAATTATTAAAGATTTTTTGTCATGTGCATATGCTGTCTCAGTAGATGTATTTCACAAAAATATTGAAGCATTGAAAAAGGAAGGAGGAGCTGATATTACCGATTTCATTGATAGTTTGCCTCCCGAGAATTGGTCATGTGCATATTTCCCAGGTAAACGGTATGGTGACATGGCATCTAGTGTTGCGGAGTCATTTAATTCATGGATATTGGAGGAAAGGCATTTACCAGTAATGAATATGCTTGATAAATTGATAGTGAAGATTATGAATTTCAATGCAAACAAATTTGTTGCGTCTGACACTTGGACAAATGAGCAATGTCCTTTTTTTCAAAAATTACTGAATAAAAATTGGAATAAAATCCGACATTGGACTATTAGTCGCTCAAGTCAAAATGTATTTGAAGTTCATTCAGAAGTGCGAGCAACAGTTGACTTAGGAGAAAGGACTTGTTCTTGTAAGAGTTGGCAGATTAGATGTTTTCCATGTTCTCATGTTGTTTGTGTTGTGCGGAAGAAAGGGACCAGTATTTATGATTATATTGAGGAGTACTATAAGGTATCTTTCTACATAAAATCATACTCAATACCTATAGTTCCTCTTCCTGATTTGATTTCCTTAAATATTCCTATACCTGAAAATCCATTTGTCCTTCCACCAATGACTAAGAGACCGACAGGCAGGCCAAGAAATAAGAGAATGAAGTCTTCTGGTGAGATCACAGTAAGGGAAATTACTTGCTCGAGGTGTAGTAAAACGGGTCATTACAGGTCTACTTGTAAGGAACCCATTGGAGTACTTTTAAAATTGTTGAATTCATTCATTTTAACCATTTGATTGAATAAATTGATTAATAAACCATTTGTTTCACATAAATGAATGTAATTTTAGTTTTAAGTCTCATTTTTTAGTTTGTTTTTTGTGTAGTTGTACACATATTTTTCATAAAATACACGTGATCATTTTTCCTGATGTTCACGTGTACTTTACATTTGTATACGCATGTTATGTACAGTACACATGCATTTTGATGTCCAAAGCAATTTTATCAATGCGTGTACTTGATGAAATATGCGTGTACATTATGAAGTACACATAGAATACATAAAGTACACGCATTTAAAAATGTATTTGGTCAGTTCAATATGCGTGTACTTTATAAAAGCATGCGTGTACTTTATTAATGACATTTAATTTAGATTTACTTGATGAAATATGTGTGTACTTTATGATGTACACGCATGAAGTACACGCATAATATAAATATAATATGCGTGTACTTGATGAAATGTGCGTGTACTTTATGAAGTACAGGCATAATAATTAAAGTACACGCATTTAAATATACGTGTACACGCATGTTTTAGCAAAGTACACACATATTGATATGACAAAAATCTAATTCAATATACGTGTACTTTATGTATTCTGCATGTAATTTTATCAAGTAGACGTATATAAATGAATGTACTATTTGGAAAATGGTTTTGGACATTACAATGTGCTTGTACTTTATAAAAGACACTTGGGTCACTCATATTCTTAAATTCTTATGTGTATTATGGTTCGCGCCAGCGGCATTATTATACAAGTATTTCAATAAGCGTGTACTTTATAGACTATGCGTGTATTTTATAAAGTACACGTGTAATATATGAAGTACACGTTTTTATATAATTATTTGGGACAATATCTTGTGTGTGCTTTATAAAAACTTGCGTGTATTATAATTTATAATAGATAGAATTATATTTTGACATACCAATTTTTTTACATTAAATGATATTAATGTTTACATTTTTTACAATACACGTGATCATTTTTAAAAAGGTTCGCGTGTACTTTACTATATTTGGTGTATGACATAAGGGAGAATACATGCATGAAAGAAATAAAAAATTTATTAAAAATAAAAAAATAAAGTACAATTTTTTCACATAACAAAAGCTGAAAAAAATAAATAAGGCTTCTATTAGGGAAGTTTGTCAAAGGCATCTACGGTGTCAGGAAGAGAGCCAATTAAATTCGACCAGTGTCGAATTTCTTCTTCTATGACAACTACAAGGCCTTCATGGAGAGCCTTCTTCTCCTTCAGCTTGACAATTTTCATGGGAACTTCTTGTGTATAGAAAGACATAAGGTCTTCGTGTGTTTGAGGAGGGTCCTCATCCACATCAAATAAATCTATGGGATTGTGTGGAAGTCCAGAATAGCCTTCCCTCACATATGTTTGAAACTGCTCAAAGGCAGTTTCATATGAGGAAATATTTGCCTTATTTTTGTTTTATTTCTTTCATCTCTCTCAAGAGTATCTCGTAAGTTTTCTGCTGGAATTATCTTTACCCTAGATGTAATGGTTAAGAAAGGAACAAATATTAATCTTTTATAGGAAAAGTTAAAGCTATTTATTTCTTGACCAGAAGTAGTTGGGAAGTGAGTAGTTGAGCTTAATAAATTGATTTTGGTTATTGTGTCCTTCTGAATAAATAATTAAAGTTGTTTTCAATTAAAAATAAAAAATTATTATATTAAACAGTGCATGTACTTTGAATAATTCATGTGTGTACTTAGTAATTATCACTTGTAATTTTCGTGAAAAATGCGTCTACATTATTTCATAACACTCAGGTGCATTGTTTGTCTAAATCTTACGTGGATTGTGGTCCGCGCCAGGGGAAATAAACCACTTTGGTGTAATAAATATTGTAAACAATAACCAATATAACACAAAACAAATTACAAATATGATTTGTATTTAAATCACAATTTATAGAAATTTTTCCTCCTTTCGGGGGAAGAAATATTTTGATAGAAGAATTTTCCTGAGTACATATGCTCTGTGTTTTATCATGTAAGGGTCTTAAAACAATTTTTGCATTTCCTTGTTTCTGCTAATTTGTTCAATGTAATACATGCAGAACACCCCACAGTCAATCCTGAAATTAAAATAAAATAAATATACAAATTAGTATGATGTGAATGAAATTTTTTGAAAAGATACAAATTAGTAATTTTTAGAAATGAAATTTTTCTTATCCATTATATTGCTTAGGGCATTCATGATCTCTTATTAGGTCAAATTTGAGATCACTTTCCAGCAAGAAATCTATTGTCCTTTTTTCTTTCTCTATCAATGGATCATCATCCAATGTAAACTCATTTGGTGTACCTTCATCAAACTTCCTCTGAATTTTGAAACCATTGTTTTTCATTATTTCTGCTTTAGTCTTCAATAGGCACAGTATTTTTGGAAGACAGAAAACTGTTAAGAAGACAAATATTTAGTGTATACAAATAAAAGAGTATATGAAGATTAAAGAGTGAAAAGTACATGCATTATATTAAAGTGCACGCATATTTTATTTCTTCATATCACGTGTATTTTAAAATATGATGCGTGTACTTTTCCTAAAGAGTTAAAAGTACACGCATATTTTATTTTTTCATATCACGTGTATTTTAAAATATGATGCGTGTATTTTGCCTAAAGAGTTAAAAGTGTACGCATAATATTAAAGTACACGTAATTTGTATTGGTTCATTTCACGTGTATTTTAAAATATGATGCGTGTACTTTGATAATCTGGGTGATTATGTGCAACTAATACAAAGTACACGCATTATATTATACACGTGTATAATATAAATACAGGTAACATTACTAATTAAGTTTAGGCACTAACCAATTTTTTCGGATCATCGAAGAATATTGTATTTTTTCATTGTCGTTCGGTCGAAGGGAATCCATGTGGACCACTTTATTTTCTTTTTTGTATATCACAAGTAATGTGAAATGTCCTACACTATGTCTTAGTACAATGACCAAATTATTACAAGTGCCTAAGTATTCAAATAAATCTCGGTATAACTCCCCCTTCTTCTTGACTTCATTTGTGCTACAAGCTTCTATCTGAATAAAAATTATAGACATTGTTTTAATAAAAAAACTAAAATTTTATTTCACAAAGTTTTCGATTTAATTGTACTTACCCAACAATAATCAGAAAAAGTGTGTGAGTAGGAGAGCCCTTCCTCTGACAATTTTAACCTCAATACTTCACTAAAGGCAAGTATTATCTGTTTCACACAATATAAAATGGTGAGGAAATAATAATGTTGAAATTTAATGGATGTTTAATATTTGGACTACATACTTGGCTTGAAATTTCTTGATTGTTGAGGACTTCAAGAAAATCTTCCCATAGGACATACGAAACCAGCCCTTGGAAAATAAATTCCCTGCATTTTATATAATCAATAAGAATTGTATAATAATAATAACCTCATTCTTTTGCACCAAAAAAATATAAATTAGCGAAGTGATAAATCATAAAACAATACACTTTACCCTGGCTCAGCCTTTTGAATAAACTATTCAATCTTTTTCTTCGAAGCTTCATCGAGATATTTGTATACTTTGATTGCTTCAAGCTTGAAGTGAATTTCTCTCATTTGTTGAGCTACTGTTAGACGACCTTTTCTCAGCTTTGACTCTTTTTGTTTCTTAATTGGTTCATGCTTTTCGGTTTCGCTATCAGCTTTTCTTTTCTTCTGTCCTCTAGTAAGAGGCCCTTTTATTTTGGATATTTTGGGGGTGCCCTGAACTGTCTTTGAGGCTAGTTCATTCTTTAAACTCGAAATTTCATCCATGAGTTGTTTATTAGTGTTTGCCTAATATATTTAACAAGGAATGTTGGATTGTAAGCATTTTTTGAAACAATGATTCATTTTCTCTTACGTGTATTTTATAAAATACACGCGTGTATTTTAATACATGCGTGTATTTTATAATATACACGCATGTATTGTAAAATACGTGTACTTTATAAAATTTATAATATACACGTGTACTTTCAACATAATTTGTGTTTACTTTAGAAAGTAAAGGCGTGTACTATATATCTATTGTACTTTATAGATACCTGGTCAGTTTTTTTCAATGTTGATTCATCAAGCATTTTCTTCAACTCTGAAATTTCGTCATTAAGGATTTTATTATTGTTTTCCAGTTATACAAAAAAAATGTTACATTATAAGCAATACTTGAATAAAACTGCATTATTTTTAATCAAATAATGCATAAACAATGCATTATTTCTAATATCAAATAAAACTACATTAAAAATACTATGAAATAAAACTGCGTGTACTTTAGGAAAACTGCGTATACTTTGAGAAAAATTGCGTGTACTTTAGGAAAACTGTGTGTACTTTAGGAAAACTACGTATACTCTGCATTATTTATAATCAAAAGTACCTGTTGAGTTCTTTTCAATTCTGACTTCTCAAGATTCTGCCTCAATGTCATCTTTTCTATGTCAGCATCTTTCCATTTTTGCAGTGTATCATCATACTTTTTTTTTAGATCTTCATTACTCAGAGACCGATATCCATTTTTTTGTTCCAAAATTCATGTTGATTCTTCCTGTTTTTTCAATGATCCATCCAATTCTTTAATTCTACCTGAGTCACTCATTGTGACTTGATCAAACTTTTCTTTTAAAGAATTGTTTAACTCAACTAGTTGGGCATTTTCCACCTCCAACTTATTTAGTAAATCTTTTTCCTTCAAAAGGTTGGAATTCTACAACTTTAACTTCTTCATTTCCTCATGGGCTTCAAAAAGTGAATCACGATCTACCTGCAACTGTACATTCAAAATGGCACTCTCCACCTCCAAAGAGGTCACCTTCTCAAGTGCACCATTAAAGTCTTCAGCTGCTTTAGATAGTTGGTTATTTTTTTTCCAACAATTCCCTTTTTAAAACAGTAATTTGTTCCTCCAAATTAACCTTTGGTTGATCTTTTCCCTTCTTTTTCTTTGGAGCCACATTTTTTTTAAGGGGAATATTCCAATCAAGTGAAAACTCATTGTCATTAATATCTTCAACAACTTTTTCTGATGATGAATCAGCATGTATAGGATTTTCTGTAGAAATGTTCAAAGAGTAACTTGGCCCTTCAAACTGAGATTCCTTTTATACAGAACTGTCCTTACAAGCTGGTTTATTTGTAACCTGCTTCAAAGTTGTTGTTGCGATGCCATTCTTCACAAACCATTGTCTCAAAGATGACAATTTCCACTTCAGGAATTTTGGAGTCTTATCTTTAAATTCTTCAACAGGAGAAATAATTTCAAATTTCTCACATGCCCAATACTGTGATCATATAAAAAAACAAAATGATATTAATACTTGTATTACCTAGGGATCCATAGTGGAAAGTACAAGTGATTTGTTCAAAATACACGCAAAATTAAACGTGTACTTTGCAAATTTTACAATTGTATATTGAAAGTACACGTGATTTTTACAAAGTTCACGTGTACTTTGTCAATATAAGTTCACGTGTACTTTCTAAAGTACATTTATAATATTGACAAAAAATATAACAAGTGTATTTTAAAAGTACACTGGTTATATTTACAAAACATAGTACACGTGTACTTTGTAAAATACAAGTGTACTTTCATGTGATATAAGACGTGTATTTTCAAAATACACGTGATATAAGATGTGTATTTTCAAAATACACGTTAAATTATCACGTGTATTTTGAAAATGCAAGTGAAAATATCAAGTGTATTTTGAAAGAACAAGAGAAAATATCACGTGTATTTTGAAAATACACTTCTACTTTATAAAGTACACTTGTATTTTACAAAGTACACGTGTACTATGTTTTGTAAATATAACAAGTGTACTTTCAAAATTCACTTGTTATATCACGTGTAATTTGTAAAATACACGTGAAAATATCATGTGTATTTTCAAAATACAAGTGAAAATACACGTATTTTTTCAAAATACAAGTGAAAATATCATGTATATTTTGAAAATACACGTGATAATTTCAAAGTACACGTGAGTATTGGTATGTAAATTTTGAAATATCACGATGTTTTTTTGCTCGCCAATAGGAAAATGACACATCCAGTAACTGTGCTAGGTTTTGAACTTGTTGATTTGTCACGTGTATTTTGAAAATACACTTCCACTTCATAAAGTACACTTGTATTTTACAAAGTACACGTGTACTATGTTTTGTAAATATAACCAGTGTACTTTCAAAATAAACTTGTTATATCATGTGTATTTTCAAAATACACGTGAAAATATCACGTTTATTTTCAAAATACAAGTGAAAATACACGTGATATTTTCAAAGTACACGTGAGTATTGGTATGTAAATTTTGAAATATCAGGATGTTTTTTTGCTCACCAGTAGAAAAATGACACATCCATTAACTGTGCTAGGTTTTGAACTTACTAATTTGTCACGTGTATTTTGAAAATACACTTCTACTTTATAAAGTACACTTGTATTTTACAAAGTACACGTGTACTATGTTTAGTAAATATAACCAGTGTACTTTCAAAATACACTTGTTATATCACGTGTATTTTCAAAATACAAGTGAAAATACACGTGATATTTTCAAAGTACACGTGAGTATTGGTATGTAAATTTTGAAATATCAGGATGTTTTTTTGCTCACCAGTAGGAAAATGACACATCCAGTAACTGTGCTAGGTTTTGAACTTGCTGATTTGTCAAGTGAATGTATAAGAAACTCATGCATAGCAGATGCCCAATCATACTTATTCATTTCCTCACTATTGTCGATGTATTTCAACCAAAATTCTCCAAGGGTGAAGTGGAGACACACAATTTTAACAAAATCAACAATTCCTTCATTTGTTTCCAATTCAACTGATTTCTTCAAACCATTCAATATTTCTGACTTTTCTATTCTTTTTGCGAAGTATCGTGCTTGCAATCCAGATTTTTGAGCAGTATTCGGTCGCTTTTTCAGTTCTATTGATTTTAAACCCTCAACCAGTGGTATGCCAAATATTTCACTTATATCTATTGGCATTATTGGAATCCTACTCTTCATACGGAAACTTTTGGTTTTCGTATTGTACAGCTGAATAATTGATAAAATATTTTTATCTGTGGTCCACTTCTACTATTTTCTCACTGTAGTAGGCATTGAAAAGCTCCCAAAATGGAGTCTTCTTAAGAAGTTTAATATGGCTGTTGTTTGTTTTATCTTTAATTTGATGCAAATCATGGAGAAAGCTAACAATATTTTATCGATATTGGTCATTCTTCTTTGCAGGACGTTTAGATTTCAATGCCACACTAGAACTGGAATTGGAACTGGAACTGGATGAAGAACTATCATCAGAACTGCTCTTTTTTTGTTTCTTTCCTCTTCTTGTCTTCATCTTCATCCCCATTATATTGATCTATAAACAAATTTCAATTACTAACCTATAATGATATGTACAAAAAATAAAATACATGCGAATTAGAATAAAACATAGACTAAAACAATAAAATACAAGCGTATTTAACAAAAGTACATGCAATATTCTCACAAATAATTTATACAAGTCTCAACAAAATACATGCTAAAGGCGATAATATATATCGTCAGTTTCATGGTAATACCTAACAGAGGTTGTTCGACAAGTCAAAAAACAAGATTCTTTATTCCTAACATATTCAGTAAAGAAGTGATACAATAGCTGAATGCTAAAAGCTCCAACATTATCAAAACCCCTTAAGCAATACTGCTCAATTCGTTTAGCTAAATCCTTCGCTTTCGATTCAGTTACTTGAAGCTGTTGCACATCAAAAGTGCAGTAAATGTCTTCATAATGGTAGTAGAAACCAAGTAACCTTTTAGCTCTATCATTGATGCGAAGGAGAAAATGAATTTCGTCATCATTAGTACTATTGACTATCAATGTGAAATGTTTTGTATTGTTAAGATCTTCGAACGTGCAAGCAGCAGTTTTGTAGTTGAACATGCTTGATCGTATGATTCCTAAACAATAACACAACAATACAAAATAGTACACTCATAATACACATTAGTACATGGATATTGGATTGAACAAATTGGATTTCAATGTGCGTGTACTTTATGAATTTTTTGCGTGTACTTTCAACAAAGTACACGCAAAAAATAAAAAAATACACGCAATAATACTGATTACAAGATAATAACATATCATTCAAATGCAGCTGGCGCGGACCAAAAACACTCCTAAACATTAACACAATAATAATACTTCTTACAAACTCATGGAATATCATTCAAATGCCACTGGCGCGAACCAAAATAACATAGGATTGATCAAATATTGATTTGAAATATATATTTTATAGAGTACACATATAAAACATAAAAGTACACTCATAATGAATTGAGAAATTCAATTTCAATGTGCGTGTACTCTGTATATTTTGCGTGTACTTTTTGATAATACACGTAAAATACACATAGTACACGCAAAGTAGGGCTTGTATATGTACATATTTCAATCATGTATATATTCCTAGTCCTTGATAAATCCTCGATAAATAATGTATACAGGAGGAAAAGTACAATGATGAAATACATGTATCTAACATGCAAAAAGTGTGTTTTGTAATTAAAATGAGGGAAACAAATATATTTTTTCATATCATGAAGAAGAAGAAGAATGTGATTTCATCAGTTGATGTGTCTACAAATTTATAAATATGAGAACACAAAATACACAAGGACAAACAGGTGATAAGAGAATGTATACATACTTGTTAGTGGTGTTTGGAAGAATTTGATTTAGAATATAAAATGTAGAACTTCAACGATTAGGGTTTGATCGAAGAGAGTTAGGGTTTTGATCCAAGAGAGTTTTTAGCGCTTCGATCAGGAGTATTTATATGTTGTTGTTGACCAAAATTTAATTGAGAAATAGATTCGTTTTGGGGTTTTGATCAAAAAGATGGTACGATTAAGGTTTTGATTCAAGAGAGAATATAGTGTTTTTAACGCTTCGATTTCTGAATAGTGCGTGTTTGTTTTAATTTTGGGGTATTTATATATTGGACCTAATCGTTTAAAATTTATTGGGCCTGGTTTTTTTGTCCAAAATTATTAGTCCAAGGACTAGATCGTAAAATCCCTTATTAAATAACTCGATCTCATCTCCTCTTCCAAATGTAATGAAAATGATCTCTATTTTAAGATAATTTTTTTTACTACTTTCTTTGATTATTTTCTTTTAGTTGTATATCTTTTTGTTTTGCTTGGTATTTAGGAAATAAAATAATAAAAAGACTCTTGAGGGTATTATTATAATTAGAAGAGTAACTTAGAGTCTAAGCCACTTTCTCATTTAAATACCCTTTTTATTCCTCATTTAAGGACGCTCTTAATTTTGAATATAAGAAATCTCTTTATACTCTCTCTAAAAGATAGTGTTTGGTTTATTTTCTTGGCCATTAACGTGTAGTTTACGCTAAATTAGTATCAGAGTGAGGTGTCGCTCCAACATTAGTGTTTGGTGTATCGATGTATTGTCTATCAAATCATACACTACTCACACTGGCTCTCAAAAGATCCAAACAACAACAAGAGGATATTAATAAAGAGTTGAGAGAAAAAATCGAGGAATTGGAAAAATAACAACAAGACCAATTCGAAGCCTTAATGCAATAATTTTTCAAGTTGCAAAACCCTAGCCCTCCCAAAAGCCACCCCACCTAACCCCCTGACCTAACCCTTGCCTTAACCTCTGTCGCCCACCCCTGCCCCTCCCTCCTAGCTGTCAGCAGCCCTCAAGACCCGTACCCAACCCACCTCAATGCCTAGAACAAACCCAACCCCAGCCACCCTACATCCACCTCTATTCCCCACCCATCCGACCCAGAAAACCCCAGATCCTACCCCTATTCTGACCCGGGTGATGTGACGGGACTTGAGGCTTGTCAAGATGGAGACCACCGAGCTACAACACTTTAGTAAATTTCTCAAAGTCTTACAGGGGATATTCTCATTGACGTTCCCATATTTGATAGACGATTCTCTTCGGATGCTATGGTTAATTGGTTAGCATCAACGGATATGATTTTTTATTACAAGCGGGTTCAGGGCGCTTTTGTGTTCTCCTTGCAGCGACTAAATTTTAGGGATTTGTTCGAGTTTGGTGAAAAAATCTTTGCTATCACAGGACAGTGGAGGGATTGCCTCCTATCTTGATATGCACGTAGTTAAAGGTTGCGCTACAGGCTTCACTCATAATGTCGACCTATGAGCATGACCTTTTTCCGCATTCAGTCCCTTCAACAGGGTTCATCTACAATGGTAGAGTATACTAAGCAGTTCCAACTCCTTTGCACCTGAGCTCGCCTCTTTAAGACTGATGACTTGCTGATCAACCGCTATATTAAGAACTTCATCCACACAATCAGCACGATCTCGACTTGAGGGAGATACCAACCTTTTTTAAGTAAGTTAAGTAGGCGACCAAGGTTAAGGGCTATCACACAGTACCAGTAGCTCTTTTGGCCTCACAAACCCCGCTCACATCGGTTCCCTCTCTAGTCCCTCCCCAAGTATCTGTTACAGTCTCTTCTACCACCATTTTCGTCGTGCCTCCTCTAGATCCTCCTATATTTCAGTGCTATAATTGTTGCAATGTTAGCCACTAAGCTTCTGATTCCTCTCTCCCACGACATCGGGACCTATTGGCTATGGAACATCCACCTAACTATTTGGATGCGTCCGAGTAGATTCCCTAGCACTCTTTGATCACTGTTTTCGATGGTGACTCAGTGGGTCTCCTACTGTGAGCCCACCTGGGCATCTATTTTTAGAAATTGCACTTGAGTCCCCCATTTTTGAACGCTTAAGGACGATATCGATTTTAAGAGGGGGAGAGTGATGGAAATGGACCCTATTTTAGGGTTTATTTTCTTTTATTTTTTACTTTTTTTGTTATTTTCTTTTAGCTGTATTTGTTATTTAGGGAATGATCTCTTAAGGGTAATTTTGTAATTAGAAAAGTAGCTTAGAGCCTAAGTTACTTCCCCCCTTTAAATAATACTTGTATTCCTCATTTGAAGACACTCTCCATTTTGAATATAAAAAATCTCTTTATTCTCTCTCTAAAAGTTAGGATTTGATTTATTTTCTTGGCCATTGACGTACAGTTTATGTCAATATGACTGGATGACTTGAGCATCCTCAAAAAGTGTGGTGGGTGGATGTACTGGGGTGTAAAGAACTAGAACGTGTGAGGTGTGACCCATTACAATGGATTTTGTCTTCAAGTCCTTCAAAGTCTCAAGAGTAGCTATGAGATGAAACCTTCCTCTTCTAGTAATAATGCAGTAAATGTTGTGACCTTCCTTCTGAAAAGAAACTAGATAACAACAATTTTTACAAGCAATAATGATATATGGGAGAGAGAGATCTCCTGAGAATAATAGCTATAATAATGGGAGTGAAGAGGCAAGCACTTTGACACTTAGAGAGAGGAGAGAGAGAATAATAGTTCTGGTGATCTTTTAACAGAGTAACAGTGTAACTTGAGTTATCTTCTTGTTCTTGACCTTACCAAAGGGTCCTATTTATAGGTATATACTAGGTCTGACTTGGAATTTTGGACGCCAAAAATGAGAGGGAATTTAGGGACAAGGTATACAATGTACCTTTTGTCCCTGTCTGTCGGTTAGCCGCATGTCCCCTCTGACAGGATACACCTGGTGCACACCAATTTCAAATAGAAAATATGTTGGCTAATAGTGCCAAAATATATGATTTGGTAAATGATATTTCAAATGATAACTTGTTGTATAAACTTTTATGGAACTTGCGAGTGGCTTTGAGGGCCACCCGTTGATCGTCATTTAGAAAGTTCTCTGGTGAGCAGCCTTTTGACTATTTACTTCTTTATTCTAAGTGTAAGTTGTGTCAGTGATTGAGTGACTCCTAGAGTCCCTCTTCTAGTATTCTCTCTATCTTAAATTGTCAAGTGGTTGAGCTTTGGCTTTGTCTAATGAACTTTGTCTCTCAGCCACCAAACCAAAACTTTGTGGAGATCCCAACTGTCTGCTTGATCCATGCTTGCTCAATTAAGGCTACCTATATAAGAAAATAATCATTAGTAATTTATTAGTTTCTAAGTAACAATATCAGGGATGGGTCCCCCCTCGCCCTAAGTCATTTTTGGGTGGAAATTTGGGGATGGGGACACTCGAAGTGGATCCCCTCGCCCTGAGTCATTTTCTGTAGCATCAACCTTGTGCAGAGGAGAAACTCAAGTTGTATCTCCTTGCCCTAGGTCTTTTTCTGTGATATGGAAATCTTAGGCAGTTGGGGTCACTCGAAGTGGATTCCCTCGCCCTAGGCTATTTTTTTGAAGTATTAACCTTAGGGAGTGGGGCTACTCATGGTGGACTCCCTCGCCCTATGTCATTATCTGGTATCAATCTTGGACAGTAGGGCCACTCAAGGTAGATCTCCTCGTCCTGGGTCATTTATATTATCCATCTTGGGGAGTGGGGTCACTTGTGGTAGACCCCCTCGGCCTTTATAGTTTTTCTGGTGAGCATTATTGGAGAGTGGGGCCACTCGATATGGACCCCCCCGCCCTTTACAATTTATCTGATGGCATTAGTGAAGATAGGACCACTCGTGGTAGTCCCCCTCGTTTAGGTTGAAGTGTACCTACTAACGAGCAGTGTCCCTCTACATTAGTCCCCTCGTGGAAAGTCCTTTGGATTGGGCAGACCAAAGGGCTTTGTACAAAATCATTGCCACTTCTTGGAATTTGAAAGATTCACTTGCTTCTTCATCATTACCCTAGGGCATTAAATTGCCATGTCACCTCACCCCGGGTTTGTGGTCTCGAGGTGACACATGTCATCCTAGTAACTGGTGTCTCATCATTTGGGTAATGATTTGTCTACCTTTTAGCCACCTAAGCGTGTGGGTCTTTTTTGGTATAAAAGTTCCATTAAAAGAGACCCTTCACTTTTACCTTACTATTTTAAATTTCTTCAGAGTTCAGTAGAGAGAGAGAGAGAGAGAGAGAGAAAACCTCATTAGTCGTTTTACCAAAAGTTTCAAACAACCCTTTTTTCCAAGTCTTCTTCATTCAAAACTCCTCTATCGCCATCGCAACCACCATTAGTGAACTGCTAGTGGCGTGTTTACACATTTCAGTCACTATTTCCCCCATCTTGGCCACTGGTGTTACCACTTTGGCCACGATCGTCATTTCCAATGCCTCCACCTTAGTGGTTGGCTCTTCCTCTGATGTTACCTTGGCCAGGGGCCTCTTTTCTGGAGTGACCCTTTCAAAATCACAGAAGGAGTATTTGGCTAACGTCTCGAAGAGAGACTTTATCTTGTATCATCTCGCCCCTTAATTTGGGGAGAAGGATTCCTTCATGCCTTCACTTTCCAAATTCGAGGAGCAGTTCGTTGCTAAGATCGTCGAGCGGCCGCAAGTGGGCCTGGATGAGTCCCCTGATTTCCCTATCACTTTGGCTGACAGTATTCTTAGGGTTAGAGTGGATAGGGGTGACTTCCCTTATTCCAACATTAATCTCACCATTTATTGATGTGCCCCAAATAAGTGGGACCTCTAGGTCAATCATGTACTCACCATCCCCTCGTATAAGTCTATCATTAAGGGACTTGGGCTCAGCAGAACCATTGTCAATTCGAAGTCCTGCACCATATCCAAACATGCCACCACCTTCAACTTGCTTGCCTCTCACTGGAGTAGAGACTCTCACACATTTGTAACTGGTTAGGATGAATTCACCATCACCTTAGAGGAAATATTTGCATTGATAGGTATTTCTTACTAGGGAGCCATGTTTTTACCGATGGCTTCGAGGATATTGGGGACGATAAGATATTACAAGAACTTTATACATTCCTTTCTGAATGCTCTTGATACGTTGCTATCAACAAGACTGGTGCCACCAACACCACTAGAAAAATGACAATTAAGGACAAAGGCTTTAAGGACAGCTTAAAAGCTGTCCTTTTAAAAAACGTATAAGGGACAGGAATATTTAGTTTTCCTTTATAATAGACTGAAAATAGTTTATGTGTCCTTAATAACAGATTGAAAATCATTTTAAAGACAGTAAAAATTATTGTCCTTTAAAACAACTCTGAAAGGACAACACTTACTGCCTCTTAAAATAATTCATTTCCCTCTTTTATGTTTCGTTCCCTCTCTTTTCAAAAAGGACAACATTTTTATTATTGTCCCTTATAAGACAGCAAAAAGGACAACAATTTATCATCCCTTAAAATAATTCATTTCCCACTTTTTATTAATCACGGCAAAAAGGACAACATTTTATTACCGTTACTTATATAGCAGCAAAAAAAGACAGCAATTTGAGGGTGTCCTTTTAAATAGGGTGTTTTTGTTTAAACCCGTCTTTTGTTTTTGCAGCCCCACAAGAAATGTACCCCCTTTAATTGGGCGGATACACTTTCAATAGCCCCACATTCACGGTTCGCCAAAAAAATAACAAAATGAGCAGAGCTCACTCTATTCAGACATGACCAATTCTCTCTTATCCGATTCAAACATTTTTATCCACACTGTCTCTCTCATTCGATGCCCAACTATAATTTCAAACGTCTGGGTTAAATATCTGAGTAAAAGCTCTAGCCATTACTTCTTTTCCATATCAGATCTTGTAATGGGCAACACCCGCTTCCTGTGGGAGAAAGTGAGAGAGATGGTGGAGCTTGTAATGGGAATAAGTAGTGTCATTTTTTAGCCGGCCAGATCTGAACTTGTAGTTTTCGTTTCAGATCTTTTTATGGTAAGTTTTTTTTCCATGTTATGAATCTTCTCATATACACATATATACAAAAATAATTCTATAGATTATATTCTTCTTGGAGAAAAGGGTTTACCATTAATTTTTGTTTTCCACTGTGAGATGTATCTTAAGGAACCTACTCAAAGAAAATGGGGGGCGTTTGGAATCAGAGGCATTCAACTGATTAAAATTAAAAAAAAGGTTGTTGTTGACCTTGTTTCCTTTGGTTGAATTTTATAAATAATTTCTTACATCCACTTTTTTTTCTTTATTTGGTTGCTTTTATGGAATTATGTCAACCAATATATAGTCAAATTTGCAGTTGAAATTTTGCTATTTAAATAAAATAATTTGACGAATAAATGCAGTCCCAAATAAAAGCATTCTAAAATCAAAGCAGTCCCCCCCAAAAAAAGTAAGTCTGAGACGGTAACAAAGTTATTAATTTAAACACTTGGTTCTGGACAATATATAAGCGACCAAAATAAATATGTCAAACATGACTTAAAATATTTATTATTTTCTTTTCTATACCTTTGTCTATATCAAATACCCACATATGCTAATCGATCAAGATATGATCAAATCTACGTTTCGTTGTGACAAAGACATGTCAAATTTGAGATTAAATGATGAGCTTTAAAAAACAAAAACACAATACTTAAATGATATGAAGTTTTAATTTATGAAAAAAAATACCTTTGTTGATCTTCATATCAATTGTAATTGTCTCTGATCTTGGATAACCAATAAGCATAACCCACTTTCGAATCAAGTCACTCACCCCATCTACCCACTATTGCGCATCTGGATATCGATGGGGTTCCCATCCCTAAACAATGTACGGCATTGGTACTCCTTGTTTGAGATTGACTTGCATGAAATGATTATTATCATACAACACGATGGGCACTATACGGGCTACTTCTGATGATGGTCATATCCTTAATGGTAAGTAAGTGATATTTTGTCTCGGAGAATAAACAAAAAGAATACAGTTGAAAGTTGTGACGAACAAGCAACCCATGGCTGGAAACTGCATCCAATATCAACGATGGAAAGAAATAGTACTGAAAAAATCCAACGCCTCCTCCACGTCGTTATACGTTTGGATACCTCCCAACATACGCGAGTGCAATTACTTATGATACCTTAGATCAATAAGCATATGTTGTCTAACAGTTATCCACCCATCATCTGCACTCAATTGTAATAATTCAGCATAACACCTTTACCCGCAGTGGCCATCTCGGGCAACATTAAGAAAACCATCTATAATATGTTCCTTAATCATCGGATCAAACTCATCTAAAAGTGAAGAAAAATATTCTTCATCTATTATGTTAGGACCATATTTAGGCTTGCGTCTCCTCAGTTCAAGCTTTTTCAAGGGACGAGAGGTTGCCACTGACTGATGGCTTTGACGTTCCTCTACAGTCTTCGCATATTCGAATGCTGAGGGATTTCTTTTGGTACTACAATCTCTTTTTGATGCAAATTTCTTCTTGTTTTGTCTTGGTCTCCCTTTTGGAAATCTGTTCTTCGAAGGAGGTACCATATTAGTTAATGATGGATTACTGACCCCTATAAACAAAAATGATAAATTATAAAGCAATTTCATATATAGCAGTTGATAAAAATTAATAAAGACATGAAACGTCGGGGACTCGACGTCAATAATGTTTAGAGATAAGTTATTGCACTACTACCCACTTGTATATACTTTAACATCATACATTTTTGTTCCTCGTTTGTACTAGCGAATCTCTCCCTAAACAGTGATAATTCCATGTCACAATCAAGTGACTTTCCTGGAGCGTCCCCTGGAATGTCGTTGAGCTTCCTCCAATGCGGGTGGATAGATAATGATGGGATACCCCTTCCTTCGCGCTGATAATGGACAATTTCATCTGCGTAAGGAAGACCATGAGTATGCTTAAACACACAACCACAACTACAAAAGTCAAATCCCACATCGTTGCCCCTTCTCTTTCTTTAGAAATTATCTCTAGTGCAACACAAGAAACAAACCCCCTTAACTGATTATAATCAGCAATCTGATGTCCGTGCTTCTATCAAATGAAACCTTGATGGCTAAATGTTCAGATGTAAGGAGATTATCTATCATTTTAAAGTTATTTATGAGGTCACCACGCGATGATCCCAAATACCTCTTCAATGATGCATGTTGTGATTCAACTCGATTGGTTGTAACATTACCAAAATGCATTACGTTATTTGTCTAAGGGGATACAAACCTCTCTTTTTAGATTGCAATCCAAGTATCATCAATATAGTTGAGGCGATCACTATATTAGTCATAACGGGACTTCAAATCAGCAAGTGTGACATAGAATAACTCCTCCGTATTTTCCTTAATAACCACATTAAAATCTTGTATAAAAAATTCCCATTCCTACTTTGTTTTGAAATGGCTTTTGCCGCGTGTTTCAATATTCTTACATATATGCCATGTACAAAGTAAGTGTGAGGTTTCGAGAAATATTACTTGTACGACATTCATTAAAGTCGACTCTCGATCAGTGACAATAACATAAAGGGTTGTATACGAGTGTAAAATACCTTTTAAATAACGTAATGCCCATGTAAAGTTATTTTCCTTCCCTAATTTAAGATATGCATGTCCAACAACAAAAGTATTGTTCGTAAATGTAACACTAACTATCTCTAGTAAGGGCATCTCATGTTTATTCGTCTTGTAAGTACAGTCCATTAAAAGAACTTCTCAAAAGCATTTCGCGAGGGTAGTGGAATACGAATGTGAAAAAAATATATCTAACACCCCATCCGTATCTGGATCTATCCTGTGAAATTCCATGTATTGTTTAGTATCCAATATGTGCATCAACTATTGCATTTATGTTCTTCCTTGCTTCTCAATAATTTGGTTCTTTTCTTTAAAATTGTATATTATTGCAATATTTCATGCATTATTTGAATCCTTCTTTTCAACACACGAAGAATCTCTCTTGGTTTGACCCCACATATGCTCATGTCAACCACTATTTGTTCCTCCTCTTTAGTCAATCTCCCAATAAACGAATGACCTTCAAATGTGGTTTTTCGTTAAGTGGGTGGTTGTGAAACCTACATACAACAACGTTCCACTCATAATCAACTTGCAATCTAACCCCTTTAAGAAAAAATGTACAACCACCCTTTTTGGTTCCTGTTTTCTTAATTTGTTTATGCTTCCCATTGTTCTTCACCTCCTTATCATTCGCAACAGTCTTTCGACTCTGTTTGAACTTACCACCCCTTTCACAACCAAATATTACTTGACCACGTCGACCGTACATTGGATTATCCGATTTTTTAATACACACAACCATGACACAAGATTTGCCAACAAATTTACACCACGTGGTTAACTCTTGTCTGGAATAAAATACCTACATAGCAAATGCATAAACATTAAGTGTCTAGCAAGAAATATTTAATCATATTATTTTTTTCGTAAATTAAATGGAACCTTGTTAGTCAAAAAATGAGATTTACAATCCCATTCAAATTCGTCATGTTTTCCAGTTTTTTGGTGTTCTTTCATATCTTCCATAGCACTACTACTATCACTATCATATGAGTGGATGAGGGATAACGAATTCACAATAATATTTTCACTTGCATTTTTTTCCTGTAAAATAAATTAAATTTAAATTAATATTATGTTTTGTCGATAGACAAAAATAATTTATATTTGATTGCCATTACCTCTCGCTTCGATTTGTGGTCTTCCATTACAGGTTCTTCCATTTTTGAGATTGCACGCGGCACCAAATAAGTTGTAATTGTGTGAGATTTTTTTAATAGTTTGTATTGACAGATTTAATAATTTAAATGAATGACATATGCTATTATTCGTAAAAAAATGAATTCTTACTTGAGTTCAAATGGGTGTAACTGTTTTTTTTGCCCGCTGTTTTATGTTTTCGAAACCTGCTGCTCTGATACCTCCAAACTCATGGAGAAAAATGTCCACTTAATTGGTTTTGTTTGCACATCACCAAACTCATGGAGAAAATGTCGTATAAAACAAAAAGAGTAGGGTTGACTTTGTTTTTTTAAAACAAAATTCCTTTTGTATGATGTTGTTTAGTATCACTCAGCATGAGAGTTTTTTTTTAAAACAATAAGGGGGAGTTAATGGGGCATTATTGGTTTTTAACTAAATTTTTTTAACAACTTAAACATGAATGTGGGGATCCAAAAAGAAAATACGAGTTTAAACAAAAACACCCTTTTAAATATTCATTTTTTTAATTGGGTCAAATAAAGAAATAATAGATATTTTGTGGTTAATCTTGAACTAATATGTTTTGTATGGCTTCGATCCCACATGTTTTTTTTGTTAGCAGTCCTAATTTCCCAACCGTTGTATCCATCTGGTGGATTTTGTAGAATCAACTGCTCCATTTTTTTTGGGTTGACAGTTTTTTCACAGTGAGCACTTTTATAGGAATTGGGACTAACATCCAAAATGAAAACCTCAAAATTGTTCACTAAAAAATATCTCAAATGCAGGACTAAATGCCTCTGAGCCTAAGAAATAACTAGAGCTGTCAACGGGTCGTGTTAACGTGTTAACGGGTTAACAGGTGAAAATACCCTTAACCCGTACACGACCCGTTAAGACTAACGGGTCAAATAATAATACCCAAACACGACCCGTTAATATTAACGGGTACACAACCCGAACCGTTAACACCCGTTAATATTAACGGGCTAAATGGGTAACGGGTTGGGTGACCCTATATTACCCGTTAGTACCCGCTAGTACCCGATAATACCCGTTAGTACCCGTTAATACCCGTTATTACCCGTGTAATATTGGTTCGGGTAACACGACCCAATAAAACCCGGTACCACTAACGGGTGATAATGGGTATAAACGAGTTTAATCGTGTAAGAGTACAAACCCAAACACGACCCGTTATGATAACGGTTCTACCGTGTTAACCCGTTAATGACCCAAACCCAATAAGACTAAACCCATTAACTTATAATTTCGTGTCGTGTCGTGTCGTGTCGTATTATCGTGTCGTGCCTCATTTTGCCGGGTCTAGAAATAACCCTAAAACTAAATAACTCAAACACAATCAGTAGCTCCTCATTCATTTCTCCCTCTTCCCCAAAACCCCCTCCTCCTCTTCGTTCTCTCCCTTCTCTCTCAACTGCGCTGTCATCGCCACTTCTATCAACTCGGTTTGGCGCCGCTGCTCATAACTCGGGTCGACGCTCATCACAACTCGGTCCGACGCCGCTCTCCTCCACACTCAGTCCAGCCGCTCCTCATGTATCAGGTCGGCACCGCTCTCCTCCACCCTCAGTTCAAGGTCTATCATCAGATTAGTTTTCTTTAGAGATAGTTTTCGATTGTTTCCAATCGAAAATGTATATTTAGATTACTGTCCTTTTTTTCAGGGGTTTCGATTATTTCATCAGATTAGTACATTTGGAATAAAAGCTATAGACATCATTCCTCGCATTGGAAACTCTAATTTCTTATTTCTTTAGTTTTAGAGGTACGATCATTCTATTCCAGCATTACTTTACGCTTGCAATCTCTATTTCAATAGTTGTAGTGATCCAATACCATTTGTTATTGATATGATCTCAAAATATAACCAATATTTTTTTGGGTAATGTTAAATCCACTTCAAAAAATTGCAAGTACCATAAAATTATTTAAAAAAATGTCACTATTGAGTGTACTGTACTCACTTTTCCTTAGTCTTATAGAAATCCGTTAATGTGTATTAAAGTGCCAATTAGTCTAAAATAGTTAAAGTTTTAAGCAATTACTCGACCATCAATTTCACTTTCATTTCTTTAATAGAGCATACATTAAAAATTTGACTGTTGGAAATACATGTTGCCCGTTAGAGATTAAAAAAAATGCGTTAGTTCTGTCTCTATTAAAAAATACATCAATTCTATTTTTGTTAATGGCTTTGATGGTTCGGAATTTTTTTTATGTGTAGAAAACATTTCAGGGTACCTCTAAAAAAATTTAGTTCAAAATGAGTTGCTTTGATATTTTTAAAATGTGCATATACTTTGTAGCTTTCTTTTTCTTTAAATAAAATGTGCACGCTTGTTATGTTTAAATTGTATATCTTTTATATGTATGCTAATATATTTTTTTAATGTGATGAAGGATTTATCGAATTACGTCTTAAGAGTTGATATGGATAAGGGTTGAATAGGATCATGTGATTGGAATTCAAAAGAATGCGTGGATGGGATTGAAAGGTTTATTAGTTTTACATGTAGGAATAAGAATATGCAATCGTCATGTATCAAATGCTCATGTAGTAAATGTGTAAACCGAGTCTACCACATTAGTAAATTCAACCACTTGCTGTACAAAGATAATCGATCGAGAAATGAGCCTTTTATCTTAGCATCCGAAGAAGAACAAGTGTGGTATGTGCAAGATCCTTTGGAACCACATTGGCATGTAGTTGTTCAAACGACGCCTAGAGACAGGTTTGATAGTTATTCAACTGCGGAAGAAGAATTAAATGTCCATGTATTTGCGTCGTTTAGTATGCAAGAGTTGTAACATGATCAAAGCATGTCTTGGGTGAGATAAGATATATCCATAATTGATACATCTATGCCAGATGGTGATGATTGTGAGGATGATATGGACGAAGGATGAGCTTTGCTAAATTGTAAATTAACATGAATATGTGTAAGCAGTATGACATATGACATATGACATATGACATATGTTTCTCTTATTTTTATCTTATTTTTTTATTAATATAATAACTAATCATATATATTGTTTTGTTGTAAGATATTCATTATGGTTAGATCCTCGTCTGCTAGCGGCGCGACACATGCATCACGCCCCATCTCAGATTCAGGTATACAAATTTTTATTTCTCTAGGAGTTCAAATATTGCACTGAATTGGTGTGGGGATGTTTTGAGTTCGGGGGGTATATGTGGGGGAGGGTGGGAGATGTTTTCAATTGGTGGAAGGGATTTTATATCTTTTTTCTAATTATTGATTTAATGTTGATGATTAAACAAGTTTGATTACATGTAAAAACAAAGAAAACTCAGCTGAATTTTTTACAAATAATACATTGTGTCGGTGGGTCAAGTGGGGGTTGTTTTTGGTTCGGGTGGGGTGTGGGGATGTTTTCAGTTCGGGCGCGGGTGTGTGGGGGAGGGTGGGGGCTGTTTTGGGTTAGGGTGGAGGGTGGAGGTTGTTTTGGGTTCAGTGGGATGTGGGGGCTAGTTTGGGTAAGGTCGGGGTGTGGGGGATGTTTTGAGCTCGGGCAGGATATGTGGGGGAGGGTGGGGGCTGTTTTGAATTGGTGGAAGGGATTATATATATTTTAATTATTGATGTTAGTGTTTAATGTTAAACAAGTTGGATTACAAGTAAAACAAAGGAAACTCTGTCGAAATATTAAAAAAATAATACATTGTATCGGTCGTTCGGGTGGGGATTGGTTCTGGTTCGTGTGGGGTGTGGGGATGTTTTCAGTTCGGGCGCAGGTGTATGGGGGAAGGGGAGGGCTGTTTTGGGTTAGGGTGGAGGGTGGCGGTTGTTTTGGGTTCGGTTGGATGTGGGGGCTAGTATGGGTAAGGGAGGGGTGTGTGGGATGTTTTGAGTTCGGGTGGTATGTGGGAGGGAGGGAGGGGGTTGTTTGAATTGGTGGAAGAGATTTACATGGTTTTTTTAGTTATTGATGTTAATGCTGATGATTAAACAGGTTGGATTGCATGTAAATTAAAATGTCATTAATATTATTTATTTTCAATTGCAGCAAGTGGCAAATAGGAATATAATTAACCAAACATATTTGTGTTCACACCCTAAAATTGGGAGAACTACAATTGTCGTAATAAAGAACCAAGTTAGTATTTATGTTCTTACTTTTATATAATTATATATATGTTCTTTTTGAATTTTGTTAACACGTTTTCTATCTTTATATAAATTAGATCAAGTCAAAACAGGAGCCCATTGTAATACCCCGTATTTTTAATGACTTTTAAAGTGGGATTGATTAGAATTAATTGTGATATAATTAGAAACTAATCCGTATATAAATATTACTTGAGAATAAAGTGATACGTGATTTATGTTGAATATTACTTAGTGATTAAAGTAATATATATGATTATGAATTTACATTTGATTATGACTTTATAAACTTATCGCGAATTAAGTATACGATAATTATGGGAATTAAGTTGGGACGCGCATTTGAGTCGTGTCGGGATTATAATTAAATGAAATAAAAGTGAATTATTATGTCATCCGAATGGTCGTTTTGACTGCTCCAAAGTGTCCGAAAGGGTTCAAATAGTCAAAAAAGTATACTTGGGTGTTTGATTTGGATCTCGAGGCACTTTAGAACCGAAAGGACACCTCGAAGGGGTATTTCAGTCATTTTACAAGGGAGGTGAATAGTAACTATAGAAATCTGAGTTGATTTTATAAGTAAAAGGATTAGAGAGCTTAGGTTCGTTCACCAAAAATAATAGAAAAAGGTTTAGGGGAGATTGAGAGACTTTCTATGGAAGATAAAGAGACTTTTCTCGGAAACCAAAAGACAACCACCTTGCGCCACCAAGAGCCACCACCACTACTGCCGAAAGTTGGCCGAAAAATGAGAGGACCACCAGAGTATCATCCCCAATGGATCAGGACTACGAATTAGAGGCAAGTGATTAATTACTACAAATTTAGCATGTATATTGTCCATGATAAGTTGTTTAGAAAATTCTGAAAAGATGCATAATAAAAGATGAATTATGGTGGTGTTAATTAAATCTTTAAAAGGAGAATGATGTAGGATTGATTTCCTTTTGAGAATAGAATTTAACCCACGAAATTTGGGAATTATTGGTGAAGAAAATCTTAGTTTATATGATGTTCTTGGAGAAATAATAAAATATGATTTTCTGGAAATTATGAGAAATTTCATGTTTTGGAGATAAACTAGTTAGATGTTAATTCATTTCTGGGAAATAGAAATATGTAGGATTAATCTCATGTTGTTGGTAGATATTAATCCACGAAATAAACATCACATGTTGGAGAAATTCTGAGAATTATTGGAGTGTTCTCGAAATATCATATGTTTAGTATTCTGGAAAAATATGAGATAGATATATGATTTTAATCTAAACTCTTGATGATTATAGGTGGTTTAGATTAGTAGGAATCATTTATATATGTTGATATATCATGTGGTATGGATTATAAGAGATTTGGGATGTTAAAATAAAGGTTTGATTGGTTAAAAGTTGTGTAACCCGTAGAATAAAAAAATGTAGAAAACTGGGCACTATCTCATCGATCGACCAGAATCATTGATCGATCGACTCCCCCTGGAAATGTGAAATATCTTCCTTTTTAGTTATTGATTAAATCGCAAACTTTGAGAAAACTTTGAGGATGATTAAATGAACTTATGGGACTTAGACAAGGGCAATAGGATATACCTAAGACCCAAAAAATATTATTTTGGGATTGTGAACGAGGGAAATTGAAACGAGTTATTTTGGAGAATTATATTACTTGGGGTTTAAATCGGATAAACGATAATTTAAGGTTAGGACCAGTAGTAAGAGAGCCATAAATTACCGATATTACCTTAGGTATAATTGGGATTAACCTTAAGAGAAGGAATAAAGGGTTAAGAGTGAATTAAGGATTATCGGGGAATAAACCTAATTAAAGTGAATTTAATTCATAAAAATTCGGGAGTCGTGGTGACATGGATTTGTAGGACGTGATGTTTACCCACTGAATTTATTTGAAGATTAAATGATCACCATTGTGCGGTTAGATACGTTCGGAAACATATACTTTGAGGATTAAAGTCATAATTGAAAAATACGTAGGATATTCGAGATATAATTATACTACGTATGGGATTTATTATATGGGTTGTGCGTATAAACTATGGTTATATATCGGTATGATGAATACCCATTATTATATATATAGGTGAGATGACTGCCTATTGTTATCATATGGTTGTGTGAATACCTTATTGATGTTATATTTTTATAGGTGTGATGAATACCTATATTATTATTTGTATGTATGACATACCTACGCTGCTGGCTATGGGAGTGGAGGTTTCGCATTATGGACGGTCTTATCCTCATGCGCCCAATTGGGAGGGATTTTAGATTCGTGCCCTGAGCATAGGACCTTGGAAACATGCTATCCGAGATACGATAGTTCGACGGTTGAATAGGAGCGTAGGTATGTGCGTGACCCATTTGGCTGGGGAGTATGCTCGCCTCCAATATATTTGTATTATGATATGATTCGTGAGAGACACCAAATCAATAGCCCTCTATACAGTGACATTATGTATCAGGACATGATAGCAGAATATGCATGCACCGCAGCCGTGACTGGGGAGGAGCCATATTAGTATATATATAATTAGTGTGATATTATATATATATAAAGTGTGATGTAATCTACTGTGTGACATTGTAGATATAGAGATGTATTCTTCTGTGTGATAATGTAGATTAAAAATATAAACTGTGATTTCATCTACTGTGTAATGTTGTAGATAGAAGTATCTAATGAAATCTGAATTTAATAAAGTAAGTGAACACTTAATTCAAAGGTTAACAAGACTAGTTCATATTAAAGAGAAGTGAATATGAATAATTATATTACGTATGGTATAGGACATACGGGTTTATGATATGGGTTAGAATTATGTTGTGTAAACCAGTTAAAAGGAAACCTTAACTAGGAAGTTACTGAGATACGATAGGTGTGCACTCTAGATGAGAGGTGAGAATTCTCAAGAGAGAGCCCGAGAAACTAACATGTACATAATAAATGCTTAATTTTAATTGTTAAGCACTTGCTATTTTTAAAATCTTTTACAATCGGGCTCTGACCCGTTTCCTTGCGTATTCTCTTCTCTACTATATCTTGTACATCAAGTATCCAGCAGCAGGGATGCCCAGCATAGATTATGGATGTTCCGATGGATTATAGCTACTAGCAGAGACGTGGATTTTGTTTAGACGTTTCCTTTCTGTTGATTCACTCATATGTAGCGTCAACTTCATTTAGGGCATGTCGCCCGGGATTCTGGCGGTTATAATTATTTATATAAGCATTGTGGACATCAGTTTTATCTAGTGTAAAAGTTATAATTCAACTGGAGAGTTATTCCAGTCACATTTATTCTGGTTATAGTTAATTCAGTTGTGATGTGTTGTTGCATATTATTATTCTATGCCGTGTAATGGTTTTAATTAAATTAAAAATGGAAAAAGGTTTTAGCACTAGTTTAATTGAGTATTAGGTGATAGGAAAAAAAATTCGACAGTGATGCTAAGAATGAACCAACTGTATATTCTGATTTAGTTGGGTATAGGACTGATCACCCGATATTTAATTAGGCGGGGTGTTACAGGTGGTATCAGAGCATCAGGTTCTAGTGTCTTTTAGGATCTGTTCGGCATACTACGTTCTAGCGTAGCATTCTTTGATGCAGAGCCCTATTATTAGGATGTTGAATTCTTCTGCGTACTTCAGCTTACGTTCTCCTGCCATGAAGTATAGGGGATGTATTGATTTTACGAGTTCGTTCGGGCATCATGCGCCAAACACATTTGGACGACTAGCAAGAGCCGTTAGAAGGACAACAAGAGAAGGATTCAGCCAAAGATATAAAGTATTTTGGAAAATGGTATTGGAGATGGAAACCATCCTAGTTAATAGTTGTTTCGTTCTTAACTCACCCAGTACTGTATGTGAAAGGTGAGTGAGTCGAAAGGACTCTTGTGAAGGAAGAAATTCAAAGACAATTGTGAAGGATGAAGTGTAGTAACACTCAGGATTTGAAAATTTTCTAGTAAAAATTTCTTTTAGGAAGAACAAACTTAAGTGATGAGAGTTAGACATCACATATAAAGAACATGTGTGAAGCTGGAATAAGAATTTTAGGTATGGTTCGATAGTGAAATCGTTCATTTGATGTTTTAATCAGGATATTAATGGAATGTCGAAACTTATCTCTTATGGGCAAGAAAGGGAGTAGTAACTTGTTTAACGAACTCCTTACCCTAGGAAGAATAGGGTACATAGAAGATAAGTAGAGTTCATTATGTGAAAGGACACGTGAGTGACATACTATATTATGAGTGAAAATCTGACGAAGACGACTAAGATTAACGTCACCAAGAAGTTGGATGATGCTTCCAAATGCAGGGGAGCTAGAAGGGTTAGGAAACCTAGCTGAATGGCAAGATTGAATTCTATATTGTTAATGAAACATCACCGAAAGGTGTACCCAGTAGGGGACCCATTTAAAGTGACATGATTAAACCCTTACTTGGTGGCGATGGAATCAACCAAGACTAGTGTGGTCAATAATGTATACCATAGGACTCGTAGAGCCAAAAGAATAATGGGAATAGCAATTGGGAGCTAATATTGATAGGTGCAAGAGAAGGACGTTAAAATGGTCATTAACGACGAAATAGTAAGAGAAATTACCCTATGTGTAGAGAGAGAGACTACTAAGTGTTAAATGTGTCCATATTGAGTAGTGAAATCGATAAATTTTAGGAATAGTAAACCATACCGATTAGGCGGGAGTAATTGGGTCAAGAGAATTAGTCCCAGGAAATTTACGATCCAAGAGTGGTAGGTTTAATTAGGACCAGTGAAGTCCTCGGTAATTGTAGCATACAGTATTCCAAAGTCGGTGGGGTCCAAGAAGAAAAAGGGAGGTGGGAAGACCATAATTGAGGCATAGATATGCTGGGCCAATGTTGCTATAATGGGCGTGTAAACCACATGAGTGAATAATTTGTCCACAACGGGTGGGTACAACTATGGGATGAATAACGGGTGTAAGTGATCGTGAGGTTGTTTTGACTGTGAGAGATGCATGCAAGGACCCTACGTGATCAGGAGAGGCTGATGAAGTCTTATTTCATCCTTGTGAATAAAGGATTAATTCTAGTGACATGGTGTGTCACAACAGTCATATATAATTTAAAACCCTACATTCACGTGCGAGTCGAGGTTAGTGGAAATGATAATTTTAATAGTCTGGTTACAAAAATATTTATCGTTGATAGCGGGTCTTTTTGCTGTCGCCCATGAGTGAACGGAGTGGATCCTAAGAGTATATTTTGTTATTATTATTTTCCATTGCTTTGAGTTATCATAATAGAACTTTTATGGTAATATGTAGTGATAAATTACCAAATGTTTAAACGATAGTAGATTGAGTGATAAGACTATCGTATTGGATACTCCGGGGAGAGTAAAATAATTTTTTGTGGCGCCAACTGAAATAAGGTCGGGCTATATTTGAGGACGTGACTCGGGCTATATTATGTTTTTGTCGAACAGTGAAAAATAGCTCATTATATATAGAGCCGAGAATTTGGGATAGTGAGGGCAACATGGTTTATGTTATTTTTATGGATATATAAGCATGGACTAGTAGATTTTTGTCAACATTCAAAAATTATGGGAAGGTACAGATTATGGACCGAGGGCTATTATGGATCTCGACGACCGATTATGTTAAGTAGTAGTGTATCGAGGGGTTCCTTGTTTGGATTTCGCTTTGCGAGACATCCCACGCATGAAACTAGCAAACATCGGGAGTCGGAGAGAAGTTTGGTCGATAGTACACAAGGTCTTACCTTTGTCATTTTTAAAGATTCAAACATAAATTTAGAGTTGTTAATTCGATTATGACCTAAGAGTCGCCTAGTCCTATTATCATTATGAATAAAATAATGATAACACTGATGGAGTGACCAAGTTATGACTAGTGGGGTGATTGAGTGTACCCCTACCACATCAGTATGCCAAGTGAGCAAAAATTGATTCAAGAAGAGTATATATTATTTGAGCAACAATGCGAGAAATATGGGGTGTATGGGTGCCCTAGGTAATTGAATATGATATTGTTCCCCATTTCGGATATCAGGACTTGAATGTCCGGTCATTTATGACAATTAGAGATATAGTCGGTAGAATAACAAATGTATCAGGCTATAAATGACTATGGTAATAGAAGATATATTTGGCTAGATTCCTCTCATAGCGGGCCACCTGTCTGTTGGAATTAGGGTGGAACATTCGAAACCAGCAGAGGTTTCTCCAACCGTTAGGGATTTTTAAGTAGTATTGGGAGAGTATTTGTAAGGATTTTATCGTGAAGATGGTTACGATATATGGGTGATAATGGATCAGTTGACTGAAGTAGATCACGTTACGGCAGTTAGGGTTGATCATACTACGAGACAATATGCTTTGATTTTTATATAACCAAGATAGTGAGGTTACATAGGGTACCGTTTAATATTGTGTCCAATTAGGACGAGACTTTGCCTCGCGATTTTTGAATAATTTTTACGAGGCATGGGTACCGAGTTGTGATTGGGTATGATCCATTATCCACAGAATAATGGGCAGACTAAGCAGACAAATCTGATGTTAGAAGATAAATTATGTTTGTAACCTTGAATCTTAAGGGAGGACGAGAGACGTACGTTCCACTAGTGAAGTTAGTGTACTATAACTCTTAAACGTTTACTGTTGGGCATAGTGCCAGTTGAAGCATGGTACGGTAAGTCTTATTGTTTCTCCTACTTGTGAGATAAAATTGAGGAACCAGGAACTATGGCAAATAGTAAAGATGATTTGAAAATTATAGTATATATTGTGTAGAGAATATATACGGCACAATTAACCTACTTGTGTATGATAATCGCAAGATAATATGGTGTTTATCTAAAGAACGGTTAATCTATTTTAAAGTATAAGTGGTGAAACTTAAACTGTAAGGCTTGGACAAGAACCTACGTAACAGGGTAACCTGGGGTTAAAATGATCATAAATGAGGTGTTCATTATTGGGGGTATTCGATAGCGTACTGTATGGGCGGTACGGACTAGTCCACTTGGTAGCGCATGTATGTGATACGCAATACTTATCTAGAATTGCTCTTGCCTGCTATACTTTTATTTTTTGAATTTCGGGACGAAATTCCGTTGTAAGGAGGGAAGTATGTAATACCCCGTATTTTTAATGACTTTTAAAATGGGATTAATTAGAATTAATTGTGATATAATTGGAAATTAATCCAGATTTAAATATTACTCGAGAATAAAGTAATATGTGATTTATGTTGAATATTACTTAGTGATTAAAGTAATATATATGATTATGAATATACATTTGATTATGACTTTATAAATTTATCGCGAATTATGTGTACGACAGTTATGGGAATTAAGTTGAGACGCGCAATTGAGTCGTGTCGGGATTATAATTAAGTGAAATAAAAGTGAATTATTATGTCACCCGAATGGCCATTTTGACTGCTCCAAAGTGTCCGGAAGGGTTCAAATAGTCTAAAAAGTCTACTTGGGTGTTTGATTTGGGTCTCGGGGCACTTTGGAACCTAAAGGACACCCCGGAGGGGTATTTCGGTCATTTTACAAGGGAGGTGAATAGTAACTACGGAAATCTGAGTTTATTTTATAAGTAAAGGGACTAGAGAGCTTAGGTTCATTCACCAAAAATAAGAGGAAAAGGTTTAGTGGAGATTGAGAGACTTTCTATGGAAGATGAAGAGACTTTTCTAGGAAACCAAAAGACAACCACCTTGTGCCACCACCACTACTGACGGAAGTTGGTCGGAAAAAGAGAGGACCACTAGTAGAGTATCATCCCCAATGGATCAGTCCTACGAATTAGAGGAAAGTGATTAATGATTGCAAATTTAGCATGTATATTGTCCATGATAGGTTGTTTAGAAAATTCTGAAAAGATGCATAATAAAAGATGAATTATGGTGATGTTAATTGAATCTTTGAAAGGAGAATGATATAGGACTGATTTCCTTTTGAGTATAGAATTTAATCCATGAAATTTGGGAATTATTGGTGAAGAAAATCTTAGTTTATATGATGTTCTTAGAGAAATAATAAAATATGATTTTCTGGAAATTATGAGAAATTTCATGTTTTGGAGATAAACTAGTTAGATGTTAATTCATTTCTGGAAAACAGAAATATGTAGGATTAATCTCATGTTGTTGATAGATATTAATCCATGAAATAAACATCACATGTTGGAGAAATTCGAAGAATTATTGGAGTGTTCTTGAAATATCATATGTTTCGTTTTCTGGAAAAATATGAGATAGATTTATGCTTTTAATCCAAACTCTTGATGATTATAGGTGGTTTAGATCAGTAGGAATCATTTATATATGTTGATGTATCATGTGGTATGGATTATAAGAGATTTGGGACGTTAAAATAAAGGTTTGATTGGTTAAAAGTTGTGTAACCCGTAGAATAAAAAAATGCAGAAAACTAGGCACTGTCTGATCGATCAATCGATCGACTCAAGATTGTCGATTGATTGACTGATCGATCGATCGACCAGAATCATTAATCGATCGAATGCTCCTGGAAATATGATATATCTTCCTTTTTAATTATTGATTAAATCCCAAACTTTGAGCAAAAGGACTTAGAAAAGGGCAGTAAGATTTACCTAAGACCCGAAAAATATTATTTTGGGATTGTGAACGAGGGTAAATGAACGAGTGTTTAATTAAAAGAGTTATTTTGGAGAATTATATTACTTGGGGTTTAAATCGGATAAACGATAATTTAAGGTTAGGACCAGTAATAAGAGAGTAAGAAATTACCGGTATAACCTTAGGTATAATTGGGATTAACTTTAAGAGAAGAAATAAAGGGTTAAGAGTGAATTAGGGATTATCGGGGAATAAACCTAATTAAAGTGAATTTAATTCATAAAAATTCGAGAGTCGTTATGACATGGATTTGTAGGACGTGATGTTTACCCACTGAATTTATTTGAGGATTAAATGATCACCATCGTGCGGTTAGATAAGTTCGAAAATATATACTTTGAGTATTAAAGTCATAATTGAAAAATATGTAGGATATTCGGGATATAATTATACTACGTATGGGATTTATTATATGGGTTATGCGTATGCCCTATGGTTAGATATAGCTATGATGAATACCCATTGTTATTATATATATAGGTTAGATGACTGCCTGTTGTTATCATATGGTTGTGTGAATACCTTATTGATGTTATATTTATATAGGTGTGATGAATACCTATATTATTATTTGTATGTATGACATACCTATGCTGCATGCTATCGGGGTGGAGGTTTCGTGTTGTGGACGGTCTTATCCTCATGCGCCCAATTGGGAGGGATTTTAGATTCGTACCCTGAGCATAGGACCTTGGAAATGTGCTATCCGAGATATGATAGTTCGACGGTTGAATAGGAGCGTAGGTATGTGGATGACTCATTTGGCTCGGGAGTATGCTCGCCTCCAATATATTTGTGTTGTGATATGATTTGTGAGAGACGCCGAATCAACAGTCCTATATATAGTGACATTACGTATCATGACATGATAGTAGAGTATGCATGCACCGCAGCTGTGACTGTGGAGGTACCGTATTAGTATATATATAATTAGTGTGATATTATATATATAAACTGTGATGTAATCTACTGTGTGACATTGTAGATATAGAGATGTAATCTTCTATGTGGTATTGTAGATTAAAAATATAAACCGTGATTTAATCTACTGTGTAATATTGTAGATAGAAGTGTATAATGAAATCTAAATTTAATAAAGTAAGTGAACACTTAATTCGAAGGTTGTAACAAGACTAGTTCACATTAAAGAGAAGTGAATATGAATAATTATATTACGTATGGTATGGGACATACGGGGTTATGATATGGGTTAGAATTATGTTGTGAAAACTAGTTAGGAGGGAACCTTAACTAGGAAGTTACTGATATACGCTAGGTGTGCACTCTAGATGAGAGGTGAGAATTCTCAAGAGACAGCCCGAGAAACTAGCATGTACATAATAAATGCTTAATTGTAATTGTTAAGCACTTGATATTTTTAAAATCTTTTACAATCGGGCTCTGACCCGTTTCCTTGCATATTCTCTTCTCTATTATATCTTGTACATCAGGTATTCAGCGGCAGGGATACCCAGCATAGATTATGGATGTTCCAATGGATTATAGCTACTAGCAGAGATGTGGATTTTGTTTAAACACTTCTTTTCTGTTGATTCACTCATTTGTATCATCTACTTCATTCTTTTAGGGCATGTCGCCTAGGATTTTAGAGGTTGTAATTACTTATGTAAGCATTGTGGACATCAGTTTTATCTAGTGTAAAAGTTATAATTCAACTGGAGAGTTATTCCAGTCACATTTGTTCTGGTTATAGTTAATTCAGTTGTGATGTGTTGTTGCATATTATTATTCTATGTCGTGGAATGATTTTATTTAAATTAAAAATGGAAAAAGTTTTTAGCACCATCTTAATTGAGTATTAAGTGATAGGAAAATGTTTCTCGACAGTGATGCTAAGAATGAACCAACTCTATATTCTGATTTAATTAGGTATAGGACTGATCACCCGGTATTTAATTAGGCGGGGTGTTACACCCATCGACAAATTGAGTGTTTGGAAATGGACATGTAAGAAAAATGATCTCATATATGATGTCAATGATAGAGCGGCTGGTCGAGAGGTATACGTATGTGTGTAATTTCAATGTAAACGACTTACTTACATTACAAATTTTATTTTGGTGGATGTTTTTAAATTTCAATTACGAAAAGAGGTTGATTGCGCTATATGTTTTTTTCTCAATTTGTAGGAAATGATTAAAAGATAATTGGATGTACTACCACTGGATTTAAAAACTAGGGTTGGAGTGAAGGATGCTATATTTGAGGACGTGATAAGACCTGACGAACATGAATGAACATTGTGTATGGGAGTATGTATTAAACTAACTTCTTCGCATTCAACCACATCATCTCATTATTATCATAACGAGATTGCTCGACTAAAGAAGGAGACCATCAAGAGAGATACTTGTTATCGGGAAGAGGTTGTGGCACGAGAGAATTGTCATCAAGAAGAAATTGATATGGTGCGTGCAGATTTAGAAAAAAAGATACAAGAAAGAGTCGGGAGGGCCAAGAGAGAAACTCTAGGAGAAGCTAGGATTGAAATCGCGTATATGCAACGAGAGGCGGGCATCCCGCTACCAGCAGCAACAACAGTTGATACTTCCGATAACCGTGCTTGACTATGTATCTATGTAACTAACTTTGAAGTGGAAATGACGATTTGAAAGTATGTGGTGGTGTTTATTTTGTGGAGTGTGATTAGATACTATTTGGTTTTATCATTATTTTAAAGGTTAAATTTTGGTATAATATGACTTTTCATTTTTGTTTTTTTAATTTACTTGTACTATATTATAAATTGAATTTAGGTTGACTAGAATACGGTTTATAAAAAAGATATATGTTCATCTTTTAGGGCAGATACAATTGTCTTTTAAAATATTAATTTGGTGCCACATTTTAGGCGCTAAAATCTATTTGGGACAGCTAATTTTGTCCCTAATACTCCGTTTTTAAGGATAGCAACATTTGTCCTCGTAATATAGTGTATTTGGATTTAAAAGGACACCTTCCTGCTATCCTAAAAACTCAAAAAGGACAGCAGTTGATGTCCTTTTAGCCTTTTATGGTGCCCATCTGAAAGGACAACTCTTCATGTCCTTATGACTATCCTAAATACTATTGGGGATAATAGATGGGCCTTTGGGACATCAAATTAATTATCCTTAATTATCATTTTTCTAGTAGTGCAAGCACTCTTTTGTCAAGTGACAGAGGTACTGGTTTAGGGATTTTGAGCCCCTTCCCAAAGGGGGAAGTTCGAGTAGGGGGCCAAGATCCAAGATAGACCTAAGATCAAGTCCACTTCACACTTGGCTACATTTTTTATCACCTTCTTAAGTGGTTCTTGTTCCCAGGGAGGCCAGATAACTCCCTTCAAGAGTTGCTTTTCAAACTGGCTATTAGACTTGCTCGAGGGAGGAATGTTCCGCTCGCAACCCTGAACTTAGGGTCTATAAACACTTGGTTAGACCTCTCTCACACCGATATGGAATGATCTTGTGGTCGTTATGATGTTACTAATTTTGCCAACTCTTTCATTTTGATGGCTTTTCTCTTCGAGGGGTTTCCTAACTTTGCCCCAAGGCGAGGTCCTATCATAGTGAGGCTGTTGGAATTTCAAGATGGCATAGGAAATACCCCAGGACCTCCTTGGGTCCCTTAATTGATAATGTTGATGAATTTTATATCCGCCCTTTATTGTAAGAGAGTGGGTGAGGTTTTCACATGCAGTCTTTTGGTGCTTTCGAAGGTACCTTCTACTATACTTTTGATGTAGAGTTTGTTTCTACTTATCCTCACATCTCTCTGTTGACTATGCTTCTTCCCTTCACTCTTCCCTCATTGACAGAGTTGGGTCAAGGTGTATAATTTTACCATTTTGAGAGGGTGAGGAGACAGTTCAGTTATGATTAAGGCGTCCACTCTCCCACTATCCTTCAAGCACTTCCCCTACTGAGTTGTACTTTGATGCCTATGCCAATTTTACTTTTGAGGGGATGCTGTATAGAGTTGATGACTTTAGTGTCCTATTTGTGAATTCTTGAGACTACTTGTCTTCCTTCACCCGTTCATGATTTAGTTTGTGGCGTAGGCTGGTGTCTCTAATTCAGAATTGTAAGGTGGATATTCCTCGTGAGACAATCCCATGAAGATCCCAAACACCAATTAATACTGTAGGTCCCCAAATATTTAAAAAATAGATCTTGAGCGGAATTAAGTTAAGGATGAATGCAAACCAACTTTCTCTTTTTGAAAAACTCCTTTTTCAATTTTATCAAACCAAGTTGTGACACAAATTAAATTAACTAGATTTTATCTTGTTTAACCCTAAGAATGCAACTAGTGATTAAAGAAAATAAAATAAAGTAAAGCAATACTCACAAAGACGATGTACGAGGAAAAACCCAAACGGGAAAAAACCTTGGACGGCCCAGGCCAGACAATCACTATAACAAAGGGATTACAAAGTCAGACGGTAGTCTTATACAACGAACCGATCCCCACTAGACTTGACACTCCTTTGATCTTCTACCAATCTTCACAGTGCCAACGTAGAAAGTAACCACCTTTTACGATGCTCGTCCACAATACACGCTTCCACGAGTGTCTCGGTGTCCACCGATATGGCCTATATCGTCTACGATGTCGAAATCGATATCTGCCAAATCTTCACTGCAAAACCACCAATGGATTTTCAATATAACCTCAAACTTGGTGCCAACAAGATCACAAGAACATATGATAATGAAAAGCTCAGATCTTGAAACTCTAAGGATGTTTTATTGTGAAAACGCTTAGAAAACTTTGTGCAGAAACCTTTCTGTATGATAAACTATTTTCGCACCGCACCACCTTCGAGGAAACTAACCACGCCTATTTGTAATTACTTTAAGGCGGTGGAGGAATCTCGTTCAACGAGATACTGCGTCGTTCGAACTACGGCAGCACTAGTTCGAACGACAGTGCTTGTTGTTTGAACGACGTCGCCCAGATTTAGAGTTTTGATGCATCCAACTTTGAAAACAGAGTTTTAGTTAAAACCAACTCTTATCCAACTCTAATCCGTCCTCATCAGCTTTAAACGAAGTGTAAACATTTAAAACACTTTTAAAACATTTTAAACATTTTCTTAAAAAAATAACATCCTTATTTTTGTAAAATAAAATTTCGAGTTTCACTAACATTATGCATTCATACCTATGTGATCTTGGAATGCAATTAAACCTTGAAGACGAGAAATTTGCACCAATTAAACATAGGCATGATTAATTCCTTGTAGCTTTACCGCAACGTCTTCAATAAAATCTTCGACAAGTTATAGTGTCATAATGATCGAACAATAAAAATCTAGCTGTAACTCAAACGTGTTTTGTTCTGAGAATAAGTCAAAACTACATTAAGACTCAATTGGAAATTTTGTCCTTACAAATCTTCCCCTTTGACTATTCCGGGACAAAATCAACAGTGAAATGCCTAAGTCGGGCCGTCAAGCCGTAAGACGCCTAAATACCATCCCATAAACCCAAAAATAAAATTACATTATCAGTGTAGGATAAGGACTCATAAACAAAGGACCGAAAAGCATGAAACTGTCTCTGAATGTCTGAATGTGATATAGACTTAGAATCTCGAAACTCTTTAAGCATACCTATACTCATGAAACAGACAAATACCAAGTGAAGTATGGAGGAACAAATGATATAAATCAATTCGAAAAATCAAATCCAAATCATTTGTTATGAGAGCAAAACACAATACCAATATGTGAAAATATATAAATCGGGATATCAAGTTAAATACACAAAAATCCCTTTACATCACAGACATCTCTCCCCCTTTTTGTCTCGAATAAACAATTCGATGAAAAGATAAACAAATCTAGCATTGGATATACCAATATGATTACATTAATTCCTATGATGCTCGATAAACATGAAACAACCAGCTAAAAATGATAAATCAATTTCAAATCATTACCTAGCAAATAATGAATCACAAAAAAATATATCAATCTAAACATCTGTGATAAACTAACTAATGCAGCTAAATATGTCAATGATTAAAGTAAACTGCATTAAATAGAAAACCACTACCAAAATATGAATCAATATGCAGCAAGGTACTAAAACAGAATAAGCCAATCAGAAAAGTCAAACAGGTCAAAATAATTGTCGTTCGAACGAGCCAGGGATGTCGTTTGAACGAGAAGCGACATCGCTCAAACGAAGACATATGTCGTTTGAACGACATAAATGAATTTTCACAGTTTCTCCAGCAAATCAAACAAAGTTTCCCAGTGAATAAATATCCTGAAAATTCTAACTGAAAGGGGCTTAAAACTACAAAACATTAACAAAACAGTACCAAAACTCAAAACAAAAAAATATGAGTAACATTCCAACATAGTATCGATGCGCCTAAACATGAACATGGAGTGTATGTGCGTGAACTAAAACAAATGAATCACAATTCCAACACATCGAAACGATCAAGAATCTCTAATCAATAGCAATCTATCATAAAACTTTATTATAGACATATGTGACAATTAAAGTGTGAGCTTAATGAACTAAACAAACATCATGCACACGAATCCCGAATTTTGACAATTCCACAAACAATAGCATCATGACACGATTTTTTAACGTCAGGATTCTTTGTGCAAACCCGTTAAATTCTTTTTAATCCATCCAAACCCCCTTAAATATATATCATATTTTTCTTTTGAATGCACGAAACTAATTTGGCTCATTTTTGTCATATAATTCTTTTTATTTCCTTATGAATTTTTCGGGCTCTTTTAAACGGTGGCTTTCACGACGAGTCAATTTTACACTCTCCCAGCCATTTCCCGTACACTCGTCATATTTCAATAAAAAATGCTCACGGGTAAATGATTATAACATGAACACTCCCTCCTTAAGTCTACTTACGCATAGATGACAAGATTGAGATAAGAACGTATCACCAAACTCAAATATGCAAGAGTAATCAAACATCCAGATAAACTCGTGCATGTGTGCAATCATGGCATATACTCAAAGTCGAATCAAAACGCATATTAACTTCGAAACAACCCCATAAACAATGGTTAAGATAATTATAAGCATCGATAATAATGACTAAATGTCCTAGCCACGTGGATAATGGAAGGAAGGGGATCCAAGCACACCAATACGCCACATTAAACATGTTAACTCACGACATAAAAAAAAACCGAAAATCTTTTTGTATTTTTCAAATAAGATGCAATGAATGAAAAATATAATACAAAATGATAAACATGTCATAATACTAGTAGAGTATTTATCATGAATGCAAATACTAGCATATGATAAAAAAAATGCAAGAAACTATCCATAAGAAATAAGAAGTGGCGAATCATGTGCATGCATGTGAGAATTAACCAACGAAGCATTTAGCATCTTCAAAACGAATTTCCTAACCCAAATCGATATATACCTAACAAAATAGGTTTTGGAAATTGATGGGACAGTACGTTTAAACTTCCTGGGGTCTTTTTTAAGAACAAAACAAAAACTCATAAGGTGACATTTCCTACTACAATGCCAACATGTGAAAACACGACGAGGAATTGGACCTTTAGGTTAACCTTTTCTAACACCCTTGGATGTGGTTGACTCTCTAAAACACAGTATGGTTTTGGCCTTGACATTCGAACCACTAGAACACGATAAGCCTCTACCATCACTACTCTAGTCAGTTAAATCATTTTTCAACTACAAAAATTTTGACTCAAGCAAACAATTAGACTCATCAAACTTTCATGACTCCTTCTCTAGATTTTCAATTACCCCTAAAGGTTATCTCGCTCTCCCTCAATATGAGAAAACTTATCCCTAGGAGTTTTATCACGTGCCTTAAATTCATTAATCAAACTATTTTCATTAATGGCAATGACACTTGAATTTTTCAAATTCTCTAACTCTCTCTCTAAAGCAAAGATTCTATCATCACTCACCTTTTTGGAAACTTTTAAAGATTCAAAATTATTATATAAAGCTCCAAATTTCTCGCGAATCATATCTCTTTGAATTTGAAACGATTGCAAATATTCAATCATTTTTTTAAACGAGAATTTTCTTCCTTCAAAACTTTAATTCGTTTTGCAAACTTTAAATTAAAAATATTTAACTCGTTAAAACTTTGAGAATTCATTGAGAGGAAAAAAAACAAACCAAAAGAGATAAACACGCAATCACCCAAAAGTAAAAAAGGGATCAAGCACAATAAATGAGTGCAACGGGCTCTAATACTAATTTTTAGGTCCCCAAATATTTAAAAAATAGACTTTTGCTTGAGCGGAATTAAGTTAAGGATGAATGCAAACCAACTTTCGCTTTTTGAAAAACTCCTTTTTCAATTTTATCAAACCAAGTTGTGACCCAAATTAACTTAACCAGATTTTATCTTGTTTAACCCTAAGCATGCAACTAGTGATTAAAGCAAGTAAAGTAAAGTAATACTCACAACGGCGATGTACAAGGGAAAATCCAATCGGGAAAAAACCACAGACGGCCCAGGCCAGACAATCACTATGACAAAGGAATTCAAAGTCAGACGGTAGTCTTATACAACGACTCGATGCCCATGAGACTTGACGCTCCTCTGATCTTCTACCAATCTTCTCAGTGCCCACATAAAAAGTAACCTTCTTCTACGATGCTCATCCACAACACGCGCCTCCACGAGTGTCTCGGTGTCCACCGATATGGCCTGTATCATCTACGATGTCAAAACCAGTATCCACCGAATCTTCACCGCAAAACCAGCAATGGATTTTTAATAGAACCTCAAACTTGGTGCCAACAAGATCACAAGAACATATGATAATGAAAAGCTCGAGTCTTGAAACCCTAAGGATGTTTTATTGTGAAAACACTTAGAAAACTTTGTGCATAAACCTATCTGTATGATAAACTCTTTTTCGCACTGCACCACCTTCGAGGAAATTGACCACGCCTATTTATAATTATTTTAAGGCAGTGGAGGAATCTCGTTTAAGCGAGATAATGCGTCATTCGAATGACAGCGACACTCGTTCGAACGACAGTGCTTGTCGTTTGAACGACATCGCCCGGATTTAGAGTTTTGATGCATCCAACTTTGAAAACAGAGTTTTAGTCAAACCCAACTCTTATCCAACTCTAATCCGTCCTCATCATATCTAAATGAAGTGTAAACATTTAAAACACTTTTAAAATATTTTAAAACATTTTCATAAAAAAATAATATCCTTATTTTTGTAAAATAAAATTCCGAGTTTCACTAACATTATGCATTCATACCTGTGTGATCTCGAGATGCAATTAAACCTTGAAGACGAGAAATTCACACCAATTAAACTTCGACATGATTCAGCTTTGTCGCAACGTCTTCAATAAAATCTTTGACAAGTCATAGTCTCGTAGTGATCGAACAATAAAAATCTACCTATGACTCAAACGTATTTTGTTCTGAGATTAAGTCAAAACTACATTAAGACTCAATTGGAAATTTTTTCCTTACAAATACTTGGGTAAGATGACCCATAAAGAGTTGTGGTACCATAGCACAATCATGAAAAAAAACCTTGAGTAGTTCTTCCCCATTCTAGTGAGGCCTATGCTCAATGAGTCTATTTATACAAAGCATCATGAGCCTCAATCTGTTAAGACAAAGGGGATGGGGAAAGATAAGTCCAAAGCCTCCTCTAAAAAAAACATACGAACACTGATGTATCAAATTTTGTTCTTGTCGCAATCAATGCTCTTGCTTCTTCTCCTTCCCTTGTGAAGACTAGATCTAATAAGAAAAAGAAAAAAATTGGTGCTGAGATTGCTTCTCGTTCTTCTGTTACAGACCAAGGGTCAGATACCGATACCTTTAGGGTGGAGGAGACTTTCGGAACAGTTCATGATCAAGGCTATGAAGCATTGGGCATTTCTACACGGGATCCATCCATTTTATCCATCTCGGCCACTGAAGGAACTTTAGGTAACTCCTTTTTACTTGGTGAAACAGCTAGCCTTAGGGTTTCACCTGCTAGTTCCCCTTCAAATGTCCTGAGTGTCCATGATCCTCTTGATGATCATCAACCTAACGCTTGTACTTTATTGCTAGTTTTGAGGGAGTCTGATAGTGATGATGATACCATGATTTACTCCCTCTCCACTATGAACCCTATGACTGGGCAACTACCTTATAGGCAGAGCACTCGCCTAGATATTGTAAGAGTTTTCTTTTTTCATTTCTTTACTCAACTCTTTATTTCATATCTTTTATTTATGCTTCATGTTTCACAAAATTTAAATTTCATAATTTTGCATAGGCTTCTTCTGTTGGGGTGAGTGGTTCCTCAAAGGTGAGGACCACCCCCTCGCATGTTGCTGCTCTTGTTCGAGCGCCCTTTTCTAAGGGAAAGGAACCCATATTTGTCTCTTCTCTAGGCTTAGATAGAGAGGTTTGTCTTTACCATTCTAGCAATTCTCCTCCTCTCTTCTTTTACAATATTTACTGACATATTTTGTTTCTATTGACCCTGCAGCTTTCTTCTGTGTTTCCCACTACTACGGAGGCCCCTTTCGTATCCTCTCACTCTGTTCAGGTAATAATAAATCTCTTTAAGTTTTTTAATTTGTTACCTCTTAAACTTACATTGATGCATTCATCTCCATGCACTTGCAGGGGACTGTTCCCCCTAGTCACACTACCTCGCTTCCTACTTCCTCTACAGTGGGAAGTTTTGCAGTTGGGCCTTCAACTACTTTATCCCTAAAGGTATTGAACTTTTTCTTATGTCTAACATATTCTTTCATCCAAGTTATTATATGTGACTACAATTTATGTTTCCTTCGTCGCTTCTGTCATGCTTTTTTAGGGCTCACCTTCTGGGAGGATATCTATCCCCCTAAGTTTGTGTGCCCATAGATAACAAGCCCAAGAACTACCCCCTTCATTCTCAGCTAATCTTCACCATCGCTTCTAGCGAACCTATTTAACAGGCTATCGCATCTTCACATGTATTAATTATTCTCCCTGTGCCATTACCTCTTTTGGTTGCGTTCATTTCTAACCAACTTGTTGGTGAATAGGCCTTCACTGCTATTTCTGCTACAGCTGTGATCTCTTTACACCCTTCCTACCTTTTGGGGTTAACTCATTCATAACTTCATCTAAGTTATGACTTGTTCTTGTATGTCTATGTTTTAGTTGGTTCATAGCACCTCTTCACTAGTTGATCCCGTGACTAGTCCTCAGGTGGCTTCTATTGCTGGTGAGGTCCTTTCTTCTGTGGGGCCTAGCATGAGCACCATGATAGTGCCTCCCATGTATTAACTTAGGTTTTTCTTTTGATATTTATTTTTCCATGTGAGAGATTTACTAACATTGGTATATTTCTTTGCCCTTAGGAGAGCACCGCCGAGCCTTTACCGGTAGGGTCTGCTGCAAGTCCTTTGGAGATGTCCCAACAAGTACTACATATCTTACATATACATCTTTCTTTTACTACGCAAGTCTTTACCAACACTTCTTCATTTACTTATCTTTAGGTTAGCGTGGCTGAAGTCCTAGTATCTGTGTGACACGTTATGAGTATCGTGGAGGTGACTCTTCAGGTAATTCTTTTGAAATATATGTCTTTATACTTGCCTTTTTTCCTATGCAAGTCCCCCTTTTTGATATATTTGTAGCTGAGCTCCATTTACCTGTGGGACCTATATCTTTGTTCTCAAGTTGATACCACACTTGTTCTTATGACTACAAAACACTCGGCTAGCATCATGGAGGAGGATTACCTAGTACTTATTTCATACAGTGCTTCTTGAAAACGTGCCGTTAGAGGGTGAAAACCTTTAGTGCCCCCCAAATGGCCATCTGAGCAGCGCTAATAACTCGTACGGGTCCAATGTGGCTCGTATGAACCAATCACATGGTCACGGAATCAGCTATTTGAGAGCACAACCCAAATTTATGAATATATAGACTTAGGCTTGAAAACATGCCATTAGAGGGTGAAACCCCGTAACGCCCCCAATGGCCCCGTCAGCAGCCCCAACACCTCGTACGGTTCTAATGTAGCTCGTAGGAACCGACCGCATGGTCATGGGACCCCCAATTTGAGAGCACAATCCAAATTTGAGAATATATACACTTAGGCTTGGAAACGTGCCGTTAGAGGGAAAAACCCCATAACGCCCCCCCAAATGGCCCCGTCAGTTGTGCCTACACCTAGCAAGGGTCCAATGTAACTCCTTGGAACCGACCGGGTAGTCATAGGACCCCCGATTTGAAAGCACAACCCAATTTTGAGAATATCTAGACTTAGGCATGAAAAGGTGTCGTTAGAGGTGAAACCATGTGACGCCCCACCAACCACCCCTTGAGCTCTGCCAACACCTCACAGGTGACCAATACAACTCGTTGGAACCTACTGCATGGTTATGGGACTCCCGATTTTAGAGCACATCCCAAATTTGAGAATATCCGTACTTAGGCTTGAAAACATGTCGTTAAAGGGCTAAATCCCATAATTCTCCCAAAACGGCCCCGTGAGTGGCGCATACACCTCGCATGGGTCCAATGGAACTCTTTGCAACTGAGCGCGGGGTCACGGGACACCCATCTTGAGAGCACTACCCAATTTTGAGAGTATCCACACTTAGGCTTAAAAATATACCGTTAGAGGGCAAAACACCGTAACGCCAGGCAAACGGCCCCATGAGTGGTGCCAACTCCTCGCACGGGACCAATGTAACTCGTTGGAACCGACTACATGGTCACGGGATCGCCAATTTGAGACCACGACCCAAATTTGAGAACATTAAGACTTAGGCTCGAAAATGTGCCATTAGAGAGGGAAATCCAGTAACACCCCCCAAACAGCCCCGTGAGCATTGCTAACACCTCGCACGGGTCCAATGTAGATCACGGGACCCCCGGTTTGAGAGCATGACCCAAATTTGAGGATATATAGACTTAGGCTTAAAAATGTTCCGTTAGAGGGCAAAACCCCATAATGACTCCCAAACGGGCCTGTGAGCGACGCCAATACATCGCACGGGTTCAATGTAACTCTTTGCAATCGACCGTATAGTCAAGGGATCCTCGATTTGAAAGCATGACCCTAATTTGATAATAATAGACTTAGGCTTGAAAACGTCCCATTAGAGGGCAAAATCCCATAATATCCCCCAAACAGCCCCATGAGAAGTGCCAACACCTTGTACGAGTCCAACGTAGTTTATAGGAACCAACCGCGTGGTCACGGGACCCCAGGTTTGAGAGCACGCCCCAATTTTCAGAATGTTTACACTTTAGCTTGAAAATGTTCCATTAAAAGGAGAAACCTCGTAACGGCCCCCAAACGAGACCGTGAGCGTCGCCAACACCTCGCACAGGACTAATGTAACTTGTTGGAACCGACCACGTGGTCACAGGACCCCTGATTTGAGAGCACGATGCAAATTTTAGAATATATAGGCTTAGGCTCGAAAACGTGCCGTTAGAGGGTGAAAACTCGAAATGCCCCACTAACGGCCCCGTGAGCGGTGTCAACACCTCGATCGGCTCCAATGTAGCTAGCGATGCATGTTCTCGATTTTAAAAGTTATTAGTCTTTAGTCCTCAAATCATTAATATTATGAATAATTTCATGAATTAAACTTTAAACCCATGAGCACATGCACTTTTATTGCTATATTGATTTGGTTTAAGATTTTTATAACTCGGTAATCTTTTGTTGCATTATATATACTTACACGGAGTAAGTTTTGTACCTTTCATCGTTTGTGAGTGTATACGCTATTCTTTTCTCATTGAAAATGTTACAGTCATTGGTAATCTCTTTATTCTTTCATTTGATCGTTCATTAATTGAGTTCATACTTGAAATGTGTTACTTGAGCATGATTTTCATATATTGTTTTGACTCGAGAATTGCATAAAATTTTGGAAATGATCATAGGCCGTCTTTGTTATATCACTCTATTAGCCTTGACCTCACCCTTATATGTTTATCCTCGTTAACCCCTTTGAGCCTAAATATAGCCTTTCCTTTCATGACCCCAATACCATAACCAACTATAAATTGGAGTTTTAGCCCATATATACACTTTCCACACCCTTGTTTGGAATGTTACTTGGGATTGAATGATGTTTTTATGATGTCGGTTGCAATTTAGGCATATGAGAGTTTGAAAAGTAAAGAAAAAGTGAAAAAGTGATGAAAAAGAGAAAGGAAAAAGCAAAAAAAAAACAAAAAAAAAACAAAAGAAAAATGAGAAAAAGAAGAAAAGAAAGAAAGAGAAAGTTGTAAATGTTGTGTGTATATCTCAATAAGCTTTGATTACTCTCCCCGATGATACATCTAATGCCGTTTTGGAACTTGTTTTTCCAATTTTGATATTGCCGGCATTTCCCCATTATACCGAGTTTTCATTCCGAACACTTTGAATCCGTACATACATTCCTTCGTTTCGCACCCTAGCCTAACCTACATTACAACCCTATTAAAGTCATATGTGATCTTAAGTAGATGTAATTCAAAGGTTTAAATAGTTTTGATAATTTGTGAAAATGCATTTCACCTCTTTTATATGTTCAGTGTCCTTTCACTGAGATTACAATTTAATTTTCTATATAGCGTTCTTCAATTGTGACATGTGCGCGGCCTAGTTTCTCTTTATATTTACTCATTATGCCCGCATGTCCCGTGTGTTACCTCCCTGTTTCAAGTGATTTCATTTGATGAGTGTAATGTCCGTGAGGATTGACTTTTATGCATGCTTTGATATTTAGTATCCGAGTTATTTAAGTTTTTGCCAAATCATATTTTGCATGTGCTCACTCCCCTCCCACATGTTAAAGTTTCAATTCATTGAGGTGCATTCTATAATGTTAATAACTACGGATTTTCATGTGAATTATGCTAATAACATGTTGAAACCTTGTTCGTATTGTTGGGTTTGTCGCATGTGATTGGGCATATTTTGAAGAAACTTTATGATGTTTGTGGGTATCATCCCTGAAAACCCTCACGAGACGACACTCGTCCACTAGGGTGACCTAGGGGTTTAATAGCTTATTGCATACGCTAAATGCAATCGAATCGCCAGCAAAAGTGGCCTTATACGTTTATACCATATTTTTGTACTATCTCCTATTTTGGTTTACTTGTTGTTCTTGTTGCATCCTATTTCATTGCTAGGTAATAGCAATGTGTAAGCTAGGGGGTGATAATACGCAAATATTGCGTATTTCATCCGTCGAACCTACGCATTTTAGCCCCCTCGGGTGCCTTAATCTCTATATTTAAGCTTGTTAATCATACAACCTCGATTTATATTGTTAACATGCCATATGAGGTATAATTGGGCTTTTGTAGGTATTTAGGTACTAAGTATGGAGTTCGGACGCATTCCGCTCAAGTTTTGTACGCAATCGCACGTTCAAGGGTAATTCGATCAATTCACAGTTTGGGCACCAGGCCCAACATCTACATGGAATTTGTATCCCTCCTTGTAAGCTTCGCGTGGCCGTAAACGGTGCACGATTCGGATCCCTAACGAATAAGTTACGGCACTTTTGGAGGAAGAGAACAACATTGAAACCAAAAGAGGGGAGAAGAGAAGAAGAAGAAGAAGAAGAAGAATAAGAAGAAGAAGAAGAAGAAGAAGAAGAAGAAGAAGAAGAATGTAGTATGCCGCCTTGATTATGCCCTGCTTGATCGATCGATCTATCAAAAGGATCGATCAATCGATCCTTGTAGACATGGGATATTTTGTTCATGATCGATCGATCGACCAAAGGGGTCAATCGATCGATGCCCTGTTTTCTGCAGATATTTTCCTTTTCTTTTGTTTCTTCTTTTCTTTTATTCCAACTTACTATATAACCCAATTTTGTTGTAATATCAGACATACTTAGTTTAGAAGACATTTTAGGTTAGGTTTGGTTTTGAGAGCTCATCTTCTTCTCTTCTTGGGATGACATCCATTTGGTTTTGTAATATTGAACTATTCACTATCATATCCTTTAATATAGTTTTGTTCTTCATTTTCCTTGCTTTGTAATTTAGTTTCCATGCTTTGTAGTTAGTTTAATTTCTTTATTTCTTTCTTTCCTAGTTTAATTAGTGGTAATTTAGTTTAATTCATGTATTGCCCTTAGATAAATAGGATCGGGATTTCGTTCCGCCATTAACGGGCCCCGCGCTCCGAAAATTAGGTTTCGTGCAAAATTACGTTTAATTGAACCCGCGTGTATTAAAGTCGTATTATTATGCGTTTAATTTTCTTTGTCATGCAACGTTAGTGTTTATAACGATAATCCGAATTTAATCCGCGTGCGACCAATTTTCGGTTAATTGTTTATTTACGCAACTTCGGCTTAAATTCCTTCTTGTGTGAAGTTTATGATTAATTGATAATGCTTGATTAAATTGCTTTCGAGTCGGGATCTTGATTAGTAGTTGTTTTGATCCGTATGGTTGGATGTTATCCCGATTCTTGCTTTTACTTTATTTAGACTTAACTTCTCTTTTCTTTTATTTACATTCACAAATCACCCTCTTTCACTTTTATTCCTGAATTAATAATCCAATTAAGATCTATCGAACATTCTCTGTGGATTCGATACCCGACTTACCGCTATACTTGTATTGCAAGTGTATTCGTAACTTAGGTTTCTTTTGTATTAAGGCGGTGAAACTAAAACAACGATCGGCGTCCTAACCGACATCGCTTTTCACGCTTAATCAAGAATAACATCTATTCGACTTATCCCTCTTAAGATCATCATTACGATTTTTATGGAGTTTCTCGACTTTGTTATACGTAGACTTCTCAAATTTCTTAAAATCATTTTTAAATTTCTCTTTATTAAACTTAAGAAATTTTTTAAACTTCTTAGCAAACATAGCCATATCATCCGAGTCGATGTCAGACTCATCATCTAAAACAGGTGTTTCGTCCTTTCGGGCTTTTAAAGTTATGCCCTTATGCTTCTTCTTTATATCCTTGGAGGTAAACATGTCAAGTTAATAGGTAAATAAGTCACCTATAATCTCTCTAAATGTTGTAGAGTTTAAAGTGCTTAAAGAATGATTAAACCTATCAGGTAATGGCCTAAAAATTTCATAGTAACACGGTTGTCAGGTGTCTTCTCTCCCAAATTAAAAGACAAATTCACGATATCAGACAATCAGCATAGAACTCATTGAAAGTTTGACTCTCATCCATTTTAATGGTTTCAAATTGAGTGGTGAGGTTTTGGAGTTTAGAAGCCTTAATAACACTAGTACCTTCATGGGTGATTTGGAGTGCGTCCCAAGTCTCCTTAGACATTTCACAAGTCATAATCCGACGAAACTCCTCCATTGTGACCGCGCTAAAAAGAGAATTTAAACTACGAGAATTAAAATTCGCTAGCTTAAGCTCATCTTCACTCCATCTTTCTACGGGTTTAGGAACTCGAACTTCTCCCACTAAAAATGATTGATAGCCAAACTCGCTCATCTAATCACGTAAGCGCCGACCTCATACGCGCTTTCTAGTAAGCGTTGTTAGAACCATTAAAAACAGAAACCTCAAAAATGATAATTTTTCCATATTCAAATCTAAAAAGGATCTAACACTACAAGTTAGTGTTTCCGCTCTGATATCACTTGAAAATACCCAATGATATGAATATGGGGTGAGGGTTCGAATTTTAATTTTTCTAATTTCTTCAAATTAGATTATCTCTTTTTAAACAAGATTTCAATTCAAGTTCAAATATATGCCGACTAAATTAAGCATGAATTTTTCAAATTAATACTTCCAATTTGAATTAAAGTAAACTAAATTACCCAAATGAATTAAGCACCAATTACACCCTTTTCATGATTAAACTGATTTTATCTTGTTAAACTTAAGCATTCATCTAGGTGAGAGTTTGCAAGATAAAATACACAACCACAACGCCGCGATGTACAAGGAAAATCCACAATGCAAAAAACCTCAGACGACCCAGTCACAAGTTCATTAAGTATGGATTTACTATAAAGGCATGACATAAGACTTACTCCATGACTAGATTCCCTCGCAAGCCTCGTCGTTCTTTGTTCCTTCCACCTATGCCTAGTGAGAATGCAAGAGTCCACCTACATCTCGGAGTCCACTAATGGGTCACTTCTACCGTTAATACATAAGGAGTCCACCATATGTATACCAATAATACGGAATCCTCCGAGTGAAACAATCTCAATGATGTAGAGAATGACAAACCCAATGCCAATACTTGATCTCAAACATATATTATATAGAAGCTTGGGTCATAAAACAATTTGGGTATAAATTTTTTTTTTAAGTTAAACCATTAAAGATTAACCAAACTCTAGGGACCTTTTTGAAGAGTGTTTCTCTCTAGAGATTGGAAAAAGTCATTTGAAAACTGCAATCCCTCACTACATAAATGGTTGGTAAAAGTAGTGGGAGGTTATGGAGAGAAACTTCTTTAAAAACTGTTCTGCATCAAAAATTACTTCGGTCATTCGAACGACATTCAATCTCATTCGAACAACATAGACATCTCGTTCGAAGGAGATAAGAATGAAACTACAAATGAGAAATCGACACAAGTCAAAAGTGACCTCATTGGATGTATCATTCGAACGACCAAAAATCTCATTCAAACTTCCTCGGAAAGTCATTCTAACGACATGGGAAAAATCAAACTATTTTTCTTAAAAAATTATAAAGTCATTTATTCTAACACCTAATGATAAATTTCCAAGGCCCAACATAATATAAACATTCATACCTGGGAGATCCTAGGAATGTTAATGACGAAACATGGTACGAAACACGACATAGGATGTGATCTCTTCGACTTGGCTGCTACATCTTGAACAAAAATATCATAGGCTTGAAAGGTCACAAATACAACTTCTATCCTATGACTTAAATAGTTTTATTCAAAATTAAGCCAATATATTCAAATTGACTGAATTGAAAATTTATCCTTGCAATGTGCAATTGGAATGGATGGCAATAATGGTATATTTTCATTAGGTATTTTCCATATGCAAGAAAGAAGATGGATTCAATTGGAAACAATTCCTCAAACTTATTACACAAGAGCTTAGAAAACATGAGCAGAACCTCACTATTATCTTTGATAGATAGAAGGGTCTAGTCAATGCTGTAGAGAATAATTTTGGGAGCACTACTAAAACATAAGTCCTAAGTGCCATAAATAGATACTGCTTCAGATATATGTTCAAGAACTTGAACACTTATTTCAAGGGAAAATACATAAAAAAAAAACTTTGTTGGGTTGTATCATCATGTTATAGAGTGCAAGATTTTAAGAAGGCTGTGGATGAGTTAGAGGTGGATGCACCTGGGGCAAAAGAATATTTATTGATAGAGGATCCAATTCATTAGGCTAGGTCACACTATGACAAGGTGTGAAAATTTGATCACTTGACAAACTTCACTGAGAGCTTCAATAATTTCATTTTTTCCATGAAGGATAAACCAGATTGCTCCACGATTATGGGTGTGTAATTTCTCCTAATAAAGATAATGTATGATAAAAATATTATAGCAAGCATGTGAGTTGAGGATGGTTTGGTACCAAAGGTAAATAAGTTGATAAAAAGTGTAAGGCAAAGTTTAATGACTAGCTTATAGATCCACCTAGCAGTGGTACATATCGTATAAGGCACTACACTATAGAGCAGTAAAAAATTGATTTGAACAGCCCTATGGATAGTGACTTGAGTTTTATCCATTCTTTGTACGCACTGGAATCTCATTAGAACATCTTGTTGGGAGTATCGTTTGAACAAAGGAGTAATCTCGTTCGAATGAGACTTAAAAGTCATTCGAATGATCGGACCTGAATTTGGTCATTTTCGAGATACCCTTGTGTATTGTCATGTTTTGGGGCTTTGAATTGATGATGTATCAACGTCTTAGAGCATATGATGAATTAAGACATGTATAACATGTCGGAGAATGAGTTTTTTGGTTCATTTATGGGTTTCTTTGGGGTTATAAGAAGTGAGAGAGGATGGATTCCCTCTCCACCATTATTTCAGCATTTTTCTCTCTCTCTAGCTCTTGAGAGCTTTCCCTCCACCAACCACCACACCTCATCTTAGTAACACCATATCTCTACCCAAAACTACCATATTTTAACTATGTTCTTCCATTTTTAAGTCTCTCAAATCCATCTACACTATTGTAGGCAATGCTACGAATTTCATAAAGTTGGAGAAGAAATGTAGAAGATTAATGGAGTTTGAAGGTGATCTTTCTTGGAGAATTTAAGGATACAAGCTTGGTGGAGCTAGGCAACCTCTTCCAGTCCACCTTAGGAGGTGGGAGGTTGCCATATTCTTCTACATTCGTCCTACCATTTTGGAGCGTCTTTGAGGTGGAAAAACTTTACTCTTACCCAGAGAACTCTACTTTGTGTACTATTGGTCTTGTAGCTAGAGCTTATTAGAGTATAATGCATATATGATTAAGAAGGTAATTTCTTAAAGTTTTGTGAAAGAAAAAGATGATTTATGAAAGATCCTAAGAGTTTTGAGAAAAATGGTATATTTCAAGAAATTTTAATATCTAAACATTTTATAGAATAAAATGTTTGAAATGATATTTTACTTGAAAATATTTTATGAACAAATGTCTTAAGATTTTCTTGTGAAAATTGAGGTTTTGGTATAAATAGACATTTTCTCAAGTTTTGAAGAAGTAAAAATGTCTTTTAGCTTGAAAAATATGTTTATGGTAATATTGTGAAATTTTTAGAATGAACCTATATTAGACCCATTTAGTAGGATTTTTTTTACTTAAAATCCATTTTCTCATGTATATAAACTTGTAGTATTTTTATGATGAACACATAAATAAGTTTAATGAAGGTTTTAGTGGATTTAAGCATGAAATAAAGAAAATGGAAATCTTAACCTTTAAGGTGTGAAAAATGTGATAAATTGATATTTATGACTACTTGTAAAAAAAGAAAAAATGGTATTTTCTTATGAAGTAGTATCTAAAGGGCAAAGGGGGGGGGGGGACTTAGTAAAGAAAGTAGTGAAATAAAGAGATTTCAACTTGAGAAGTATGTCACTCAAAAGTGTTAAATAAGTATTAATGAGTTAAAAATATTTAAGAAGTTAGTGTGTGTACCTTAACAATATTTTTAAAAAATGACACTTATGAAAATGGAGGGAAGGACAAGTTTAAAAATAAATGGGTAAAATGGTAATTTTACGTAAAGAGGAATATTTTTACGAAATAAAAATGTTGAAAAAGGTGTTACACAAAATGGTCCTAAATAAAAGTGATTTTTAGGATAAAGTCAATGCAAGTATATAAAGGACAAGAACTAATAATTTTAAAATGTAACACAAGTTGGGGTGAGACCCGGGTTTTATCTTTGACCGGTAAAGGAAGGCGCGATAATGTGGACATTTGAAAAATATTAAAATACGTTAATATGGACTCGAGGGAACCGAAAATAATTAAGAAGGGACCGAAACCCTAGGGTGAAAGACCCAAAATTACTGGCCAAAGCATATGATAGCATAGTTAGCGGCGTGGAGCCCGTTAAAATATGTGGATATTGAAAGATTTCAAGAAAAGGATAATGAAAAGTGGAACATGTCAAGAAATGGGTTTTTTGGGGAATATAAGAAAAGATAACCTAACTTGAATGAAATTACTAAATGTTCCGCTAAAGAATAATGTGGATAAGTAATGCAAGAAAATTAATTAATGTCCATGAAGAAAAAAGAATGGTAAAGTGAAGTGGCCAAATGGATAATTAATTAACCTAAAGAGGTTTAAACCATAATCAACACAAGATTGTGCTTACGGAAGGTTTTCAAATAAAAATAAATATTCTCTAATTCGGTGTTTGTGTGTGTCAAAAGGTGATTTTCAATGAAAATACAAAGGTAAATTTGGTATGGGTAAAGAGGTAATGTCGGTGACAAAAATGCTTTTTCTTAAACAAAGGGTATTTGTTTAAAGAATTTAACCGGGTGTGTTAGATCAAGAAATTAATGTCAAGTTAAGTAAGACAGGGTTCCTTAAAAGATTAAGGTGGATTAATTGTAATTAGTAATATTTCTGGAATAAAAACGGTTTCATAAATTAAAGTATATACGCATATATATATAAGGTAGTTGTATATGCACGTAGATTTAACGTGTTAGAGTCTCTTCTCTGTCGTTCGATTCTATATCGCATTCTTGTATTTTTTTCACTAGGCATTCGACTCATTCCCTCGTCTTTGTTACGATAGATTGGGTGTGGTTCTGTATTTTGAGAGCATTGTACAAGTAAGCATATCTTTTATTTTACGTTAATAGCCTTGTATGCTTTGATTATGGGGGCGCTTCCCACGGGTCCCTAACGTGTTTGATTTTAATGGAAATCGCATGCTAAATAAGTGAAACATTAATTAAATAAAATTGGACTAACATCAGTATATAGGTTATTTCATTGCACTTCACACCTAACGCTCGGGGTGGACCGGATTGACCACGAATAACCCATAAATCCGAACCGGGGCGTTACAGAAAATCATCTTCAAATAAAATAAATTAATATGGATTTATAGTTTTTGGGTTCTTCCCTTTGTGACCCAAATCTGACCTATAGTTCACCCACATTTAAACCAAATTAATATTTTTTATAATCCATTTATGACCCCAAAACATTCTAACAAAATCCGAATAGGTTTTTACTGGGTAAGTTATGGGTTGGTCTATCTCTATCGGGCCATATTACCCGGCCTAGGTGTAATAAATAAAAGAACCAAGGAGGAGAAAATATAATTTGTTATAAAATGTTTATTTAAGTGGATGTCCACTTGTATTCTAGTCCACTAGTATTCCGCAATCATTAAGGGGTATATTGGATTACCTTATTGTGTATTATAAATATGAGTCATACCCTTTTAGTATTGATATATCAATGGAATGAAATACTCACTCCCTCTAAATTTTTCTTGGGTCCCTTTTTATTTTACAACACGTTATCAGCACAATGCACTTCCTCATTTACTATCTCGAGTTTGTGAGTTGTATGCAAAGGTATAAAAAAAACTTACATTCAAATGATCTCCATCATCAAACTTAGATCAATTAATTGGGACGTGAATACAAAAATCATCAGCGACTCAAAATCAAATTCATCCTTATTCTCTACATATTTGTAAGTATACTTCTATGTATTCATCTCATCTTTATATTCCTCTATATAATTTATACGGATGCATGATAAAATAAAACTTACAAATAACAACCCAATCATGAATCTTTGAAATTGAACTCATCAGCTTGCACTTAATTGATGTTGCTCCCTTAAACCATTTCACACGAACAAAATCTTTGACCAAAAATACTATTATCTTTTATTATAATTATATCATTATCATAGGTATAAGTTTCATGCAAAATTATAATATAATTTGCATATTGTATATTTAAAGATTCTCCTTATTTTTAGGTACTTACAGTTCCCTAAACTTTTACGTTTTTATATTTTTTTATCGATCGTGTTATATAAGTAATTCTCAACCACAAACTTTCTTGAATATTTATAGTTTCTCTATTAAATTTTGAAAATTACTCTTTGACTCCCATGTTTGTTCTAAGTTGTGATAACATTAAAATTTAGAACCAGAATTTCCATATTTTGTTATTCGGACCTGAAGTTCCTAATTATCATTCTAATTTGGGACCTGAAGTTCTCATATAAATTTTTTTATTTGGGACTGAAGATTCCATATAAATTTTCTTATTTGGGATGAGAAGTTCACAAATTTATTTTAAAATTGGAACATTCCATTTTTGGATATGAAAATGAAATATGCCGTAAAATCAAACCTGAAGTTTTGATTATTTTTATAATAGGGAAAGGGATAGTAAAAGTCTCGTAATAATTACTTATAACTCACAAGCTACAATAATATTGTAATCAAACATGAAATTTTGATTATTTGTATAATAAGGGCAAGGATATTAAATGTTCCATAATGATTACTTATATTTTGGGCCTGAAGTTCCAAATAATTTTACCCCTTATCAAACTTGAAGTTCGGATATAATTAGGTAGTGTGTTTAAAGTCTCTAAATATTTAATTGTCCTTATTATTGGAACCTGAAGTTCCCAAATAATTATTCGAATATGGAAATTGAATCTTCTCCGTTCAAATTTTGGGACGTGGAGTATGTAAATTATTTGGACCTAATGTGTTAAAAGAAAATATATCACAATCAAACCTGAAGTTTGATTGTCTAATGCCTCGGTATATACTAAGCGTCCCTAAATTATTTTTGCGATATGAGTATTCATATTTATTATTGTGACCAGAAGTTCACGAAATATTATATGTCATTGGGATATAAATATGTGGACCTAAAGCTCCAAGAAAATATATCATAAATCAAAACTTGAAGTTTTGTGTAACAACCCAGGTTTTTGGAGCTACTATTTTATACTATTTTGCCTGATGGGCTAATTTTATAAAATAGGGGATGTTGGAGTAAATATTTTTCTCGTGAAACTTAGGGATAATATTTACTATGTTTTGTCTATTTACCGTTATGAGAAGGTATATAGCGTTATATAGTGTATTATTGCGTCGTTATATGTAGAACGACTGTTATGACCTATACATAATATGGGGTTAAGTTAATGAAATAAAATGAGATTGGAACGTAAAAATAGTTCACACTTTCCCGAATGCCAAAATAGGGGGTGCGGTTGTTTTTAGAATAGTCGAGATAGTCGGAATAAGTGCCCAGTTGTAATTTTTGAGATTCGGGCATTTTTAAGGGGTTATGACTCAAATAGTGGTTACGAGTCATTTTAATGGTGTATTAGCAATTATATGTGGGGATTTATATTTTTAGACCCGTATAAACTCCCCCACCCCCCTTTCTTTTCTTCATTTTTGTGAAAGAAGCCAAAGGAGAGAGAGAGAGAAGAGAGAGTTGGGAGAAATGGAGAGAAAGAGAGATATGGAAGGTTTTGGCCGGATTTCCGTCACTACCGGAGGTGATCAGAGACTACGAACCTCGAGGCAAGTTTCTTACTTGCTAGATATTGATTTAATGTGATAAATTTGCATGTGTAGTTAATTTTGGAGGTTTAAACCCTAAATGGGTTTTTGGTTGATTTTTGTGTTAAACCCTTAAATCTTGTAGATTGTATGGTTTGGGGTTGTTATATGGGGTTATTTTGGTGTATAATTGTTAGGGTAGTGTTATTGGTGGAGGGGAATGAAGGAAGTAGAGGATTTTGGGTTTTAGGGTTCGGTTTTGGCTTTGCAGAAGAAAGGCTTTTCGTGGATCTGATAGGCGCGGTCGACCGCGGTCCTATGACCGGTCGACCGGTCATGCCAAAACTAGCTTACTGCTTTTGTTAGCAGACTAAACCTGTAAGGGCGGTCGACCGCGGTCCCTTGACCGGTCGACCGGTCCCCTATTTTTCACCTTTAATTCTCCTTAGTTTTCTTTAGCCCTTTTCTTTTAGGTTCAAGGTTTAGGATCCTTCCTTTGGGAAGTAATGGGGAGTCCTAGAGGGTTGTATTTGGGTAGACTAATATCCTAGGCCAAGAATGGAGATTTGGGTTTACCCGAGGGCTAGTTTGTATAGGTTAATGTCCGATTGGTATAGGAGGTTAACCTAAAGATAAATTGGAAGTTAAAATATTAATGTTAAGCTTTTGGGAGACACTCCCTTATGGAGACTCACCTTGAGGGTTTATGAAATTATATGAACGCTTGGAGGCTAGTCTGAAGTTAGTGGCACTTTGGGTCTTAGGTCATAAATAAAATATGACTTAATAAGAATGAAATGCACATTCTAAAACTTGGTGCTTAATGGCTAAATGGATGGTTTTTAGAAATGTAAAATATGATGTTTTCAAAAAGGAAAAGTAAAGTTTTTCATAAATGTTAATTTATGGATACACACCTCCCTAAATCGCTATCATAAGGGAAGTTGCGCGCGTTGTGGTGAAGCCTTCCTGGCTGTTGAGCAGGTTGGATATAGTCCCTAGGCCATATGGGCGTTTATTTATACTGCGCTGGTTAGGAGATTCCGGGTGTGGTATTGACTATCCCGCAGGCATATGGCCGCTTCCCGACATTTGGTAGGTTCCCAGGTTGTCTAGTATGATAGGCCCTGGAAGATGATAGTCATTTAGGGGCACGTCTAGTGGGGAAACCCGGAGGGACGGTCTTAGATTTATTAAAGCAATTCATGATAATGGATTGACTTTAATTACATTTCCTGGATGGAAAAAGGGAAATGGGTTATGGTTTGGCTTCGGTAACACTCCCGGATGGTAGAAGGGATGTGGAAGCATATGGTAAACAAAAGTATTTTTATGCTAATAAAAATGACTTTTGATTACACTTCCTGGATGGAAGAAGGGAAGTGGGATTTTATGAAAGAAATGGGTAAAGCACTTTTTATGATAATAAAACCTGCTTTAAATTATGTATTCTTCCTGAATGGAAGAAAGGAAATAAAATTGGTAAATAAGTTTGACATGGTAAACATTTGATAAAATGTTGTACCATTTATGTATATTCCTAAAGAAAGAAACTAGGAATTGTTCCAGTAGATGATGGATGGGTTTTATTTTATATTTTCTTTGTGTAGCTGTATATGTGACCTCTCACACCTATGCACACACATATATATTTATTATTTCGTGCTTAGGGCCTAATGGACCTCGACGATAAACCTTGCCTAAATAGTAGTGTATCGGGGGGGTTCCTTGTTTGGATTTCGCTTTGCGAGACACCCCACGCACGAATAGGGCATAGTGTTGAGACTGGGGAGAAGTTAGCCCTTCGTACTTAGGGTTAACTAAATCACCTCATGATATTGCGTTAGGTTACTGCTAGATTGAGAGGTGAGGATTATCTTATGCTATATGTGAGAGACATACGCATTTAACTCTCATGCATTTTTAGTCACATGGTAATCATATCAAACCGGGTCCTGACCTGTATCTATTTCTTTATTTCTGCATACTTTTTGCCATTACAGGTGCTCTACCGCATTGACACCCGTATTTACATTTCCATTCCAGTTGTCATGGAGCTACAGCATATTGAGGATGTACTAGGTTACTTGTGTAAGGACAAATTTCCAATCGAGTCATTTGTTATATTGGCTTAATTCCGTTGGACAAAACATTTTTGGGTCATACTGCATCAACGATCATTCAACACAAGGATTCAAGCACCGCATTCAAAGTTCACGCATCATCAATATTCATACCATGCTATTTATCCTACGAAGGTATATGACCTAAATACATTTTTATAAGTTGGAGTATTTTGACTAATCAAGAAATTTCAAATAAGCAAATGTTCATATATAAGCTATATTAATTTTGAAAAAGTCCTTGAATTAAATTGGAAAAATTTTGGGCAAAAATCAGATTCTCGTTCGAAGTTTAACCCAGGTCGTTCGAACGACCTGGTTCTAACGAAGTGGTGCCTCGTTAGTACTTCGTTAGAAGTTCGTTAAAAATATCGTTCGAACGACCTCGTTCGAACGAGATTTCTAACGACATCTAACCATCCTAAACTGGCACGCCGTTAGATAAGTCGTTCGAACGACATGTCGTTCGAACGAACTCGTTCGAACGAGTTTCGCCAGAATTGATTTTTTAAACTTATTTTTTAATGCAGTTTTTTCTACAACTGTTTTTTGCCCACTACTTTTTCAGTTATTTTCTAATGGACGAAAATTCAGTTTTATAACTTAAGGAAGATCATTTTTGAAAGATAACTTTTTTCATAACTTCCAACCTTTTTGATAAAAATCTCTCCAACATTTTTATCAATTTTTCAAATCAAAACCCCTTCATCAATTCACATTCAACAAGCAAGATTGCGGTGGATTTCTGCATTCAAGCTTCGAGGAGACGGTGGTTTTGGGCTTCGGTGGATACCGCAACACGAGGAGTGTTGAGCAAACGCGTTGGAGTTTCGCGAACTACAACTTCAGAGGTCGAGGACGACATAAGCATGTCTTGAGTGAGTCAATGTCTGTAAGTCTTTTGAGTCTCTTGTAAAACCTTTTGTTGTAGTGGATTTTGTCTAGGCCCAGCCGTTCGAGGTTTTTCCCATTTGGGTTTTCCTCGTACATCGGCGTGTTGTGGTTGGGATTTGCGCACTTTCATTTTATCATATCACCTAGATGCATGCTTAGGATAAAATGAATTTAATTGGAATTTTGTTCTTGCAAATTTGTTAAACTAAATTTAAAATTGAGTTAGAAGAATACATCTTTCATAGAAATAATTAAATTGGATTAAGTGTGTGTGTGTATTCTACGAATTATACTAAGACCATATAACCTTGCATCTTCAAATTGGTATCAGAGCTTGTTTCTATAAGTTATTTAGATGAATCCTGGAGGTTATATGGATAGTTTTTCGTCGAATAGACTACCTTTATTTGATGGATCAAATTATACCTATTGGAAAGCACGTATGAGATCCGCTCTTAAATCTATTGATGAACGTGTTTGGGTCACTGTTGAAAGAGGATGGTCCCCTCCTACAATGGTTGTTAATGATGAACGTATTTTGACTCCTGTTGAACAGTGGAGCGAGGAAGATTTAAAATGGTGTAACTTTAACTCAAAAGGATTAAATGCCTTATTTGGTGCCGTGTCTCCCGATGAATTTCGTCGTATAATGACGTGAGAAACATCAAAGGAAGCTTGGAACATTCTCCAAGTTACTCATGAGGGAACGAGTGTTGTTAAAGCATCAAAACTTCAAAACTTAACTACACAATTTGAAACTATCACCATGAAAGAAACTGAAACTTTTGATGAGTTCTATGCTCGTTTATCTGACATAGTCAACTCTTGCTTTAACTTAGGTGAAAGAATTCCTGAAAATCGTGTGGTTAAGAAAATACTTAGATGTCTTCCTAAGCGTTTCATTCCCAAAGTCACTGTACTTAATTCTTTAGGAAACCTAGATACCTTAAAACTTGAAGAACTTGTTGGTGATCTGCAAACGTATGAACTTGATATGTTTCCTAAAGATAACAAAGGGAAAGATAAGGGAGTAGCTTTAAAAGTTAAGAAAGTTGATGTGTCTGATTCTGATGAGTCTGACTTTGATTCTGATGATATAGCCTTATTTGCCAAAAAGTTTAAAAAATTTCTCAAATTTAAAAAACAAAACTCCAAATTTGAAAAACCTAAATTTGAGAATAAAAACAAAGGAGGAAATAAAAAGTTCACTAATCAGGATTCAAAGAAGTTCAATAAAGACAACTTTAAGAAGGATGATTCGGAAAGATGTTTTGAATGTGAGGGACGTGGTCATAGAGTTTTCGAGTGCCCCACAAAACTTAAAAGACAAGGCAAAGAAAAAGCTGTTTACAATGCTACTTTAAGCGACAGTGATAATGAGTCTGAAGACTCTGATGACTCTAACTCTCCTAGAAATAACTTCACTGTCTTTATGGCGAGCCTTGCTAGTAATTCGTGTGAGTCAAACCTTAATGTTGATAATTCTGAACATAATCTAGAGGTGGTTTCTACTCATTCTACTAGTAGTGATGAAAAAGAGAGTGACAGTGATATAGATGAGAGTGAACTACAAACTGCCTATTCCGAACTCTACAATGAATCTCTTCGCATTCAAAAAGTCAACAAAAGATTAACCTTGAAAGTTTGAACTTTAGAAAAAGAGTTGAAAGGCCTGAAGGAGAAGGAGGCCTTAGTCAGTCAACTCGAGGCTATTAAAATATCTCTTTCTGAAAAACTTATCGTGACTGGCAAAGAAAAATGTGACTTGATTATCTCCTTAGAAAGTGCTAACAAAGAACTTAATGAGTCTCATGAAATCAGAACATCTCTAGAAACTAAAATAGTCCAACTTGAAAAAGATCTCAAGTCCTCTCGTGAAGTTAAAGTCACACTCGAGGACAATTCAGGAAGAATGGGAAAACTGTTTCTAGGTCCTGTTTTAGGATATAAGGAGAAAGGTTATCAAGAAAGAAAGGGAATAGGATATGAAGAAGGAAATTCTTCAAAAGTCAAAACTGAACCTGTTGCTAAGTTTGTTACAAAATCTAATGTTCCTAAAGTTAATCCCTCTAAGAAACATTTAAAAGCTGGCCCAAAACAACCTTATGTATGTTCATATTGTCACAAACAGGGTCACCTTAAAGATTTTTGCTATAAACTTGGAAAGAACCCTCAATTCACAAATTCAAAACAACCTTACAGCTCCTTAGCTAATCTTAAGAGTTAAGTTGAGTACCTTGTCAATACTTCTAAAAATCTAATGGAAGAGTTTCTTAGGTTCTCTAATGTCAAAAGAAATAACTCTAATTATAAGACTAGAGCCAATCAAAGGAAGAAAACTACTCAAACTTGGGTTAAGAAAAATCAAAACAAGAAAGCTTTTGTCGCTCACGTTGCTCTTAAGGCACAAAATACCTCTCAATGGTACTTTGATAGTGGTTGTTCTAGACATATGACGGGCGATAAATCTCTTTTTACTACTCTCGAAAACCATAAAGATGGTAAAGTTACTTTTGGGGATGGTAGCAAGTCCCAAATTATTGGTAGAGGTTCTATTGAAATCTCAGGTTTCCCAAAACTTGAAAATGTTCTTTATGTTGAGGGTCTAAAGGCTAATTTGTTAAGTATTAGCCAACTGTGTGATGATAATCTTGATGTGAAATTTAGTCAATCGGAGTGCATCATTTATGATCAATCAGGTGAACCGATTTTACATGGTGTTAGAACCAGTGACAATTGCTATGGCATCATTCCAAAATCTTCTTTAGTCTGCAATAATGTAAAAACCTCTTCTACCGATCTTTGGCATCAAAGATTAGGTCATGTTAACTTTAGAGATCTTGACAGACTTGTGAGAAAAGAGCTTGTTCGTGGCTTACCGCCACTAGGAAAGCCAACATCCACCATTTGCGGACCGTGTCATTTTTAAAACAAATCAAAAGTCCTCATACAAAGATAAACTCGATAACAACATCTCGTGTCCTAGAATTGATACACATGGACCTTATGGGTCCTACTCGTACCGAGAGTATAGGAGGAAAAAGATACATCTTGGTTATGGTGGATGATTTCTCTAGATACTCTATTGTAGGCTTTTTGAGAGAGAAATCTGAAACAGTTGACTTTCTTACTGTTAAATGTAGAGCTCTTCAAAATCTTCACGGTGTTACTATAAACCGTTTTAGGAGTGATAATGGAACCGAATTCAAGGAATTCGGTGTGAATGCCTTCTGTGATGAAATAGGAATAAAACATGAATTCTCGGTCGTTCGAACCCCTCAACAAAATGGTATAGTTGAACGTAAAAATCGAACGATCCAAGAAATGGCAAGATCCATGCTCCTTGGAAGAAATGTGGCTCGTAGGTTTTGGGCCGAAGCGGTTAACACTGCTTGTCACACGGTTAATAGAGTTTATTTGCGTCCTAACACTAACAAAACTCCTTATGAATTGTGGACGGGTAAGAAACCCAATTTGTCCTATTTTAGAGTGTTCGGAAGTCCATGCTATATTCTTAGAGATAGAGAACTTCTAGGAAAATTTGACTCGAGGAGTGATGAGGGTATTTTCCTAGGATACTCTCAAAATAGTAGAGCTTTTAGAGTCTTTAACTTAAGCAACTCTAAAGTAATGGAATCCATTAATGTGGTCATAAAAGATGATGCTCCGGCCACACAAATTAATAATGAGGAAGTTTTATCATGTGAGTGTGATGTTGAGTCAAATGATGAAAGTATTGTTTTTCAAAATGATTTGGGTGTTCCATCTACCGATAAAAGGGAAGTTACTCCTTGGGTGCGTAAAAATCATGATACTTCACAAATTATAGGAGATCCCGAGGTAGGTGTCAAGACTAGGGCGCAATTAGAAAATGAAGTTACTTATCTCTGTTATACTTCTACTATTGAACCTAAAAACTATAAAGAAGCCCTAAAAGATGAACATTGGATTAATGCTATGCAAGAAGAATTGTTTCAATTTAAGAAAAATGATGTTTGGGAATTAGTCCCTAGGCCTTCTAATACCAATGTCATTGGCACTAAATGGATTTTTAAAAACAAAATGGATGAAAATGGTGTCATTGTTCGAAACAAGGCTAGATTAGTGGCTCAAGGGTATACTCAAATAGAAGGTGTTGACTTTGAAGAAACTTTTGCTCCTGTTGCTAGGTTAGAATCAGTTCGTCTCTTACTTGCCATCGCATGTCATCTTCAATTTAAATTATATCAAATGGATGTCAAAAGTGCTTTTTTAAATGGTATTATCCAAGAGGAAGTATATGTTGAACAACCAAAAGGGTTTGAGGACCCAACTCATCCTACTCATGTCTTCTTTTTAAAGAAAGCTTTATATGGCTTAAAACAAGCCCCCCGTGCTTGGTATGAAAGACTCACTTCTTATCTCCTTTCTCGTGGCTTTTTGAGAGGGGGAGTAGATATGAAACTTTTTGTTCGACGAAATGAAAAAGGTATTCTTGTTGCTCAAGTTTATGTCGACGACATAGTGTTTGGGTCTACATGTGATAAACATACTCAAATTTTTTCCAAAGAAATGCACAATGAATTTGAAATGAGTATGGTAGGTGAACTTACCTTCTTTCTAGGTCTTCAAGTTCGTCAACTCAAAAATGGAATATTTTTGTCCCAAACTAAGTATGCTAAAGACCTTGTTAAGAAATTTAATATGGAATCCGCTAAACATGCTCGTACTCCCATGAGCTCCTCTATTAAACTTAGTAAAGACACCGATGGAAAAGATGTATATCATACACTCTTTAGAAGTATGATAGGTAGTTTACTTTACCTAACTGCGAGTCGTCCAGATATTTCCTTTAGTGTAGGAGTTTGTGCTCGTTATCAAGCCGCACCAAAAGAGTCTCACTTACTTGCTATTAAACGTATCATCAAATATGTTAGTGGGACCCTGTCTTTTGGCATTTGGTACTCCTTTGACACCAATGATTATCTATCGGCATATTCAGACGCCGATTGGGCAGGAGATGTTGATGGATGTAAAAGTACATCCGGCGGTTGTTTCTATTTTGGAAGTGCACTTGTCTCATGGATGAGCAAGAAACAAAATTCTATCTCCTTGTCCACGGCGGAGGCCGAATACATTGCCGCTGGGAGTTGTTGCACTCAACTCATTTGGATGAAACAAATGTTGGAAGATTACGGCATTTCCCAAGGCACTATGACTATTTATTGTGATAATACTAGTGCAATCCATATTTCCCGTAATCCCGTTCAACATTCTAGAACCAAGCATATTAAGATCCGTGAACATTTCATTCGTGACTTGGTTGAAGAGAAAATTGTTTCTCTAAGCTTCGTTCCTACCGATCAACAGTTGACCGATATCTTTACTAAACCTCTAGATGCCCTTAGGTTTGAAAACCTTAGGAACTCAATTGGGGTTTGCTCCATTGATTGAGATCGAAGCCGTTTATCTAGTTTAGGTTGCTTCTCTTGCATATCTATTTACCTATGAACTAGATTTCCTTTGTATATATTTTATTCAAAAAACTCAAAAATATTTTTTTTATTTTCTTCATTTTCAAGGAAAACGGGAATGGTTAGATAATGCTATCAAAACTTTTGTCCATATGGCTTTGTGGTCGATGTATTCAAATCCCTATCTTTTTCCATGTTCACGTGGCCTACGATGAATAGTTAATCCATACATGGTTTATCTTGTGCACAATAATGCTTTGTTTTATGATATATAATGTTGTGATTTCCTCACATATTTGCCTTTTGCACACACCGTACACGGAATATTTCGAATATCTTGTTCACATTGTACTTGCAAAGTGAGATTTGGTGTTGTCTTCTCAATCCTGTCACATCCATTATAAGCAATCGAAATTGTGCATGATCATCCGTTGCCCGGATTGAAACAAAATGACCATATTCTTCCGGTTGATTTCCGTTTCTAGCAATGGAACCGAGCTGCGAAAAACATCAAAGTTTTTGCGTGAAAAGCCTCTATTTGCATATTCAGATGTGTGACTAAAATAGAAGCATTGAAAATGATATATATACAATGCAAAGCCAAAATAATAGGCTTGATTGAGTCTTCAAAAGATTCGTCTCAATCTATTTGATATTTTTGGGAGATATAAGTTGAAGATCAACGGGCATGCACATTTCATTAATTTATTGCTTTCTTCTTGTGACTTTATTGGCGAGAGAATCATCTATTTTGTATGCTTGTTACATTCGTGGTTCAGTGTTCAACAATATTTCATTTTTGACACAAGGCTCATCTGAGTGAATATTGCTCGTATATATTGTTTGGCATTTCGCACTTGAACAAATGTTGTGGCTAAAGACTTTCACGCGTATTGTTCACACCCCTACATTTCCGCTCCCACCATTTGGATATGTTGGCTCGAGCTAGGATTAATACAATCACATTTTTGGAAATGTTCTGGCCATCCCAATTCCTGATATTATGGTATTTTTCAATCTATTTTATAACACATTTTTTTTCAAAATTTTCAATTTTCGTTAGAAATTCTCGTTCGAACGAGATTTCTAACGACATTTTTTAGCCCCAAACTGTCTCGTCGTTCGAACCACCTTCTAACGAGGTATCTAATGACCCGAGGCTGTCTCGTCGTTCGAAATATCGTTCGAACGACAATTTTCGTTCGAACCACCTTCTAACGAGGCATCTCACGATCCGAGGCTGTCTCGTCGTTCGAACCCCTCGTTCGAACGACATTACTCGTTCGAACGACCTGCAGTTAAAACGGTCAGATCCTCTTCCCCCAAAACCTGCCACTTCTCCCATTTTTTCAAACCCACGATTCCTAATACCCCATTTCCCCTCTTTCCCAGATTTTTCTCACCCTTCTCTTCCACTTTCCCCTCTACATTTCTCTCTCTCTCTCCCACGATTTTATCCCTCTTCCCACTCTCTTTCTATTTCCCTCTTTCCTCTTTCCTCAACACTTCACCCATTCCCTCCTCCACGAATTTGTGCTGCTTCTTCTCCTTCCATTCCAGGTATTTTTTTTTTCTTTTCTTTTACTCTCTTACGATATATATCTACTTATATATATATGTATATATATATTTCTATCTATCTATATATATAAATTATATAACTATTCTATAATCTATATTTCGCTTTCTTCTGAAATTTCTACTATATATATCAATATTGATATACACACGCATATCATATCCATATATATATATATCTATATCTATATATCTATATATGTATATCCATATACATATATATATCTATATATATCTATATATCTATATATATATATGTATATCCATATACATATATATATCTCTATATATATATATCTCTCTATATATATATATTTATATATATATTTCTGCTGTTGGGGCCAATTTTCACCAATCGATTCTCAATTTTTTTCCCAACTTGTCTATATATGCATGTGTATATCCCACATTTTTTTTGGGGCTGCCTTTCTTGTATATTTGTATATGTTGCCCCTGATTAAAATATCTCCCATGAATATTGTATTTTTTTAAATGCACATTCAGTTACTATTCATGGAATTTATTTTAATCCAATTTTTTATTTTTCCTTTATTTTTTATTTCTCAAGGAGTATGGGATTTTTGCTGATTGGTTGTTCGTTTATTGGTGTAATCGGTGGTTCGGTTGGATTGTATTCGGGTAGGTTCTAGTTTTTATCAGTTTTTCCATGGCTCGTAATCGCCGCCAACGCCGACTTAGCGATTCCCCCGAGGAACGCACCACGTCCTCGGATGAGGAATCCCGGAGTATTCCCGACCTAAAACTCCGTTGGCGCACCCTTTCCCAACATACCCGCTATCACACCCAAGGGTTTGCAACCCGTTCTGTTGTACGGGAGAAAGTGATTAATCTCCCCTCCCTCCACGGCACAAACGTGCATTCATGGTTATCTGATTTAGGGTGGGACCCACTCTTCTCCCTCACCGATGTTGTTTTTCCCGACATAGTACGGGAATTTTATTTTAGCCTGATTAATAGGGATACTCATCTTTACACTCGGGTGCGAGGTCGGGAGATTCTAGTCACTCCCGACTCGATTGCTCAAATCCTTCCCCTCCCTCGGGTAAATAATCCCTCTTTTCCATGGACATCCGAGACCACCCCCGATCCTACTCTAGTTTTTAACACCGTTTTTAGGATTCTTCCTTCCGACACGGTTACTATTTTTCATAAAAATTTACATCCCGATTTTATGGTCCTTAATTGGATCGTTTGTGCCTGCCTTCTCCCTCGTGCCAACACCACCCAAATCACCAAACAACACGTGGATCTCATGTTTGCTATAAGCATTAGGGCCCACATTGACCTTCCCTCCTATCTTTATAGCGTGATCCGGTCTGTTAGGGTTCTTCCCGCCAGCCCCACTCGCCAGGCCCTCCCATTTACGGCCCTTATCACCCGTATTTGTCTTGCCGCCGGTTGCCCCCGTGTGTCCACCGATATCCCCACCCCAAAATACCAAACCGTTGACCTCACCTCCATTAGTCGCTCCCGTGGTCATTTGCCACCGGATACCCCTCACCTCACCCCCTCCGCCTCCTCCCACTCCGCCACCTCATCTCACCCCGCTCCCAGTCGTCCAGCTCCCTCCCGCTCTGTCCATCACCCCGCCCCTTCCCAGCTTCCCACACCCGTTGCGTCGGAGGATTTTATGTTTTTGCGTTCACAGGTGGAACAATTTCAGGAGGACCGCCGCCAGGACCGCACACTTATGCAGGAGCTCATTATGACTATGCAGCAGGACCGCGAGGCCCAAGCCCGTCGAGAAGCCGCCCGGGAGGAAGCCCAGGCACGTCGGGATGAAGCCCAGGCTCGTCGGGACTCTCTCCTCTTAGAGCATCTTGCTGCCCTCCGCCATATGGAGATGCGCCGCGGGGCAGGTTCTTCCGGCACCAGCTCTTTTCCCGATGTCACTCCACCTGCTAATCCTGCCTCTTGATGTCCTTGGCTCATTTCCTATTTATTTTTGTTTGTGAGGCTGAGTGATTTATTATCTCTTGTATTGGTTTTATTTACTTTAGTTCTTTCATTGTATGAACCGTACCTATTTCCCATTTCAACTTCCTTAATGCAGTCTTAGTATGTCAATATTATTCTTCATTATTTCTATTTCCTGCCTTGTTATTTATTCTCATTTCTTTTGCAGGCCCCCTTATCCCTTTGTCTTTTCCGGGCAAAAAGGGGGAGAAAGTTTTACTTAATATGAATTCATATTTAGGGGGAGTTTGATAAATTTGGGTAATTTAATTGACATTTCATATTCATTGCAATTAATAATAATTTTATTGAATTAAGTTATTATAATTAAATTTCCAAATTGATTCTAATATTGACCTTATGCACAATTAAGGGGGAGTTAAACTGTTCATATTGAATATTGAGGCATTTATGCACCATGCACAAAATATTCTATCGCATTGTCTTATATATAACATCTCTCTATTTCCCCATGCGTTTATGAATTTGTTGTTTCATGTGTGTAGGATACATCTCCTACTCCTTTGCAGCTCGTCAGTCTAGTCTTTGTGTCTGTATTTTTTTTGGGTTTTAGGGACGGGACTTAGATACGGCTTGACGGCTGGCTTAGCAAATTCAATCTTTTATTTATTTATTTTTTATTTTGTTTTGTCCCGGAATAGCCAAAGGGGGAGATTTGTAAGGACAAATTTCTAATCGAGTCATTTGTTATATTGGCTTAATTCCGTTGGACAAAACATTTTTGGGTCATACTGCATCAACGATCATTCAACACAAGGATTCAAGCACCGCATTCAAAGTTCACGCATCATCAATATTCATACCGTGCTATTTATCCTACGAAGGTATATGACCTAAATACATTTTTATAAGTTGGAGTATTTTGACTAATCAAGAAATTTCAAATAAGCAAATGTTCATATATAAGCTATATTAATTTTGAAAAAGTCCTTGAATTAAATTGGAAAAATTTTGGGCAAAAATCAGATTCTCGTTCGAAGTTTAACCCAGGTCGTTCGAACGACCTGGTTCTAACGAAGTGGTGCCTCGTTAGTAGTTCGTTAGAAGTTCGTTAGAAATGTCGTTCGAACGACCTCGTTCGAACGAGATTTCTAACGACATCTAACCATCCTAAACTGGCACGCCGTTAGATAAGTCGTTCGAACAACATGTCGTTCGAACGAACTCGTTCGAACGAGTTTCGCCAGAATTGATTTTTTAAACTTATTTTTTAATGCAGTTTTTTCTACAACTGTTTTTTGCCCACTACTTTTTCAGTTATTTTCTAATGGACGAAAATTCAGTTTTATAACTTAAGGAAGATCATTTTTGAAAGATAACTTTTTTCATAACTTCCAACCTTTTTGATAAAAATCTCTCCAACATTTTTATCAATTTTTCAAATCAAAACCCCTTCATCAATTCACATTCAACAAGCAAGATTGCGGTGGATTTCTGCATTCAAGCTTCGAGGAGACGGTGGTTTTGGGCTTCGGTGGATACCGCAACACGAGGAGTGTTGAGCAAATGCGTTGGAGTTTCGCGGAATACAACTTCAGAGGTCGAGGACGACATAAGCATGTCTTGAGTGAGTCAATGTCTGTAAGTCTTTTGAGTCTCTTGTAAAACCTTTTGTTGTAGTGGATTTTGTCTAGGCCCAGCCGTCCGAGGTTTTTCCCATTTGGGTTTTCCTCGTACATCGACGTGTTGTGGTTGGGATTTGCGCACTTTCATTTTATCATATCACCTAGATGCATGCTTAGGATAAAATGAATTTAATTGGAATTTTGTTCTTGCAAATTTGTTAAACTAAATTTAAAATTGAGTTAGAAGAATACATCTTTCATAGAAATAATTAAATTGGATTAAGTGTGTGTGTGTATTCTACGAATTATACTAAGACCATATAACCTTGCATCTTCAACTTGTATTAGACGCTTCTTTCTATTGAACGTTAGTTAAGTTCAGTATTTCTTATTCGGGCGTGTTTGCCCAAGGTTTTGCACTCATTCATTATATTGTAAATATTGAATTGTAATACTCGATGTATTATTTGTATTGGTCTGTGCACCGACAGCTTATTCGGTGATTATTTATTGTATTGTCATACTTCATTCATCGATTTTTGATACCCACCGTTTTTACAAATGGGATTGTCTAAGTGTTTTCTTTTCTTTTCAAATTTTTTTAGATTTGACAGTCCGTTTTCCAAAATAGTTGGTGGTTATCTCATACTATTATTTTAATCGACAGTGATGCTAAGAATGGACCATCTATGATTCCTGTGATTATTAGGGTATTGGGCTGGCCACCTATTATTTTAGTAGGCGGGTTGTCACAGATGGTATCAGAGAATTAGGATCTAGAGTCCTTAGGGATCTGTGCGGATGTTCTACGTCTTCTGCGTTTTTTCTCTGTTTGATGTAAAGCCTTAGGAATAAGGTCGTTGAATTCTCTTGTGAGATTTCGTTCTCCTGCTATGGTATGAGAACCCCGAAGATCTTCTGCGCGTTCGTGTTAGACTTGTAAGTCGTTAGATGAAGGTCGTTGAGGAAGGCCGTTGTGTAGGCGTCATAGAATGGGATTACTATAAGCTGTAGGTTGTGGTTGGGAATAGGGGCCGTTTTCAAGGTCTCTTCCCTTGTAGCATTATCCTATATTGCTGCTGTGACTACTAAGAACAGTGGAAATAGTTTTTCCCAAGTACCGCTGTCGGTAGAGAGTGGTACTATGCTTGGGATTCCAAGCAATGTTAATTCGGAGCTGAGAGGTCCTTGACAAGGACCACATGTTGAAGTTCGGTTGGATGGAGGGAACGGTAGTCGCCTCTTTATGGTGGGGCAGAATGTTTTTCCCATAGAGAGGGCCTTTCAATGGGAATGCTAGGCTCGTAAGTAAGTGTTGGAAACACTTCCGGAGAAGTAGTGTTCAAGAGACCCCATTGGTGGACATCCACCCGGGGAAGACTAATGGAGCTAAGGTCGGGGAGGTGGGTACAATGTTCTCCTTGCTGAAGGGGAGTAAGGGAATTACACGTTTTGATCTTGTCGATTGAAGATAACCGACAAGGATGGGACGCCTAGTTGGGACATTGATGGAAGTAGTTTGGATCGGTTAAGACTAGAATCACGTGTCTTGGAACCAGCGGAAGAGGCCAAGGAGATTGGCTAGTATGTTGGTGGGACTTTCCATTTAAGATGTGAGTGGTGCATTCCTTAGGTAAGATGGAGTAGTAGGGTGTTAACCCTAGGACCGGGTGTGTATATAGAGCTGGGAATAGTATCGGTATTTCCTTTATAGTAAGTATACTTATATAGCTTCCTTGATAGGGAGGCTTTATATTTTTCTTTTCACTCGTTATGGGGCGAGTGGTGTTATGTGTAGTGCGTGCTACTTGTATTATATGTAATATACGAGTATAGATACTCTTGGATGGGTTGGTGTGATAGCGAGTGAACAAATTGCGAGGCTATCATATCTCTAGTTCTAGAAGAAAGAGCTAGTGGCTCTATAATATCCCCCCTGGATACAGGTTGAGACTTTATAGAGGTGGTTTACGGTATGTAAGTAGTTTTTTTTTAATTTTTTTTTTGTTTATTATTTGTTTGTCTTGCTTTATTCTTTTTTCCTTGATTGCTTGCTTCCTTTAATTGCTTTGCTTGTGTAGGATATGCCTTATCTCCACGACCGGCTAGTTAAGGGGATTGTGTGGAGGGGTTCCTTGTTTGGATTTCGCTTTGCGAGACGCTCCACACATGAACCTTAACGACGTTGGGAGTGGAGAGATGTGCATTTTCTTTTCTTTTATTTGTTCTTTCTTTTCTTTTTCTGTTGGTTAAGTGCTGGGTTGGAATTTCGCCAAGAATCACGTATATGAGTGATTAAGGGCTATGCCGATGTGCGATATATGTGAGCACAATGATAGTTTTCCTCTGATCGATGTGGGGAAGACTAAGATTATGAAAGTCTGATGGAGACTTAGGGTTGTGTCTTAATGAGAAGGCCATTTATAACCAGGTGTATCTGTATTTTGGGATAAAGTATCTGTGGCATCCTACATAAAGTAAATGCCTCAGTTGATTGTTATGGTAGGACGTAGGCGTATATATGTATTATTAGAGTTTCGAGTTAGGATTCCGTCGACTCCGATCATGTGTCTTCGACCGACAATGCGAGGTAGTAGTGTAATGGGAGGGTTCCTTGTTTGGATTTCGCTTCGGCAAGACGTCCCACGCATGAAACCGAGCTAATATCGGAAGTCGGGAAAGGTCTTGGACACTAGGAATATATTTAGTATTATATCTACGACTAGACTAGGATAGGTAGATAGATCGGCTTTAGGATTCTTAGGAGGCTAGGACCTTAGGGCACGTGACGTTATTTTAGAGGGTGGTTGGGAGTTGACTACAATAGGTTTGTGGGTTAACTCTAAATAGGATTTGGTCCCTAGATCGAGAAGTATGGAATCTCGAGAAGTTGATGTATAAGCTGACTTTTTCCTCCTGCACTCATGTTGTTATGATCAAGAGTGGATTCAACGAATGAGTCTTGGCCAGGAACGAGAAGTGTTAACGCGGGAGCATGGACTTCTTGTTCCTGTGTCTCACACTTTTACGAATTGTCGTCCCCCGCTTGATGAAGAGTTAGTAGCGGTAGTATTTGCCTTAAAGACTTAGAGGCATCTCTCCTGGGCAGGAATTTGGGTCTTTTCACGAGCAACAAGTTTGTGATCGTGAAGGGCTATCGATAGGATATTCCCTTCGCTAAGGCAATGCGAACGGGAGTAGTATAGGCGCCAAGTAGAAATCGTCAGAGAGTTTATTCGTGGCATGGACTGCCAAGTAGAACGAGTTTTACCGAGGGGGGGGGCTCCATTGTAAGAGCATTTATGTCCATGATTGACCCTATCACCTACTTGTGTGCAAAGAATAGCTAGGAGCGAGGAATGGGTAAATCCATGGACATTTTTATCGAATTGCCGATAATGTAACGGTCATCGTCCTAGTTGAGAAAACTGTGGATCATTGGACCAATCGCTGCTTACTCAATGGAAACAGGCAGACTAAGTACTGGAGAGTACGCCCAGCCCTGTGTGATGGAGTTTTAGATCTATATACGGTTCCTATCAAACAGTGGTGAACTGAGAGAGATATTTGTGTCTTGGTACTGGTAAAGTTTCCAGGAAGAAATGGGAACCGTGTGGATATGGGGTATATCCTACCACCCATAAGTGGATGGGTGGGTTTGATTCAAAGGAAAGATCGGAGCAGTAGTTTTATGAATCAAATTTCCATACAATAGTTTGGATCGTTTCCTATAAGTATGATGTCGTGGGTGGTCTAGTATTGTTTGCGGTGTGTCTTGTCTGTTCGTTGGAAAGGAACCAGTGAATGGTATATCTCTTTGATTAAAGATGTTCCGAGGGTATTTCTTAAATGATTGGGCCCATTGATCCGAATTCTTTTGAGAACTACGCCAAGGCGTATAGGGTTTGTAGTATTGGGGTTAGCGATTGTAAGTAGTGTAGTATTCCCTAGTAAGGGTGTAGCGTGTTTCGTCAAGTAGGGCAATTTGTGCCCAAGGGGTGTAGGTATCTCGTCCCTGAGTAGAATGGTATGATCGATAGTCGTGAGGGACGATTTGGCGCTACGTTATCGCTTAATGATGTGGACTGAGATCGAATAGTGATGACCTTAGTCTGTGACCTATGGGGGCGCTGCATTATAGAGGTGTTTGCTAGTATGATAGCACGTTTTTGGTATAGTATACCCTTTATATGGTTATGGGTTGCGCCTGAATTTTGAGGACAAAATTCCCCTTTAAGGGGGGGAGTATGTAACAACCCAGGTTTTTGGAGCTACTATTTTATACTATTTTGCCTGATGGGCTAATTTTATAAAATAGGGGATGTTGGAGTAAATATTTTTCCCGTGAAACTTAGGGATAATATTTACTATGTTTTGTCTATTTACCGTTATGAGAAGGTATATAGCGTTATATAGTGTATTATTGCGTCGTTATATGTAAAACGACGGTTATGACCTATACATAATATGGGGTTAAGTTAATGAAATAAAATGAGATTGGAACGTAAAAATAGTTCACACTTTCCCGAATGCCAAAATAGGGGGTGCGGTTATTTTTAGAATAGTCGAGATAGTCGGAATAAGTGCCCAGTTGTAATTTTTGAGATTCGGGCATTTTTAAGGGGTTATGACTCAAATAGTGGTTACGAGTCATTTTAATGGTGTATTAGCAATTATATGTGGGGATTTATATTTTTAGACCCGTATAAACTCCCCCACCCCCCTTTCTTTTCTTCATTTTTATGAAAGAAGCCAAAGGAGAGAGAGAGAAGAGAGAGTTGGGAGAAATGGAGAGAAAGAGAGATATGAAAGGTTTTGGCCGGATTTCCGTCACTACCGGAGGTGATCAGAGACTACGAACCTCGAGGCAAGTTTCTTACTTGCTAGATATTGATTTAATGTGATAAATTTGCATGTGTAGTTAATTTTGGAGGTTTAAACCCTAAATGGGTTTTTGGTTGATTTTTGTGTTAAACCCTTAAATCTTGTAGATTGTATGGTTTGGGGTTGTTATATGGGGTTATTTTGGTGTATAATTGTTAGGGTAGTGTTATTGGTGGAGGGGAATGAAGGAAGTAGAGGATTTTGGGTTTTAGGGTTCGGTTTTGGCTTTGCAGAAGAAAGGCTTTTCGTGGATCTGATAGGCGCGGTCGACCGCGGTCCTATGACCGGTCGACCGGTCATGCCAAAACTAGCTTACTGCTTTTGTTAGCAGACTAAACCTGTAAGGGCGGTCGACTGCGGTCCCTTGACCGGTCGACCGGTCCCCTGTTTTTCACCTTTAATTCTCCTTAGTTTTCTTTAGCCCTTTTCTTTTAGGTTCAAGGTTTAGGAACCTTCCTATGGGAAGTAATGGGGATTCCTAGAGGGTTGTATTTGGGTAGACTAATGTCCTAGGCCAAGAATGGAGATTTGGGTTTACCCGAGGGCTAGTTTGTATAGGTTAATGTCCGATTGGTATAGGAGGTTAACCTAAAGATAAATTGGAAGTTAAAATATTAATGTTAAGCTTTTGGGAGACACTCCCTTATGGAGACTCACCTTGAGGGTTTATGAAATTATATGAACGCTTGGAGGCTAGTCTGAAGTTAGTGGCACTTTGGGTCTTAGGTCATAAATAAAATATGACTTAATAAGAATGAAATGCACATTCTAAAACTTGGTGCTTAATGGCTAAATGGATGGTTTTTAGAAATGTAAAATATGATGTTTTCAAAAAGGAAAAGTAAAGTTTTTCATAAATGTTAATTTATGGATACACACCTCCCTAAATCGCTATCATAAGGGAAGTTGCGCGCGTTGTGGTGAAGCCTTCCTGGCTGTTGAGCAGGTTGGATATAGTCCTTAGGCCATATGGGCGTTTATTTATACTGCACTGGTTAGGAGATTTCGGGTGTGGTCTTGACTATCCCGCAGGCATATGGCCGCTTCCCGACGTTTGGTAGGTTCCCAGGTTGTCTAGTATGATAGGCCCTGGAAGATGATAGTCATTTAGGGGCGCGTCCAGTGGGGAAACCCGGAGGGACGGTCTTAGATTTATTAAAGCAATTCATGATAATGGATTGACTTTAATTACATTTCCTGGATGGAAGAAGGGAAATGGGTTATGGTTTGGCTTCGGTAACACTCCCGGATGGTAGAAGGGATGTGGAAGCATATGGTATACAAAAGTATTTTTATACTAATAAAAATGACTTTTGATTACACTTCCTGGATGGAAGAAGGGAAGTGGGATTTTATGAAAGAAATGGGTAAAGCACTTTTTATGATAATAAAACCTGCTTTAAATTATGTATTCTTCCTGAATGGAAGAAAGGAAATAAAATTGGTAAATAAGTTTGACATGGTAAACATTTGATAAAATGTTGTACCATTTATGTATATTCCTAAAGAAAGAAACTAGGAATTGTGCCAGTAGATGATGGATGGGTTTTATTTTATATTTTCTTTGTGTAGCTGTATATGTGACCTCCCACACCTATGCACACACATATATATTTATTATTCCGTGCTTAGGGCCTAATGGACCTCGACGATCAACCTTGCCTAAATAGTAGTGTATCGGGGGGGTTCCTTGTTTGGATTTCGCTTTGCGAGACACCCCACGCACGAATAGGGCATAGTGTTGAGACTGGGGAGAAGTTAGCCCTTCGTACTTAGGGTTAACTAAATCACCTCACGATATTGCGTTAGGTTACTGCTAGATTGAGAGGTGAGGATTATCTTATGCTATATGTGAGAGACATACGCATTTAACTCTCATGCATTTTTAGTCACATGGTAATCATATCAAACCGGGTCCTGACCCGTATCTATTTCTTTGTTTCTGCATACTCTTTGCCGTTACAGGTGCTCTACCGCATGGACACCCGTATTTACATTTCCATTCCAGTTGTCATGGAGCTACAGCATATTGCGGATGTAGTAGGTTACTTGTATTAGACGCTTCTTTCTATTGAACGTTAGTTAAGTTCAGTATTTCTTATTCGGGCGTGTTTGCCCAAGGTTTTGCACTCATTCATTATATTGTAAATATTGAATTGTAATACTCGATGTATTATTTGTATTGGTCTGTGCACCGACAGCTTATTCGGTGATTATTTATTGTATTGTCATACTTCATTCATCGATTTTTGATACCCACCATTTTTACAAATGGGATTGTCTAAGTGTTTTCTTTTCTTTTCAAATTTTTTTAAATTTGATAGTCCGTTTTCCAAATAGTTGGTGTTTATCTCATACTATTATTTTAATCGACAGTGATGCTAAGAATGGACCATCTATGATTCCTGTGATTATTAGGGTATTGGGCTGGCCACCTATTATTTTAGTAGGCGGGTTGTCACATTTTGATTATTCACGGGGTATGTATTTTTAAAGTTCTCTAAATAATTATTCATAAGTTGGACCTAAAGTTTTAAAAAAATATTATTTTTGTTAGGATTAGTTTTAAAATAAATTGCATATTTAAACATATCTTTTCAAGTTCTCGGCTTTTTATTTTCTTTATTAAGCAAAATGTCTTTTTAAATACTCTATCACATTAATGGTTTCACCGTTAAATTTTTATCAGTTGATCTTTGACTTCTTTTGAGTGTTAAATTACTATTAATGGTATTTAATTTTAACTCCTTTTCATATTTTAATTATTTAATATACATTGGAGCCCTGAGAATATGTAGAGCATGTAAAAAAAAATAATCCCCTCATTTTATTATAAAGAGACTGATTATTATTAGTTGAAGTTAATAAAAATTATTTAGCATTTGTTTGAAAGATTATCTAATATTTTTATCCCTTAATCAAATCTGAATATTTGATATGAATGAGCATTTATTGTGCTTCGACATTCGTAATGTTGAACTTGAAATTCAAATATTTGTGTAGAACCAGAACTTCTCATATACAAGTGATAAAAACTTTAATTTTTACACATAATTCTCACGGGACACTTTGTGAGTTATTTTAATACATGACCTAAAGTCCTAGGTTTTAATTTGATAATTTATGTGAACCTGAAGATTCATATACATGTGACATTAAATAAAGAACCTTAAGTTCTCATTACTTTTCAAAACGAAATATTTGTCAGCATTATATATTAAAAACCCAAAGTCTCTTCATTTCGAGCCTCAAGTCTCTCACATATTATAAGATTATGAACTTTTGATTCATTAGTTATTAACTCAAAGTTTTAAAATTTAATTGGCAAAGTTTTTGTTACTTATCTCATTCTTTAATTAGTTGGTAATGATATTATGTGATATTTTTAAATACTTCCCCTTCTTGGAGATTGGTCAACAAAAGTTTTATCATAAAATATATTATTATATTCTTAAGCATCTCTATATTCCACTCTTGATTCTTTAAAGTGGCAATTATGAACAATCAATATGTTATGACATTTGTTAAGCAGACAATGAACATCTCACGCTATTGTGAAAAATCATAAGTTTTTTCTAACTTGGTGTGTAATATAGTAAAGGTTTTAACCATAGTTAAACCTAAGGCTATGGAAGAGACTATGTGATATTGTTATTTGGTACCCTGCCATACATATGAGATAAGTCATATAAAAGCAATTCCTGAAGTAATTTGTTTTGTTTTATGATCATAAATATATATGGGTACCATATTGAGTGAAAATAATTTTGCATTATGTCTAATGTTAGAAGCCAAAAGCTTACACTAACAAACAATCATAATATTATTTAAGGAGTTATAATATAAATTACACTTTGTCATGAGCCTCCAGCTGTATGGTTTGATTATTTACTATTATACAATGACCATTTTGGTCACCTTAATTATTTTTTTGTAAGGCGTTGCAAATGAAAATGATATTTATCACAAGGGTATATATGGTGCTTACGATTCACCCTTTATTGAATCTTAATGAATACAATGTTTATAGTATATGTGCAATTGTATTTTGATGAGACACTATTTTCTCTGTTAAGGGGAGAATAGAACATACAACAAGTAAAAATTATACCTAAAGAACTGTTTGTTCCTGAAGAACGACGAGAATTATCGTGGAATACTTCCACTTTGTCTCATCTAATCCCCCACATTGTTTAATGAAAAAAATGATGTTTAAAATAATATTGCAACATTAAAAATCACCTGGACTAGTTGCAAACGTGCTTTCCAAAATCATTGTCCCGGATGGATAAAATATATTTGACAACAAATAAACTTATTGCACGCCAGAAGTGTGGCAAACCTATAGGTCCAAACTAGACTCCTTAGTATAAGAGGATATACATAATGCTCCAGAAGAGGTTATGAGCAAAATATTCACTTTATCTAAAACCTCAGAAGAAGTTATTATCTGTGAAAAGACATAAGTCCTTGAAGTGACTATAAAGCCCCTGAAGTTGACAAAGGTACCTAATAACTAATGAGATCTCTATGTTTTATACATATACAAGAGAAAAGTGGGATCAATAAAGATGATCATCGATGATATAATTATATATATTTTAGCCACACAAAAATTTAAAGGGCAATGATATTACAAATCCACGTACTATGAATGAATGTCGTTGAAGAATATATTGACCAAAATGAGAAAATACCATAATTTCGAGTCTTTAAATATACTCGGTGTATTCGGACCTATAGTAAACCCCAAAAGATGTTAACCCTGAAGGTTACAAATGAGTGTTTGAAGTGTTAAAAATTACCAAAAGGGCATGATTTATGACACAAGGTTTCCTAAAAAAATAAAATTGATTATATACGAACATACCATTCCATTTCAACCGTAAATACTTTTCAGATATCTAACTAGCTTAATAGTTTTTTAGAATATATTATATGAGACACGTGAATATTATATAACTGCTTGTATATACGAGACTTAGGCAAAGGATTTATATAAAAATCCTAGAAGGATTTTCTTTACGTGGAGCAAAGATAAGTAGTGCGTACTCAAATGCACTAAGATGTTCATTGTACAACAGGCAATCCAAATGGATATAGGTACAACTGTCTAGTAAATATTTATCAAAGAAAAGGTATGAAAACAATCATATATGCAAATGTTCTGCATCTCATCTCATCTGAAATAGCATAGATGTCGGCTGCAGCTTGGTATTGTTCTATATGAAGGACAGGGTCGGTCTTTCCATCATATTTGGGGGTCACAACAGGTGCTTTGAACTTTGATGGTGTGGGAAAATCTACAATGGCCTGGACAAAAGGTGTTCCTTGAACAAAAGTTCATTGTAGAGGGTTCTTGGCTTTAGCCATTTCCCCTAATCTATCCTTCAGCCTCTGAATAGAGCCTTTCCACGCATCGTTTCCTTCCTCGGGCCTGTTGGTTCGAGCAACTGATCGTGTTGATGTGGCTTCCTGGGATCTATCTTGACGAGCAGCTGGTTGCGATTGGGCAGATCCTTCCCTTAAGTCTGATGGTCGTCGAAAGCTCCTCGACGCAGCCTTAGGAGGACTTTTGTTCCTCCTAGGACCTAATCGATCAAAAGGAGATACCCTGCTTAACCTTTCTAGTGCACTAGTACTTTCTGGAGAGAGAGTGATACGTTGTTCAGTATCTGTGGCTCATACTGACGAAGTTCGTCCAGGTTGATAAGAAAAATCTGCAGACTCCTCAGTACGATATGAATCGGTACGCCTAGTACACGAAGAAAGTAAACGGGTATTTCTTTGAACACTTCGATGTCCTGAATGGGTCGATACTCCGCCATGAAGGGTTTGTATGAGTTGTCGCATAGTTTCTTGCATGGCTGTCTGGCCCTGGGCTAGATTTGTCATTATTCCAGCCAGATCTGGAACGTTTGGCGGAGCAGATGGATTTGGAGGGCTTTCAGCGTTTCGATTGCTGGGTTCTGGATTATCAGCCATTTGTAATGAATTATTTTTAATGAAAAACGATATTACCAATCGTTTCCCACAGACGACGCCAATCTGTTGATGTAAAAAATTAGATTATATCTAATTATTTAATCACAGATAAAATAAAATGAGACAAAGAAATTTTAAAGTGGTTCAACATTGTAAGAATGACCTACGTCCACTGTTTCTATTATTGCTGAGTGTTTGAGAATTCTTGATTACAAGTTTAGTCAAGAATTTTCCGGTCCCCTTCCAATGAGGATGATATAATGTATTTATAGTCCTCAGGCTGTACATGTGAAAGGGTAATACATAGCTGTTCATTAGGCGTATACATCTGTGTGATAATAATAAGCATTTAATGCGCAGTTAATCTGTTGGTTATCCTGCTATTAATGCTCTGTTCGAGGTGCAACTCGGACCGCCTAAGTAGCTCGGTACTCATAAGTTGCTCGGAGCGTCTGAGTTGGTCGGGGAAGCAGAGTTCCTCGTTGCAGTATGGTTCCTCGGAGAGCATCTATTTCTCGGAGCATCTGAGTGGGTCAAGGTGTTGTTCGGAAGTGTTTGTTATTGCCACGCAGATTGCCACGTGTCTTCACTCAATTGAGCCATGTCAGCAGACTAAATTTGGTATCAACAATAATGTCGACACGTGTACTGATATTATTGATTAAAAATTGTGTGTTTTTGAACTTTTCAAAATCCAATTTGTACCCACAAATGTCTCTTCTGGTTTGATATTCTACCCTGTCATATTTTTAAGTAATAAAATAATTTGATTTTTAACCCCAACACTTTAAAACATAATTTTAATTATTTTTTAAAAATCATTTTAAATGATTAAAAAATGTTTTTGAAATGTCTAAAAAAATTCTAAAAATATGTAAACACTTTTGCACACACTTATATGCCTATACGCATGATTTGTATCTTATAGTGTGTTCAAGAGATAAAATTACTTCCCTTTTGGGTAGATGTGAGGTTCTTGGACTGGATAAAAATTGTTGGTGAAGCTTGTATACCTTAGAGGGGATGCTCAAATAAAATCTACTTATTTTGCCACCATATTCAAACTAGTTGGAACCCTTACATGGTACAGACTCAAGTAAGTCAAACATATAGTGTGTTCTCAATTGTCTCGACCTGTAGATCAAGCGCAGTTTATGTTAAACTAATATACATTAGATTGAAAAGTCATGCACTGCTTTAGCATATATTAAGCATACAATTTTAGTATACCCATGGTATCCGGTATTTGGATATTAAATTATTCATATCATCTTAAAGAGGATGACAAATATAAATTTGGTCCCGAAGCAGAGGCGGATACAGGGGGGCAAGGGGTGGCCTTCCCCCCCCCCCCCCCAAACTTCAAAGAATTTCAAATTTTGACCCTAAAGTTTCAAAATTTTATGGATAAAATTTATATTTTTCTAGTTTTGGCTCCTACAAAAATAGATATATATTGTTTGACCCCCTCTTACTCACATTTCTGGATCTGCCACTGTCCCGAAGTACGATATGTGCATGTTATTATAGTATTTGGTCCAAAGTACCATACATGTACATTATTAGTATATTGATATACATGACACAATGCAAGATATTTGATATTAAATTGCATAGCATGGGACTAATATCAATCGTATCATCTGATATTTTTATATCTAACCATCTATGTCCAGTTAGTTATATAAACGCAGGTTATTTTTAGGATCCTCTCAAAGAATAATCAAAGCATTTATGACTTGCCTCAAACGGCACATGATCCTGCTACTACTTATGAAGGCAATTGTGCTTATATAGCTCAAACTCAAAGAGGTTACAACGAGGGAGATATGACTAACACATTTCAGTTCTTCTATGTCCATGAACTCAAAAAAAGTTATGCAATACATAAACTCTAGAATATTTATGCTAATGATGTTAAATAGATATGATAAAGTAACATGTCCATCCCTCTTCACCCAAGTCTTATGGAAGTCGATATTATGAAGAAAAATGAAATCGAAGTAACAACAGATCAAATATATTCACCGTGTTATAACAACATTTCAGAAGGTTATATATGACACCGATATGTATCGACTCAATCATCAGAGAAATATCATAACCAGGGGAGTATCTAATCAGGGGGAGCATTTGATAAGGGGGAGACATATGCGCGTTGTACTCTTTTTTCTTTAACTATGTTTTTTTTCATTGGATTTTTCAGTTAAAGGTTTTAGCGAGACAACACTAAGCGCGTCCAAAATTATTTCAATGATCACACAAGTTGTACTCTTTTTCCTTCACTTTGATTTTTTCCCACTGAACGACGGATATAGTGTATATTTAAAAGGGAGTATTATAAAATATTTATTTAAGTGGATGTCCACTTGTATTCTAATCCACTAGTATACTTAGAGCTAATAACTTTTGATCCGATAATAATCCGAAATGACTTGAATATGCCCGATTAGCTTGATATATAAATGAAATGAAAGTTGAACCCCTTTTATTTAAAACATACTTATCCTACGTTTATATGTAGTCTAGTGCCAAGTGATAAATACTCCGGATTCCCGGGGTCTTCACTTGATCTTCCATTTAAACAAACAAAATGTCATTCGAACTGAAACCTTTCCTCTCGTTTCGTCGGTCTCAAAATCCGTTATCATTTCCGGCGATTAAAACTCCTCCTTGTAGAGTCCGTGTATTTAAAACGCTAGCTGTTGTTAAGAAAAGCCCTAAACGCCTCAAATACTCCTCTCCTCGTTTCCCCAAGGTTATATTATACACTGATTATATCCTGATTGAAATTATTTTTTTTATGTAATTTTGTTGCATGTGTTATTGTTTATGTTTTTTAGCTATACACTTTTGCTTCGTAACACAATGAATCTCGTAATAACTTTATAAAAATAGGAAAAATATTATTGATTAACGAGATAAAGTACAAAATTATCATTTAGTATGCATATTATTGTGTAATTGCTTATATTGTTGCGTGTCGCCTTTAATAAGTAAGCAAATGATCAAATTAGATACAAACTTTATAAATACATAAATTAAATAGAAGGTAAATATATTGTTTTCATTAATCTAATAAAATATTAATTATTAGTTATGTAAATAATAATACTTGATTAATATATTCCATAATGCATTTTTAAAATTATTTTGATTAAATAGAAATATATTTTATGGTGAGATAATAATGATACATTTTAATATATATTTAGTTAATAATGGTAACACTTTAAAAAATATACCAATAACGAAGTGTTAAAAAAAATTATACATATTTAATACTTTTTAATAAGGATCAATTAATAAAAGTCCCTCTAACATTTCTTAATATACGTTTAGTCCAAGCTTTTTTAGTTTAACTCATTTAGTCCCTTAAACACCCATTTATCCAATGAGTGATTCTACTGTAACCGAATTTTTGACCGAAATTTGGTAGACACACTGACGTGGAGGTTTGTTATTGGTTGGTTTTTGGTCCTACTGGCGTGGACCCCCAAAACCAACCAATAACAACCGCAACGTCAGTGTGTCCACAAAATTTCGATAAAAACTTCGGTCACGATAAAATTTTTGTTTATCCAATATTCTCTTATTTTTACCCCCAACTGTCAGTGCTCCGATGGTTATCACTGGAGCTCCGGTGGGGTCACCGGAGTTTCGGCGAGGCTGTCGGAGCTCCGGCAGTGAGACTGGGGTGAAGGGAGGTGGGGTCACCGGAGTTTGTGTGTGTCCTTGTTTTGAGTGTTTTTATGTGGTGATGGACTTTTTGGAATAAAATAAAAGTATTTCGACTAAACGTGTATTAAAAAATGTTCGAGCGTTTGTTCGATATATGCCCCTTTTAATAAATAGATATAAATACATTTTCACTCATATGGTAAGAATTTAATATAACCATAAATAACATCACAAGTTTGATAAAAGTGGTGCAAATTTAATGACTTTTATAATTAAAATGGATTATATAAAGAGTTGTTCGATACTGTTCGAGACGATCGAGATCGCGCTGATATTGTTTGAGTCAATTGAGATTGCGCCAATATCGTCCGAGTGCTCAATGAAATGGATTTCAAGATGGTAACGGAATACGCCTGATGGCGAAACCACAATATTCTTCAGAAATTTCCCTCAATTATTTGATTCATGACTACTCATAGTCTGCGAGTTTGTTTCGAAATATTGGATATTTTGATAGAATGATAGAAAAGGAGCCGAGATCTCCTATTACTCAACTTGTGTCACGATATTCAACGGTAGGCAACGAGACCGAGTCAACTCAGTATCGGCCGATACTTTGAACCATGGTCCAACTGGCTAAGTGAGTAATACACATACAGTCCTGTGGGCAATATCTGTTACAAGTTGTGGTAAGTTATGAACTCTGACTGTGTAGTGTCCTTAGCCCTGGAATACTGAATAAAGCTCCTTATAAGGTTGATTCCAGATAACAGAGATTTGGACAAAGATTGAGAGTAGAATTTGAAAACAGAATTAGTTTAGAAAGGAGAGAGGTAGGAGATGTTTAATTCTTCATTACACATTCTGATTTTCCAAATTTATTACATTCTAGTTGAATAAAAAAGACAACGGCATCGCTTAACTAGAAATTAACCCACATTTACAACTTGTGGAAGCTTCGAGATAGGGGTAATTTGGTAACTAAGTTTCTTTTTGAGAAGGGATACGTGGAAAATTGGGTGAATCTTGCCACTCTTTGGAACTTGGAGTTTTTAGGCCACTTGTCCCGCCTTTTGAGTGACCTTAAATGGCCATAAATATTAGCAGCTGATTTGAGGTTAATGCGATAGAGATAATCTCCCACAGCGAATGATCTCACTGCTCTTTAATTTTCTGCTTTGCCTCTTTCTCAGAAGCTCTTCTACAACAGTCACATTACCATGGGGATTGAAAGCTGATGTGGGGGGAGTCCCACGGAGGCCTGGCAGGGTTTCATATTTAGATGTGAGTGGAGTCTGATGTTGTATTACCACTCGACTAAAGTCTTAAGATAACCATTTTGACAAAATCTTAGGTATTTGTCCTGCAATACACCTGAAGTAAGCCTCCAAACAAGCATTGGCCTTTTTCGAACTAGCCATCAGCTTGGGGGTTATGAGCGATGCTATAGGCTGCGTTTGTTTGTCAGGAAAAGAAAGGAAAATTAAAGGAAAATAACTTTCCTGCACTTTTTGTTGTGTTTGGTTAGCAGGAAAGTTGTAAGAATATGATCCTAAAACTTTCCTGCAGGAAAAACTTTTCCACAAAACCTAGGATTTTGTAGGAAAGTTCAAGGAAAATTATTATATTACCATATAAATTATTATTACTATTATTTTTATTTTTACTTTTATTATTATCATTATTATTATTCTATGAAGCACGGACATGGATATGGGTGTCGGACACGCTGACACAACAAATCTAAAAAAACGAGGATACGACACGGTAGAGACACGGCGAAAAATAAATATATTGAAAATTATACATACACACACACACACACACACACATATATATACACTAGTGGTAACCCGTGCGATGCATGAGGAGTGTAACACATTTTCCATTATTAGATTCTTTTATTAATGTTTAATGGATTTTAAGTTAAGTTGCTCTTAGTTATGTAACTTAATAAAGTATTCCATGTGATTAACTTGTGAAACATGAATATAAGTTATCATAGAAACTTCATCCTCAATAAAATATTATAAAAAAATTAAATAAAAAATGATAAAATATATAATCAAAGTACAATATAGGTGCAATGCCAAAACAACTATTATATGTCGGAATAACGACGGAACTCTTGTCTTTGAACTATAACAAATACGATTTTTTAGGATTTTGTTTAGATTTCTTTTTCGATTAGTCACATTTACTAAGTATCGAATTATTCACCTTTCGCAACATGTCTCATGTAGCTCTACCAATATCTAATGTTCTTTAGTGATCAGTGGTATGGTTAAAAGAGAATTGCAAATGTTTAAACCTTGTTCTAGTATATCATTAATCCTTGCTCATTACTTTTGACATTTAGCCAATACATGCATTGTCTAGTGATAATTTTATTTTAAAGTTTGTTTTATTGAACCCCTAGCGCAATTATTATACTAAATATTTACTTTTAAAATATCCTTAAAAAACTTTAATTTTGTAAAGTCACATAATTTTTTTCATATACATGACACCTGTATCCAGTTGTTCTTTTTTTAGGCATAAACTAACTATAGACATTTGCATATACCAGCTTTTAAAAAAAGATAAAATAATTGCTATGTAAAGCCCATTGAAAATTTAGCATATGATAAATTTTCCTTGTTAATAAATATTTAGGAAAATTTTGTGTACGCCAAATATTTTTACCAAATTTTGTATCTCAAATCCCAAATGCATTAGATAGTCATACTCATTTAATGCAACTTGATATACAAACCATTTAATGCACTTAATATACAAATTCGATAAAAAAAAATTGGTACTCGTAGAATTACTCTAATAGTTATGACATAAATGAGAGTACTATGGTTGCATGGTCAATTGTACCCCGTAATCATTAAATGCCAAATTGAAAGTTAATGCTTCCTCTTTGTAGGGTAAAAAAACCCCATAAACTATTGCAACTTTATAGTAAGATTGATGGCACTGTATCTGTTTTTCTTAGAATTGATACTCAGTTTAGTCAAGTGCTTATTCCAATTTTATCCTACTGTAGAACTTTTCTTACTCTTACTTCTTCAGATACAGTCGGCGCCAAATAAATACTAATGATAAATAAATAAATAAAACATTCTATTCAATGGTATGTTACATACAAATTTGTAGTTGCAAAATGAAAAACAATGAGGTTGGTTTTCGATTGGCTTTAATTAGAACTTGGAAATGATGTAGCTATCTATACGAAGAAGCAATTTCAACTTTGATGTTATATCATAACTCGTAATAAAATGGATAATTAATTATGATAATGCACAATGATCCTGAAAAGTTGTGCAATAAAAAAAGAAAGTTAGAAGTATAAAAAGAGAAAAGGCAGGCAAGTAATGTGAAAAAAATAAGCATAATATAAATAAATACAAATTTGTCTCAAATCTCATACTACAAACTCCATCTTTTTAAGTCATGTAACTTGACCAGGGAATGGGAAACATAAGCATTAAGCACTATCATGAGTTGAAACCACGAAAGGTAACGTAATTTTTTTAATTTAATCATTATTCTACAGAAATAAGATATTAGAGACCATCAAGGACATAAAACTCACAATTTAACTACATAAAAATCTAGACACATATCTACCCATTTTATCTTAAATATGATAACACAAATTTCTACCATGCTTACAAATACAGAACAATACATAAAATCTGAATATAAAAAGGGACACCCGAGAAACTCTTTTCCCCCACCTCCACCCAACAACCCACCCAAGAACCCATTGGCTCATATTTTGTTCTGACGGAGAGAATAGACACCAAGAAATGCAAACATTTTTTTTTTGCATATATGTCGAATAACTTAGTTTACATAATAATAATTTTTTACTAATGTCAAACTTTTTTTGTTATCCCAAAACACATAATCAAAATCAATTATGTGTATAAACAATGCTAATAAGGTAAAACTACAAATTATTATGGTCTCTTGAGTAAAAGTAACAAACACTATAAAGCATGAGATGAACTATATTCAACAACACCATCAAGCTCGCATGAAGTTGTTCTCTTCCGGGGTTTTGTTAGTATTTTCCTTCAAATAAATATACAATTTGAACAATAATTTTTCATCTATTGTTTTTTTTAAACATGTAGTGATTACTATATATTATTATAAACACATAAATAAATCAACACAGTGAGCTAGAGAGAGAGGCATTATGACAGAGGTTAATTTCCCTAGTCACATTTTGGTCTAAATACCTACAAGCACATATATGGGGAAAAATTAAAAATAGAGTTAAGAACAAATCCCACGGCAGTTCAGGTCTCTCTCACACACAAAACAAATCCCACAACAATAAATCCACACCACCGTAATTCCCCCTGTTTGAGAAAGCCGAGGATCTCTAATGATTTTGATTCGATTTTCCTGTTCTGATTTTGATTGGAGTGGGGTTCAACTTGAATAGTGTTGGATCTGTGAAAAGAACCCACATTGTACATAAATACAAAACCCAATGTAAATGAAATCCTGAAAAAACACTTCCAAAAAAAGTGAAAAAATAATACACACATCAAAAGACCAAAACCCAAGTTTCATCGATCTAACATTCAGGTTTAACTCCTTATTTTTACGCTTCCCTTTCATATTTTTTTATCATTTCCTGCCATCAAGGCTCTCTGTCATCGTCACTATCTCTTTATAACAAACTTGTTCAAGATCATGGCCATTTTCATTTTTTTGGTTATAATTGAAGTTATGCCCAAATCAACAGTTACCTAATCAGGTTCACGTTGAACAACGAAAGTAGGAGGTCATTTTTTTTTTCTAAGAACATAAAGAAAACGAAAAAAAGAAAGATAACCCAAAAAAAAGACAAAAAAATGATGGAAGGTGAAATATATTGCTTACTGAAAAGGGAGCAGATCGATAAAATTTTGAGATCAGTGCATTCACCAAAGAATTTTCCATAAGGATTGTCTATATGACACATCTGGAACTACTCAATAATTCAACACACATTGGGTGCGCATGCAACGTTAAAGCGGAAGGGAGTTTAGTGCAGCGGGGGTTGTGGGTCTATGAATTGGGTTTGAGATTTTCGATTCGGTTAATGGGGAATGGAGTAACATGGAGAGTCTTCTAGAGGTTAGGGATACGTGAAATACTAGCAGAGAGGAAAAATATATGGAAAGATAGACACACAAGGTGAAGTTGAGAGAAAGAAGGAGATATGGGTTCTTCTTTACGAAATTTTGTGAGTAGTGGACAGTTACAAACTGTTTAAAAACTTTTGAAGCAGCGTGGAAGCACATAGAAATCACACATATATTTAGTTGAGTTAAAAAAAATAACAATTCTCAGAATTTAGGATTGAGGTTTTCCATCGTTTTGAAACACCCAACTACATCCGTATATATATATATAGATATATATATATATATATATATATAGAGAGAGAGAGAGAGATAAGTGTTGTACGCGTGTCCGGAGTGTCCGACACGGGTACGTTACCTCCGGAGAAGTGTTCGTGCTTCATAGTTATTATTATTATTATTGTTGTTGTTGTTGTTACAACTAGTACTAAAATATTTACCAATAATTATTCATAATAATACGCTATATATTGATATTTTTACTAATTAAATGTTCATAATATTTTATTTATATTTACTAATGTTTTAGTTAAAGGATGTTTATTAATTTAAATCATATTTTCTAGTGATTGAAATAAGAAATATATAATACTTATATTTATTATAAAATTATAATTATATATGTTTATATGTATATAATTTTTATTTATTTTTATTTATAATTTTCTTGCAGTTTTCCTCCTATTAACCAAACATACACAAGAATTTTTTTTTCTTTTTCCTTTACTTCACTTCACATCACTTCACTTTTTCCGGGAATCATTTCCCCGCTTAATTTTCCTGACAAACAAACGGAGCCATAGTGAAGCCATGTGCCTAGGGCTGCAAACGAACCGAGCGGAGCTCGAGCCGAGCTTTCTAAAACTCTATTATTAAACAAGCTTGAGATCACGTTAGAGCTCAGTTCATTTAGTAAAGGAACGAGCTGAAATCGACTTTTAAAAGAGCCGAGCTCGAGCAACTCGACTTTAGGGATCTAATTGAGCTCGTTTATGCCTAAAAGACGAACTCGAGCCGAGCCCACCGATTGCAATTTTTTAGACGAGCTCAAAATCGCGATCGAGTTCAAGCGTTCGTTTGCAGCCCTACATGTGCTCATTTTAGAGGAGACCTCTTTGCCAAAAGAGGCTTAGCTACACCTTATCTCTATTAGTAGGACCCCATGTAATTTGTAAATGCTGTTTATGTATAGGAGGGGTACCTCTTTGGCTTAGGGTGTGAGAACTAGGAAGTGGTTGTATTTGCAGAATTTGTCCACAACCACACTTTGGCCAAAAGGAGGGGGGTGGGTATATGTATCAATGAGATCGAGTACGGAATTCTGTTTACTCACTTTAAATTGAGTATCCGTTTCCCTCCTTTTCCTGCAAGGATTGGAAAAATACCCCCTTCTATTCAATATCTCTATGGGGTAAAGAAGGTTCAAAAAGGGTTCAACAAAGGAATTTTCGTTTAGTAACTTTATTAATAATGAAGAATAATGAAAGTGCTTATTTTTTGGCATATCAGATTGGTGAGAATGAGAATGTAAGAAACATGACACAACCTTTATTACTATTACCCATTTTGGGAATACGAAGGCTTATTCATATCCTTATGAGTCAGATAAATGGCCGGGTCAAAGGGTCGCGATCCCGCGAGGGTGAGCTAACTCAAATACCCATCCTCAGTTCGGATTGCAGGCTGCAACTTGCCTGCATGAAGCCGGAATCGCTAGTAATCGCCGGTCAGCCATACGGCGGTGATTTTTAGTGAAGTTCATGGTAATGTGTTGCCATGGTTGTGAGCTATGAAGCACCTACACTCTCCCGGAAGGCACGAATCTTGTTTGACACGTGTCGGACACGCGACACGCTGGGACACGCCCCCGACACGCTGGGACACGCGAGTCCCAGAGTGTCCTGTTTTTTTTAGTTGGACACGCTGAGGACACGTTGCCGACACGCTGAGGACACGCTGTGTCCTTTCTCTCCCTCCTGTTTCTTTGATTTTCTTTGCTTTTTTCTGTTTTTTTCTTTGCTTTTTTCTTTGTTGTTTCCTCTTCCCACACAATGGTATGTTATGCCATTGTTTCTCCCTCTTTATGTTATACAACAACAACAAAAAAAAAGGTAAAGAAACATAAAAAATGCCACTGTCTTTTGTTCCCTTCTGATCTTGCCCTATTTTTTACACGTTGGTTGGTTTTTATTTTTAGATGAATGTTTTTACTTATGATTTTAATGTTAAAGTGTATTTGAATATTGTTTTGTATGATCAATTTTCTTAATTTTACGTTAAGATGCTCTAATAATGTATTTTATGGAAAAAAATCTGTTTTATTTCTTTTATATATATTATATATTATACGTATCCTAGCGTGTTGTGTCCTAGTTTTTAGAAAAATCACGTATCGCGTGTCGTGTCGAAACACGTATTGCGTGTCGAGTCCGTGCTTCATAGGTTGTGAAGGAATTGGGAGAAGTTGCAAGAGACTTATAGGGTGGGGTGTTTTCTCCTTTTTACCTTTTACATATATCACAAGTGTTGATGAATATTTGCACATCTTTTTTCATTGCTAGCCAATAGAACTATGCGTCAAGTCTCTTTAACTGGTTTATTTTTGTGAATACCCCCTACGGAAGATGAGTGCAATGTGTTTATGATCTTATTTCTTAAGTCATCACCCCTACCCACATAAATTCTCCCCTTTGAATCAACCCCTTACTGAATTACTAATGCAGCACACAATTAGGGCTACGCTGAGTTGTTGAACGATACTTGCAACATGATCATCACCCTTCTAGATGTCAAATACTTCCTTCAACGATGTGGGGGTGACGTCAATTGGAAGGCTGCACCCTTTTCAGAAGCTCTGGAGAGGCATTGGCAACTATGTTATCAGTTCTAACCACTAGAAACTTGATAGATGGCATTTTTAAAATTATTATATGAGTAGTCAGTTTGTTCGGTTTTAGTTGGTTTTTGTCCTGGAACTTGCACTACCCTAGCTCTTCTGCAAACATCGCTTTCAGCTACAAAACTTAAGTGAAATAAAGGTAAGGCTAGTATGGAAGCTGTCACCATCTCTTGTTTGAGCGTTTCAAGTGTTTGTTCAGCCTTTTCTCAGAATTGGAAATTGTTCTTTTTGTGCAGCTCAGTGAGTGGTTTACTGATGATCACATAATTTCTGATAAATCTTGTTTTAAGTAGTCCGTTAGCCCCAAGAAACCTCTCAATTCTTCAAGTTAGAGGGTCTTGACCAAACTATCATGCCTTCAACTTTGGATGGGTCAATGGACACTTTTCTCAGTAATGAGGCATCCCAAAGATTCAACCTGCTTCTGTGCAGAGGACTTGATGCATTTGAGAGTTAGCGCCTTCTTAGTGTTTCAAAGGCCTATCTTCAAATGGCGCAAAGGACTTAGGTGCCTTTGAGAGTTGTTTTAAGCTTGTTTACGTGGATGTTGTGGTGGTATTGGTGAAGGATTTGGAGAAGAGTTTTGGCTTTTTGGACTAGAGTGGGTTATTATTTTTGTCTACTATGTATGATTGTCATAGGATAGGGGTTAATATTAGCTTAACCTTGTTTTGAATTTCCTCCTTGAGTCCACTAATGAAACTAGAAATGAAGTAATTGCCCATAAGACCTCCATTTTTAGCCACCATGAGAGCCTTAAGTTCCTTGAATTGTAACTGATGTGCTTCAACACTCGACTTCTGTTGCAGCTTGTTCAACTCAACCACTACTCATCATGTTCTAACTCTTCAAATTGAGTACATAGGTCTTCCAAAATACCTCATTGTGTTTCTTGCTTGATTGATAGTCCTGAAACCTAACACAGAGGGCAGATACCACAGATTTTGATGATCATCCATGGGAATAACTTGTTTTTTATTTTGGGGAAATCAACTTTATGCACTTTATACTACCGGTTGGTATTTGTTTGATTGGGTGTCTGTGCTCCCCCCCTCTCTTCCTCTTCCTCCTTTTGATGCCCCCAATTACCTCTGTAAGCTCTTTCTCTCTGAGCAGGATTCTGTTCACCTCCCACTTTTACAGTCTTTGACGAGCTTACTTCTACCTCATTCACTCCCTTCCCTTTTCCCTTTGTTTGTTGCAGCCAGATCTTTAACTTGCATTTGTAAACCCTTCAATCAATTACCCATGTGTTTTGAGAACAAAGACAGCTTGCAATCCAACTAGGGTGGATCCCGCATTTGATAATTGATCGTTGGTTTCTGGTGATTTTCCATTTTAGCAAGCTTTTCCTTCTTGATCCCTGAATCCCCTTCTTAAAACAGCCCATCTAGTCCCGTCAGCTAAGGTGCCTTGTTGAATCTGTGCCACTTTGATACTAATTGCAGTGTCCTCAACACTAATTTAAGTTCCGTTAATGGTGAATATCAGATAACAGAGATTTGAACACGAATTGAATATAGAAAAAAGAATTAGAAAAGAAAGGAGAGAACTAGAAGATAACTAAATTCTTCACTACACATTCTATTTTTTTCAAATCCATTACACACCCGCTAAATACAGCAGTCTTCTCCCTAACAACCCACACACATCAAAGATTCTCTTCTAACAACTCTAACGACCCTAATGGTCTTTACCTTTATCTCAAGAAAGATAGCCCGTCTTCAGTTTTGTCATTTGTGGAATTTTTGGATGATCTTAGTGCGAGGGCATAGAGTTTTTTGAAATCTTGTCCCTCCTTTGTTTGTGAGTGGCTATTGTGATTCTCGGTTGTTCTGCCCTATTTTTCATATATTAACATATACCTCTTATCTTTGGGTTTTTGCCCCCTTAGGTGGCTTTCATTTATATATTTGATGACTTACCTATCTTAGAAAAAAAACCTAATGGTCACTGGCCTTGAAATGACAAAGCATTAGCAGAAAATAAGAAATATAATAAAATGGGATGGCTCATAAAACGAAGGTGTCTTTTTAAAAACTTGAGACCCTAAACACCGCCATCACGCTAAAATGACGACACTGTCTGGACAAAACTGTGACTTGTCTTTTATATTCAACCTCCATTCTGGGACATGACAAATTCTTTAATCAATGCTCTATGATGAGAAATTGATTTTGAGAGAGGAGAGAATCCAAAGTGATTTACTGTGCGGGGAATGACTGTTCTGCTCATGATGGTTTGGTAAATATCAGGAGGGCGGCTTGGTCTATGTTGAAGTTGATCCATTGGGAGCGGATGCTTGGAAATTGGATCCCGTTGTTGAACTTCTGAAAGAGGGAGCTGTTGGGGTCATTCCCACTGACACTGTGTATGTTGCTCTCTTTAGTGGCGTCATCTTTTTATTATTATTTGAAGTTGTTGATTTGTAGTTATTGTCATAAATTCATCAATTTGAAAGGGATGTTTTGAAATGGTTACGAGGCTGCAAGTTTATTTTAATTAATATCCATGAGAATATGATGTGTATCATTTACATTTGTTGATGATTGATTATAATCATGTTTTTCGAAGAAATATTATCAACTTCTTGAGAGCTTTCAGTTTAAAAAAAAAAAAACTCTTAATGCCTTGCAATTTGAGTTATGATTTCACTATTTTGTTTTTTTCTTATCCGTTACTATTTGAAGTACCAAGGGGTCTTGTGAGGACTTGTAAAGATTTCCAACAGTTTGTTATGCATTTTCCTTGTTAATGTAATATATAACTGATTGGAGAGAATGCACACTTGAGTTAAGAGGCCTTAGCTAACAACTGTAACTGATTGTTCTGACATTGATAGGTATGCAATGGTTTGTGATCCAAAAAGTCACTCTGCCATTGAACGTCTCCGCAGGTAAGTGCTGATTTTTATCTTTGATTAGCTTTTAATATCATCAATTTCTGCTTATATTGCTCTCAACAACTCAACAACGCCTTTTCCCAATTATTTATGTTCCTGCAGTGAGAGCTATCTCTATTTATGTTTGCAGGATAAAAGATATAGAAGCTTCAAAGGCAAGCAACACACTTGATAGATGACCTGCTTTAGCATTCTTACTTCCTTTGCTTGACTGGATGTTCATGCACGTAGCATCTCACTGACTTGGTTTTACATATACTGCATATCCATAATTGTTTCATCAGGAAGTGTCTTAAGAGGACCAAAAAACTGACAAATTAATTATTATGTTAAAAAGTTGAATTTTTAACCGAAATTGGAAAGGTCATCTCCAAATGAAAAATCATCAAAAAATTCAACGCAAAAGTGTCATTATGAAATCAGCTCCACCAAGTTTAGTTAACAAATATATATTTTTGATTATTTTAAAAAATTGGTCTGTTTATTGATCTGTCTTTGGGAGTCCACTTTAGAGAATTTCTGATTGTTTCATAATATGTATTATATATGTGGTCTAATGCCTTTGTCTTACTTTTGCAGCCTCTTAGTATCTTATGTCGTTCCTTTCAAGACATAGATACGTATACTACAGGATTCCCTCGTGGTAACAATCAAGGTCTATCAAACATTTTTCGAGCTGTTAAACATTGTTTGCCTGGACCGGTAAGTATAATTAGTGATATTGTTCTTTCCAGAAGAGGAAACCTAAAGTACCCTTTAGTTGCATCCCAAAGCCTCTATAATGATGTCAAATTCTTACTTTGAACAAAAATTGAGTTTTGTGAGCATGATCCACCATAGGAGGCTTTTCAGCAGATCATCTCTATACTCAATTTGTTCAACTTATATATATATATATATATATGTGGGTAAATTGCAAAATTAACCCTTAAGTTTGGGGTCATTTTCAATTTGAAACCCGATGCTTTAAAATTTGCAATGTTAACCCTGATGTTTCAAAATTAGTTCAATTTTAGCCCTCAATCACATGATAGGAGACTTAACAGAGTGAATGATACGGAATCATATTTCCTTATGACGTTCATTATGTTAAGTCTGTTAGATGTGGTGGAGGGCTAAAATTGCACGATATTTACAACAATTAGGTTAGCATTGCAACTTTTGAAACATTGGGTTAAAAAATGAAAATGACCCTAAACGTTAGGGTTAATTTTGCATTTTGCCCTATACATTATCTTTTATAATTGTGTGGCTCTTATATCGGTAGAGAATGGTTCCATGTTACTATTTTTTTTTCTTCCCTTTCCAAACATACCATTTTTCCGAAATCAATCAGATCTTTTCCGATCTTGGAACAATATTGTCTGGTTCCGTTTTTTATTTTTTCGAGAAAATTGTTTTAAAATCTGAATTAATACTGAATTTCTGAATTTCTGAGTTCTTTTGAAATTCTACTATCTCCAGTATTTGTGATAAATGGTGATTAGGAATTTTCTGAACCTGTCCTGACTTTCCCCCGATATTTCAAAATTTCCCCATTTTTCTGGAAACTTCCCGAATTTGCCGAAATGTATGCTTTTTCATATTTTGGCAGAAGAATCCGACTTCTAAAAACGTTGGAAATGGAATTGGCAAGGATTTATTTTGGCCAAAAATCTGGATTTTTTTCTTTTCTTCTGGAAGTGTTGTTTCCAGTCTGATCTGGACAGAACACACACTTCAACTAGATAGGATTAAGGATTGTTGAGCTGTCCTTGCTAATATTCATTGGTACCCTTGTCCAGAGATATTTTTGGCAAAATTTCAAAATGGGTTTGCAACATAACAAACTTTTGTAACGGTTTAGGCATAGGGGGGATTTGGATGCTATACATTTCTATTGGGCCATCTTTTTGGTCAACTGTCATTAGGCTTGTAGTAAACTATGAAGTTTTTGAGTTGAGTGCCGTTAACTAGATTTCTACGGGTCGAGTAGGTTCCTCAAATTTGTTAAGTATAGAATTTTGATGTGCAACACAATTACTTTTTTTTCCCCAGTACACATTCATCTTAACTGCAAGCAAAGCATTGCCGAAACAGTGTACAAGATATGGAACCACCACTGCCAAATATGCATATAGGAAAAGTCTGGGTGTCCGCGTACCTGATGATGCTATATGTCAAGCCTTTCTAGAGAAGATGGGGGCCCCTTTGATATCCACTAGGTACGGTGGACTGCAACTATAACTATAACTATATATATATATATATATATATATATATATATATATATATATATATATACAGAAAGTCTCCTGTAAGGACTCCTTATGGTGCAGACCCCGGTACATACCATTTTTTTAAAATAGTAAAAAAATGAATTTTTTGATGAAACTTCATGGATATGATCTCCATGGTGAGAAGATCATCTCCAATTTTTTGCGTCGAAAAATTCAATAAAAAAACCGTTGAGATGAAGTGAGATGTAAAAAAATGGTATAAATATGCATTTTCAACCATTGAAATGTTGGGTCGGCGCCAGCCGCTTTATTGATTGAATTTTTTGATAAAACTCCATGAATATGATCTTCTCACTATCGAGATCATATCCATGAAGTTTCATCAAAAAATTCAATCAAAAAGTGGGTGAGATGATCGCCAACATTTCAACGGTCAAAAATGCTTATTTATACCATTTTTTTACATATCACTTCATGTCAACGGTTTTTTTATTGAATTTTTTGGTGAAAAAAATTGGAGATGATCTTCCCACCATGGAGATCATATCCATAAAGTTTCATCAAAAAATTCATTTTTTTACTATTTTAAAAAAATGGTATGTACCGGAGTCTTCACTATAAGGAGTCCTTACAGGAGAGGGCCTATATATATATATATATTATTTTATTTTATTTTAAAAATAACTAAATACTTTTCATCTTAAATATTATAGATATGACCTTTTTCCTTCTGTTCGCGAGTGCGTTCTTATGGTTTTTATACTTTCATTGCTTTAGTGTCAGGTCGCCAAAGGAAAATGAGTGGATCATAGATCCAGTTATAATAGCTGATGTATATGGACAAGAGGTATTATATTTCTACACAAGACTTGGCTAGTTTCACATTAACTGCAAGAACTCTTTTATTAAATTCTTTGGGAGAACAGGCAATTCTAATGGGTGCGAAGATTTTCCCACTTAAATAAAACCATTACTGATGCATAGGTGGTTCCAAACAAGAGCGAGAAGGAAGAATTGTAAAATTGATTGTTACTTTAGGAAAATAATCTTACGAGTTTTGATGTGATTATGATGTGAATTGAGAGGCTTAGAGGATATTTTTAGTACATACGAGTGACATTTTTATTATTTTCTCTATTATGATGTACTTTTCTTTTATTATTAGTTTAGTTGTTTTGTTTAGTATTATATGAGGGAAGTATTAAAGGCTAGTAAGGGCATATATGTAAGTACTCCTCATGTAGCCTCGTTTGAGGCATTCCTACATTTTTGAGATATTGAGAGAGAGTTGAGACGAAAGTTAAATCATCTTCTTATTTTTCCTTTAACGCTCATTTACGTCAATTGGTATCAGGGCCTCGTTGGCTCTACTCGGTGTTGTTGTAGTATAACAAATCGTAGATGACGGCAAATGGGACCTAAGAAGAGGTTTGCTCCCGTTGATTCGTGCACCGATAGGCTCAAGGAGGTTTTAAACCACTTCGTAGCACGATTTGACGCTCTTGATGCTCGCCTTCTTTCCTTGACGCATCCACGAGCCACCCTCACACCGCTCCCACCACTACTCAAAACCCTAATTTTACTGCCACCATTGCCCCTCCTCCACCTTCGGTTACACCACCACAACAGATCCCTAAACCCCCTCAAAAATTCTCCGTCAAACCTCTGAAAGAGAATAAATAAGAGGTGCTGAAATTCAGCCCTAGGCCTAAAGAGAAGAAAGTAGAGAAGAAAACGAGCTGGAAATGGGCTGATTCAACAAGTCCTAATGTCGATTCTACTCCAGCACCACTCCGAGAGCTCCAACCACCCTTGGAGACAAAAATGAAAGGTTAAACCTAGGGTTTCGTAACCTTAGACTGTTGTTTGACCCAGGAGGAGGTCTATCGTGAGATCGAGAGAAGAAGGAAATCGCGAGAGATGAAGTTGAACCGCCGGTGGATGTTGTTGGCTCCGATTAGGTGGTCGCAGGTTCTGTTGGGTTGTTGCAACCTGTCATGGGTGTTGTGTACCTTGTAGCTGGAATTTAAGGTTTCTTTGGACCCTAAAAGTTAGAAAAACAAATAAAGGAGAGAATGGGCTTGGAGGTTTAGTCTGCTTCCGTGGTCATTATAATATTTCTCTCAATTTGGGCCTCGAGTTTATATGGGTCTTTTAATAGACTTGGTTCATTTTGGTGCTGAATTGAAGACTAAAGGAGTTTATAAAATTTTGCTCTGGCCCAATTTTTGAAAGAAATTTTTGGATGATAAAATTTTGGGCTCTCCCCAACTTTGACAAAATTACTTTGGAACTCCAAAATTTTTCTTTTCCTCTTCGGCCACCTATTTTGGGAACTTTTCACTCGACTTCAATTTTTAAAAGCTTGAGGACGAGCTTGGATTTAAGTGGGGGTGAATGATGTGAATTGAGAGGCTTAGAGGCTATTTTTAGTACATACCCATTTGAGTGGCATTTTTGTTATTTTCTCTATTATGATGTACTTTTCTTTTGTTGTCAGTTCAATTGTTTTGTTTAATATTATAGGAGGAAAGTATTTAAGGTTAGTAAGGGCATAGATATAATTAGGACCTTTTCTTGTAGTCCAAGTCTAGATCCTTCTACTTCTCCTATAAATACTCCTCATGTGGCCTCATTTGGGGCATTCCTACATTTTTGAGATGTTGAGAGAGAGTTGAAATGAGAGTGAAATCATCTTCTTATGTTCCATTTGACACTCATTTACATCAGATTAATTGTGTCTCCTTATTATTTAAGAGTCTAGTTTGTAATATATGATATGTCTTGGTGGCTAAGATGTGAAAAGTTTATGAATAAATGATATTATCAAGCATTGTAATAAGTTATTGAATTAATAAAAGAGTTCTCTTGTTCTGGCTAGCAATACTGCAATAGTGAGATTGATATTTGAATGTGTTATATACGCTTCCGTATTTCCATTTACATCAATCTCAATTGCAAGTTGCTTTGCTCCCTTAACAACACCCCCGCTCCCCGGCACTAATGTATATAAATAAATTATTAATTTTTTTTGGTGGTGGTGGTGGTGGTGTGTGTGTGTGGGGGGGGGGTGGGGGGGGGGGGGGGGGGGGGGGGAGAGAGAGAAGGGATGGTTGATCTTTCACTAATAATATAGTTTATATTGTTGGTAATTTAATGGCTTACTATAAAGCGGAGAAGTGCAATGCCTTTATTGGTATAGTGAACTCTTTAGCATGATTTATTCCGTGGGACCTCAGCCCTATGAGATAGTTTCTTTCTTTCTCTTAATTTTTTTTTTGGTATATGCAGTATGCCTATTCTATGCTTTATTTTGTTTTCCAGAAGATCGAAAAACAATTGCATGCAATCAGTTTATGCTATCTTTTGAACCTTTATATTCAGTTAATCTAGCTCTCGAGCTTTTCTGAACTATATTTTTTTAGGGTCTTGATTTTGTGGTTGATGCTGGCGTTAGAGTGGCCTACCCATCTACTGTAGTTGACATGACTGGGAGTCTTCCAAAAATCATTCGCCAAGGAAAGGTAACCACATTAATATATAAAATACATATTATTTGTACGCCGCGCCCGCGCGTGTATAATAAACTGCGAAATGGACAACCGGAAGGGATAGAATGAAAGAGTGCAGGGACATTCGTATGATCAATAGTGTAAGAATGTATGACTTTTTTATGACATTTTCCACATAATCAGAAGTCGTTTTCTCATCAAACTGATTGAAGTTATTTAGCCCTAATCTTCATGGTCTCCACCCCCACGAAGAAAATTACACGTATAAAAAAATAATTTTAAGTTGGATGATAAGTCTGATATCACAACATATAATATACCTTTTAGATATTAAAAAAAAATACTTCCTCTTCCAAATTTAGAGTCTACTAAGTCAAACTGTATAAGGATAGTTGACGTTTAGCATAATGGTTATATTAAAACTTATTTGAATATTGTGGCATTTGGTTAATTGATTTTCAAATTGGACTCTTATTTCGGGACATACAAAAAAGAAAGTTGGACTCTTAATTCGGGACGGAACGAGTATGATAATAAAACGAAAAGATTTATCAATGCCGAATGGCTTATTATGACGAGATGAGTGAAAATATGTCAACAGTACAATATAAGGCTCTCGTTTTAGTAGGGTTTGGGAGAGGTAGATGTAGACAAGCCTTACCCATATTTTCAGAGAGGCTGCTTTCAAGACTCGAACCCGCGACATCGCTTCGGGTGGGCAAGAACTTGTCATTGCACCAAAATGATGGAAGACACTAAATAATATTTGTGTTTCACTGATTTCTCCCAGAAATATGCATTTGTTTATGTGTATTTAGAACAAGAAATCTATTTCCAGCACGGTTACGCGCGTTTGAGTCATCACTGATTATTGGATTCGATGTGGTTTAGGGTCCTAAACAACCCTGGATGGTAGCAGGAGAGGATGTTGCGGAGGAAAAAGATCTAGCTTCTTAATCATCCCGAGGGGCAAACCTTGTACAGTGCAGAAATGTTACGAAATTTAACCTCAAAATGGATCATTTTGTAACTAACCTCTGACAGGGAAAGGAAAAGAAAAACATGGCTTGTATATGCTTGGTCAAGAAATGGTAGAAGAATGAAGTTTACGCTGTTTCAGTTGCGCACTCCCTCTCTCTCGCGCGTGTTGCTTCTTGGCTGTGCGCGCGCCACTGAGTGTTTTTTTCTGAGATTTTGATGTACTTAATGTGTGCCACTCTGTGTTTTTGCGTAAGATGTAGATGTACTCTGACTAAATTACGATTTAGAGACTTGTCTTTTTGTGAATAGCTCATATATTAAAACTACATTAGGGGTATGCTTGGTTCAAGGTAATATATTTTACATCACGGTCAAAAGTAAAATGGTGAAATGTCTTCGCATAGTTGGAGTTAAATTTTGTTCGCTATTATAGTTTGAAGTTGAATAATTATAGGTTGTGCACTTATTTACAATTCGAAACCAACAAAAAATTAATTTTAAACATGTGAAAACATATTACCATTTTACTTTTCAACTCTAGTTGGGATATGTATTTCATCAAATATCAATCCAAACACCAACTAAATGTAATTTTGATACGGTCAAGAATAGTAAAAAATAAGTCTGATTCATTACTTTCTGTATTAATCATCAATGATACATGAAAAATAGTTATAAGAGGGTGTCAGATGTTCTGTTATGTGGTCTCAAAGACTGGTGAAATTCATTCACTGGAATCTATGTGCAGTTGCCTAATTTGTATTTTTTTTAAATTTAAATTGTCAAATATTTGAATGTGATTCTTTTATACCATGGCAAATTGTCATACTGTTTTTGTAGTAAAGAAAAACAAAAACGAAGCTAAAGTTACATTTCCCTCCCCACATCCCCCCCCCCCCCCCCCCCCCCCCCCCCCGCGTGAATGTCCACATAACCTATTTATTATGCATTTTGATTTAAAACCCTTTTTGGAAACTTTTTTTTTCCTAACAAAAGAGACTTTATTATATTATTAATATTTTACGAGACTTATTACAACTAGCTACTCTTGTACTATGTACATTGAGAAATGCTTTTGTTATCGGTTTGAATGCACCGGGTTATTAATCCAGCTGAAGTCGCTTGCTTGTGGGTAAGAGAGATTTTCTTTTGTGTTGTTCCATGTTTCAATTGTTTTGCCTTTTCCCCCCCTAAAAAACTGTTTTTTAAAACTATTTCCTATAAACGTTTTTTTTGTTATAAACTCTTTTTATTGTTGAAACTATTTTTTAAGAACAATTTTTCCAGTTATAAGCTGGTTTAGTGTAAAAATTATTTTTTTAGAAACTATTTTGTGATAAGACTTTTTTTGGTTAATTTTTTTTATATAGCAATTTGTTAAAAATTGAGACATTTTTTAATATATAATTTGGGAAAAAATTTTGGTCTCTTAAACATCAAAACGCTGATATCTTAAATCAACGATCGGTTATTGTCGTTGACGCGTATCTGTATCATTTAATGAATGCGAGTCTGCGCTGGCGGCACTAATAAATCGTTTTTAAAACTTTTATTATTTTGTTAAAAGCTGTTTTTTATTTTTCGGTAAAACTGTTTTCTTTTGTTTGTTACTAAAATCTATTTTTTGTATTAAAACTAGTTAGAAAAATGTTTTTTCATTAAAAAAATCTTTTGTTTTTGTCAAAAATGCTTTTTATTGTTAAAAACATCTTTTGCTAAACAATGTTTTTGTTTTGTTTTTATCGTGTTGTGTCATATGTGTCGGTTGCGACATGCTGATATGATGTGTTGCGGTTGGATATTGTCTTGCGAATGAGTGTTCGCGTCAGCGACAATTATCAGTGTGGCGATCGACACATAAAAATCATGAGTCGGTATAAAAAAATTCTTTTTGTTTTTCCAATCAAATGTCATTTTATGAAAAAATGGTTAAAACCTTTTTTATTTTGATAAAAGCTGTTTTTTATGTTTTTTTCCGGTCAAACTGTTTTTTATTTTTATTTTTTTTTGCTAAAAACTGTTTTTTTGTGTGTTAAAACCAGTTTAAAAAATATATTTTGTTAAAAAAATATTTTTCGTTGATATTTTAAATTTAAAATTGGGTGAAAGAACTTGCAATTGCAGAATAAAAAAAAGAAAGAACTTGCAATAAGGCTTCTCTTTGTCAGTTGGCTAAAAGGCTTGAAGAGGATAGACATGAGATGCCAAGTCACATGTTCACATCATCCGGTTGAAATTGAAGGTAAGTTTTGCCGGTGGCTAAAACGTTCCTCATGTACATTACAAGAATCCTTTGAGAAAAGGAGGTAAAAAAGATGGTACACGACTGAAATACATGTTACAAAAAAGCTTAGAAACTAAAAAAGTATATAGAGAGCTAGGGCATGGTTGGTTCTCTATTTTGATTTAAATGTTATTTTTAAATATAATTTTTTGTGTTTATAATTATTAGTGTTCGTTTGATAAATTTGTTTTTAAATACAATTTTTTAAAAATTTAACAATGGACAAATATGTATATTTATATTATACATATATGTGTATATATATAAACACATATAAACTTTTATACATACATAATACATGAATGTATATACATACATACATATATACATATACATTTAATATCATGTATTTTATGTATATTTAATGAGATATGTTAGGAAATTTAACTATACACATATATGTGTGTGTGTCTTATAATGATATTGCATATATTCTTCACAATAAAATTATATACATACATGAATTGATAATATTTTTTTAATATATATGTAGTAGATGTATATTTTATATTATTCAATACATGTATAATACATGTATAAAACTATATATAAGTATCATGTATCTATTCATATTATTATTTAACATATGGATCTTATTATATTATATAATTTAATAATATTAATATACATAATTTTGTGTACGTGTATATATATATTTTTTATTTATAAGAATTGCACATATATTGATGTATTATGTATGTATATTATATATTAAGGTATAAATGCATTAAAATATTAAGAATGAATAATTTTGAGTTGAAAAATAAAAAACAAAAATTATAAAATACTTTTTTGCTGTTTTCTGAAAAACTTGATTATAACACAGAAATATTATAGTTGCCAAATATAAATTTTTACTAGAATTGTATTTAAACACAGAAAATAAAATTATAGTTACATACCAAACAGTAGCTCAGTGCTCGTATTAGCTTCTCTAAACAAAAGGACATGACAACTTGCTGAGTTGAATAAATCCCAATGCGTGATCATGAGTTGAAAAATCACTCTACGATAGAGTGACTCTAGAGGATCACAAATGCTCTAAAATGCTTTCACTAAAAGTTTGATATCATCCCATTCTATAAATTATGAGTGCATGAGCTGAAGACTAAAATAAAAAAAAATGAAATTTTCCCTAAAATATTTTCACACCAGGTAATTAAGAACAAATGAATACAAAAAGAACAATAAATAAAAACATTTTTTGACTACAACAAGTATTTCCCAACAACTTCCATTTAATTTTTTTTCCTTCGTTCTTAATAATATTTGCTTCATGTGAAGTTGAGAGCTATTTATTCCATGGTTTTGCTAAGGCATACTATTATTTAACTATCTTTGTGTTGTTGTGATGAGGGGTTTACTTAGTATAACTGAATGTACCCTTCTCATTCATTTTATCAAACTCCAGAGTCTAGATAAAGGTTTACCATATAGCCATTTCTCACTACTAAGTTGTTGGGTCGGGTGGGTTTAACCCATGCAAGAAAAATGAATGTTTAAGGGTCTGTTTGGTTGGTGCTATTTGCCATGGTGAATAGGCTTTGCCCATAGTTTTGCCTAGTTTTGTATTGCTTGAATGGCAAATTTGAAGATGGCAAACTTTGCCAATATGGAGTCATGTGATCCATATTTTCCCATATTTGAAGGCACTTTTTGCTTATTTATTTGGGTTGGAAATTTTCTTCAGGGGAAAAATGTGGAGGAGAGAAATTGTAAATTGTAGTTAGGCCCGGCAGTATGGGCTCTTGAGGATGAAACCGTCCATAATCCACCCAAAATATTGTGTTTGGAGACCATTAATTGTGTTTGTGGGTCAAAATGATTTGAGCGATCCAATAAGACGGATTGTTGGCGGATCATTAGCAGGTCAAAATGGTTTTGGAACCTCTCAAAAATAAAACTCAAATTACTAAAGAGTTTAAAGATTTTTTTTATTTAAGTACTTACTTGTATATTTATTTTCAAAATTATTATACCATATTTATTCGTATATGGTATAATAATTGTTTTTTCAAAAAAAAAAAAAGCGGGTCAACCCTACCTGATCCGGGTTTGACCCGACCAAAACCGTCCAAATTATTCTGTTCGATCCGCTTTTGATTCACCCAAATTTATCCATATCCATTTTTGACTCATCCATAACCGCCCATTTGCCACCACTAATTGTAGTTGATATGAACAATTGTCAGGTGAGAGAGGAAGAATCGTTCAAAATGGGAAAATCTAGTCTGTATCAACCATTTTCATCTCTTCATTTGCTGACGAAAGGGAAAAGCAAGCTCCCTATCTTGAGAAGGTATACCCTATATTTATTAGACTCGTTTTATAGTTCAAGTGTTGATTTTTTGCACCTTATCTACGATTCTTGTAACATGCCTTTTGAAATAGTTTGTTAAGGGTCTCCGCTACCTTTCTAAAACAAATCCACAAATTTTCTTTAATCCGCTACCTTTTGAAACAATTTGTTTCAGTTTTATTCTTTGAAATAAGGGTTTGATGCGAATTATTTTGATTTAGAAATCTAGGATTTATTAGGGTAATTTCTTGTTAGGCATTTTATTAACATGTACAAATTGATTTGGCTTATTATTTATGGGTTAATGGGTGTAAGTTGTATGTTATGAAATGGTTTGATGTATTTATAAATGTTGAAATGGTAATCTGGGTTCGAAATGGTTTCTTGTATTATTATGGGTTGATTTGAGTTGAAAATAATCAGTATTGTATGTCGAAATAAATGATAACTGTATATTTATGGATTTTCTTTTGTGCGCTGAAATGATTTTTGGCATTTGTATATTTATAAATGAAATGTGTATATTTCTAAATCAGTAGTGTGTATTTTTTGTGACACTCTGACTACTAGTAAACGTCACAAAAATATACATTACTAATTTATAAATATACATGTCTCATTTATAAATATACAAATACTGGAAACCATTTCATCCCATAAAACAACATACATAAATCGGAGTTAACTATTTTTTGTGATTTTTATTTTTTGTGTAACATGCATTTTGTCCCTCTTGTACATGAACCCTGTTCTCCGAGTTATTCGTTCGAATCAATTTCTTCTGTTTAGTTATTTTTGTATTTTTTCATTGTTGTCTTTTTATTCTCTAGTAATTTGTTATCGATTACAACACTATTCATAATTTATTATTATTTACAAGATATATCAAAGAATGAGTTTTGTGTATCAATCGAGTGTAGGAAAAATGTGTAATTACAAATTCAAAATACAACGTAAACAATTTAATGTTGCTTTTGTTGATGGTGATATGTGCGATAGTCATCTATCAATATATAAGTTCATTATAGGACATTCCTAGTGCACCTCAGTATAATTGGAATGAACATTGTAAGTAATCCTTATTTCGTATGTATGAGATGAATGATCCGTTATGCCATGATTCATTACGTATGAACATTGGTTCATTTCATAAGTTATGTGCTCTCCTCCATGCGTTTGGGCGAAACAAAAATTGTTCAGTTTTGGATTAGAAATAAGTTGCAATTTTGAATATTGTTGGTCATGATGAGCGTTATCGAACCGAGAGTAACACTTCTTGTAGATCACGTTATACCATTAATTTATACTTTCATAAAGTGGTAGGAGCTTGCCTCACATTGAATAAGGAAATTGACACAAATGCAAGGCATGATAATTCCCCGGGCGATAATCCTGATAACAAAACTTGGTATCATTACTTTTCGGTAAGCAAATTTACTCTCAATAACACAAATAGTTAATAAATTTATTAATTGATTTAATACATTTTAAAATGGATTGTATGAACATATAGTATCCCAATATGATGTCATAGGGGCGATAGACGATACACACATGCAACTTAGTTTGTCAAAATTCAATTATGAAACTACAAAAGTACATTCAAGGTAGTTTGTCCAATTCAAATTCAAGTCATCCAACTTCAAATTATTTTGTCCAAATTGTTTCATCAACATTCAAGTACATTCATTAAGTAATTTTGTCCAAATAGAAGTACGTTGATCTGAAATCAAGTATATTCATCCAACTTGAATACTTTGTAAGGACATAATTTTATAAATGTCCGGGGTAGAATCGAGGATTTATAAGTTTTCCCAAGATCACAATTTGTATGTCTGATACCACTACATTCGGCACGTCATCACGATCATCATCGACGACCTTTCTCCGAATCCATGCATTTATCATCTTCACTGGTGCATCATGCTACATCAAGTGTCCCACATCTGCCTCAACGACTTCACGTTCCATAATTTTAGGCCCTAAATGCAAGTGGTATGCAAGAGAAATCAAAACAGTGAAATTGTACAACCACCGTCCGGATGTCCGATCAACTGGAAAGTTGAAGATCTCGCCACAACGAAGATACTGGAAGAAATAACACCTCAATCCGAGCTACGGTGAAAAAGTTATGGACCTTTGAAAATGAAGAAAAATCCGTGGAAAATGCTAAGTGTTTCAGCCCCATAATTCCAGCGATTTTTCGCGAACCCAGGCCAAACCGGTTCGGGGGCGAACCGGTTTGCGGTACACCCGAACCGGTTCGGGGTCCCTGTACGCTGGCAAGACTTTTGTTTCTAATGGTGTCACTACACCAAAATGGGAAAATTGTCACCTTTCAGCCGACCAGCCTTGTCAAGGTCATTGACCATGACAAAAAACACGCGTTTTATGTCACGGTCATTGACCTTGACACGACCGTGACAACTAATTGTCACGGACATTGACCGTGACAAGACCATGATAAATTTACTTGTCACGGTCGTGTCACGGTCAATGACCGTGACAATAATTTAAATAGTTGTCACGGTCAAAGACCTTGACACGACCGTGACAATATTCACAGCTAAAACCCTACCCCCTTCTTTTTTCCCCACCGCCGTTCCCTCCTCTCTCTCTCTCTCTCTCTCTCTCTCTCTCTCTCTCTCTACTTTCAGGTCGATTTTCTCTCTCTCACTCTCTTCCATTTATATATATATTTGTGTGTATATTTATGTGTGTATGTGTATATATATATGTGTGTATGTGTGTGCGTGTGTGGGGGGTGGGGCAGGGTGGGGGTAGGGGGTGGGGCGGGGTGGGGCAGTGTGGGGGCAGGGCGGGGTGTGTGCGTGTGTATATGTATGTGTATGTATGTGTGTGTATATGTGTGTGTGGTGGTGTGTGGGGGGGGGAGGGGGTGGTGGAGGGGGGCAGGGGGTGGGGTGGGGTGTGTGTGGGGGTGGGGCACCCATTTAATAACTTTTAAAATATTTGAAAAAAACATAATATTACAAAATTGAAACGAAATTGTATTGACGGAACTTACACATACGTTATAATATAGACGGAACATTTTTTTATCTGTACTATTAATTCAATTAGGTAAAACGATATGTGTACTATTAACATTTTTTTTTTATCTGTACTAATAACATTTTTTTTACAGCAAAAATGTCTCCTTCAGATGTTAAGGCGAAGATGATGATGCTGTTTATGATGATGTCGTCTGGGTTCGGTGGTAGCGGAGGCGACGAGGGCTCCTCCGCCCCTAGGCTCCCCAAATATGGAAAATTTGGGATTACCGTCGAAAACAAGTCGGAGCTATTAGCGAGATCCCTCGAGCTGCTAAAGACGGTCATCGGCCCGGGGTTTATGAGTTGGAAGGAGGTGCTATATGAGCTCAAGTTAGCTGTTTGGGCGGCACTACAGGTAATATTTCAATTTCAATTTCAATTTCAATTTCAATTTCAATTTCAATTTCAATTTCAATTTCAATTTCAATTTCAATTTCAATTTCAATTTCAATTTCATATTCATATTTATATTTATATTTATATTTATATTTATATTTATATTTATATTTATATTTATTCGCAACTAACATTGTATTTGTTGGACATGAACAATTCAACTTGGATCCAAAGCTACGCGATTCCGTCTTGGAGCAGTTGAGGGAGCCACACAAGACGTGGAAGAAAAATTTGCGGACACGGTACTTTGGAAAAATACGAGAGTCCATTTTACAATGGCGCGGATCCGTCCCGCCCAAGGAGCCGATCTCATTGGCACAATGGCAAAAGTTCATTGACAATGAGATCGAGGATCGACAATTGGCATCTCGCCAATCGGGGAGGGAAAATCGGGCTAAAAAGACGGACGTGCACTACTCCGGTCGGACTTCTTACGCTGAGGTGGAGCATAGGATGCAGGTAAGATTTAATTTATCTATAACTACAGAAATATATTATTGGATATTATTTTACTTTGCGGGGCCGATACTAATTTTACTTTACTTTATTTTATTTCAGGGGGTAGGGAGTGGGCCAGGGGTAGGCCACATAGGCTTGATACTTATGTGGCTCTTCGGACGAAGAAGGGGAAGGACAAGGAGGTGTCCCCGAGCGTCGCGGCTACGATTGTAAGTAATTCGACAGTTTAATTATTGTTAATTACGTTATAATTTTTTAGTTTACTTATTTTACTAATCATGTGCTTTTTGTCGTTTCAGGCAAAGCTTAAGGAAGTGCATGAGTCGCAGTATGATGCCGACAAGGCATCTTTGTCCACAGACGCACTCAGCCAAGTGTTTGGCTCTGATCGCAAGGGGAGGACAAGGGGAGTGAGCTCGCGGGTGGCCAAATCTAGGATCATCGGATTGGAGACGAGCGACACCGGGTTGGCTCGAACGGTGTATTCACACGACGCGAAGCTGTCCCGTTTGGAGGCGACGGTCCAAGATATGTACGCATTCATAAAGCGTACGTTGGGTGGAGACCGTAAAGGGAAAGGGAAAGGGAAGGAGAAGGATAAGGCGATGGAGGAGGAGGTGCGGGAGGATGAGGCGTAGGATGACGAGGATGTGGACCTCGCTGCTTCATCACCGACACGTTCGTACTTCGACGATCCACTTCCTTATTTGACGCCCTCCAACAGACCATTGTCGACAATTGGTTGGCCGAGCGTGTTCATATTGGACGTATTTGATGGCCAGCGAATAGGGCGGGGGTTGAGGGACCCGAATATCGTCGAGGGTGGAATAGTCCATGGACGTGTGCTTCAAGAGATGGAGTCCAGGGTGCTCGTCACGCATGTCATACCCGGGAAGGAGAACTCCCTATTGTGGTTGCGCGAACAATGCGGCACGACTTATATTAGTGGGTGCGTCAATTCGTATGTCGTGTGGCCTAGTCACCTCCTCAGTTTTATCCAAGACATGTAGTAACATTATTTTTAAGTTTGTCCATTTTAATTATATTTGGATTATTTCGTCATGTATATTATTTTTACTTTGAATATTTGGATTATATCGTCATGAATATATATTTGCATTATCTTTAGTTTGTGTTGGATATATGATGTTTGGAACAGGTACAACGTTGCTATAACAGGTAAAAATATACTGCTGGGCAGTGGCGGTGGCCATACTGCCCAGCAGATTTTTTTTAAATTCTGCCCAGAATTGTCATGGTCATTGACCGTGACACGTCCGTGACAAAAAGTTATCACGGACGTGTCACGGTCAATGGCCGTGACAATTTTTTTAAAAAGGGTCATGGCTTAGTCACGATTTATAACTGTGACAAACGTGTCACGGTCATTGACCTTGACACGACCGTGACAAAAAAAGTTGTCTCGCCTCGAAATGTCACGGTCATTGACCTTGACAAGTTGGATTTGTCAAGGTCAATGACCTTGACAAATGGGCAGATTTGGTGTAGTGTGTCTCCACTTAAAATCCTTTTTGAAACAAGCTGAGCATAATCCGGCCCTAATTCTTCCATGTTTTATTAAAGATGTTTTTTGAGCCTTTATCTTCCTTTATAAATGCATACTTCTCTTCCATTTAACACTTGCACATTTTGGAGAACCTTCAAGAGGTCATTTGCACTCATTTGGAGTATTTTGTGGAGAAGCCGGTATCTTCTCCATTGCTGCCCATCTGGAATTCTTGCGCGAGATTCCAGCCGACGACATCGGAACCGACACCTACGGGTATTTTCGTATGTCACACTTATTTTCATTGTAATCCGTGTAACCGTTCTTTACAAATTATAGTGAAAATAATATGGTTTTGCCCTGCGGGGATTTTTCCTGATATGTTGTGTCACATGCTATATTTATTTTAATTGATAAATCATTTAGACGTATGTTTTAAGATTTAATTGAAAAACGGTGTTTAATTAAATAATTGCTTTATTTGAACAAAAGCGCACTCTTCAAATTGGTATTAGAGCCAATTACACAATATACTGTGTAATTTTTGGCAAAATTTTTCTAAGATATCAATTTTCTAAAAAATTGATTTTTGAAAAAGGGCATGTTCAATGGAGAAATTATATAATAAAATGCCAGTTTTTGACGGTACAAACTATATTTACTGGAAAGTCCGCATGAAATCTGCCTTAAAAGCCATAGATGAACGTGTTTGAATTTTAGTAGAAAAAGGGTGGATTCCTCCCTCTGTCACTGCTAATAACGTGACTAGTTTAAAATATGTGACTGATTGGATTGAAGAATATTTTAAATGGTCATCTTTTAATTCTAAGAGTTTAAGTGCTATTTTCAGACCAGTCACTCCTGACGAGTTCCAACGAATTATGACGTGCTCCACGTCAAAAGAGGCATGGGATGTTTTGCAACTCACCCATGAAGGAACTAATGCTGTAAAAGAATCTAAACTGCAAAATTTAACAACTCAATTCGAAACTATCACCATGCTAGAGACTGAATATTTTGATGAATTTTATGCTAGGTTATCTGATATTGTTAACACTAGTTTTAATCTTGGTGAACACATTCCTAATGCTAGAGTTGTTAAAAAGATTCTAAGATCACTTCCTAAGCGTTTTATCCCTAAAGTCACTGTGCTAAATTCTATAGGAAATTTAAACACGCTTAAATCGGAGGAACTTGCAGGAGACTTACAAACTTATGAAATTGATACGTTTCCTAAAACCTTCAAATCGAAAGATAAGGGTATTTCACTTAATGCTCAAGATAGAAAAAGTGAGGGTTCGGCAAGAAGGAGAGTTGAATCATCTAGAAAAAGAGAGATAGAAACGTCAGATTCTGAGTGTGATTTTGATTTAGATGATTTGGCCCCATTTGCTAAAAATTTCAAGAAAATTCTCAAATTCAAGAAAAATGAAAATTTCAAAGATAAAAAGATTTTTGAGAAAAATAAGAAAAATGAAAAAGGTTTTAAATACCCTCCTAAAGATGGTGAGAGATGCTATGAGTGCGACGGTAAGGGACATAGAGCTTTTGAGTGTGCCACTAGACTGAATAGACTTGCAAAAGAAAAAAATAAAGCTGTCCTAAATGCTACCCTTAGTGACGACAGTGAGGTCGAGTCAGTGGACTCTGGAGACGAGTCACTTCATGAATGTAACTTCACCGCATTCATGACTAGTCATACGTCTAGTGCTCCTCCCGACGATGAGGATGCTACTTCAGAGGGACTCCTCGACAGTGAGAACGATGTGAGTGAGGGGGAGGATGATGCAAGTGAGAGAGAGTGTAATCTTCAACGCACCTACGCTGAGTTATATAATGTGTCATTTAAAACCAAAAAGCATAACAAAGCGCTAGTTCTTAGGATCACCGCTTTAAAATAAGATTTAGAAGAAGCGAGAGAGAGAGAATCCTCCACATGCACTACCTTGAGAGAAAAAGAGTCTGCCTTTATTGAGAAAGAGAGTGGTTTTGAGAAAGAGATAGGGGAATTGACTAATCAAGTAGCTAGTCTTATGAGTGAGCTCCATTCCTCTATGGAAACTCAGAAGAAACTTGAAGCCCGTGTTACCCAGCTTACTCATGATCCTGAGAGAGCACGGGAAGTCAAGGTACAAATCGAGGACAGATCTGGAAAGATGGGAAAGATGCTCCTCGGCCCCGCTTTAGGTTTTGGTGATAGGCAAGGAATAGGTTATGATGGTGCCACCACATCCCAATTTTCACCTGGACCAATTCCTGAGTTTACTACGATTCCATATGGCCATCGTTAAAAACCACGTAGGAGAGTTCGACCAAGAAAAGCAAACCAAGGTCCGCCTAATACTGTGTTCTTTTGTACTTATTACAAAAGAAATGGCCACCTTAGGGAGTTTTTCTATTGTTTGGGTCGAACACGACGTACTACTGCTCCACCACATCATACTGATGATTTTGCCAATCTGAGAGAGTCAGTTGATCTTTTAGCTGCCACATCACAGAGTTTGATGGAGGAATTCTGACGGATATCTTTACCGTCAGTGAATGCTTCTCGCATCTCGGCTAAGACCAACAACAACAAGGGTATACAAAAGGTTACCACGTCTTGGGTTCCTAAGAAAGACGAAAAGTCCCTTGTTGTTCATGTCGCTCTCAAAGCTCATAATACCTCACAGTGGTATTTTGATAGTGGTTGCTCTAGACATATGACATGTGATGTCTCATTTTTTACCCACCTAGAGGATTATAAGGATGGAAGAGTCTCCTTTGGAGACGGGAGCAAATCTAGCATTGTAGGACGAGGTACAATAGTTTTACCAGGATTTCCTAAGCTAGAGAATGTTTTGTACGTCAAAGGTTTGAAGGCAAACCTTCTCAGCATTAGCCAACTATGTGACGATGACTTTGCCTTAAAGTTTGATCGGGACGTGTGTAATATCTATAATCAATCCGGTAAACTTTTAGTGCAAGGGGTGAGGATAGAAGATAATTGCTATGGAATTTTTCCCACATCCTCACTTGTCTGCAACAGCGCCACGATCACTCCTATGGATCTGTGGCACCAGCGTCTAGGTCACGTGAGCGTAAAATATTTGACACGTTTAGCTATAAAGGACCTAGTACGTGGCTTACCATCTCTTGGAAAGCCAACTTCCACGGTTTGTGGACCCTGTCAGATGGAAAAACAAATCCGTAGTCCCCACCGGAAGCTTCATTCCATTACCACCTCCCGTGTGCTTGAGTTAATTCACATGGATCTTATGGGTCCTACTCGCACTGAGAGTCTGGGTGGTAAGAGGTATATCCTCGTGATGGTAGACGATTTTTCCAGATATTCGATTGTTGGTTTTCTGAGAGAGAAATCAAATGATGTTGAGTTTTTAACGACCAAGTGGCGTATCCTGCAAAATCAGCACGGTGTCACTATTAACAGGATACGTAGTGACAACGACACATAATTTAAAGAAGCAAAGGTAGATCTCTACTGTGACAACCTTGGAATCAAAAATGAGTTTTCTGCTGTGAAGACTCCTCAGCAAAATGGTATTGTTGAGATAAAGAATAGGACGATTCAAGAAATGGCTAGATCTATGCTTCTAGGTCGTAAGGTTGCTAGGAGATTTTGGGCAGAGACAGTGTCTACTGCATGCCATACGGTGAATAGGGCCTACCTACGTCCACACAAACTTAAGACGCCTTATGAATTGTGGACTGGTAAGAAACCCAACCTTGCATATTTCTGTGTCTTTGGGAGTAAATGCTACATCCTACGGGATAGAGAGAAATTAGGAAAGTTTGACTCCCGGAGCGACGAGGGAATATTGCTAGGATATTCATCAAACAGTAGAGCATACCGAGTTTTTAACCTGAAGAGATTCAAGGTTATGGAGTCAATAAACATCACCGTGCAAGATGACAAACCTTCTGCGCTTATTGATTCTAGCCTTCAATGTGAGGTTGAGGACTTTTCTGAGAGTGATTTACTTGTCCCTCACCCACACTCTGTGGAGCCTACTCATGTTTTAGGGGACACATCTGCTTGGGTTCGAAAGAGTCATGATCCTTCTACCATTGTTGGTGATCCCACCTTAGGGGTCAAGACTCGTGCTCAGCTAGAGAACGTTGTTAGCCATTTTTGCTACACGTCCACAGTCGAGCCCAAGAATCACAAAGAAGCACTCAAGGATGAACACTAGATATCTGCTATGCAGGATGATTTGCTTTAGTTTAAAAAGAACAATGTATGGGAACTAGTCCCCCGACCTAGTGAGACTAATGTGATAGGTACCAAGTGGATTTTCAAGAATAAAATGGATGAAAATGGTACCATAATCAGAAATAAAGCTAGGTTGGTCGCTCAAGGCTACTTACAGATTAAGGGTGTAGACTTTGGGGAGACATTTGCTCCTGTTGCGAGGCTTGAGTCCGTCCGCTTACTACTCGCCATTGCATGTCATCTTCGCTTCAAGTTATATCAGATGGATGCCAAGAGTGCCTTTCTAAATGGCATTCTACAGGAAGAGATTTATGTGGTTCAACCAAAAGGGTTTGAAGACCCCATGCACCCGGAACACGTATACTATCTAAGTAAAGCCTTATTTGGTTTGAAGCAAGTACCCCATGCTTGGTATGAGAGGCTTACTTCCTATCTCTTAGCCCGTGGCTTCAAGAGAGGGGGAGTTGATATGACATTATTTGTCAGGAGAGATGACGGTGCTATTTTGGTTGCCCAGGTCTATGTGGATGACATAGTCTTTGGATCCACATGCTCCCAGCATGCTCACCACTTTGAGGAGGAGATGAAAATTAAGTTTGAGATGAGCATGGTAGGTGAGCTCACATTCTTCCTTGGTGTCCAAGTTCGTCAGCTAGAGGATGGGATGTTCATCTCTCAATCCAAGTATGTTAGAGACCTAGTGAAGAAATTTGGTGTAGACTCCGCTAATCATGCTCGTACACCTATGAGTACTTCTATCAAGCTTAGTAAGGACACTTCAGGTAAGGACGTAGAGCAAACCTTGTATCGGAGTATGATAGGTAGTCTTCTCTACTTGACTGCTAGTCGTCCCGACATAGCCTTTAGTGTTGGAGTCTGTGCGCGATATCAGGCATCCCTGAAAGAGTCACACTTACTTGCTCTAAAACTTATTATCAAATACGTGAGTGGGACTCTCCCATATGGTATTTGGTATTCCCTTGGTACCGATGACCGTTTGTCTGCCTATTCAGATGCCGATTGGGCCGGGGATGTAGATGGATGTAAGAGGACTTCTGGTGGGTGTTTTTATTTTGGTTCTGCTCTTGTCTCCTGGTTGAGCAAGAAGAAAAAATCCATTTCTTTGTCCACTGCGGAGGCTGAGTACATCACCGCCGGGAGTTATTGCACGCAACTCTTGTGGATGAAACAAATGCTGGAGGATTATGGGATTTCATAAGACACCATGACCATTTCCTATGATAACACGAGTGTGATACACATATCCCGCAATCCAGTCCAGCATTTGCGCACAAAGCACATCAGGATACGCGAGAACTTTATACGACAGCTTGTTGAGGAGAAAGTCGTATCCCTGAGCTACGTTCCCACCGACCGTCAGCTAGCTGATATTTTCACGAAACCTTTAGATGCCCTTAGATTCGAGTGTCTTAGGAAGTCTTTAGGGATTTGCACAGTTGACTGAGGGGATGGTCCGTGTCTAGGCTAGGATGTTTTATCATGTTTATATGATATGATTCCTATTGCTAGACTGTATCTTCTGTATTATTATTACTTTTATATTTAAAAAAAAATGAAAAGATCAAAAAGATTTTGCCTTTTATAAAAATTTTAGAAAATAACAAAAAGATTTTATTTTTATTTTTGAAAAGAACAAAAAGATTTTTGTATTTACACCTTTTATGGATGAGCATTTAAGATTGCCAATTCACACTTTCATTCCATTTATTCATGTGACTATTTGATAGTGTTTTGAGACAATATATCTTGTCATCTTTGTGCTTTATAATGTTTGGGGGTCATTAAGATGTAATTAAGTGTTACTTCCTACATATTTGACTCAGGATTTCCTTTATTGCACACATGCACGGATTTGTTTGATTATTGTACTTATCTTATCACATGTTGGTTGGGAGTTTTCACTTCAATCTTGTCCTTAAAACAAACCAAGCATGATAAAACTTGATAAGAAAGATATGCTTGTAAAAACCGTTTTGTGAGATGGTGTGGTATTTTAAAAATGGAGAGGGGCTGCGAAAGGTAATTATCTATCCTTTGCGCAAAAGCCACCATTGAAATGGACCTAAAAAATTAAGGAATTTTATTATCCGGGGTCCAAAGAGGTTAAAAGAGTCAGAAAAAATTTAAAGGCATTAAAAAGCATTACATGCCAAATATGGGCCATTAGGTTTCACCATCAATTCTCCAAAGTTTGAGAATTTAGTTTATCACCTCTAAAAGAAAATATATCCGAGGGAGTTTGGTTGGAAAATTTAAACAGGTTTGCACGTCCTTGAAAATCTTGAAAAAAGCGCTAAATAGTTTTGGATGTTATTGGTATGGAAATCACTTTTACTTTGATTTGTTGATTTGATTAAGACGATGTCATCTAAATTCAACAATTTTTACACCTAAGGATACTTTTGATGTTCATTCATTAGGAGTACACGTATGCATCGTTCACATATGATTGATTGAGTTTATTTACCTATCGAATGTGTTCACACCACTACATTTACGCTATCATCGACTTGTTTTTTTTTGTGTTCTTTCATGGTGTGATTCCTTTTGTATATTTTGTGTACAAATTTTGAAAAATTCAAAAATAGAACATTTTTTGATTCTTTTGTGTAAAAATTTTGTAAAATTCAGAAATATAGAAGATTCTTTGATTCGTTGTTGTATATTTTGAGTAAAAATTTGAAAAATTCAAAAAATTAGAAATTTTTTGTGACATTTTCCATATTTATGCTTCTCATATCTGTCTATTTGGGGACATCATAAAAAGGGGGAGAATGAATTATGGGGGAGAAATTTATTTTGATTTATCTATGATTTGCTGAAACTTAATGGATATTTGATTTTGCATATCATTATAAATCAAACTGTTGCGTGTCACGGGTATTTGCCTTTTCTCATGTGTGTAGGTACAAAGTTGATATCTATTGGATTGCACACCCTGATGAGAAAAGCTTTGGGAGTTTCTGAAGAGTTGAAGATTTGGAGATGTTGAAGTCTGTTTTACGACATGTCATTTAGTATTCTTAGTTCGAGGGTTTAATGGGGATATTATCGTATATGTCATTTATTTTGGGAAGATTGCATAATTCGGATTTTTATGAATGTACCGGCATAGACATAGGGGGAGATTTGTAAGGACATAATTTTATAAATGTCTGGGGTAGAATCGAGGATTTATAAGTTTTCCTAGATCATAATTTGTATGTCTGATACCGCTACATTCGGCACGTCATCACGATCATCATCGACGGCCTTTATCCAAATCTATGCATCCATCATCTTCACTGGTGCATCATACTACATCAAGTGTCCCACATCTGCCTCAACGACTTCACGTTCTATAATTTTAGGCTCGAAATGCAAGTGGTACGCAAGAGAAATCAAAACAGTACAATATGGCTTGATATGGATGATCAAGGGAAGTTTGGTAATTGTACAGCCACCGTCCTGATGTCCGATCAACTGGAAAGTTGAAGAGCTCGCCACAACAAAGACACTGGAAGAAACAACACCTCAATCCGAGCTACAGTGAAGAAGTTATAGTCCTTTGAAAATGATGAAAAATCCAAGAAAAATCCGTGGAAAATGCTAAGTGTTTCAGCCCCACGTTTCCAGCGATTTTTCGCGAACCCAGGACAAACCGGTTAAGGGGACGAACCGGTTCGCGGTACACCCGAACCGGTTCGTGGTCCCTGTACGCTGGCAAGCTTTTTGTGTCTAATGGTGTCTCCACCTAAAATCGTTTTTGAAACAAGCTGAGCATAACCTGGCCCTAATTCTTCCATGTTTTTATTTAAGATGTTTTTTGATCCTTTATCTTCCCTTATAAATGCATACTTCTCTTCCATTTACACTTGCAAATTTTGGAGAACCTTCAAGATGTCATTTTCACTCATTTGGAGTATTTTGTGGAGAAACCGGTATCTTCTCCATTACTGCCCATCTGAAATTCTTGCGGAAGATTCCAGCCGACGACATAGGAACCGACACCTACGGGTATTTTCGTATGTCACACTTATTTTCATTGTAATCCGTGTCACCATTCTTTACAAATTATAGTGAAAATAATATGATTTTTCCCTGCGGGGATTTTTCCTGATATGTTGTGTCATATGCTATATTTATTTTAATTGATAAATCATCTAGACACATGTTTTAGGATTTAATTGAAAAACGGTGTTTAATTAAATAATTGCTTTATTTGAACAAAAGCGCACTCTTCATACTTTTATCCAATAATAATTCAATAATAACTTTGATAGGCATGCAGGAACTGCAACGCTCGCGTCACCGACGTCTATCATTGTTTTCAGCTCCCCACGCTTTGCAAAAAAAAATCTAGACTATAATTAAACTCTTCATGGAAATACAGCGACCATCTCGGGTATCAAATCTACTGGGAATGTTGGTAGACGTTAATTGATTTATTATTTCCAGAATAAAAGTGTAAAAGATGAGAATTAAAACAAATGATAAATCTAGGCATGTGTTTATACTACGATTAACAAAAAGAGTAAAAATAATAGATTGAGAATAATATCCCTCACCTCGGGTTAACTAGTGAAAATTATCACATGGAAAGACAAGTCTATCAGTATGAAATCTCATTTTCACAATTAATTAAATATGGAATTGTCACCCCCTAAATTGTCATAAAAGCTTAATTGATTTTGGTATCAATAAATATCCTCGAGAATACACACTTAAGGTCGTAAATACGATGCATACATGGTATACACCGTTAAATCTCATAGACATAAAATTAAGAAAAACCTAACACATTTAAACCCATAAAACCCATCACCAAAGCAAAGTAACCCATTAACCCAAGGTGAGTTCAGTCAGTCTTAACCTAAATTAAATTAGCTACAAAACATTGTAACTAACATGTATGTAAAGCAAGGAAGTAAATAAAAAAATAAATAAATGAAGACAACTAAGTTACAAAGCTTAAAAACAAAAATGGAAACCTATATTAATGAAGGAGATGATGAATAGTACTTACAACAACCCAAATGGGTGCAAACCCTAGGAGAGAGAAGCTCTACCCAAAAACTCCAATAAAACTAACCTAAAAATGAAAATAAACTGACCCAAAACCTAAAGGAAAAAGAAAAAGGAAAAAGAAAAAGGAAAAAGAAAAGAAAACGGAACAAGCGCCCAAAACCTAAAGGAGTCGATCGATTAATGAAAATCAATCGATCGATCGAATGAAACAAAGCCCCTGTCTTCTTTCGTAAGAAAATATGAAAAGGCCAGTCGACTAGAGCTTTGTTTTGAGGGGGCCCTTGGTTCTTCAAGAGGGAAAAATTTGTGTTACGAAAAAGGCCATAACTTCATCATCTCGACTCAAAATGACGTGCCGTTTGTCGATACGCAAAGCTAACTCAACGAACTACACTCCATGGAGATCCACTAGTCGGGATATCAAGTATGACAAGTCTAAAATTCCCTTAAAGTTATTTCAGATGACATAATTTTCTCAAAATGAAACCATTTGCTCCGTTATGCGTTCTAATACCAACAAAAGCTCAATTATACCTTGCAAAGCTCACACACACACACACACACACACACACAGACACACACACACACACATATATATATATATATCCAAAACTAAGGTTATACAATATATGAGCGTAAATATGGGAATTAACGAAGAGAAAAGTGCTACAATGCAAAAATATAATGAATGCTAATATGCAATATTCGTGATGTATCACACACCGTAACTTATACATTTCTAGTCCCTAGTGATGAAATAAATCAAAACCAGTCCAACAGATGGCGATACAAAACGTATATAAGCATAAATATAAAAATGCCACTTTCGCGGGCGAACAATTGCATTTATCATGTGCAATAAGCCGTTAAACCCTTATTACCCTAGTAGATTTCAGGGATGAAACCCATAAACTTAAAAGTTTCCTCAAAATATACCCAATCAATCAATACAAGACATGCTTAATAATAACGAAAAAGATTTCAAACATGCTATTAGCACAGTGAATGAATTCACAAAAAAGTCCTTAGTTATTAACATTATAAAATGAACCTCATCGAATTGAAACCTTAAGCGTGGGTGGAAAAGCGAGCACATGCAAAGAATTATTTGATAACACTTTTATAAATCGAACAAGCATTAAAGCGTGCATATGTCAATCCTCATCGGTGTATATAAAATAAAATCTCTATGAAAAAAGGTGTAACACACACGGGACATGCGTCCATAAAAAGTAAATGGAAATGGAAACCAGGACGTACACATGTCACTAAGGAAGAACACTATATATAAAATAAAAACTTGTAATCTCAATGAAAGGATATCATCATCGAATGAGGTGAAATGCGTTTTCACAGATTATCGTAACTATTTAAACTTATGAATTGCATTCACCCTAGGACCACGTAGAACTTTAATAGGGTTGTACTATCGATTTGGGGTTAGGGTTATGAAACGAATGGAATATGTACGGATTCAAAGTTGTTCGGGAATGAAAAACTTGAGATAATGGAAAATTATGGGCAATTTCAAAATTGGACTATGATTCCATAACAAGCATTATATATGAAATTAGAGAGTGACAAAGATGATTGAATTCTATATACATAAATGAAAATGCTTTCTCTTTCTTTCGCTTTATTATTTTTCACATCGTTTTCTTTTATTTTCTCGTTTTCTTTTCTCCTTTTGTTTTCTTTCACACTCTCACATTCTTAATTGCATCCACATAACACGAACATCATTCAATCCCAAGTTTCATTCCAAACAAAGGCATGGAAGGTAATATGTATGGTTTATAACTCTAATTTGGAGTTAGTTATGAGATTTTGGATTTTGAAATGAAAGGCTATATTAAGGCTCAACGAGGTTGACGAGGGGAAACATTTAAAGTAAGGTCATGGTTGATATGGGTGATATAACAAAGAGGGACTATGATGGTCCTTTCCTAAAGTTTATGCAATTCTCAAGTCAAAACAACTTTGAAAATCATGAGCAAGTAACATACTTCAAAATATGAACTTAATTAATGAACGATGAATGAATGAATAGTGAGATTATCGATGAATTTAGCGTTTTCGACGAGGAAAGAGTAATGTATAAAAGCTCATAAACTAATAAAAGTCCAAATCTCACTTAGTGTAAGTATATACTATGCAATAGAAGATTACCGAGTTATAAATGCCTTAAAACAAATCTTTAAAATAAGAAGAGCGCATGTACTCTTGGGTTTAAAGTTTAATTAATGAAGTTTTTCATAATATCAATAATTTGAGAACTAAAGTCTAATAACATTTGAAATTGAGAACATGCATCATTGAGTTATCTATTGGATCGGGCATTTATGGAAGTTTATCTTTGAAAACAAAGGCAAAATGCCCAACAAAGGAGAAAAAAGAAAAAAAATATTTTTGAAATTTTCTACAACAGTTGCATGCTTGCGAAGAATATATAATCAAATAATGGATTAAGAAAAACAATCGATAGAATATTCCATACCCCCTAACTTAAAACCTTGCATTGTCCTCAATGTAGATTAATAACCGAGTTGAGGAAAAGCAATATTACCCAAAATGGAATGATCTCGAAAGAGTACAAGTCCAATGATTGTACAAAACATGTTAGCACCGAGCATAACAAAAAAGAAGAACTAAAACTTTAACTATTTACACTAGATTAAAAGTAAAAAGAAGAAAAATAACCTAATATATACAACCTGCAATTTTAACTTATCACTAACTATACACTAGAAGTTAAAATTTTTGAGGGTCCACCCAAAATACGATTTAACTTTGACGGAAAATCGGCGTACCCTAATTTGCTTGAATTCATTAGAAAAATAAGAATTTCGTTTAAACAACGGAATTAATGAGTAAGGCGAAAGAAATAAACCATCACCAATTAAATTTTTTTGGGGGATGAGTAAGGCTGAATTTCCTCCTAAAGATTTTGTAATTGGAATGGGAGGTGGCGCTTATAGAGGAAAAATTGCCTTCATGGAAAGCAACTCAAGCAAGTAATCTTCATTGGTGAGAGGGTTCAATAACTTAAGGTTTTGAATTGAGTTATGGGATACTTATAATGATTTGACAATATAGAATAAAGATGGGAAGGAAATAAATTCAATCTCGAGAGATGACTCATTATCGCTTAAAAATTGAATCTCGAAGGAAATATAATCATTTTCAATGAAACTTTATTCTTTGGTTATTAAAGAATAAATCATTTCATTACAAATGGATACTACGTCCATTTCTTCCTCACTTTCATTATCGATTATCCCTCATGCCAACTCAAGAGTGCTTTGTTCCAAAGTAGGCAAAAATTGCTCATTTGGTTCAAAACATTCCTCAACTTCAAAAGTCTTAGAAGAAAAATTATCATTGGATTCTAATAATGCATCCAACTCTTATTCCCAACAAATATTTTCTTCTCGATAACGGTTTTTAATTTCTCATTTTCTAAAATGCGCAAACCCTCATGCAACACCATAGGTGGAGGCGCGAATTCTTGAAAATGAGAAGTTTGAAAACTATCCTCGGAACTACTATTAAAATCATTATCATAAGAGTTTTGAAAGAAATTGCAATTAGTTTCAACATTCTTATATAAGGATTTTGTAGCCCACTATCGAAAAGATCATTCTCAAAATTCTTTATAATCCGTAACTCGGGTTTTTTAATACTCACCCAAAGTTATAGGTTTAAGAGAATTTTGAGAATTATCAATGCAATTACCGAAAACATTGCATTAAGACATGTTTACCCCAAAAAGCTCAAGATGGCAAAATCCACAAAGTGATGTAAGTTTTATAGATTCAAGCGTTTCTTGGCACTCAAATGTAGAATTCCTAAAAAATTAATTAACAAAGAATACAAATAGAAAGAAAAATATTACGAAATAATAAAAAAAGTAATATCTAAAACAAACGATCCCGATAACGGCACCATTTTGATAGGCATGCGGGAACTGCGGTGCTCGCGTCACTAATGTCTGTTGTTGTTTTCGGCTCCCGTCGCTATGCAAAAAAAAAAAAACCTAGACTATAACTACACTCTTTAAGGGAGTACAACGGCCAATCCAGGTATCGAATCCACATGGAATGTTGCTAGATATAATTGATTTATTATTTCAAGAATAAAAGTTTAAAATATGAGAATTAAAACAAAAGATAAATCTAGACATGTGTTCAAACTACGATTAACAAAAAGAGTAAAAATAATAGATTTAAAATAATATCCCTCACATCGGGTTAATTAGTGTAAATGGTGACATGGGAAGATAAGTCTATCAAGATTAAATCTCATTTTCATAATTAACTAAATCTATAGTTGTCACCCCCGAAATTGTCATAAAAGCTTAATTGATTTTGACGTCAACAAAGATCCCCAAGATTACATACGTGAGGTCATAAATACGATGCATACATGATATACACCGTTAAATCTCCTAGGTATAAAATCAAGAACAACCGTATCCATTTAAACTTATAATATCCATCACCAAAGCAAATCAACCCATTACCTAATGTGAGTTCAATCAATCTCAAGCTAAACTAAATTAGCTACAAAGCATTGTAAATGACATATAATTAAAGAAACGAAGTAAATAAAGAAATAAATAAATGAAGACAACAAGTTACAAAGATTGAAAACAACCATGGAAACCTATATTAATGAAGGAGATGATGAATAGTACTTATAACAGCCCAAATGGGTGCAAACCCCAAGAGAGAGAAACTCCACCCAAAACCATTTTGATAGGCATGTGGGAATCGCGACGCTCGCATCACTGGCGCCTGTCGTTGTTTTCGGCTCCCACCACTATGCAAAAAAAAATGTAGACTATAACTACACACTTCAAGGGAGTACAATGGCCAGTCCGTGTATCAAATCTACAAGGAATGTTGCCAGATGTTAATTGATTTATTATTTCAAGAATAAAAGTGTAAAAGATAAGAATTAAAACAAAATATAAATGTAGGCATGTGTTTAAACTAAAATTAACAACAAGAGTAAAAACAATAGATTGAGAAAAGTATCCCTCACCTCGGGTTAATTAGTGTGAATGGTCACATGGAAATACAAAATTATCAAGAGTAAATCTCATTTTCACAATTAACTAAATCTAGAGTTGTCACCTCTAAAATTGTCATAAAAGATTAATTGATTTTGGCGTCAAAAAATATTCCCGAGATTACACACGCAAGGTCGTAAATATGGCGCATATATGATATACACCGTTAAATCTCCTAGGCATAAAATCAAGAACAACCTAACCCATTTAAACACATAAAGCCCATCACCAAAGCAAAGCAACACATTAACCCAAGATGAGTTCAATCAATCTCAACCTAAACTAAATTAGCTATAAAGCATTGCAAATGACATGTATTTAAAGCAAGGAAGTAAATAAATCAATAAATAAATGAAGACAACTAAGATACAAATCTTAAAAACAATAATGGAAACCTATATTAATGAAGGAGATAATGAATAGTACTTACAACAAGCCAATTGAGTGCAAACCCTAGGAGAGAGAAACTCCACCCAAAATCTCCCCTAAAACTAACCTAAAATTGAAAATAAACTCACCTCCCAGAAAATAAAATAAAATCAACTTATATAGTAAGTTAGGAAAAGAAAAAAGGAAAAGGTAAAGAAAATGGAACAAGCGCCCAAAACCTGAAGGAGTCGATCGATCAATCGAATGAAACAAAACCCATGTCTTCCTTCATAGGAAAATATTAGAAGGCCGATTGACCCGGGTATGAAGACCAGTCTACCGAAGCTATGTTTTGAGGGGGACTTTGGTTCTTCAGGAGGGAAAAAACTGCATTACTGAAAAAAGCCATAACTTCATCATTCGGACTCGAAACGCCGTGCCGTTTGCGGCCACGCGAAGCTAACTCAACGAAATATGCTCACATATAAATCCATTGATCGGGACATGAAGTATAAAAAGTATAAAATTACCTTGAAGTTATGCTAGATGACATAACTTCCTTGAAATTCAAACACTTGCTCCGTTAAGCGTTTCAATACATACGAAAGCTCAAACAAACCTTGCGAAGTATATATATATATATATCCAAAATCGAGTTTATACAGAATATGAGCATAAATACGGGAATTAACGGAGACCAAAGTGCTAGAATGTATAAAGATAATGGGTGCTAATATGCAATATTCGACGTATCAAACTTCAAAAGCCTCCAACTAGACTTGCATCCAACACCAGTTGCATCTAAAATTATAATGTTAATCCTGAAAAGAAAAATAAAACAGTGATAAGTATACAAAATATGTTATAACGCATAAGTGGAAAAACTACAAAAGAGGTCAAATTATATTGTCAAAGTTTTCATTTACCATGATAAATTTTAGCTATCAAAGAACATAAGTAGGAAAATAAGTATAATGCAATAGGCGAAGTGTGCCTATCAAACAACAAAAATATCAAATACAAGATTTATCGGCACGTAAACAAAGTCAATTAAACAATATGAAATTACCTTTGCATTGCAAAATTTGCCTACGTAAAATTTGCCATGGAATTTTTTTTCATGCCACCAGTTTTGCCACACTACAACAAAACTGACCCTAATTTTTTTGAGGTATTTTTTGTGTGTGCTTATTTAGAAGTTGCTGGTTGAAATGTTGCATTTCGTCTACTAGCTAAATGTATTTAAACTTTTATATTAATTTTTAGATTATTTGGAGTTTGGCCCCATTAATTCTTTGTAATCAAGTTTAACTCGCGTAATATTCATTTCTTGGATTGTAACCCCAAATGACATTTAATGACACATCAAGTTTAACTCACGTAATATTCATTTCTTGGATTATAACTCTAAATGACATTTAGTGACACAAAACGTGTCACAAAGAAATTTAGTAAATATTTTTGGCAACATCTTTTCATCGCTAAAAGTCATTTTGGAGGTCAAACCCCAAGAAGTAAAGTGTTGGGGACAAAAATAAATATGAAAATATAAATGGGGGTTAAGTCCCAAATAATCTTTAGTTTTTTTTTCTAAGGAAAAAAACCCTGCTTCCTCCCCACCCCACCCACACCCAATTAATGCATTTTGTATGAAATACATCTTATGTGTTGAAAAATAAATTATAAAAATAATGTAGAAGGAGTTATTCGTAACAAACTGCTTAGTTCGTGATTTATTAGACATTTTGGGGCTATTTGCAAAAATGAAAGTGCAAGGGGTTTCGTGCACTTAAACCCAAATTTTTAGATGAGGAGTCTTCAAAAAATTGGACAATAACCATAATATAATAAAACTGTCCAACCCACTTGATGCACAAATAAGTCCACAAACCATTTTTTAAAATAGGGTTTAGTATGAAAATAAAAATTCATAAAAAGTTGATGACCATTAAAATGTTAGGAGGGAAGTACCTAATTTGTTCAAAAGATGGAGCTATATTGTTAAATCTTGTACAAAATGGAAGTTTAAATTTCTGTTGGGAGAGAAGTACCTAATATTTAAATGTTACATTTCATTTACTAGCTATAAAGTTGTTTAAATTTCTCTGTCAATATTTTTATTAAGTGCAAAAACCCTGCCTGAACTTTTAAAGTTTTGCAAGAAACCTCACTAACATACGAGAACCCCCTTGAATGATGCATTTTGTTTCCACCTATGTTTTGCAAAAAACAAAAAAAAGAAACATTGGTAAAAAATACTTAAAAAGGAGGAAATTTAACAAAATACATGGTTCTCAGGATTATTAAGACATTTAGGGGTTATTTACAAAATATAAGTCCTCAAGGATATTTTGTTAAACTCGCAGCATGTGCAAACATTTTGTAATTTTAAAACATAAATAAAGAGTTATATTAAATAAATAGAAATTTATAGCTTTTTAACTTCTTAATGTTGGTTTATTATGACCTCATAAATGAATTTATGATTTATTATTTTTCACAAATTATTAATAATTTGAGATATGACTCTTTGTATTTAATAATCCATAATTTTGTTTTAATGTCTCGTGATAAATGATAATACAAAGGGTGGTCATATTCCCACCCCAAAATAATCTTATTAACACCACTTACTTCAAAACACCACCAAAATCAACTATACATCTCAGTAACACCAACAAACTCAATAGCACAATTATAAACTCCATTAAATAAACCCAAATTAAAAAATACTTCATTTTTTCATCCATTTTTCTCTCTACTACTAACACCCCAAACCCTAACTCCATAACTTCACAACCAAATCCTAAGCCCATAACCCACAAAATATGCGGGTATCTATATACTTGTGCTTTTCTACATGTTTAAATTATATACTTTGTATTTATACATGTCTAATCCATAATTCCATAACCAAACCTAGTTTTCATCGAAAATGAACCCTAAGTTAATATACAAAACTAAACCCTAGTTTTTATACATGTCTATTGAAACTTGATTCCTCATGGTCTACCGTAACATACGTGATGGGTTTCAACGGCCAAGTTAATATGCGACACTCATATTCACGATTGAAATAGACCAACAAAGTTTCCATATCAACGACCTAAGTTAGTCGTTATGATTGGCCGTGATTTTCAATAATTCAAGACCTAACTAGGCCATTGATTGCGACAGCTCACAGTTTTGGAGTGGCCGTGGTTTTCTACCAAGTTTAATTTGTTAAGTTCAAATGATTATTCTTGTTTTAAATTCTTACTCCCATATTTTATTGCATATACAATAAATGGGGAGAGCTGGTAGACCACCTGTGACTGCATCTATGACTGCATCGGTGATTAGGAAACTCTGTTGCGTAATATAGAGGATAAACCCTATAATTAATTACCTGCGGAGCGACATACTTCCAGATGACAAAAGGTCGGTCCATTAGGTTAGGGTCAAAGTTACTCGTTTTTACCTCTCCCCGAGGGAAAGTTTTACAAGAAATTGTTTATAGTCCCCTACCTCCAGTGCATTCACCCACAAGACGCCGAGCAAGTTCTCAAAGAGCTCCATGAGGGAATTTGTGGAAGTCACGCAAGTGGGAGATCGTTAGCCTTTCGAGCAATCAAAGAAGGATACTAGTGGCCTCATATGCAAAGGGATGCAAGTTCTTACGTTCTAAAGTGCGAGAAGTGTCAAAAGCACTCCCATATAGTCCACCAGCTTGCTAGAGACTATATCTAGCCTATGGCCCTTCGCTCAATGGAGACTAGATATAGTGGGACCACTACCTACTAAATCCAGGAATCGTAAGTACTTACCGTTTGGCACGAACTACTTCACCAAATGGGTAGAGACAGAACCACTGGCAAACATTCGAGATTTTGATATGACAAGATTCATCTGGAGGAACATTATTACACGCTTTGGGGTACCAAGAGCTGTTATCACCGAAAACAGTACGCAATTTAAAAGTAGCTTCTTTCAAGACTTTTGCAACGAGCATAGTATCAAGCACCACTTCAGTTCTGTGGCATACTCCCAAAGCAATGGGCAGGTAAAATCTTCCAATAAAACCATGCTCGATGGGTTGAGAAAATGACTGGAAAGGGCTATGGGTAGGGATGTAAATTAGGCTGGGTGAGCCGGGCTTAGGCTTGCTCACGCTCGACCCGAACTCACTTACCCATGCTCAAGCCCGAGCTCGGCCCGAACTAATTTTTCTTATCTAAGCCCAAACTCAGCTCATAAATATTAAGGGCTTCGGGCCTGATTTCAATTTTTTTGTTAAAAAAGTTTGAATAAGTATTTTTTTCTTGTATTTTCATCATGGACAAAAGGTATACACTAAAATCTAATTGCTATTTCATAAAATAAAATATATAATTATGAAATATATTAAATTAAAACATGGTAAATAAAAGTGAAAACCTACAAATGCCTATTAAATTTCATGCATTTAGCATTATTTGATCACTAACAAAGGCTTATTGTGACTTGGGCAATTAATAAATGAAATACCCATAATGGTATTAACAATAAAATCACAAAATTGAAAATCACATGTAATTTAATGGATTATGACAAATGAAACTTAAAAAAAAGTAGTAAATGAAATAAAAGAACGAAACCTAATTAAACAAGGTTAACATAAATATGTAATATTATATAAACTATTTATTTATTTATTTATAAATTGAAGTTAGGGCTTCGGGCCCAATTCGGACTTGGCAAAGTTTGGCTCAAGTTCGGCCCAAAATTCATTCAGGCTTGAAATTTTGGCTCAAGCTCGGCTCAACTCAAACTCAAATAAAGCTCAGCCCAAAAATAGCTGGCCAAATGGACGAGCTTCGGTGGCTCAATTTAAAGGCCTAGCTATAGGTGCCTGGGTGGATGAACTCCCCCACGTTCTATGGGCTTACCGCACCACACCCAGGAAACCAACTGGGGAAACACCTTTCGCATTCACTTATGGGATGGAAGTAATCATTCCACTAGAAGCAGGTCTCCCTACTATGAGAACCACTCTAGTCAACCAAGGCCTCAATGATGATGCACTACGCAATGAGCTTGACCTAGCAGACGAACGACGAGAGCTGGCCTTGATCAAGTTGGTCTCTTACCAACTGTAACTGGTCACAGTAAAAAGGTCAACCCGAGAAAGTTTTTGATATGAGAATATATCCTAAGGAAAGTCCTCGGCAGTGCCGTAAAACCATCTGACGAAAAACTGGGACCAAATTGGTAAGGACCATTCAGGGTAATCAGATACGACCTTCAAGGATCATATCACCTAAAAACGCTGAAGGGTAGAGAGATGCCAAGAGCATGGAACGTAGGTAACCTGAAGAAATTTTACTTTTAAATATTATTTATTTTTACTAGAACATTTAGTTTAAGCAAATTTTTATTTTTAAACTTATGATCGCTTTGATAGTATTCGACGAATAAAGGTCGGATTGGCCCCTTTACTTTTATATTTTTGTATTGGCTACCTAACTCTTACCAGTAACATCTCATTAATACGAACCATTTCCAAAATGATATCTCCTTCATGCATGGAAAAAACTCCTGAGAATATGGCAATTTGTTCAACTTATTTCCAAAGCAGAGGACTTAACATGCCAAGCAGGGTTCGCAGTAATTACAGCGAGACAATATACTCATCCCAATTACTACAACCATCCTCAGGTTCTTGTTGCAAACATAATATACCTCATGAGTTGCCTCAGTAACCATAAAATCCCTACAGGGGATCTTTAGGTAATAAAGCCAACTTAGGTTGGTCGCCAACTTTAGTTGGTCGAGAAAATCCTTCTACGGCGGATTGCACGTTAGTCAGGTACATTCTTGCCATCATCTTACTTAGGCATAAGGAAGTATGACAACACAACCCAAAAAGTAAAGTGGATGGAATGATATTGTGAAGGCATATCGGACTGGAAGAATGTCTCAACATATAAAAATATAAGGTTAACACCTACATATCATTTAGTCGGATGAGAAACCCATATATAGTAAAGCCATACAAATATTAATGCTATCATAGGAGGTTGCGCGATGTGGGTGAGTCCCCCGACTAGCGAATGCAGGGTGAGTATATTCCCCAGGCCATAGCGTCCGTATTTAGGGGTGGGATCATTACGGTATGGAGCAGACACTTTCGGGGGAACTATGGTCGCCTCCTATGCGCTTGGTGATAGAATTTATATATCTAACATGCGTGTGAAAGTTGAGATATGATACGTATATATAGTATTGAATTATATACGAGAATTTGTATATATATATATACATGGTGTGAAATGTATAGATAATATAGCTTATGGGAATGTTATATGATTTAAAATTGAAAAGGGAGGAAGGTAGGAAGAATAAGAAGAAGAAGAAGAAGAAGATGAAGACATGGCTCCTTTGATAAAGAGGAGCAGTTGAAGCTTCCTGATGATGATGATCATCATATTCTCTTATCTGATTAAATCCATTATCTTAAGACATCAGCAACTGGTTCCCCTGGGGGCAGTGGTTCTAGCCCATCGAATAGAGGGATAGAGAAATAGAAGGAGAAGAAAAGAGTAGAAGAAGAGAAGATGAGAGATAAAGAGAAAAGAAAATAAGAGGGGGGAAGAAAGAAGAAGAGAGAGTAGAGGCCAAGTGGAAGCTAAGGGAGCTAGTTTGGGTGATGCGCCTTTCCTTGCCCTAAGGGGGTTAGTGTGGGTGATGCGCCTTTCCTTGACCCTAATCTTTTAAAAAGGGCAGTGCTCGCTACTGACCGCGAGCGCTCTTCCAGGTTGGGATCATCCCTGCTCTCCCTCAACACTTCACGGGGGATGGCCTTGGTAAGTCTTCCTCACCATTTGATTTTTCCTTTTCTTCTCCTATTACTGTACTGATTTTATGTTCTTTTTTTTTTTTCTGTATGCAGTTGCTATCTTATTTCACCACTCTTCTGGACATCCATGCTGGTAGCTCTAGGAAAGAGCAAGAGCTGAAAGATGCCTTACAGGCAGAGAAGCAAGCCTTTGCGGAAGCTTTCCAAGCATGGAAGCATGAGAAAGAGAAGATGATTAAGGCCTATGACGCTGCTGGGGCGGCTGAGAAGGTTGTTATTGCTGAAAAGGCCAAACTGGCGGAGGCTAATGAAGCCTTATCCCATAAGGTTATCAAGATGGATGTTGAGCTTCCCTAGGAAAAAGATACGAGCTACCTTGAGGACTTCTATAAAGCCTACAATGATGTTGAGCAAAAATTAGCCCATGGGTGCAAGGTATCCTTTAAGAAAGGATGGGATCAGTGTTTGAAGGTTGATGGGACTCTAGATGAATATATTTTGTTCAACCTTCATTCTCCTATTCCTAATCCTTTTATAGAGGATGAACAGTATGGCCATGAGCAAGCTGATGACCATACTAAGATTGTGCATGTCGAGGTCGGCGAAGGTGATGCTGCTGGCAAGGAGAAACGGGTGATTGACAAAGGCAAGGTTGGTGCTGAGGGTGATCAGGTGAAGGATCATGGCTCGTAGACTAAGACTTTTTCCATTTTTCCTTGTACGATCCTTTTGTTGACGATTTGTAACTTAGTTTTGAGAATCTAGTGTATGGGCATCTGTCCACCCTTTTTTAATGAATGAAATTGGAATTTTCTTCCTTTTCAAACTCATTTTCTTGACTTTTCGCGCGCTAATACTTTGCTTATGGTCTGGTGTGTATTATTTATAGTTCGTTGATTTAGATTGATATATTCCTCCTAACTCTCAACTGGGCAAGATCCTTAGATCAAATATGAATTTGAAAGCTCGCAAAGCCTTTGTAAAGATTTACAAGTCCCTAAGGGCAAGGAACGAGCAGTACAAGAGCCAAACTGAGGTGATTGTCAAACTAAAAGATGATATCCAAGAGAGGGAGGATATTGGTGCCTCAGTACAGGAGGTGATAAACACCTTAAAGGATAAACTTTGTGAGAACCCTGAGGTCAAGAAAGTGGTCGTGGTCCTTCAGTCTCAGAATGATGCTTTGAGAGAAGAGCTTACTAGCTTGAAAGCATTTTTGGCAGTATTGAAGGAGAATGTTAAGATGTTGAGATACTCTTTTAAGATAGGACCTCAAGAAGTCTCGAGAGAAGATAATAACGCTGGTTGCGCAGATGCCCCAACAAGGCTTAAGGAGGCTGAAGAGGTTGCCTTCACTCGATGATGGCTAAGCGCCCTTAAAGAGGTGAAGATTCCAAAAGATTCCAAGCTGGGGTATAAATACCAAACTGAAGGTGAGGCCTATTGCCACAACCCCTTATCCAAGGATGATGAGTGTATCTCTACTGACGCCATTCCTATCCAACTATTGGAGAAATACCTTGATGAAAATGTAGAAGAACTTTACCCAAAATCAGACGATGGTCGGAGAGCGCTTGTTGCAAAGTATCTTGCTCGCCGCCCTGGGCCACCTTAGGTTTTTAGCATTGTTTGGTTTTTTGATGTAATTGTAACCATATATTTTAATAAAACCTTATTACATGTTTTGAGCATATGCTGACTAAAGGCATGTTAATATTCGTTGCTTGTGTTGTTGAAAGAGCGTTTGCTCGTTGGTTACTTTATATCTTTGCCCACCAAACAATACTGATTGACCAAATATAAATCATATATGTACTACACATCAATATATATATATAGAAATCCAGGCCATCGGAGTATTATGCCCATACCCAAGCCTAACATTTAAGTCTATGTTCAGAATTCATTTTAATTAATTACACCCAAATTAATTCCAATTATTTTGGTGTATCCCTTTCAAGTATTCATGGACTCTTTATCACTCGGCCCGAAATTCAATAGTTTCAATCCACCCTTCAATTTCATGCAATCAAGTCTAATCACTTAAACAATATGATTACAATATGCTAAATCATGAACTTACATATCCAATTTCATGCAATCAAGTCTAATTAATTTCAAGGTTAGGTATTCCCAAATTAAACCCTAATTCAATACTTAATTTCATAATTTAGTTAGGGCAGGAACTATAAATATCCAACACAACAGGTCTGAATCAGGGGAATTACAGAAATCTGACAAAACTAACAAGTGGTTCAAACGAAGAGCCATGTCATTCGAATGATAATGAATCTCGTTTGAACGAAATACCAGGTCGTTCGAACGACCCTGGTATTTCTCATTCTCTCTCTTCTGCTAAAAAACCCAGTCTTCCATTAACCAAGGTTCTAAAAAATGCGGTGGAGGTCAAGCCTTAAGCCTTAGGAGCCTAGGCGGGCCTTAGGCGTAAAAAGGAGTGAAAAGGCGTTTAGGCCGTTTTAAATATATTTTAATATTTTTTAACTATGACAAGGCTATTAAAAATACTAAAATGGCACATCCCTTATAAATATGTCTAAATATATGTAAATGAAAATACCATTTTTTTTAAATACTAAAGAAAACAAAAAAACTGGCACTTTTCACGCCTTACTTCTAAAAAACTCGCGTTTTTTCACGCCTTACCCCCCCAAAACGCACGTTTTTTCACGCCTTACCCCAAAAAACATTAACCACCGTTGACCATGCCTTAATCCACGCCTCGACCCAAAACTTGGCGTATCTAAAAATCCTTACGCCTAGGAGCATTTTTTAGAACACTGCTATTAACTGTTAAAAACATACATTTTGCACAGATTTCTTCACCCAAAGTGTCCCATGATTCATCCTAAATCCATTCTTTTGTTATAACAATTCTAGCCCTATCAATTTAATCAATTCAATCATCAATTTCATCAATTCTCGAGCCCCTACATATTTATAACTCCCATTAAAAGAAATCCCCAATTTACTCAAGAACAAACCCTAGTATTTAATTGAATTCCACCTCTTTTAATATGAAAAGATATATGCAATTTAATAATCACAATTTAAACCACTTTCCTCAAAAATGAAGATCTAAAACTTTGAATGAAGGTGTTGAATTGCAATTGAAACAATCTCTCCAAGATTCCCAAGTTCCTTTTCTCTTTGGCTCTCCCTTTATCTTTTTTTCCCTTTTTAGTCTTCTAATGTGATTTAAGTTGCCTAACCTTTACACATTTGGGGTTAAAAACTCTATTCACGTTTTTGGGCCCATGGGCCTTATAAAAATGGTCCATACTCTCTATATGGAACTCAAATATGTCTAATTAGTCCCCGACACCCAATATATGCATATAACTATTCATTTCGGGCTATTTCGACCCTACCGGGCCCTCAAAATCACCATCCGGAATGAATTTCTAAAATTAACCCTCACCCGTTAACTTATTTAAATATATTCACTTTTAAATATTCCCCTTTAATTAATTCTCATTAATTTACGACACAAGTGAATTTTTAATTGCTGAATGAATTAATAAAAATAATCTAGAAATTACAAGGTGTTACATACTTCCCCCCTTACAAGGGAATTTCGTCCTCGAAATTCGAACATACCTGTAGTAAATAACTATGGATATTGTTCCCGTATATCCTCCTCACACTCCCAAGTGGACTCGTCGGCACTATGATGACCCCACTGAATCCGGACAAGCAGTACTACTATAGATAGTAGCTTGCGCTCACTGCGATCTAAGATTGCTACTGGACTCTACTCGTAAGAAATATCGGGCATGCCAAAATGCCCTTGGACTACTCTTATATTTCTTCAACGACGCAACATGAAATACATCATGGATACGCTGAAGATGATCGGGCAAACCCAAACGGTACGCTACCGGTCTAACTCTCTCAATGATGGGAAAAGGGCCCACATACCTTGGCGCTAACTTCCCCTTTTTGCCAAATATCATCACCCCTTTCATAGAAAATACCCGCACTAACACCTGATCCTCGATATCTAACTCTACATGCTTTCGATTTTCATTTGCGTAGCTCTTCTGTCTATCTTGGGCTATTCGGATTCGCCCTGGAATCAACTCAATCTTAGAGGATGTATCTCGAATCATTTCCGACCCCCAAAGCTTGTTGTCCCCCACCTCCAACCAACAAGCTGGTGAGCGATAAGGCCTACTGTACAACGCCTCAAATGGGGCCATGCCTATAGTAAATTGGTATGAGTTTTTATATGCGAACTCCACCAAAGGAAGGTACTACTCCCACCCTCCCCCAAAATTAAGAATGCACATCACTAGAATATCTTCGAGCATTTGATCACCCTCTCCATTTGCCCATCCGTCTGGGGGTGATAGGCGGTACTCAACCTCAACTCGGTGCCCATAGCCTCCTGGAGACTCTGCCAAAAATGCGATACAAAAATCTTATCCCTATCGGACACTATATTGATCGGTACCCCGTGCAATTTGACTATCTCCACAATGAACAGTCTCGCATACTGTAAAGTCTCAAAATCCGTACGGACCGGTAAAAAGTGGGCCACCTTGGTCAAACGGTCCACTATGACCCATATACAATCGTTCCCCCTCTGTAAAACCGGTAACCCCGTAATGAAGTCCATAAAGATGCTCTCCCAATTTCACACCGAAATCTCAAGTGGATGCAACATCCCCGATGGTTTTGGGTGATCTACCTTCACAAGCTGACACATGGAACACTTCAAGACGAACTCCTCAATGTCTCGTTTCATCAATGTGCATCAGTATTGCCTTTTCATGTTTGGTACATTTTATCCCCACTGGGATGTACTGCAAACTTGGATCCACGAGCCTCCCTCAACATGGCGTGTCTCAAATCTTCATCCTCTAGCATGACTAACCGTCTATTAAAGCATAGCCCACGCTCGGAGCTAATGCAGTAAGAATCTGCTCCCTCTGCTAGCAACTGTTTCACCCTGTCCTAGCACAAAGGATCGTTCGCCTGAGCGCGCACCACCTGCATAACAATCTCAGGTGTGACTGTTAAAACCGCCATACATGCCCTAGTAATCTCATCCGCGTGCCTAAGTTCGCTCTATTTTTCCTTCCAAACTGCCGCCAAGTCTTCCTTGGGCCGTCGGCTCAACGCATTCGCAACTACATTAGCCTTACCAGGATGATACTGAATATCAAACTGATAATCCTTCACGAACTCCAACCACCTCCTTTGCCTCATGTTCAAGTCCCTTTGAGTAAACAAATATTAGAGTGATTCGTGCTCCGTGAACAAGGTGAACCTCTTCCCTAAAAGGGAATGCCTCCAAATTCGCAAGGCAAAACTGACCGAGGCCAACTCTAAATCATGAGAGGGGGTAATTCCTCTCACGGGGCTTTAGATTTCGGGAGGCATAAGCTATAGTTCTCTCTTCTTGTTGCAACACACCTCCTAGTCCCTGTAAGGACGCATCAGTATAAACCTGATAATCTACTCCTGTTTTCGGTAATGCCAAAATGGGGGCCGATGTTAGCTTGTCCTTTAACTCATCGAACGCTAACTGACACTGATTACTCCATACAAATGGTACCCCCTTTCGAGTCAAATTGGTCAACGACCCAGCTATCTTGAAGAACCCTCTGATGAAATGGTGGTAATACCCAGATAACCCAAAAAGCTCCTGATCTCAGTCGGTGTCGTGGTCTGACCCCACTCCCTCACCGCTGACACCTTACTTGGGTCCACGACAATCCTTTGCTCCGATACAATATGGCCCAAGAATTGAACTTCTCGAAGACAGAGCCCATATTCTTATACTTGGCGTATAGCTAGTGATCCCGCAATGCCTACAAAACCATACGAAGATGCTCAGCATGCTCCTCCTCCGTGTACGAATAAACCAAAATGTCGTCAATGAACACTATGACAAACTGATCGAGAAAATCTCAAAAAACCCGATTCATAAGGACCATGAATACCGTCGGTGTATTGGTGAGCCCGAATGTCATCACCTGAAACTCATAAGAACCATACCGCGACAGAAAAATGGTTTTTTGGGACGTCTTCCTCTCGAATTCTCAACTGATGGTACCTCGACCGTAAATCAATTTTGGGGAAATATGCTGACCCTCGTAACTGGTCAAAAAGGTCATCAATCCTAGGCAGTGGATACTTGTTTCGGATCTTAACCTTATTCAACTCCCGATAATTAACACATAAACGGAGTGAGCCATCTCTCTTCTTCACAAACAACACGAGATCACCCCAAGGCGATGTGCTTCACCGAATAAATCCTTGACCCAACAGTTGCTGAATCTGTTCCCTCAATTCACTCATATCCTAAGGGGCCGTGCGGTAAGGCGCTCGGGCTATCAGCCTAGTACCCGGTGCTAATTCAATGTCGAACTCAATCTCCCGACTAGGTGGAAACCCTGGTATGTCCTGAAATACGTCCTCACAGTCCCTCACGATCGGAATTGAGCGTATCGGGATCATCGCCTCCTGTGACGTCTCCTCCTTAAGGTAATATAAATGAGTGCACAATCCTCCTTCAGGAAGGGGCATCGCCACTAAAAATATTTCCTACCCTGGGATACCGAACACTATGGCTCTCTCATAACAATTAACCATCGCTCTATAACTGGCTAGCCAATCTCTACTCAAAATAACATCATAGCCCTCTAAATCTAATACCAACAGATCTGCCGTAAAACTCAAACCCCCAATCACAGCATCTACCCCTACAAATAGAGTGAATAAGCTATCCACCCCCTATCGGTGACTCCACACACATGAGTAGACTATCGGTTATGTTTAGTAACCCAAACACTCTAGCAAAATGGATCCTAACAAATGAATGCGATGCACCAGTATCAAAAAGGATTCTACCAACAAAACTACGTATAAGGAACATACCCTCAACTGCTGGTGGCGCGGGTGGTGCTGGGGAATCGGAACATCTCGAACGTTGTACACACGTTCGTACTGCAACTGTCCTAACTGTTGCTAAATCGGGGAAGTTGGTGCTGCCTGAGGTCCCTGTGCCTGATATTCCTGCGGAGCACCCTACTGTTGGCCCCTATCTCTCTACGGGAAATCTCTCCTCAGGTGGTTTGCCTGACCACAAATGTAATATCATTTCTAATCGTTCCTTGATACTGACCCTGCCGTTGTAGTCCCTGACGTTGTCCCTGATGTCCCCGGCGAGGCTGCCCCGGCTGTTGGCCCTGATAGCCACCCTCGTTGTTCCCTTGGCCCTGGCGGCCCTGAGGAACCTGCTGCTGATTTGGGCCTGCTGGCCCTGCCTAAACGCCTGACCTCCAAATTGAAATCTCTTGGCGGGATTCCCCTGACGGGTATCCTGCCCCTGCTGTACACCACTCGAAGAACCTCCATTATCCTTGCCCTGTTGGATCGGCTCCCCACCCCTCTTACTTCCCTTAAGGTGGAAGCGATGGTCCTGACAATGAAGGAGGGCCGCATTAACCACGTCCGCATAAGTCACAAGAGCCGGATTCCCTATTAAATGTTTCCTGATCCTCTAGGCTAACCCATCAACAAACATCGTCTTCTTCCTTTCCTCGTTGCTCACCTCATCTGGCACAAGCGTGGTCAGATGAGTGAACTCCTCCTCGTACTCGGCAATCGATCTATTCCCCTGAGCCACCTCCCTCAGCCTCCTCCTCATCTCAGTCTCGACGGTAAGAGGAAAGTATTTGTGGTCAAATCGCACCAAAAAATCTGCCACAGTCATAGAATCTCTCTCTGCAATGGTAGAAGTGGACTCCCACCACTCTAAGGCAACACCCGTCAGTCTAAATGTCACAATCATCTATCGCTAAATCTCACTGTAGTCTACCAACCGTAAGTGTATCTTCATGTCACGTCTCCACTGATAGGATGCCATCACGTTCGCAGTTCCTTGAAACTCCGGGGGATGGACTTTCTGGAGGGCCTCCCTAACCCTCTGCCACTCAGTCGGCCCTGGATGGGGCTGGCTTGCTAGAGCCACGTGCTGTGATGGCTGCTGCTGGGGAAAATGGGCTGCCATAGCGATCATGGTGGCATTAATCGCCTGAGCTACGATGCTAATTACCTGCTCAGTAGAAACAAACCCCTGTGGCGGCTGGGGTTGCGGCACATCAGGCTCCTGGGGAGCCTCGCCTTGCCCTCCTCGGGCGGCTGCCCTCCTAGGTCTCCCTCGCTCTCTCCTGGGTGGCATCTGAAACATAGGGCGAGTTGTATTAGTTCACAATTAATACAAATCTTGAAATAACATAAGATCGATAACCAATTAACATAACATGAGTTAACAGTCCTAACAATAGGGCTCTATGCCAAAGAACGCAATGCTTAAACTAAACTAAGACGCACAGATCCTAGGGACACTAAAACCTGATGCTCTGATACTATAAGTGATACCCCGCCCAATAAAATACCGGGTGATCAGTCCTATATCAAATTAAACAGGAATCTCATATGGTTCATTCTTAGCATCACTGTCATTCAACCATTAATTACTAACCACCTAGTCTTTCATTAAGCTGATGCCAAATTTTATCTTTGTTAATCCAATGCAAGATAAGTATGGAATTTAAGTAACACAACAAATGATAATAGAAACTAATCATCACATAGAGTAATAACAGTCTTACCGAATAAACCATCGGCTAAATCCACAACCAAACCACCCTAGCAAAGAGGAATAAATCCCATACAATCTGAGAAGAAACTGAATAAAACTGTGAACTACATGCTCGAAATCTAATAAGGATACCTACACTAGGAACAGAAGAAATAAATGCGTCTATCCTAATCCTGCAACGTCCACACACGTTGCAGCCACGAGCCCCTGGAATGAAATCAAGTCGGGCGTTCCTGTGGTAGGACACTTAAAAGGTTTTGAAAAATTTATATAGCAAGGGTTAGTACAAAAAAAAACATTTGAAAATATTTAGCAAGTGAATTTAAATGCAAGTAAATAAAAATGCAAGTATAATTCCATATTTAAATTGGCGCCGCACACTCTCTTAAAGACACCTTGCCCCTCCACTAATGTGCATGCCTAACGAAGATAATATACGACCCACCTAGCTAATCCCCCGTAACTAGTTTTTTCTCATTTATCTAACTACTTGCCTATACTCCAACACAAGTGAATATAGTACATTTTTATGAGTTATTATTCACATTAACTTTCATAAAGCATCATTTCTCACTTTAAATCATATATCATTCCCACAAGTTATATTATCTATCTATCTATCTATCTATCTATCTATATATATATATATATATATTCCCGTATATAATTCAATACTATATATACATATCATATCTCAACATTCACACGCATGTTAGATATATAAATGTTATCACCAAGCTCATATGAGGCGACCATAGTTTCTCCTGAAAGTGTCCGCTCCATACCGTAACGGTCCCACCCCTAAATACGGACGCTATGGCTTGGAGAATATACTCACCCTGCATTCGCTAGCTAGGGGACTCACCCACATCGCGCAATCTCCTATAATAGCATTAATATTCGTATGACTTTATTATATATATTATTCACACAAATATATATAAATTATATATTAACTACACATCAACATATATATAGAAATCCATGTTATGGGAGTATTATGCCCATATCCAAGCCTAACATTTAAGTCTATGTTCAGAATTCATTTTAATTAATTACACCCTAATTAATTCAAATTATTTTGGTGTATCCCTTTCAAGTATTCTCGGACTCTCTATCTCTCGGCCCGAAATTCAATAGTTTCAATCCACCCTTCAATTTCATACAATCAAGTCTAATCACTTAAATAACAAGATTACAGTATGCTAAATCACGAACTAACATCTCCAATTTCATGTAATCAAGTCTAATTAATTTCAAGGTTAGGTATTCCCAAATTAAATCCTAATTCAATACTCAATTTCATAAGTCAGTTAGGGCAGGAACTGTAAATCTCCAACATAACAGGTCTGAATCAGGGGAATTGCAGAAATCTGGCAGAACTAACAGGTGGTTCAAACGAAGAGCCCTGTCGTTCGAACGATAGTGGATCTCGTTTGAACGAAATATCAGGTCGTTCGAACGACCCTGGTATTTCTCCTTCTCTCTCTTCTGCTAAAAAACTCAGTTCGCCATTAACTGTTTAAAACATACATTCTGCACAGATTTCTTCACCGAAAACGTCCCATGATTCATCCTAAATCCATTCTTTTGCTATAACAATTCTAGCCCTAACAATTTAATCAGTTCAATCATCAATTTCATCAATTCTCAAACCCCTACAGATTTATAACTCCCATTAAAAGAAATCCCAAATTTACTCAAGAACAAACCCTAGTATTTAATTGAATTACACCTCTTTTAATATGAAAAGATAGATGCCATTTAATAATCATAATTTAAACCACTTGCCTAAAAAATGAAGATCTAAAGCTTTGAATGAAGGTGTTGAATTGCAATTGAAATAATCTCTCCAAGATTCCCAAGTTCCTTTTCTCTGCTCTCCCTTTAGCTTTTTTCCCCTTTTTAGTCTTCTAATGTGATTTAAGTTGCCTAACCTTTACACATTTGGTGTTTAAAAACCCTATTTACGTTTTTGGCCTATGGGCCTTATAAAAAGGGTCCATACTCTCTATATGGAGTTCAAATATGTCTAATTAGGCCCCGATACCCAATATATGCATATAACCGTATTTTGATCCTGTCGGACTCAACCGCGCGCTCAAAATCACCATCCGGAATGAATTTCAAAAATTAACTCTCACCCGTTAACTTATTTAAATATATTCACTTTCAAATATTTTCCTTTAATTAATTCTCATTAATTTACGACACAAGTGAATAACTAATTGCCGTATTAATTAATAAAAATAATCCAGGAATTACGAGGTGTGACACCCCACTCTCGATGGAAATCTTTCAGTCAAAGGTTTGACTATTAAATGCCATTTAAAAAAAGTTTTTTTTACTCAACAACCACGTCTTAATGCATTATTTGACTTAATCCTCACTTTGCTAATTTCTTTGACACAACCCCCACTTTTATAACACCGTTTGAAATTTTAATGTGCTAATTAGAATTAACCCCCAATCTATTATTTTGACCAAAATACCCTTCTTTTAAATAATCCATCATTGTACTTCTTCTTCTCTTCTAAATTAAAACTCTAATTTTTCATCTAATCTAAAATTCAGCCCGACTCCCGTGAGATCCTTAAATGAGGATCAACTGTGCAGACTAATTTTTTAAAATAGTAAAAAAAATTATTTCTGAGTTGGTTTTTTCTGTAATATTCCCCCCCTTCGAAAAAAAAAATTCAGCCTGAAATTATTTTTTTGCCATTTTAAAAAAATGGTCAAAATATATATGTTTTTAAGTTGCTTATAAACTAACTTATTTTGCCCTTTTTTTTAAATTACAAAGCCATTTTAAATAATGGTCAAAATTATTTTGACCTTTTTTTTTTAAAAAATATATATGTTTTAAGTTGGCATTTTTTTTCTTCTTTTATACTTACAACTAATACTAAAGTCAAATAATTGAAAGGGGACAAATTCATTATAAGCTGTGTCTTGAAACAAGCAAAAACAAATGTCAAATACAAAAAATGATGCCATAAAAATAGGGTAGCAAGAATGATGCCATAAAAAATGTTGCAAATAATCAATTGAGTTTCCATAATCTCCACCAGAAATAATCAAATTAGACATAGAAACAACAGGTTTCGTGGTGTAGTTGGTTATCACGTCAGTCTAACACACTGAAGGTCTCCGGTTCGAACCCGGGCGAAGCCAATTTTTTCTCATAATTAACACAGGCATTTCTGTGTTCATTAAATTAGTTTTATAGAAAGATGTGAAGTGTTGAAATAAATCGAAACAACTTAGACAAATATTTCCACTCTCTTTTTAACCTTCCATTTTGACTGAATTCATATCAAATTTATTATTGGTTACGAAATTGTATGATTATAAAGTTGGAAAATGTTTACCCTTTAGATTTTTATGGAATCCAATTCTTACCACCACAGAGAATTAGATTTCATCAAAAAAATGAAAACATATAACCAAACCAAGTCTCCCTTTTCACTATTCTTTGAATTTATCATTACATTGAACTATTTTTCAATTTTTTCAAGTCTGCATGAAAGATTTTTCTATTTAGTTCACTTCATTCACCAACTATCAAGCATGAAAATTCTACCGGAAGTCACAAGTTAGCTCTCTCTCGAGTAGGACACACGACATGCTCCGATACGTTGCCGACATGATGTGATACGCAAGTCTTTTTTTTTAAGTTGCACACGCTGGGACATATCCCGGACACGTAAAAGGACTCGTGAAATTATTTATTTATTAAATTATTTTTTTCCTGATGTGATGATGATTTTGCTTTATTTATGATTTTCAATGTTAAAGTGTGTTTGAATTTTGTTTTGTATGGTCCATTTTCAAAATTTCATGTTAAGAATGTTCTAATAATGTATTTTATGGAAAAAATGAAAAAATCTGTTTTATTTCATTAATATATAACACGTATTACGAGTCAAATTCGTGCTTCATAGTTCACCAGGAACTTTGTTCCATTTCAAATGTATCTTTTAGCATTCACATTTCTTTCTATTCCTTATCAAAATTTCATCACAGGGAGTGATAGGACACCTACAAGTTTTTGTCCTCTCATATTGGCTCTCAAATAGTTTACCAATGGAATATTGTGAAACAACAAAAGGCCTTAGGTGGCTTATTCCTCGCGAAAAACTTCCATGGAAGAGGGAAACACTTCATTTTGGCTCCACCATTTGTACCAAGTTAAAGCACAACTTACAATGGTAACTTAGTCATTTCTCCACCACATCTGCTCTCATAAAAGTTTACCATTTAATTGACTCAACCTTGATCAATCTCCCTAATTTGCAGCAGGGGATACCACTTTCAATAAAGATTTACTCAAAGGATGGTTGGCCTCATGTACAACAAAATGTAACCATAAAAAGCACTCCTTATGGATTAGCTTTAGATTCTAGTGAATATTTCACTTGTTTCCTGGTGAGTATTTACTCATTATGGTTAAATTTATTCCCAGGAATGTTATGAGGTTTGGTAATGAACCTCATAACCCGAGAAACGGATAAGTCTTCCAGTTGCATTAATTAGGAGTGACAATTTTTTTATTTAACTCAAAGGTGACACGTACACGGCAGTTTTGGGCACCTTTTTCATTTAAATATGCTAGCAATTATCTATATCACAGGGGAGTCACCAGTAGTGGTGCATTTCATTGAAAAGGAATTGGTTTAATTTATGAAAAAGGTTCAATAATGGGGTTGTATTACTGCCAGGGTACCAGATATGATTAGTTAAACGGGTAGCGATAGTTTTGACAGTACACAACATAAACCTGATGTAACACAACACGAACACGACTTGATCTCACCCCCTAGCAATAATGATACATGTATGTCGTGTTTGTTTTCTCACTAGATGGCAGGACTTAGAACTGAATTTATTCTGGCTCGGTGTTGAAGGAGGTTGTTTAATTATCATCCACATTCTTACATTAGTTTTCCTAAGATGGAGGACTCAAACATCAGCTCTTTCAGTACATATATTTATTCACTCTACAACCATCGTACGTACAAAGGGGAGTTCATGTGGCGGAGTGTGTATGTCTCCTATGTGAAGCAATCATCTTTGGCCTTCCTATTGGTATAAATCGCTTGAATCCAATTAAAGAGGCTAATTTGGGGCACTTGATGCTGGTTTTTCTCTTTTCGCCTTTGTTTCTTAGGTCATAAACGAGTGGTATGCGATGATAAACTGCATTTTGAGATTCTCACAGCTTCAAAAGAATTCATTCATACTGAGACTAAAACTGTCCGTGAAAGGTTTTCTATTGCCTCTTCTCCCAAGAATGCAACACTGGTCCCTCTGCTAAGTCCAGGAAGAATAGAGGAGGAAAGTCGGTTCAAATTAGAGCCGTAGAATGAGATGAAAAAGCTAAGGATGTTGGCAAGAGCTAGTTTTTCAGGCGGGACAAAGTATGAAGAATGTAGTACTAGCTATAGTTAATATGGCATTATTGTTTTCATGTGAAAATATTGAAATTTTGTTGAGAAATGCAGGCTCTAGTGTTTTTCTCCCCCTTTAATTCACAAACTGGATTTGTTTTGAGGTTGTCTTATAATATATTTGACACAATTTTGTTAATTGCTAGCCCAACATTAAAACTTTAAAATTTGACAATAGTACAAGAAACCACTCTGAACTATCATTTTTTTGCAAATACCACCCTGAACTTTGTATTTTGTTTCAGAGGCCCTTCTATAGGGAATTTTTGGCTTAGCGACATGTAGTTCAAGGGGGGTTCTTACAAAAATAGCTCAAGGGGGTTTCTCGCAAAATATTAAAAGTTCAATGGGTCTTTTGTATGTGTATCAAGTGAATTAAAGTGTTGTACATACACCAGGGGCACGCTTTAATGCACTTGGTGCACAAAACTTGGTACGCGTAGTATTTTTGATTGCCTATTGGACATCTATTTAATTCAACTCGGAATTCTCAACATGTGTAGTTGTGTAGATAGAGTGAGAAAAAATTGAAATTATTATCAACAAACAGTTCCTTTCTACGTATATAACACAAGCTCAAATTTCGATTACTTCGATATTATAAGACGATCGGGAGCATAGTGCAAAATTTTAACAGAAGAACTAAGCAAGATAGCATTTCGTAAAAAATGGCAAATCTGAGCCCATGTTGCTCACGTTTGCCGCAGTAGTACGTAGCAAATCAGACGCTGATGGATTGCCGCGCGGCCACTTTTCTTCGTTTTTAATTTCACTCTCCGCGCGACAATTCAAGGGAATTTTTTTATTTTATCTTTTAATTCATTTTGCTTAATGCTCAGGAGTTGCAATTGTTTTCTAGTCCAGTACAATAGCATAAGGGATATTCCAAGGAAAATGCTCAATGCTCTGAAGATGGTCTAAGAAGCTTACAATTGGAAGCATCCACTTAGCCAATTGCTGAAATACATGCAAATTTTCAAAGGGGACATTTGAAAAAAAAAATCCCCTAGGCTAAAAAGATTATGTTTAGGGTTATAATTTTTAAGATCATTTTTCCTTCGATAGTTTACAAGTGACCCAATGTTTTTCATATTACACCCTTATCCCCACTGTGGATGGAAACCTTACAGTCAAAGGTTTGACTGTAAAATACTATTGAAAATATATTTTTTTATTTAATTCTCACTTCTTAATGCATTAATTGATTTAAGTCCCACTTTGTTATTCTCTTTTACATAACCTTCACTTTTCTAACACCGTTAGAAATCTGTTAGAAAGTTTTAATTTGCTAATTAGAATTGACCTCCAATTTATTATTTTGACCAAAATACCCTTCTTTTAAACAATTCGTCATCTTATTTCATCTTCTTCTCCAAATAAAAACCCTATTTTTTCGTCCAATCAAACCAAGCTCCTCCAATGAGGATCAACAATGCGGACTAATTTTTTAAAATAGTAAAAAAATTATTTTTGAATTGATTTTTAGTGTGGTATTTTAACATTTCAGTCCCCCCCCCAAAAAAAAAAATATACTCAAAATGATTTTTTTTCCATTCTAAAAAAAATCATCAAAATATGTCGGTTCTTAAATCCCTTATAAACCGACTTATTTTGACCTCTTTTTTCCTGGGAGTCCTAGAATATTTAAATACCACACAAAAAAAATCAACTAAATAATAACTTTTTACTATTTAAAAAAAAAAAGTCCGCACAGAAGCCTCGCTAAACATATACAACATTTTTTATTAATTGTGAAAATTGGTTTTCCTTTTTTACTTACAACTAACACTAAAGTCAACAATTGAAAGGATGCAGTTCATTATAAGCTCTGTGATTTGAAGCAAACAAAAACCAATGTCTAATAGCTTGTGAAACAATGATGCCATAAAAAATGTTGTAAACAGACTAATAATAGAACATGAAACAGTAAAAACAATTGGTTTCGTGGTGTAGTTGGTTATCACGTCAGTCTAACACACTGAAGGTCTTCGGTTCGAACCCGGGCGAAGCCATTTTTCTCTTTTTGTGTTCATTTAGTTTTGTTATTATAGAAAGATGGTCTAAACTATTTTGACTAAAGTGTTGAAATAAATTGAAACAACTTAGACAAATATAAGCAGTGTCTCTTGAGCCTTGTTATTTTAGAAAAAATATTTGTCTAGTTAAAAAGAATGAAATGCAAGAGGTAAAAAAATGCTAGCTTCTCAATTTAGTCCCTAGTAATTCGTTAGTAAGATTTTCAGAGCAGGACTAATTAAAGTTTCAACTTGAAACCGGTGAAGAATTTACAACCAAGCTCAACATCTACAACCCAAAAAACTTAATTTTTGATCTGTTTTTAATAAATCACGCCAATTAACGTCTGTTGTGTATCGACCGAGTAGTTATCAAATTTCTATTACTTTCGCATTATAAGACCATCTGGAGCATCGTGCGAAATATGAGTTAATATATGTTCTAAAGTTGAAAATATCATTAAAAATCTAAAAAAAAAAGGCGAATCCCTTAAGAAATAGAAATCGGGAATTGAATTCATTATAGGATCTACTGTATCTCTTTTAGAATACAACCTGCCGCCACTCAAACTCGAATCGAGATGCTCTACCATTGCTTCCTATAAGCAGCGTGTCTACCGATTTCACCACATAAAAATCCCCTAGGCTAAGAAGAAAAAAAGAGTTAATAATACAAATTCTTTGAATATATTTAGGGTTATAATGCTTAAGTGCGTTTGGCCTTTGACCCCCATTGATTTGTCAAGTTTATAATTTACCCATTCATATTACACCTTTGTCTCCACTTGGATGGAAATCTTTCGGTCAAAGGTTTGACTGTTAAATGCCATTTCAAATAGCCTTTTTTTTTAAACTTTAACTCCCACTTCTTAATACATTATTTAACATAACCCCTGCTTTACTAACACTGTTAGAGATCTCTTAGAAAGTTTTAATTTGCTAATTGGAATTAACCCGCAATCTATTATTTTGACCAAAATACCTTTTTTTAAAACAATTCATCATCTTACTTCATCTTCTTCTTTAAATCAAAACCCTAATTTTTCATCTAATCTAAAATTCAGCCAAGGCTCATGTGAGGTCCTTAAATGACGATCAACTATGTGCACTAGTTTTTTAAAATAATAAAAAAATTATTTTTGAGTTAATTTTTTTTGTTTGTTACATTTTAACATTTCACGGATCCCCCCCCCGGAAAAAAAAATAAAAATTGGATTTTTTTGCCATTTTAAAAAAATGGTCAAAATATGTCAGTTTTTAAGTTGCTTATAAACTGACTTATTTGGACCTGTTTTTGAGGTTCCTGGAATGTTTGAATACCACACACACAAAAAAATCTAACTCAAAAATAATTTTACTATTTTAAAAAATTGATCCGCACAAGAGCCTCCCTAAACAAATACAACTTTATATTATCTGTGAAAATTGGTTTTCCTGTTTTTTTCTTTTTCTTTTTTACTTACAAGTTACAACTAATACTAAAGTCAACAATTGAAATGGTGCAATTCATTATAAGCTTTGTGACTTGAAACAAACAAAAACAAATGTCTAATAGCTTGTGAAACAAAGAGAATAAGAAAATAGGGTGACAAGAATGACGCCATAAAAAATGTTGTAAACAGACTAATCAACTGGGTTTCCATTATCTCCACCAGACATAGTCAAATTAGACAAAACTCAATCAGCAATTTTCCTATTAAAAAGCTTCATATGGTCCAAAATTGCTTGCAATTGAACAATGTCCAAAACATTTCTAACATTTTATGGCTAACATGAAGAAAATACAATCCATTGGTTTCGTGGTGTAGTTGGTTATCACGTCAGTCTAACACACTGAAGGTCTCCGGTTCGAACCCGGGCGAAGCCATATGCTTTTTGGTTCTCTCCTTTTTCTTTTTTAACACAGACATTTTTGTGTTCATTAAATTAGTTTTTTGATATTATAGAAATATAGTGTAAACTATTTTGACTAAAGTGTTGAAATAAATCAAAATACGGTCTTTTTTTTGCGTGGTATTTAATCATTTATGGGAACTCCCAAAAAATCATGCTATGAATCTAAACTGAGTATTAAAATTTAAGGTGGAAAAACAATGGGAATCCTCACTGGGGCACTTTTGCTAGCCACCCCTGCCAGTCTTATCCTTTTAGTATGCCTTTTCCTAGCGATCGCAATCTTCCCCGGAAATTTTGCCCAATATAAAGAAATCAAGCATAATTACACAAAGGAAACCTGGTATCTAAAGCTATGGTTTCTCTTTACAGGAAGGCCTACTGCTGGAAAGTGGATTTGGAAAGAAGGGTTGCTTTATCTTTCTTCCGACGATTCAAGTTTCTCGTTGAGAATCAAACGGCTCCTCCATTATATGTCATAATCGATCAAAATGATCCGACATACGTGCCAAAGTGGCCAAAAAAGGATTGAAAGAATGAGAGTATTTAGTTCAAATGATAGCAGTGAAGACAACAAAGTTCCTATGTCCGAACTGCTCTTAGGATGTGCTAGATCATCCAATAAATATCGTTATCGACCTTATGAGAAGAGTCGGTGTGGGGATACTATCTAGAGTTCACTCACCAATCAGTTCAAACCAAACGCTTTTCGCCTTAAAAATCACATTGGTACAACTCATGTACTTGTTTACTCTACAACCGTATATACGAAGGGGAGTCCATGTGGCGGAGTGCGGGTGTCTCCTATGTGAAGCAGGCATCTTTGGGCTTTCTTTTGATAAACTGCATTTTGAGATTCTCACAACTTCAAAAGAATTCATTCATATTGGGACTAAAACTGACCGCGAAAGGTATTATAATGCCTCTTCTCCCAAGAAGGCATTGGTTAGAAATCATATCCTTACAACCAAAAGATGGCCCTCAAGTTGGCTCATTAAGTGCCATGAATGCAACAGTGGTCCCTATGCCAACTCCAGTAGTAACAGATTCCACAACTACAACAACAGGTACTACTGTTGGCAAAAGCTAAGGATGTTGGCAATACTAGCTATTGTTAATATGGTATTATTGTTTTCGTGTGAAAATTTCGAAATACTGTTGAGAAATGCAGGCTCTAGTGTTATATCCCCCCTTTAGTTTACAAAGTGGACCTGTTTCGAATTTGTCTCATAATACATCTTACACAATTTTGTTTGCTCCCAAACCAACATTATAAGTTTTAACTTTGGCTCATGTGCAAGAAAGCCATTTGAATTATCATTTTTTTTCCACAAATGACCTCCTGCATTCCCGCATTCCCCCAATAACCCGTTGAACTATGCATTTTGTTGCGAAGTCCCCTTTTTAGAAAAATTTGAGCGATATTTTTTAGCGACACATTGCCTATTAGACTTCTTTTCTAGCCTATTAGACTTCTTTTCAACTTTAACTAGGAATTCTCAACAAGTGTGGTGTAGATAAAGTTAAGAGCAGTAAGCTGAATGCTAACTTTTGTCAATAAATGTGAAAAATAAAATTAAAAGTTCTTTTTTTTTTTTACTTTAATACGTCCATAATTATCCCGTTTTAAGTTTGATACCTTTCACTAATTTTATTTTTACTTTAGTACATTTTTTGTCGCTAAATATTACCGCATATCACTTTTGCGGCAAAAACCTTTACTTTTTAAGTATAACACTAAAGCTGAAATTTTTCATGGTCAGTAATTGTGTCTAAATCTAAACCACTAGAATAATCTCTGATAATATTCTGCAAACAAACAGGGGCAAAGGAGCATTTGACCAAAAACCTCCAGGCTATATAGAAAAACAAGTTATTTATACTTTGGGTCAACAAAATATTTGTAATATTTTACGGTGATTTGACATTTGACCCCCATTAATTTGTCATGTTTACAATTTGGTACCCATTGTTCTTTCATGTTACACTCCCTGGCCCCAATTGTGGAAGGAAACCTTCAAATCAAAGGTTTGACTATTATATGCCATATAATATCATATTTTTTATTATTGGGTGTCAAACTGTAAAGTAGACAAACCACTCGGGCGAAACATCAAATAACCAAGAAATTATTGCAATAGTGGTAACTAAAATATAGCATGTTCCTCAACTTTACAATCTCACACGGCTCCTTCACACTATTGGAGCCACAATTTTAATAGAAGTTGTAAATAAAAACTTTAGCATATGATTTTCTTAAATGTGCAAGGTAATCCTGAATCAACCAACAGTACAGTGCAGGTGAAAAGATTTAAAAAAAATGAATCTAAACTAAAATCAATAAGATTATGCATTAGCAACTAAATGTAAAATTTGAACTCGTCTCTTTTTTCTTAGGAGTGGTACACATCGTGTCTTTTTATGCCCGCATAGAATACGACACGATTAATACGATTTCATAAATTTCACACTAAATTCAAGATAAATAGACACGAAAATCCAAATCACAACACGATTAACACGACAAGACACGATAATACGACTCATAATTTTGACATGAATAAGACACGGCTTCGTGTCAAAAATACCCGACACGAACGCAACATATTGTGTCGATTTATTGGCAATTTCGTGATTTTCGCGTCGTTTTTAAAATTGTCAGCCTTCTTTTTCTATCTTGTTTTGATGTATTTTTATTACTAAATAATAATATTAAAGTCAATGACTGCAAAAGTGCAAAGCATTATAAGCTCTGTGACTTGAAACAAACCAAAATTAATCTCTAATAGCTTGTGAAACTATGACAAAAATAGGATAACAAGAATGATGATATTCAAAATGGTGTAAATAATAATTAAATTAGACATGAAAAACCACATGCAAATGGTTTCGTGGTGTAGTTGGTTATCACGTCAGTCTAACACACTGAAGGTCTCCGGTTCGAACCCGGGCGAAGCCATTTTCATCATTTTGTTTTCTCCTTTTTCTTTTTTCACCCAATTTTTGTGTTCATTAAATTAGTTTTGTTATTATAGAAAGATGGTGTAAACTATTTCGACTAAAGTGTTGAAATAAATCAAAATAACATAGGCAAAATATAAGCACTGTCCTTTTGGCCTTACTTTTTCTCATATCAACTATATTATTGGTTATGAAATTTGTTTTGTCATATGCGTACTTTAAAACCACTGTTCTAAAAAACCCGCCTAGGCTCCGCCTAGGCTTAAGGCTTGGGAGAAACGCCTCGCCTTACGCTTTTCACGCCTTATTCTTGGTAAAACCCTTAAGGCGCATTTTTTTCTAAAAACAACAATGATTTAGTGAAACGATGTCGCCTTTTAAAGAATTTGTTTACAAACTGGACCATTATCTCATCCAAAACAATCAAATAGTATTTTAATTTGCATATATTCAGACATATTTTTATGATCTGTGCAATTTTTGTATTTTAATAGACTTGTTATGGTTAAACTATATTAAAATATATTAACAAGGCCTAAACGCCTTTTCACGTCTTTTTACGCCTAGGCCCGCCTAGGCTTCTAAGGCTTAAGGCTTGACCTCCACGCCTCAATCACGCCCCGCGTTTTATAGAACCTTGTTAAAAACTATGAGGAGTAAAGCTATTTCGATTAAATTATTGAAATAATTCGAAACAACTTAGACAAATATTAGCATGTCTCTTCCGCCTTGTTATTTTAGACAAATGTTTGTCTAGTTAAAAGAAGGGAATGCAAGAAGTAAATAAATCGTAGCTTTTCAATTTAGCCCTTAGTAACTATTTAGTAAGATTTTTTTGGTACGTTTAGTTTCGGGTTTTCAAAACCCCTTATTAATACCAAACCGTTCGGTATTTTATTTTTGGATCAAAATATCAAAAAGTTCCTCAAACAATTTTTAATATATATTAGTTCAAGTCTTTTATTTTGTACCAAAAAGTCTCTTATTCTCTTATCTTTAAAGGTCCGCGCCAGTGGCATAGTAAAATCTTTTTGGCATGGTGAAGGACTTTTTGGTGCAAAATAAAAAGGTTTGGACTAAACGTGTATTAAAAAAAGTTCGAGGGACTATTTGGTATATGCCACTTTATTTTTTTAAGTAATTTTTGTTTTTTGGGGGGGTATTTTAGTTTCGATTTTCTTAGGTTTTTCTCATTTTTTTATTTTTTATTGATACATTTCCAAGTTTTTTCAATTTTCATATATAAAATATATACACTAACACGAAAAGTAAATATATGTTATACGCCGTAAGCTATCGTGAGAGGAAATTATTAGGAGAGATCTTAAGGCTTTAAACTTGAATGATAATATTGCTTATAATAGACTAGAATGGAAAAGGAGAATCCATGTGGCCGACCCCATGTGATGAAAATAAGGCAAGGATGATGATGATGATACGTCGTGCACAAAAAATATCTAATAAGTTAAATATAGAACTGGATTACTCACATAAGAACTTAAAAGAATTTGTCTCGGAGACACAACAAATGAACAAGAATTTGTGTTTAACTTGAAAATTTTCTATACTTTCTAAAAATAAAAATACAATCCACTTTGATATTAACTTTTGTGATAAATGAGTTCAACTAATAATATAAATTTAAAAATATAATATAAAATTGCGCGATTAAGTGATCCACCCTTGGTATGAAACGTGTAGAATTATTAGCTCCGTCCCGAAACATGTTTAGTCTAAGGCCCATTGCGCGTATTTTTAGTATATAAGTTGCCAAAAATACCATTTGCATGGTAACTGATTGATAACAAGTTGCAAAATGCATTGTGGACCACCCTTCATTTGGCTGATTGTAATTGTTTTTTCTCTTTTCGTAGTAGATAACAGCAAGAAAAAATATCCTCGTGACAATGAAGTCAACTTTGTTGACTTCCAGAAGATTTGGGCAATTCAGCAAAGGCTTGGGACTGTTGATCATCCCAGGTCCCCGTCGTTCTTGTTCGGCTACAAGAGTTTTACCACTTCTTTTGTTGCAAGGTCGGTGGAACAAGATCCAACCATCCCAATTGCTTTGGACGATCCAGAAGCTTCAACCAGCGAGGGTTCCAATTCTGAAGGTTTATACGAGGAACAATGAAGCAAGGAGGGAACCTCTTCATCTTTTGAGCCTTTGATGTATAATACCTCAACTAGCCTAGTATCAATAAAAAGGAAATTTATCGAGCAAGGTTTCATATTATGCTTCTTTGTTGAAGGCTTTGAATCCCAAGCAAATTTCTTGCTCGAGAATAGTTTTCTCTGGGGATACCAGTATTATCCCAACTCTTGAAGATTCTCTTGACATCATGTCCCCAAAGAGGAAGGTAGTTAACTTAATAAGTGCAAATCTAAATATAAAGAAGTCTGCCCCTGCTCATCCGTCGAATAAGGATAATGAACTTGCTCAAACAGCGAGCAAGAAGAGCGAAGTTGGGGGTCCAACTAATCCTTTAGACATAGGTAATTCACCCTAAAAAGAACACGAACTTCTTTCAAAGAGGTTTAAAAAATATCACGCTCCTTCTCCCCCATTAGTTGCTATGGGGAAATTTGTTTCTAACAAAGGCAAAGGTGTTACCCAATTCATGGTTGCTCATCCCGAGCAGTCCCGAGACCAGATTCAATCAGGAGTATTACCTGCTGATAGGGCATCTGCACCTACCATAATCCATAGTCGGCTTCTTGAACATCCCAACCACAACCTCTCCCTTGTAAGTTCATCATACAATTGCCCTTTTATTCTTGTTTTGTCACAAAAAGTTACCTAACTTTGTTAGTTATTTATTTTGTAGTTTTTAATCGGCTAAGATCAGTTATTGTAAAGGAATGATGATTTGAAAGATTTTTCTATTAACGTGGAGGCAACCTTTCTAGGTCTGAGAAAGAACTTGGCGGATACTCAGTTGATTAACGCATACTAGATGGTTGAGAAAAAGAAGATGGACTAGAAGGTAAAAAAATTGAAGATTAAGAGGACTAATATTTAAAAGAAGATTGACAGTTAGGATGCCCTGGTTGCTATTAAAACTGTCCAAAACATTAGTTGATAAGGCCAAGGTTAATGCCAAGAATGCCAGGCATAAGGCCGATAAGTCTAAGGCCAAAGTCGAATAGGCCATAACTGGTTGTCACGGGCCAATGATGACGCTTTCACGCATGGATGGGACAAAGCATCTGCCAACAGCGAAGATCAGATCGAGTACTTGAGGAAGGGAAATATCAAGGATGTTTGGGACCAGGCCCTCGCGAAGGTCGGTATTGCTTAATACTTCGACCTATTTAAGGAACACAATGCATGTCCCCTCCTCAAATTGAGGAGGTGTAGGAGGAAGGCATCTGGATATTAATGAGCTTGTTCAGATACAACTTGAGAAAGTTGTTGTGACTGGAGCTGACCAGATGAAGACAATGGCCGCTTGCCAAACCGTCGAGCAGGATAAGGTTGACGATAATTCTCCTTAGAACTATTTAGGGATCATGATATTTATTTCTCCTTTAATGAATGATGTAGGGGTTCTCCACCAGTAACATTTTTAATGAAATATGTAGTTTGATCCAACTGTTGTCTTTTATTTCTTATATTATTTGTGCTCGTTTTCTTCTGTTTTTCTAAGATTATATATCTGATTGTTCGTTCATGCAGTTTAACGTAAGACTTACAGCATTGTTCACTGCTCATCGTGACTTTTAGGAAAGACGTGGAAGACTGTTCGTAGCCGGTCACAATGAAGAGGATGAGGATAAGGATGACGACCTCGACTAGCACTTAGGTCCCGATGTGTCTGTCCAAGCCAATCCAAGCCAATGGGGCTTATTTGGATCTTCGTCACCTCTTCCATCGGGCTATGGCTGATAATGTTGCCTTTAATAACATGATTTTCATTGCCCAAAGCAATTATAAAGGGTCATTAGCCAATTTGAAGTCCAACTTTGATCGGAGACTTACCGAGTTGAACAAAGGGAGAGGGTTTTATATGAAACTAGCCGACCTTGAGTCCCCTCACTCAAGGAGAATTTTTACTCTTCATGTCGAGCTTACAGGTGCTAGGGAGGTCACCACCTTTCATGAAAAGGAGAATAATGATCTGAGGATTAGGCTTAAAAGTCATAACAAGTTCAGACCAAGCGAGCATGATAAAGAGGGGGCTTCCTTTTTGGAAGAAGAGAACACCCAACTGAGAGAGCAACTGGAGAAGACACAAAAGTCTTTAAATGAAAAAGTTGAGATTGTTAAGTGTGTATCTTCCTCCTAAAGGCAGAAGGATGTTCTTCTAGTAGAAGAGCTAGAGAAGACCAAGAAACCTTTGTTTGATAAATTTTTAACCATCAAAAGTCTAACAGAGGCTTGACCGTCTCACATTCTAATTCCATAAGAAACCTTGCCAAGTATGGATGTACGACTACGATGAGGCCCTTCTTAATATGGACTCCACTATTAGTGATGCTTGGAATGTTAACTATAAAAATGGCTGGATCAAGGCCCTTACAGTGGTAAAAGTTCCACAGGATTCAGAGTTATGGTATTGGTACGACCCAGGTAGCCTTGATCAACAAAAAGCCTCTTTAGAAGCTTAATTTTTTATGGATGCCAATGAATGCTATTCTAGTTAGCATGATAAAGAAGTGCATCGGAGACTACGGCCTTGATGGAGGTGATGGACTTTATCGACCTCAATACTTTGTTAACAAGGTGAGTCCCGAGGGGTCGTCAAGGATTAGGGATATCTCAGCGATCGTTACTCCTTATGCGTTGGACGTTCTGCCTGCTAGAATTGGGAGATTGATGAATGAGTCATCCCGCTCGTGCAATTGATCTAGTTGTTTTTATAATTTTATTGTAAATTGTTTGTTTTTCAATTTACTTGTAATAACTTAAAAGCGTTAATGGAAATTTTTGAATTTTCCTTCCCTTTAGAGTGTATGGTCTTTTGGTCTTAACTTTTAGATGATGTCGTCACATCAAACCCTAGGCCTAGATCTAGAAAAGAAAAAAATGCACCTATTTGTGGGGTCGTCCCCCCACGAGGATTTTTACGACCCAGTTGGTCATGGGTGCTTAAGGTTTTCTAGTAGGCCTCGTCTGTGAGCCATTATTTAAGCTTTGTTGATTGCCAAAATATTTTGGGTCTAGTTGACCGATGGCCGACCAACCAGTTAGTCTTGTAAACTGACATTTAAATTTAGATTTGGTCTATGGTCGTTCCATTAATCAGTCGTAAAAGAAGAAATTTGAAAGAAGATAATCATCACAATGATAAGTAACGTGTTAAAAAGAAAGATATTCAACTAATTGATCTTCTTCATTAAATACTCATTTGCCTACCATTTGGAACAATGCATAAAGATAAATGAGAGAAGTTTAAAAGAACTTCTAAAACATAATTTAAAATTGAAATAAACTAAACAAACTTAGACTTTAAAAGTAAAACTTCTTTAAATTAGTTGCGTTCCATGCTCGGGGAACCTCTTTGCCCTCCATTATTTCTAATTGGTAGGCTACGATCAAGTCGCTCCAATAACTTCGAATAAGCCTTTCTAATTGGGCTCGAGTTTCCTGATTCAGGACTTCTTAGCATTGCCCATACTATTTATGAGTATGTAGTCCCCAACCTCGAAGCTCCTCGCTTTGACCCCCTGTTGTACTGCTTGGCCAACTGTTGCTGGTAGGAGGCAATCTTTACAAGAGTCAATTCCCTTTTTCATCAGACAAGTTAAGCTCTGCTTTGATCTCTTTGTTATTGAGGTCTTTATCGATTAAGGTGGACTTCATGGTCGATAGACCTTCTTCTAGTGGGATAAGTGCCTCCATTCCATAGGCCAAGGCAAGAGGAATTACCCCTATTTATTGCCTAGGCATTGTTCGAAATGCCCAGAGAATGTGGAGGAGCTGGTCGACCCACACACCCTTCTCCTTATCCAATCTCTTTCTTATTCTGCTAGGGACTATCTTGTTGGAGGCTTCTGCTTGCCCGTTTATTTGAGGGTATGCCACTAAATTTTAGTAGTGCCCAATGTGGTTCTCGTTGTGGAAGCTTTGAAAGAAGTTGCTTTCAAATTGAGTTATGTTGCCTGTGATGATGATTCGAGGGATACTAAACTGTGTTGTGATATTCTTCCATATGAACTTATTCATGTCAGCATCTCGGATTTTTGCCAAGGGATCTCCTTTAATCCATTTACAGAAGTAATATATACTAACCAACATATACTTCCCACTTCTAGAGATGAGAGGTAATGAGCCGGCCATATCAAACCCCCACTAGGAAAAAAACTAAGGACTAGTGAGGGACTTAACGTTCCTGGCTGGCTGATGCACTAACGAAGAGAAGAATTGATTTTTTTTTTTAGGCATAGATGACTGCGTCCTTTTTCATATATTGCCACCAATATCCTTCTTCCATTATCCTAACGCTAATGACCTTCCCCTTGCGTGGCTCCCACATATCCCCTCATGAAGCTCATATAGTATCTGTTCGACGTCGTCTGGGTGCACACATTGGAGGTAAGGTCCTGAAAAAGAACGTCAATAAAGCTTCTCATCTGTCGTTAAATGGAAGTGAGAATCTTTCACTTGTACTTTATGTTCTTCCTTCTTATTAACTTGTAGGGCATCTTTCTTTAGGTAGCGCATGATCGGGTCCATCCCTCTCGAGTACCTATCGATGACCGTAACTTTCTTGGTGAATTATGATTTGTTTATACTAGGATATCTGAGGTATTCTACTTCAATTATACATTTCATATCCCCCTTAATAGTTAAAGTGAGTGTGGTCGGTGCGTCTGAGTGATTGTTATTCCCCCTTGGGAATTGTTTCACTTATACCTACTTGAATTGGGTAACTTAGTGTTGGGATTCTTCAAGGTATGCAACCATGCTCTCATCCCTAGCGTTATAGTCTCCTGATATCCGATTTGATACCAGCCTTGATTCACAGAACACGTTACGGTGACGGGATCCTAAGGAAAGTTCTCTTCGTAATCTGCCGAGCAAGGCTTCGTACTCAACTTCGTTGTTATAGGTTTTGAATTCCAAGTGAATTGCTTTCTCGAGAATAGTTTTCTCCGGGGATACTAGTACTATCCCAACACCCCCCCCTTTGGAATTTGAGGCTCCATCAACATATAGTAACCCTTTCTCACCCTCTTCAATAAATTATTATATAGGCTCCTTGCTTTCGGTGATAGTCTCTATTAGTTCTTGGTTGCTGGAAAATTTGGCGATGAAGTCTACTAGGACTTTCCCCCTAACTGAGGTTCTAGGATGAAGCTGAATATTAAACCTTCTGAATTTTACCGACCACATGGACATTTGTCCAGAAAGGTTGGCCTTTCTGAGCATTGCTTTTAGAGGGAAGGAAGTTAGAATAATGATAGTGTGTACTTCGAAGTAATGTTTCAAATTTCTGCAGGCTATCACCAATGCGTATGTAAGTTTTTATAGAGGGAGGTACCTATTCTTAGCATCGAGCGAGGTTTTTCTCTCATTGTAAATAGTAGCCTAACTCCCACTATTTTTCCAAACTAAAGTTGAGCTAATCGCATTTCTGGACACCACAAAATACAAGCGCAAAGGTCCCTGATCATCAGGAATGGTCAGCAATTATGGTCGGCTTAAATAATTTTTCACTTATTCAAGTGCCTTGGTGCATTCATCATTCCATGTTTCCATTATTTCTTTCCTAAGTGATTGAAAGAAAGGTCGGAACTTCTCTGAGGATATTGATATGAAGCGATTGAGTGCGACGAACATGCCTGTTAACTTTTTCACCTCACGCACAGTTTTGGCGGGATTCACCTTCCGGATGGCTTTAATCTGGTCGGGATTTTCCTCGATACCTATTTGAATGACTACGTATTCGAGGAACTTTTGTGATTATACCCCAAAGGAGCACTTGAATGCATTTAGATTCATCCAGTAATAGCGAAGAACTTCAAAAGTTTTCGCTAAGTCAACGAGGTGGTGCTCTTTCTTCCTAGTTTTCATAATTATGTCGTGTATGCACACCTCTATTGTATATCCCAGTTGCTACTTCAACATCTTTGTCACTGATCTCTGATAAATTATCTTAGCGTTCTCCAATTCGAACGACATCACTCTATAACAATATAACCCCAAATTGGTGATGATGGAAGTCTTTTCCTAGCCGGGGGCGAATAGTTGGATTGGGTGGTAGGTTGAGTAGGCATCGAGGAAGCTCATAAATTCATGGTTAGCGGTGGCGTCAACCAACTGATCTATCTTGGGCAAAGGAAAACTATCCTTTGGACATGCATGGTTCAGATTTTTGAAGCCTATACAGACTCTCTACTTCTTGTTTCTTTTCTTCATGGATTTGATAAACACTTGGGGAATTGAACTTCCTTGATGGACTGCTCCTTAAGAAGTTTCCCCACTTCCTCTTCGACTGCCATGGCTTTCTAGAGCGCCATTCGTTGCGTCTTTTGTGTCACTGGTGGATGTGAAAGATTCACATGGATCTTATGACATATTACTTCTATATATATTCTTGGCATATTGTACAATTTCCAGGAAGAGATGTCCATATTTATTTTGAGGAAAGTAACTGGTTCTTTTCTCTCTTCATCGGGGACTAAGCTATTGATCAAGAACTTCTTCGCAATATGGTGATCGTCAAAGGATACCTCATGAATAGGTTCCATAACCCGATCAGATAGGGTCACCCTAATTTTCTCAACACTAAGTTGCCCATTCCTTAACTACTACTTTTGCTGACCAGTTTTATAAAGTAATAAAGAGAAAATCCTAAACCCCATGGATGTAGGAGGCACACTTGCAAAGCACGTCCATATATTGTTGTGTGTGTGATTCAATTACTCTATTTGATATTTATTATTATTCGGGTCATGAGTATTGGATACTATCATCTGTAGTAAATTACCACATATAATATACATCAATTCCATGCTAAACACACCACAATTTTTTAGTCCAAACATGCAGATTTACTGAATTGTTTTTGTGATCCCTTTAGCATTTTCAGTATCAATGATGTTAGGATTGGATGAGGATTTGATATCTTCGTACAAGTAGTAAAAACCTAATTGTTTAGGAGCCTTATAATTGAGCTGGAGAAGAAATTCAATAGTGTCGCCATTGGTTTTCTTAAAAGTTATTGTGACCAACTTCGTATTATTTAGATCATCATTAAAGCATCCAATTATTTTTGTAGTTAAACATTACTAATTTATGTAGTTTATAATTTTCATTATTTTTGGTGTTTTATGCTACTTTTAACATATGATTAGAATGTGCGGAAGGTTGTTCATTCTGAGTTACCCAACCTCATGTATGTGTTGTGTTGAAATTTTTTGTTCAGTTGTACATGACACAAATTATTGGGTAGTTTTAACATGATTTGTTTTTATATTAACTACAGGATTATGGGAATGGCTTTGGAAATCATAACCATCCTATCAAGTCAATCCAGTGTAGCTATGCTAGTGCCTGAGTGAAACCTCTTAACCATTGTCCATTGTCCAAGATTATGGGATTGGCTCTGAATAGGTCTGAAATCTGAATCACAATGTTTAAAATCTGAATCCCATTGTTTATTTCTTACCAGAATAAAATCTAGGGGTGGAAATTCGTGTTTTTGGTCGTGTTTCGAGCCAACACAATATGACACAACAAGGGTTTTCCAGACACGAACATAACACAACACGAATTCGTGTGTGTTTTAGTTGACACGAACACGACCTAAATAAAAAGGACACAACATGCCACGATATGAATAACATGATTTCTTAAATTTCACACTAAATTAAACGTAAATAGACACGATAACCCAAATAAAAACATGATTGACACAAGAAGACATGATAACATGACTAACACAACTCAATTTTGACACGAACATGACACAACACGACTTCATGTAAAAAACCGACACGAAAGCGACATATCCTGTCAATTTTGTATCGTCCCGTATCATGTTTTGGTGTCGTTTCTAAAATTGCCACCCCTAATGAAATATCTTAACAATTATGAGGAAAAAAGACCACTAACCTCTGAAAATTTTAGAAAAATAAACAATATTTAAAGTACCTTTTAAGTCTGATTTACGAGGTAAAAAGAAAAACCCTAAACTCCTATCAATATAGGAGAAGACACAAGCATGAAAGTAGACAAGTTGTCGAACTACGTAATCTAACCTTCCTTGTTACATATGCTTTTTCTTTGTTTGTTAAGTTTAATTCACACGAGAGTATAGTACGTAGATTTTTTCACATACAATGACAGCCTGCATTACATAAAGGATATTAATGGTATTTCTAAGACATCGTTTCTGGGGCTCCCCGTAGAGAGAGTTTTAAGGCAGCCCTGACTGGTTGTGCTTAGTTGTCTAAACTTACTCTTTTTATAATGGGTTTACATGTTTAAATTTATGTGATCACTATTTTCAAACTCCATCCATAATAAGCTAATTAATATTTGTGTCAAAGCAAAGAAAACCATAATAGTACATGTTGCCAAGTGAGGCAGTGAAAGTAAATCAAGATAATTGAATTTAACATAATAGTTCAAACTCATTAATATTAGTTAATTCAAGTTGCCACTACCCACTTATTACAAAATAAAAATGAGCATCCATATTACGTGACATGAAATGTATGGATGCATGTGTACCTATATATATATATATTTATATATATTTATTTTTATTTATTTATATGCATTTGTACTTATATAATTGCTCATAATTTTATTAGCTTCTGAAATGGGATAATGAGAATCATGAACCATGTTGATGATAGTCAATGATATGAAGAATAGAAATTTTGATATCATCAAATATTTCCATTTTTCACTTAGGTTCAAAAATCTACCAAGTTTGAGAGTTACGAGTAGTGGTCAGAAATAAAAAATTGCCAAGGCTGAAGAAAGGGATATAATGACGAGCAAGACATCATCTGAGAAGAACGCTAAAAACTTGGGAGATCAACACTAGAAAACATCTAATTTGGAAAATCAGCTGGAGGCCTAGACTAAAGAACTCGGAGCTCTAAAAGATGATCGTACGAACATATGACAACAACAGAGTTCTGAGCGATGCTTAATGCCAGAATCAGATGAGTTCTTTTAGATGTAACGATAAAAAAGGAAACTCTATTGTATATATTCAATATTTTATGAAGGGATAATTCTCCTTTTTCAAATTACTTGTTTATTGTGCTGTGGCTATTGTTGTAGTTATTTTTAAGTTAAATTTTGTGTTTAAACCAGTGTTCTAAAAAACGCGCCTAGGCGGCGCGAAGGCGCGCCTAGGCGCGAGGCTTTTTAGATACGCCAAGTTTTGGCCCTAGGCGTGGATCAAGGCGTGGTCAACGATGGTCAACGTTTTTTGGGGCAAGGCGTGAAAAAACGCACGTTTTTTTGGGATAAGGCGTGAAAAAACGCGAGTTTTTTAGAAGTAAGGGGTGAAAAAACGCGAGTTTTTTATAATTTTTTTATTTTTTTTTGGATTTTAAAAAAATAGTATTTTAATTTACAAATATTTAGACATATTTTTAAGGTATGTACCATTTTAGTATTTTTAATAGCCTTGTCGTAGTAAAAAAATACTAAAAATAAATTAAAAAAGGCCTAAACGCCTTTTCACGCCTTTTTACGCCTAAACCCGCCTAGGCTTCTAAGGCTTAAGGCTTGGCCTCCACGCCTCGGTCACGCCTCGCGTTTTTTAGAACCTTGGTTTAAACAGATTGGTTTTCATGAATAAACAAAGGAGACTCTGTCGATTTTTAAAAAAAATGTTAAGTGTTTTTAAAGGTATTTAATACGAAGACATACAAATTTGATAATATTTTTAACGATTGTCATCTATAGAAACTATTTAAAAAATTCTTCTTTATTTAACGTAATTGACACTAAATAAATCTTATTGTAGGTGTAAATCTTTTGTGGATAAGGCATTGTTGGAGGTCGCATGCTTCAAGATCGTGGGTTTACTTTGTTTACATCATTTTATGTTAGAAGTAAATACTTTTTTATGTATTTTTTCTCATGAGACGAGTGAAATTGACTAGAGATATTTAGGTTGGTGGACACGATGTCGGTATTGTTGATTGTATAGAGTGATTTTACTTGTATGAACTCTAATTATAAATGAATGGGAAATCGTATGTTATATTTGTTCAAATGGGATGCCAAATATGTCATATATTATTTTTAAGAGTTTTTGTTTATAATTATATAGAATATATTTTGGAATTGATGGAATTCTAATTTTGGTGCCACATCAATAAATAATTTTAAAATACGTTTTTTTTGTCATCTTAAAAGGGTCCCATAAATGAGGACCTTTTTAGACGGATAAGTTACCATCTCAAAAAACACTGTTAAGACGGTTGTTGCCATCTCAAAAAATAGGTTTAAAAGACGGCTTTTTCGCCGTCTCAAAAGGGTCCTATAAGCATTGACCTTCTGAGACGATTTTTTTCCCGTCTAAAAAAACCCTTTTGGGATGGCTAATGCTGTCTCAAAAAGATTTTAAAACGGGGGTCTAATATGACCCCCCTTTGTCGTTCCAAATGGCGTCCCAAAAGCCTTTAGAGACGGTCAGAGAACTTTTTGAGACTGTTGAAGCTCCATTTTAAAAAGTAGTTTTTTTTGTAGTGGTATCAAAGAATGAAACGTAGAACGTAATGAACGCAACACATATCCTAAGGACACTAGAACCTGGATTATCTAATATTAACTGTAAAACCCCCTAATTTTCTCACGTAAAGGTTGTTCAGAAACGATACGCCGTAGATAGGGCTTGCTTGTCAATTTATATCGTTCTTAGTATTGACCATAAATAAACATTTATATTTTAAATCACATGTTGTTACGAAAAATTATTCATCTACGTGGACCAATCAGAAATGGACACTTGACTCTGTACGTGGTAAAAATCCTAGTCAACAGCCATTTTATTTGCCCCGAAGATAGTTGCTCGATAGGCATGCTGACCAACGTGAAGAATGCAGACCATCAAAGTATATAAACAGTCACCACATGGGAGAAATAGCCAAGGGTCCTTCCACACATGGTCTAGACTATCAACCATCACATTCATTATGTAAGGGTGTAAATGCTTGAATATATAAAGGCATTCTACCCTTGATCTCTGGGTCACTATAAATACATTGTATTCCTTTCATAAAAAGTAAAGATAGAAGGGATTCTAGGATATTATTCTTAACAAGAGTACCTAGCTTTCTGTAATCACTCAAACCAATACAATAACAGTGGACATAGGTTTTCTTACACAACCGAACCGCTTTAAAAACTCTTTATCTCTTGTGTGATTATTTCATTACAATCTTATATTTCATCTGTGATTAGAAAATTGGATTAGTCCATTTTTTGACATCAACAGATTGGCGTCGTCTGTGGGAACGTGTGTCTATTACCGTTCTCTATCTTGTACATCCTTATTCAATGGAAGATGAATGATCCTGAAACTATTGCCATAAATAAAGGCAACACTACTATTTCTTCTACTCCGCCTATAACAGTCAATCTAAATGGAATTCTTGCTCGTATTACAAGGGGTCAAGATGCCATACAGGAAATAATGAGGCAATTGGATCAGTCATTATAAGCCAGGTCTCCAACTCTTTCCAGGAAGCAACTGGCTCCTTCTTTGAGGAGAGAAATGCCACCTTCGCCTCCTAAGCATAGATGACATAGCTATTCTAGGTCTTCATGTGATATGTATTACCTTTAAGGAGTAAGCTCATCACTTAGATCTACAGAATTCTATGATGGCGATTATTTTTCTCCTGAAAGGCCAAGAGTTTTGGAAAGGTTGAGTATAGCTTTTCCTTTTGATCGTCTGGGACCCCGAGGAAATAGGATTCAACCTAGAGAGTTATCCAGAGCTAATGACCACCCAAATGAACATCGTGAAGCCTCAATCAGACCTAGATCAAGCATCTGATGATCTGTGCACATCGAGTAGACTTCTTAAGAAGAGAGCTCAACACAAACACATGGTCGGGACGATCGAGTTGCTTCAAACAGACCAATGTAGAAAATCCTTTATGAAAAGGATCAATCCATCAATTAGAAGATCATCTAGTAGAAATAGCCAAGGCAAAGAATCCATTGCAGTAGAATTTTGTTAAAGGGTCTCCCTTCATCCAGGCAATTATTGATTTTCCAACTCCATCCAAGTTTAGTACCCTAGTGGGTACCCCCAATGCGATGGTAAAACTGACCCTATTTTGCACGTTGAGCAATGTCAGGCTACAGTTGACATATATTCAGTTCCTGATGAAATGAAATATAGAGCTTTTTCAAGTACCATTACTGGTTCAGCCCAAATATGGTAAAATAACTTACCTCGAGGACAAATTGCCAACTTCAGCCATCTTACCGAGCTGTTCATCAGTAACTTTTATTTTGGGGCTAAGCCAGTTAAGAGAGTAGCCCATCTCCTAAGTGTCAGGCAGTGGCCAGGGTAAACCACCAGAGAATACATCACCGGTTTTAACAACGAGAAACTAGAAGTGGTTGACTATGAAGAGAAAAGAACCATCACCGCTTTAATGAGTGAATTGCTTCTAGAAAATCTATATTATGCTCTGGCCAAAGATCCTCCAAAAACTATGACTGCAATCATGGTTAAGGTAGGAAAAATCAAGGATGCCAAAGAAGGAATGGCTATAAAGCAAAGTCTAACCACTACGTCTAATAAAAAGGAGCAGAAATCGAAGAAAGATGATAACCTCAAAAAGTATGGAATATATACTCCATTGATGCTCAGTATTCACCATATCCTAGAGGAAATTAAGCACAATAAATATTTGTGATGGCCTGAGAAGCTGAGGGCACCACCCAACTGGAGGGATAAATCTAAGTATTGTGAGTTCCATAAGGATCATAGCCACAAAACTAATAACTGCATTACTTTAAAGAATGAAGTGGAATCCTTCATTCGTCGAGGAAGGATGAACAAATTTGTTGATCGGCGTGAAAGATGAGAAGTAAGAGGAAGGTCAAGTTCTCCCTATAAGCTTAGAGATGATAGGAAGCAAAAAAATGAAGATAGTTATGCAGACAATCCCGACCCACAAAAGAAGCCCAAACAACTAGAACTTGAAATAGCTAGGGTACATTTTTGTTCATTTGATTGTCATGTCATTATAGATGGGGACGCATGAGGGGGAGATCAAACTACAAAGAGAAAGGCCTACCTGAATGAAGCACAAGCCTGCTCCTATATACAAAGAATCAATTTGAATGATGATGATCAGCCCAAGAAAGTCAATAAAGATAACTTGGTCATCGAATTTTCTAAAAATGATCTCTCTGGGGTACTATATCCCCATGATGATCCGTTGGTAGTCTGAGAAACGTGTGTGCTCGCGTTCAAATGATCAAACCATATATAAAACCCTTTTAACACAAACAAACCCTAAACATGCAGCAGTATGTGATTGAATAAATAGATAATCTACGCAAGAACATTCAAACACATGCAATTAAGGAAAAATCCCCCTCAGGGGCAAAACCATTTATTTTCACTATAATTTGTAAGAAAACGGCTTACAATCGGATTACAATGAAAATACAAGTTGGCTAAGAATTACCCTCGGGTATCGGATTCTGTAGTCGCGGCTGGAATTATCCCTTTCCAGTAGGGCTGCAATGAAGAAGAAGAACGGTCTCCTCCACAAGGGTTGAACAAACCAAAGTTGTGTTCTTGGGTTGCAAAAGGATTCACAAAGGTTTGGCAATGATGTGTGAATCAAAACATGAGTCTTGGGACTCAAAAATATGAAGACTAGATGTATTTGGACTCTCAAATTCGTCTCCTAAAGTCTTGCAAAACAAATCCCCCGAAGTTGGTATTTATAGGAAAAAATATGAAGAGTCCCACGTTCTTAAAACTCTAAAATTCTATCCAGCGTACAAAAAAAAAACAGCATTCTTTAAGGAATTTTCTCTATCTTCAAAAGGTCATAACTCCTTCACCGTAGCTCGGATTGAGGTGCCGTTTTTTCCAGTATCTTTGTTGCGGCGAGCTCTTCAACTTTCTAGTTGACCAGACCTCCGAACTATGGATGTGAAATTACGAAAATACCCTTGAACTCTCCTATTGTGCCTTTTTTCACTGTTTTGACTTCCCTTGCGTACCACTTGCATTAAGTACCTAAAATCTTGGAACGTGAAGTCATTGAGGCAGATGTGGGACATATTAGTGGAGATAATGCATGCTTGATTCCCGAAATTCGGATAGAGGCCGTCATGTGAGATCGTGAGGAGACGTGCCAAATGTAGCGGCGTACGACATAAATAAATGAAACATTTCGGACATGTGAAAAATGTCCTTACAAATCTCCCCCTATGTCTATGCCGGTACATACATAAAAAATCCGAATTATCAAATATGAAATTGCCTATACAAATCTACCCTCCCATGAACCCAAAACTGGAAAAGGTACACATGAATAGTCTTCATCGTTTGTTCTTTAATTCTTCAGGAATCTCAAAACTTTTCTCATCAGGGTGTGCAACATATAGATCTGCAATCTTCATACCTACACACATGAGACAAAGCAAATACCACGTGACATATCGAGTTTGAAATGAGATAACATGGATATCAATATATTATAAAAACATAAGCAACATCTCAAAAAACTCCCCCAGAATTCAAACTCCCCCATAATATGATAATTCTTTCTCCCCCTTTTTATGATGTCCCCAAATGGACAAATTAGAGAAATAAATCAAATAAGCAAGTGCGGGGTGTCACTAGGATAAAAACACACCATGAATAAACAGAAAGCAACCAAGTCAATGATAGCGTAAATGAAGTGGTGTGATCAAATTCGATAGGAAAATCAATGCATACAAACATGACATATGTGCACGATGAATATTGGATATTCCTAACGAATGAACTCAAATGCTTCCTTTGGTGTAAAAGAGTGACAGTATAAGATATTGACTCAATCAAATCAACAAATCAAAGCTCAAAATGATTTTCACACCAATAACGTCCAAAATGATTTTATGCTTTTTCAGGACTTTCAAGGAAGTGCAAACCCGTTTAGATTCTCCAACCAAACTCCCTCAGATATTGTATTGAATAGAGGCATTCTAAATTCTCAAACTTTGGAGAATTGATGGTGAAACCTAAGTGGCCCATATTTGGCATGAATTGCTTTTTATTGCCTTTAAATTTTTTCGGGCTCTTTTAACCTCTTTGGACCTCGGATATTAAAATTCCTCCATTTTTAGGTCCTTTTTAACGGTGGCTTTTGCCCAAAGGATAGATGATTACCTTTCGCAGCCCCTCCCCGTTATACAAAAACACACAGTCTCACCAAAACGGTTTTTACATGCATTCCAATCTTGTCAAGTTTTATCGCATATTGTACATTGTATAGACAGGATTGAGATGAAAACACGCAAGCCAACATGAGATAGACAAGTGCAATAATCAAATATAGCCGTGCATGTGTGCAATAAAGGATATAGGAGTCAAACATGTAGGAAGATATCACTAATTACATCTCAAAGACTCCAATCAATGTAAATCACATGGATGAAATGATGTAGCCTCTCAAATCTCTATCAAACAGTCACATGGATAAATGGAATGAAGTTGTGACTTGGCTATCTTACATGCTCATCCATAAAAGAAGCAAAATACAAAAATCTTTTTGGATTTTTTCAAAAATTTGGAAAAAAAGAAATAAAATCTTTTTGTGCTTTTCTCAAAATTTTTCTTAAAGGAAAATCTTTTTGTATTTTTTTCAAAAGAAATATAAAAAGCAAAAGGAATAAAACAAAGTTGTACAACAAAGTAATGGTACATATAAAACAGACTAGCAATAGGAAGCATATGATATGAACATGAAGAAGCATCCTATTCTAGACATAGACCAACCCCTCAGTCAACTATGCAAATCCCTAAAGATTTCCTAAGACTCTCAAATCTAAGGGCATCTAAAGGTTTCGTGAAAATATCGGCTAACTGACGGTCGGTAGGAACAAAACTCAGAGATACGACTTTCTCTTCAACTAACTGACGAATAAAGTGCTCACGTATCCTGATGTGTTTTGTGCGCGAATGCTGAACTGGATTGCGGGATATGTGTACCGCGCTCGTGTTATCACAGGAAATGGTCATGGTGTCCTGTGATATCCCATAATCCTCCAGCATTTGCTTCATCCACAAGAGTTGTGTGCAACAACTCTCGGCGGCTATGTACTCAGCCTCCGCAGTGGACAAAGAGATGGAATTTTTCTTCTTGCTTAGCCAGGAGACAAGAGCAGAACCAAAATAGAAACACCCACCAGAAGTGCTCTTACATCCATCTACATCCCCAGCCCAATCGGCATCCGAGTAGGCGGACAGACGTTCATCGGTATCAAAGGAATACCAAATCCCGTATGAGAGAGTCCCACTTACGTATTTAATAATACGTTTTAGAGCAAGTAAATGTGACTCTTTTGGGGATGCCTGATAACGCGCACAGACTCCAACACTAAAGGCGATGTCGGGACGACTGGCAGTCAAGTAGAGGAGACTACCTATCATACTCCGATATAAGGTTTGCTCTACGTCCTTGCCTGAAGTGTCCTTACTAAGCTTGGTAGTGGTACTCATAGGTGTACGTGCATGCTTAGCGGAGTCTAAACCAAATTTCTTCACTAGGTCTCTAGCATACTTGGATTGGGAGATGAACATCCCATCCTCTAGCTGACGAACCTGGAGACCAAGGAAGAATGTAAGCTCACCAACCATGCTCATCTCAAACTCACTTTTCATCTCCTCCTCAAAGTGGTGAGCATGGTGGGAGCATGTGGATCCAAAGACTATGTCGTCCACATAGACCTGGGCAACCAAAATAGCACCGTCATTTCTCCTGACAAACAACGTCATATCTACTCCCCCTCTCTTGAAGCCACGAGCTAAGAGATAGGAAGTAAGCCTCTCGTACCAAGCACGGGGTGCTTGCTTCAAACCATACAAGGCTTTCCTCAGATAGTAGACGTGCTCAGGGTGCTGAGGGTCTTCAAACCCTTTTGGTTGTTCCACATAAACCTCCTCCTGTAGAATGCCATTCAAAAAGGCACTCTTGACATCCATCTGATACACCTTGAAGAGCAGATGACATGCGATGGTGAGCAGAAGACGGACGGACTCAAGCCTCGCAACAGGAGCAAATGTCTCCCCAAAGTCTACACCCTCTATCTGTGTGTAGCCTTGAGCGACCAACCTAGCCTTATTTCGGATTATGGTACCATTTTCATCCATTTTGTTCTTAAAAATCCACCGGGTACCTATCACATTAATCTCACTAGGTCGGGGGACAAGTTCCCAGACATCATTCTTTTTAAACTGAAGCAACTCATCCTGCATAGCAGATATCCAGTGTTCATCCTTGAGTGCTTCTTTATGGTTCTTGGGCTCGACTTTGGACGTGTAGCAAAGATGGCTAACAACGTTCTCTAGCTGAGCACGAGTCTTGACCCCTAGAGTGGGATCACCAACAATGGCAGAAGGGTCATGACTCTTGCGAACCCAAGCAGGTGTGTTCCCTAACACAGGAGTAGGGTCCACAGAGTGTGAGAGAGGAACAGGTAAATCACTGTCAGAACAATCCTCATCCTCACACTGAAGGTTAGGATCAATAACCGTCGGAGGTTCGTCATCTTGTACGGTGACGTTTATTGATTCCATAATCTTAGAGCTCTTCAGGTTAAAAACCCGGTACGCTCTGCTATTCGATGAATATCCTAGAAATATTCCCTCGTCGCTTCGGGAGTCGAACTTTCCTAATTGCTCTCTATCCCGTAGGATGTAGCATTTACTCCCAAAGACACGGAAATATGCCAGGTTGGGCTTCTTTCCAGTCCACAACTCATAAGGAGTGTGAAGTGTGTGTGGACGCAGATACACCCTATTCACCGTGTGGCATGCAGTAGACACTGCCTCTGCCCAAAATCTCCTAGAAACTTTACGACCTAGAAGCATAGATCTAGCCATCTCTTGGATCGTTCTATTCTTTCTCTCAACAATCCCATTTTGCTGAGGAGTTCTCACAGCAGAAAACTCATGTTTGATCCCAAGGCTATCACAGTACAAATCCACCTTTGCTTCCTTGAATTCAGTGCCGTTGTCACTACGTATTCTGTTAATAGTGACACCGTGTTGATTTTGCAGGACACGGCACTTGGTCGTTAAGAAATCTACAGCATCGGATTTCTCTCTCAGAAAACCTACAATGGAGTATCTGGAGAAATCATCTACCATCACGAGGATGTACCTCTTACCACGTAGACTCTCAGTACGAGTGGGACCCATAAGATCCATGTGAATCAACTCCAGAACACGAGAGGTGGTAATGGAATGTAACTTCCTATGAGGACTACGAATTTGTTTTCCCAACTGACAGGGTCCACAAACGGTCGAAGTTGACTTTCCAAGAGATGGTAAGCCACGTACTAGGTCCTTTTTAGATAAACGATTGAGATCTCTAACGTTCACGTGACCTAGACGTTGGTGCCACAGATCCATAGGAGTGATCGTGGCGCTGTTGCAGATAAGTGAGGATGTGGGCTCAGTCCCATAGCAATTATCCTCGGTCCTCACCCCTTGCACCAAAAGTTTACCGGCTTGATTGTAGACTTTACACGCGTCCCGGTCAAACTTTACTGCAAAGTTAGTGTCGCACAGCTGGCTAATGCTGAGAAGGTTTGCTTTCAAACCTTTGACGTACAAAACATTTTCTAGCTTAGGAAAACCAGGTAACTCGATAGTACCTCGTCCTATAATGCTAGACTTACTCCCATCTCCAAAGGTGACTCTGCCATCTTGATAATCCTCAAGAGTAGTAAAAAATGAGGCATCACCTGTCATGTGTCTGGAGCACCCACTATCAAGATACCACTGTGAGGTATTATGTGCTTTGAGAGCAGCATGAACAACAAAGGCCTTTTTTATCTTTCTTAGGCACCCAAGCAGAGATGACCTTTTATTTGACTTTGTTGGTTTTAGCTGGAATGTAAGAAGCATTCACTAACGGCGAAGACATCCGTCGGAATTATTTCATCAAACTCTGAGTCGTGGCAGCTAAGAACTCAACTCGCTCTCTCAGACTAGAAAACTCATCAGTATGTCGTGGTGGAGCAGTAGTACGTCGTGTCCGACCCATGTTATAGCAAGTTTCCCTAAGGTGGCCTTTTCTTTTGCAATAAGTACAAAAGAGCTCAGTCAAAGGCGGACCTTGGTTTGCTTTTCTTGGTCGAACTCTCCTTCGAGGTTTTTTACGGTGACCATAAGGAGTTGTAGTAAACTCAGATACTGGTCCAGGTGCAATTTGGGACGTGGAGGCACCATCATATCCAATTCCTTGACGATCACCAAAACCTAAAGCGGGGCCGAGGAGCATCTTTCCCATCTTCCCAGATCTGTCCTCGATTTGTACCTTGACTTCCCGTGCTTTCTCAAGATCATGAGTCAGCTGGGCAACAAGGGCTTCAAGTTTCTTCCGAGTCTCCACGGAGGAATGGAGCTGACTCGTAAGACTAGCCACTTGCTTGATCAAGTCCCCTCTCTCTTTCTCTAGAGTACTCTCTCTCTCTCTAAACAAATTCTCATTCTCGACACATGTAGACTCTCTCTCTCTCAGGGCGGTGCAGGTGGAGAACTCTCTTTCTCTCGCTTTCTTTAAATCTTCCTCTAGGCAAGTGATCTTAAGAACTAACTCTTTGTTACGCTTTTTAGTTTTAAAAGACTCAGAATATAACTCAGCGTAGGCGCGTTGTATATGACTCTCGCTCTCACTTGTGTCATCCTCCCCCTCACTCACATCGATCTCACTGTCGAGGTGTCCCTGTGAAGCATCATCCTCATCGTCGTGAGGAGAACTAGGAGTGCTCACTTGGCTGGCCATGAATGCGGTGAAGTTACACTCATGCGGCCAGAATCCACCGTCTCGACCTCGCTGTCGTCACTAAGTGTAGCATTAAGGACAGCTTTCCCTTTCTCTCTATTCAGACGATTGGCACACTCAAAAGCTCTATGACCCCTACCATCACACTCAAAACATCTCTCACTTTCTTTCAGAGAAGGATTTTTGGAAACTTTTTCATTTTTCTTTTCAGACTTATTTTTCTCAAATTTCTTTTTATCTTTAAAATTGCCATTTTTCTTAAATTTGAGAATCCTCTTGAAATTTTTTGCGAAAAGAGCCAAATCATCTAAGTCAAAATCGCACTCAGAATCTGACGTGTCAGTCTCTCTCTTTCTAGATGACTCTACCCTCTTTCTAGCTGACCCCTCACTCCTTCTCTCTTGGGCTTTAAGAGCAATTCCCTTATCTTTAGATTTAGCATTTTTAGGGAACATATCAATTTCATAAGTTTGCAAATCTCCTACAAGTTCTTCCAATTTTAGCGTATTTAAATTACCCATAGAATTTAGCACAGTGACTTTAGGGATAAAACGCTTAGGCAAAGAACGAAGAATCTTTTTAACAACTCTAGCATTCGGAATTTGTTCACCAAGATTAAAACTAGTATTCACAATGTCAGAAAGTCTAGCATAAAATTCATCAAAGCATTCAGAATCATGCATGGTGATTGTTTCAAATTGAGTTGTCAAGTTTTGCAACTTAGACTCTTTCACAGCATTAGTTCCTTCATGGGTGAGTTGTAAAACATCCCATGCCTCTTTTGACGTGGTACACGTCATTATGCGTTTGAACTCATCAGGTGTGACAGACCCAGAAATAGCACTTAGACCCTTAGAATTCAAAGATGACCATTTAATTTCTTCATCAGACCAAGAAATGTCAGGTTTCAAGTTGGTCACATTATCAACAGTCACGGTGGGAGGAGTCCACCCTCGTTCAACCAAAATCCAGACACGTTCATCAATGGCTTTTAAAGCCGACCTCATACGGGCTTTCCAATAAGCATAATTTGTCCCGTCAAAAACAGGCATTTTATAATATGACTTCTCCATTTGAACACGCACTTTTTCAAAAATCAATTTTTTCAGAAAATTGATATCTTAGAAAAAAAAATTTGCGGAAAAAGGAATACGCTATAAATTAGCCTAACCTGCTCTGATACCAATTTGAGAAACGTGTGTGCTCGCGTTCAAATGATCAAACCATATATAAAACCCTTTTAACACAAACAAACCCTAAACATGCAGCAGTATGTGATTGAATAAATAGATAATCTACGCAAGAACATTCAAACACATGCAATTAAGAAAAAATCCCCCTCAGGGGCAAAACCATTTATTTTCACTATAATTTGTAAGAAAACGGCTTACAATCGGATTACAATGAAAATACAAGTTGACTAAGAATTACCCTCGGGTATCGGATTCTGTAGTCGCGGCTGGAATTATCCCTTTCCAGTAGGGCTGCAATGAAGAAGAAGAACGGTCTCCTCCACAAGGGTTGAACAAACCAAAGTTGTGTTCTTGGGTTGCAAAAGGATTCACAAAGGTTTGGCAATGATGTGTGAATCAAAACATGAGTCTTGGGACTCAAAAATATGAAGACTAGATGTATTTGGACTCTCAAATTCATCTCCTAAAGTCTTGCAAAACAACTCCCCCGAAGTTGGTATTTATAGGAAAAAATATGAAGAGTCCCACGTTCTTAAAACTCTAAAATTCTATCCAGCGTACAAAAAAAACAGCATTCTTTAAGGAATTTTCTCTATCTTCAAAAGGTCATAACTCCTTCACCGTAGCTCGGATTGAGGTGCCGTTTTTTCCAGTATCTTCGTTGCGGCGAGCTCTTCAACTTTATAGTTTACCAGACCTCCGAACTATGGATGTGAAATTACGAAAATACCCTTGAACTCTCCTATTGTGCCTTTTTTTCACTGTTTTGACTTCCCTTGCGTACCACTTGCATTAAGTCCCTAAAATCTTGGAACGTGAAGTCATTGAGGCAGATGTGGGACATATTAGTGGAGATAATGCATGCTTGATTCCCGGAATTCGGATAGAGGCCGTCATGTGAGATCGTGAGGAGACGTGCCAAATGTAGCGGCGTACGACATAAATAAATGAAACATTTCGGACATGTGAAAAATGTCCTTACATAGTCAAGTTTAGAATTCAAGAATCCATCATTGCCAGGGTTCTGATTGATAATGGGAGCTCGGCTGATATCATTTTCTACCCCTACTTTTATATTTTAGGATGGAAACTTAGTCATCTGGAACCGTACCAAAACCCTTGATAGGTTTTTAGGCGGAAAAAGTCTACCCCCTTGGGACAGTCAAGCTAGAAGTATTATTAGGTATTTGGCCAATAAGACGCACCGAGAAGATACGCTTATTTGTGATGGATAAAAATGTTCAGTCTGCTTACAATGTGATTATCGGTATGGTAGGACTAAAGAAATTTGAATTTGTACCATCCAAAGTCCATCAATGTTTGAAGTTCCCCACTCACTCTGGGGTAGGTGTCGTGAAAGGTTATCAAAAGGTGGCTAAAGAGTGTTGTTACTCCTCAGTCGAGAAGTATGACTTAATCAAGGTGAACAAAAATATCACAACCTACCAAGTAGACACTACGAAGCCAAATAGTGAATCAAAAGTTGATACACTATATCCCCGAGATAAAATAGAGTTGGTCAAAGGACAGATTGTAGAAGCCACTGAAAGAATAATCTTGGATAATGAAAAACTGGATAGAACAACCCAGATCGGATCCACATTGGATCCATTCCTTAAACAAGCATTGGTTTCATTTTTAAGAGAAAGAATGTGTTCGCCTGGAGTCACGAGGATATGCCTAGGATTGATCTCAATTTCCTCTGTCATGAGCTCAACATTAATAAGGATGCCAAGCCGATCAAGCAAAGGCGTAGGGTGTTCTATCCGGAGAAAAACCAATCTATACAGGAAGAGGTGGAGAAACTATAAAAGGCCCAATTCATTGAGGATGCCAAATATCCAACATGGTTGGTGTAATACCCCGTATTTTTATGACTTTTAAATTAGGGATTTATTAAATTTAAATTGAGATATTAATTTATTACTAATCCGGAAATTATTTTAAATATTTACCAGCGGGACAAGCGTTAGTAATTATTGAGAATTTTTTGAATATTACTAGATGAGTAAAGTAATATATAAGATTGATTTTATTAAAATTGTCACGAGTGAATAAAATGGCAATTATGGAAATTTATGTTGGGACGCGCCTGTATTGTGTCGGGACTAAATTATTATTATTAAAGTGAATAAATGCCCGTATGGCCATTTCGAGTGCGCAACGTGTCTGGAAGGGTCGAAATAGTCAAAAAAGTATACCCAGGGGTTTAGTTTGGACCTCGGGGCATTTTTAGGCCTAATTGGCATCCCGGGAGGGTATTTTGGACATTTTGTATTTTTGGGTAATTAAACCCACGAATTTTCCTAAGGTATATCAGCCATTTGAGTTAGGCTTTTAGGGTTAACAATCACAAGACTTAAGAACGGCCATTAGAGAAGAAGGTAGGAAGCTTTCCAAGCAATCCAAGGCCAAGAAAGCATCCGTTTGCATCGCCACTACCACCAAAGCGTAGATCACACGAAGAGGAACGCAACCATACCTTTTTCATCCACAAATCAAACCCTTGAATTTCCAGGCAAGTATCTATATTGCTTTTCTTTTATTTATTTTTCCATCCGTGTTAGATTAGGATTTTTATTAACATGTTTCATAAATGAATTTGAGGAATCTGAGGATTTAATCACATGTCTTGATGGAAATAAATATATTCTGAACATACCAATCATAGGTAGAGAATAGCCCACGAATTTGTATGAGTTTAGGAGAAAGAAATCTAGAAAAGAATTTAAAGAATGAAAGTTTTATGAAAATTAGGGTTCTTGTTAAATATGATGATTTTCCCCCTTTAGCTCCATACCTTTGATTAATTTGGACATGTTTAATGTAGAAAATCATGTGTATAGGTATATGTAACTAGTGGTAATGTTGTTTGGGAGTTTGAGAATCGTTGATGGTGTTTTGGAGTGATTTGGAAGATGAAACCCGTAGGTTTAAAATGCAGTTTTTCGGCAAGAATGTCGATCGATCGATCGACCCAAGAATGTCGATCGATCGATCGACCCCTTTCCTCGACCAATTGACCCCTCCTGGAAAACTGCATATTTTTCCCTTTTATTTTTAATCCCGTTTATATATGTAGGAACCCTTGATTATTATTTATAGAGTATAATGGGTCGTGAGGAGGACCAGTAGGGTCTAAATAGACTCCGTTGAATGAAATTAATATGGGATGAAATTGTGGGTTATCGGGGAATTTCGGTACACATTAGAGATTGTGCGTAAGTTCGTTAATGAATTGAGGGACTCGTGAAAGACCTACACCAGAAGGTTAGAAAGGGTATACCTACTGAAATTGCATTTAGTAAGAGAGAATACTTCGAAAGATGAGAAATAAGTAGGAAATAAATTATAAGTGGAAATAAAAGAGATAAATCCCTTATACGAGATAATTGGGTAAAATTGTACTAACTACCATTAATAATAATTATGGGTCGTGGGCGAACCTTATTGAAAATTGTGTATTTATATATGGCCGTGTGACTGTATACATATATTACATACTTTAATTATGAAAATATATATCCTCGCTACTTGCTATCACGGGGGTTGCCGTGCTGGGACAGTCTTATCTCGATGGGACCTTTATGGGGGATATTGACTTGTACCCTAGAACATAGGATTCCTTGGTACATGCTATCTGAGAATGATAGTCAGACGGTCCTAAGAGACGTGAGGGGTATGTGCTGACCTCTTAGTGACTTGGAACTATTCTTCGCCTCCATTGTGTGTGTATTGTGTCAATACAGTTCGAGAGTGATTCTGAACTAGTATTCCCCTTAGTACGAGTGATACGGGGACTTGATAGCAGAGTATACTAGCACCATATAATTTATGTGGGGTGCCGATAGTATATATATAATATATGAGTGACTATTATATATATATATATATATATATATACTCATATATGGAAACTTTCTATTGTGCGTATAACTAGTTAAGTAATGAATAAATACCCCAACTTTATTATAAGTGTTCGGAAACTTTGTAACGGTACAGTGTTACTCTAAGTAACGTAATAAATCTTGAAGAGAATGATTTTGTTTAACTAAATATCATAACCTTTCTTCAAGCTAGTGGGGGATGCTTTGCAGTGGTGGGAGTCCACCACCACCTTGGATGAGAGGGACAACATCGCGATTCAGTCATTTTGGGCGCGGTTTGACCGCAAGTACTTCCCATCCGCCGTGCAGACTAAGATGAGGCGGTGGTTACTGAATCTGAAGCAGGAGAGTATGACCTGTTACTGAGTACGAGGAGGAGTTCACTAGACTTCTCACTATAGTGATGGATGAGGCACCCATTAAGGAGAAGAAAATACTGTTGTTTGTAGATGGATTGACCTGGAGGATCCGTCAACACCTCATAGGCAATCTATCATTGAGTACTTACACTGACGTACTCAATTTTGCTTTGTTGTACTGTCAGGATCACCGCTTCCATCAGCAAAGGAGCAAACAAGCGGGGGAGTCTGGCCAGCAGGGTAGGACAGGGGGCAGTAGTACTGGTGGGGCACTAGCAGCCCAAGAACAGACCCGTCAAAGTGAGCAGAGTTTCCATCAAGGGGACCCTGCCAAGCGATTCAATCAGGTGATTCTAGACAGGGATTTAGGGGATTTAGGCAGGGTCAGTAGGGCTAGTCTAGTCAGTAGGGTCAGCAGGGCCAACACTGTCAGGGCAAACAACATTTTCAGCAGGGCTAGTAGGTCCATTGGTGGGGTGGTAACGGCCAACAGGGTCGTGGTCAGCAGGGGTAGAGGGAAGGTAACTTTAGGGGCAAATGTTTCGGATGTGGAAAGAATGGCCACAAGGACCAGGATTGCCCAGAGGGGTATAGGGCCCCACAGCAGCAGGGTGCCCGTAATGAGCCGCAGAGGCCACTCTTTCCAGCCTCCCTCCTAGCTCCAGCTCAGTTACCATCCCTATCATCCATCCCTTCACCTCTAGTTCAGTAGGGGCAATTGCAGTACGTACGTGTCTATAATGTCCACCAGGCAGCAGCACCTCAGGAACCACCAGAGATTGAGGGTACATTTCCTATCCATGGCACTATAGGTCGGATTTTATTTGATACTTGGGTGTCGCTCTGTTTCATAGCTACTCATTTTACACGAGCCTTAGGGTTATTAGACACGGTTGAGAGCACTGTGACATGCGTAGACTCACCACTGGGGAATGGGTCTGTGATTTTCTTTATATGTCGGGGTGTAGGGATAGATATTGGTAGCTTGATTTTATCGGTAGATATGCTAGTCTTAGAGATGCATGATCACGATGAAATTATTGGCATGGATTGGTTCGCCGCGTACAGAGCCATGATAGATTGTTTTGGTAGGAGTATCATTTTTGCCATTCCGGGGCAAGAGATGTTTTTAGTGGCGATGCCTCACCCATGTAACACCCCGTATTTTTGTGCATTTAATATTTAATTAATTCGGGATTTTAAATTACTAGTGTGTTGTAATTTTAATTGAATTAATTATGACAATATATTTATTTAAATATTAATAGGGAAGTGAATGGTTAATGTTTAGGGAAATTTATTTACTAAGCGAATAGTAATAATTTAATTACGACATTTCGAGTATTAATGACGAGGTATACACTTATCCCAGTCGGGAGTCGGTATAGACTAAATGGGGTATGAGATAAGGATTTTTATAAATTTATTCGGACGTCAATTCTGACTGCGCGGTTGAGTCCGGATGGGTCGAGATAGTCAGAAAAGAGTACCCAGGGGTAGTAATTGGGTCTCGGGATATTTTTGGGCATAGTCGGGCCCACACGGGGTGAGTTAGGCCACTTTAATTAAGCTCATTAGGTGAAAAACGGGATTAAGAGTTTTTAACCTAATGGGGAGATTAGGAAAATCAGCATCCATCACAAATCTAAGCCTAGGGCTTGAGAGGGAAATTGGGGGAAAGCTTAGCAAAAGCCAAATTGAGGATTTTGGAGCCAAATCGAGGGACTACGCCAATGGAATCAGACAATACGGACACTTTCAGGCAAGTGGTTAACTGTTTTGATTCTTAAAGCATGATAATCAATTCATATCATAGTGATGTGTGTATGAAAATTCGTTTTTGGGTGTAAATGGGTACAAAATGGGCTTTTTGTTTTTGAAATACTTGAATGAGATTCAAAGTAAGATTTAGATGAGTGATTGATATCTGAATATGTATATATGATTTGAATGAGAAATCCAGAACATAAAAGAGTGGAAATCGAATCTGGAAATTGGGATTTAAAACAGATAATTGAATTTTATGGAGTAAGACCCATTTCGAAAATTATGAGATAATTAGAGAAGTTGATCATCTTAATGGTCTCTATGATGAATAGGATGTGGATTAACCATGTGTAGATGATGGGATTATGTAATTAGAGGTTTAAATTATGGTTTAAAAACCTTGAAATTCGTTAATGGTGGAAAACAGGGGGGAAGAAGAGTTGTAACGAAGGGGTCGATCGATCGATCGGGGGCATCGATCGATCGATGATAGGAAATTCTGGGCAGTTCGGCCAGTTTATTATATAAAAGGAAAATTATTAAAAGTTAAGTTTCATACATTAATAAGTGATAGATAATTATGAAACAAATATTCCTAGCAATTATGGGAGAAAGTAATTGGGACTAGGATGAATTTATGTGGGACATTTAATGGGTAAATTTGGGAGACTTTATTCCAAAATAGTGAGGTACGGATCAAGTGAGTGAATCCGGGTATATTGGTCATGCGACCCCAAGGTAGTGAATTAAGTTTGGAGATAAACTAAATAATTTTGAGTCGGGATATAGACTCAGAGAATATTTAAATTGGACCAAGTGAGCGAGTCCGGGTATGTTGATAATTATAGGCAAATATAATTGGGAAAATTCTAGAATTAAAGGTGTGACACATTGTAGGCAAAAATGTGGGTATTATATTATGAGATGTAAATTGGACCAAGTGAGCGAGTCCGGGTATGTTGGTTAAGTGACATTAAGGCATTAAATTAATTATAGAGAGAAAGTAATTAGTTTGGAGTCGGAACATTGACTCGAAAATGTGGAGGTAAGGGCCAAGTGAGAGAGTCCGGGGATAATGGTTGGGTGACGCCAAGTTATTAAATTAATAAATGTGTAAATTAATTAAATAAAAGTCGGATTGTAGACTCGGGTAAGTATTAAATTAATAAATGTGTTAATTAATTTAATTAGAGATGGACGATAGACTCGGGGAGATATTAAATTAATGGGAGTAATAATTAATTTAATTATAGTTGGACGATAGACTCGGGGAGACATTAAATTAATATGTGTGATAGTTAATTTAATTAGAGTTGGACGATAGACTCGGGAAGATATTAAATTAATATGTGTGTTAGTTAATTTAATTAGAGTTGGGTGGTAGATTCGGGGAGATATTAAATTAATAGGTGTGTTAATTAGTTTAATTGGAGTCGAGCCACAAACTCAGGAAATTTCAGGCAGTATACGGGATAATTTGAGTACACGATAAAGCCGGAGTTTATATTATATATATACGGTGAAGTGATAGTATATATATATGTGTATATATATTGTGTGTGATAGTAAATATCAGTGACTAGATATGTATTCAAGTTAAATACTCTAATGCTATCAAGGGAGGTTGCGCGATGTGGGTGAATCCCCTAGCTTGAGGAGTAGGGCGAGTATATCCCCAGGTCATAGCGTCCGGTACATGGGTGTGGAGATCATCTCACTTTCAGGAAGGAATATGACCGCCTCCAATTCGTTATGTTGTAGACCAGGTTGGTGAGCGAATCCAACTTGGAAAACTAGGTTTTGTGAGCACACCTAGTGAGATGGCATTTTAGAGTGAATCATCCGGTGAGGGTATACTCGGAAGGATGGATACGCGTATGATATATGTGTGGATGTTAGTAAAGGTACGTATAATATGGTAGTCAATATTATATGTAGGTGATAATACAGCGTGTGATGTATTTATCTTATATAACTCGGGTTACAGTTATATGCTGTTAATTAATGAGAAATTAATTAAGTTAATCATTGGTGGAAATAATACAGTGTGTGATGTATGTACTTTATATAACTTGTGACACGGTTATATGTTATTATTTAGGAGGAATTAATTAAGTTAAATTGTGAAATAACTTATAATTCAAGAATCATTATACTCGGGTTAGAGTAGTATGGCAAGGGAAGGTTATGCCAGAACTAGTTGGACGGGGTAGTACAACTAGGTGGGGTTAGGATAACCGTTAGGTGTGCACAATAGTGGAGGGGTGAGAATGTCCACAAGGGAGTGCGACACTAACTTAAATATGAAGCGCATTCATGCATTTTAAATTACTGCAGTTAATTCACTTTCTAAATATTTTCAAAATGTTTTGGGTTCTAACCCTTGCTATAAAAATATTTTCAAAACCTTTTAGGTGTCCAGCCACAGGGACGCCAGGATTGATATTCTATTCCAGGGACACGGAGCTGCGGCATATGTGGATGCTAGCAGGAGTTTGTATTAGACGCATCATTCATTCATTCTTAGAGTAGGAAATCTTGTATCAGTCTCAGTTTTATTTAGGGCTTGTAGCCCAGACTTCTTGGTACAGTTTTTCAGGTGTATTCATTCAGGTGTTGAATAATTGTATTGGATTATTTATTTGGTGGCCGGTGATTTATTCGACAAGTTGTGTATATATGATTCAGTTTATTTTCATTCAGTTGTGTGAATGGTTTATATTTTTTATTCCGCATGTATTGTTTTGTTTAATTAAAAAGTTAAAATTGGCACCAGTTTTTGGAATACTAGGTGGTTAGTAAGTTTAAAAAGTTTTCGACAGTGATGCTAAGGATGATCCAACTGGGATTCCTGTTTTAATTTAGTATAGGACTGATCACCCGATATTTTATTAGGCGGGGTGTCACAACCCAGAGGGAGGATCTTCCACCCATTTGTACTACCTAGAGGAGGATACCTATAAGGAGATTATAATTCCCCTAGATTCGATTCCAGTCGTTCATGAGTTTTTGGGTGTATTTCAGGAGATGCCGGGCTTACCCCCCAGTTAAGAGATAGATTTCATCATAGACTTGATGCCGGGCACTCGACCGATAGCACGTGCACCATACCATATGGCTCCAACGGAGATGAGGGAGTTACGAGATCAGATAGAGAAGCTGTTAGGTCAGGGCTTTATTTATAAGAGCACCTCACCTTGGGGCGTTCCGGTATTATTTGTAAAGAAAAGAGACGGTTCACTGAGGTTATGCATGGATTACCAAGAGCTGAATAAGGTCACGATACGGAATAAATATCCATTGCCTCGAATCGATGACCTGTTCGACTAGCTGAGAGCAACAAGCTTATTTTTGAAGATATATTTGAGATCGGGATATCATCAGCTACGGATTAGGGAGCAGGATGTGTCGAAGACTTATTTCTTAACGAGATATGGGTCCTATGAGTTCAGAGTCATGCCGTTTGGGATGATAAATGCTCCAGTCGTATTCGTGAACTTGATGAACCGAGTGTTTAGAGAGTTCTTGGATCAGTTTGTCATTGTCTTCATAAATGACATCCTAATTTATTCACACTCTGAGGAGGAGCATGCCGAGAACTTGAGTCAGGTTCTTCAAACTCTACGAGAGCATCAGCTGTATACTAAGTATGTGAAGTGAAGATTCTGGTTACGGGAGGTACAGTTTTTAGGGCATGTTATGTCGGAATTGGGGATATCGGTTGACCCGAGCAAGGTGTCGGCGGTGAGGCAGTGGGGACAACCCACAACCCCGACTGAGGTGCATAGTATCTTAGGGTTAACCGGGTACTATAGGAGGTTCATCCGAGGCTTTTGAAAGATAGCGGGTCCATTGACGAATCTGGCTCGTAAGGGAATTCCGTATGTTTGGGATGATGCTTATCAATTATCTTTTGATGAGCTGAAAGATAAGTTGACTTCAGCGCCAGTTCTTGCCTTGCCCAAGCCGGGAGTGGAGTATCTGGCGTACACTGATGCCTCTTTACGGGGACTCCAGGGAGTACTTCAGCAGTATGAGAAGGCTATAGCTTTTGCCTCCCGCAAGCTTAAGCCTCACGAGAGTAATTACCCCACCCACGACCTGGAGCTAGCAGCGATCATATTTGCACTACGGATTTGGAGACATTACTTGTTAGGGGAGAAGTTTCTCTTGTTCATAGACCACAAGTCACTACAATACTTGTTCACACAGCGAGAGTTGAACATGTGTCAGCGTAGATGGTTGGAGTTTGTGAAAGACTACCAGTTCGAGATACAGTATCATCCGAGGAAAGCTGACGTGGTTGCTGATGTGTTAAGCCGTAGACCAGTTGGGGACGTAGCGAACGTATGTAAAGCGAAGTGGAAAGAGTTTGGACACCAGGACGTGGTAGCCCGTTCCTTTATATCTGTTATGTCAGTTACACCCGAGATTATTACGAGGGTGATACAGGCACAAGCGGCGAATACTTTTTTCCAGGAGCAGATTGTACGTCTCTTAGCTGAGGGTGCTGAGTCCTATTCCGTGAGTTCTAAAGGGGGGTTGAGATTTAATGGGAGATTAGTGGTACAGAAGGGAGAAGACTTACGTCATGCTGTTATGACACAGGCGCACGGATCCCGATTTATGGTACATCTCGGAGGGGATAAGATGTACCAAGATATGAGGTGGCAGTATTGGTGGAGTGGGATGAATAAGGATATTGCAGAGTTCGTGTCCAAAAGTCCTACCTGTCAGATGGTAAAGGTGGACCACCAGAGACCGCCAGTGATAATACGAGAAATCAGCCATAAGACATTCTCATACAAGCAAGTCAAGAGTAAAGTGTGTAATAAGTAAATAAAGCGAGTAAATAGAGAGAAGACAAGGTATATAGTGCTTCAGACTCTAAAATAGGCCTACGTCCACTTTGTTGAACTACTCTCATTAGATGTGTTACATTGTACAGTATTATCAAGCCATATGAGGCGTACAAGTGTAAGAATAAAAGAGAATACATGGCTATTGCAGTTCCAGGCGTGCCGGAGATCTGGCCACCATGTAGATGAGTAACCCCCAAGCTATATATAGAGGTTATATTTAGAGAGAGTATGGCAAGGCTTTGCTAAGTGTTATAGAAACCATTCCGAGGGAGGGGAATCCATCTATCTCGAGGTGCGGACCTTTATTTATAGGAGGTATGTGAGTTGTGTCACGTGCCCTGAGCACGTGATATATATCAAGTCTGGAGTAGCTGTCAATGAGGGGGATGCAACCTGTACGGTAGGCATATTAAGTTTTGCATCCTACATAGTATAAGGCTGCATCCTGCATAGCATAAGGCTGCATCCTGTATGAGGTTGAAGCTGTGGGTGCTGCACCATGTGCTGAGTAGGGCCGCACCCTGTACTGAGTAGGGCCGCACCCTGTGATGAATAGGGCCACGACCTATGTTGAGTAAGGCCGCACCCTGTGTCGAGTAGGGTCGCACCCTGTGTTGAATAGGGTCGCACCCTGTGCCGAGTAGGGTCGCACACTATGCTGAGTTGGGCCGCGACCTATAAGCTTTTGTGCATGCCTGAGTAACGTTCGTGGCAGGGTGCTATATTTGTATTATCAATAAGCCCCCAAGTCGTAGTGCCAAGAGGTAGCGATTTTGGGGCTGCGGCTTAATTATGTGACTGTCGCGAAGACTGTGAGGCGAAGTCTCATCTTCCCGCGTCCTCTTATATAAATGGGATCTAGTCGTGTCATGGCATGTTTGACAGCAAGCGGTGACCAAGTACTAAATAAAGTGCCGCGGTTTGTTTGAGCCCAGGCGGCGACCAAGTACTAAAGAAAGTGTCACGACCTGTTTGAGCCCAGGCGGCGACTAAGTACATATGAAAGTGTCGTGACCTGTTTGAGCCCAGGTGGCAGCTAAGTACTAAAGAAGGTGCCGTGGCCTGTTTGATACCAGGCGATGGCCAATTACTGAAGAAGGTACCGCAGCCTGTTTGAGTCTAGGCGACAACCAAGTACTTAAGAAAGTGTCGCAGCCTATTTAAGCCCAGGCGACCGCTAAGTACTAAAGAAGGTGCCGTGGCCTGTTTGATACTAGGCGATGGCCAAGTACTGAAGAAGGTGCCGCGGCCTGTTTGAGTCCAGGCGGTGACCAAGTATTTAAGAAAGTGTCACGACCTATTTAAGACCAGGCGGTGACTAAGTACTAAAGAAGGTGCCGTGGCCTGTTTGATACTAGGCGATGGCCAAGTACTGAAGAAGGTGCCGCGACCTGTTTGAGTCCAGGTGGCGACTAAGTACTTAAGAAAGTGTCGTGGCCTATTTAAGCCCAGGCGATGGCTAAGTACTAAAGAACGTGTTGTGGCCTATTTGATACTAGGCGATGGCCAAGTACTGAAGAAGGTGCCGCGGCCTGTTTGAGCCCAGGCGGCGACCAAGTACTTAAGAAAGTTCTGCGGCCTGTTTGATCCCAGGTGGCGACCAAGTACATAAGAACGTTCCGCGACCTATTTGAGCCCAGGCGACGACCAAGTACTTATGAAAGTGCCGTGACCTGTTTGAGCCCAGGCGACGACCGTGTATTAAAGAATGTGCCACGGCCTGTATGAACCCAGACGGTGGCTAAGTACATAAAAACGTGTCTCGGCCTGTATGAACCCAAGCGGAGGTTATGTACTAAAGAATGTTCCGTGGCCTTGAATTTTTTAAACATTACTAATAGCTGAACTTCTTATAAAATTATGCCCAAATTAATTGTGCCTTGGTGACTGGCTACGGCCATTTATTTTTTCTTTTCTTCTTTGCTTGCTTTGATACTTGCTTATTTCATCGGATGAGCTTAGAAGATTACTTCAACTGCAATGGACATAAGGCTGCGACAACACTATGTGAGTGGTTTCTCCAATAAGGCCGCGGCATGTTGTGATTTGCCCTTGCACTTTTCACTTGTATTTTGCCTTGCATACTTCATAAATTTCTAATCTGTAGGGCTATGATCCCCCAAGCTGTAGTGCCAATGGAATATGGCCTTGGGGCTGCGGCTAATCACCGCTACTCTTAGTCACTTTAATCTGGTTTCTTGAATAGCTGCGGAAGGTTGCCATCCAGTTGTGGCATATTAACAATTTTGTCTATCTTTCTCCGTAATGTATTCTGAATGAATTAACTTAGTGGCTATAGCCATACTGATAAGACTGCGGTGGCTGCGGCACCTTTCTGGCCCTTGCAACTGAACAATGGACCTCTGTAGACATACATGATATTTTCAAAACTTCCCGGGCTGGGTTATGTTATTAAGCCACCCACAGCTAATATACGGGGTACTATCAAGCCTCCCCAGGCTGGGTTATGTTATTAAGCCACCTACAACTAATATACGGGATACTATCAAGCCTCCCTAGGCTGGGTTATGTTATTAAGCCACCCACAGCTAATATACGGGATGCTATCAAGCCTCCCCAGGCTGGGTTATGTTATTGAGCCACCCACAGCTGTTGATATATATAAAGCCATCCCTGGCTGGATATTATAAGCCTCCCAGCTTGATGACGCATCCCGAAAGCTAAGAACGAGCATTGTAAGCCCTCGTGGCTAATGACACTTCCAAAAGCTAAGAACGGGCATTATAAGCCCCTGTGGCTAATGACAACATTCCGAGAGCAGAAAATTGGCATTGTAAGCCCCTGGGGCCAATAAAAGATCCTTGAATCCTTAGATGCTTTCGTGAATATGATCATCATATGATAAGATATAGTTGCACATCGTGAGGGGAACTTGTAAGCTAATTAAGATCACAATCCCTCCATAGGTGCATCCCGAAATAATAATAATCTTTCGAGATAATTTGTTATTCTTCCTTTGGAATCTGTTTAAGACAAAAAGTATTTTTGTGAGATAACAGATTATGAAAACAAGAGAGAAATTCGATATGGCAAAATTTGCTAATTTATATATTTACATATGCATGCACCAACAAATGACTTTGTTAATGAAACATAAAGTCTTGAAGATTAGGGCTATAATGAGCTTCATAAAACATAAACAGAAATAGTTGAAATTGGAAAAACTAAGGATGAGATGCGGTACGCAGCCTCTGTCAGGTTTGGCTGAATCCTTTATGCATTCTTCAGGAATCTCTGCAGCATCCCTTGCCTAACCAGCCTCTGAATTTCATCCTTCAGTGCGAAACACTATTCGGTATTATGACCATGATCTTTGTGGAATTTGCACCACTTGTCCTGGTCCCTCTTTTGAGGTGGAGTCTTCAGCATCTCTGTCCACCTGAGCATTTTTTCCTCAATGATTCCAAGGATATCCTCCCGGCTGGAGTTCAGCGGTGTGTAGTTCTTACATAGCTCCTTTTCCTCCTGTTTCCTCATCCTCTTTAGGGCCCTGGCCACTGCCTTGCCTTCCGCGACCACCACTTTTAACTGGGATATTTCTCCGGTTTCTAATGCCATGGCCTTTGGCATAGAGGTAAAGGCTGCATAGTCTATCATGAGGACCCTTTCCACTAAGAAACTGATTTGACCCTGAAGTGAGGCCTGGTGGTCATAGAGATGGTTGATGTGGTCATATAGTTGAGCAATCTCATTCTTTATTTCTACGCTTTGGCTAGAGTTACCTTCCATTTCTTCTTTGTTAGTCTTTAAAAAATATATAATATGGGATAAGACTAGCAGAAGTGAGTAATCACAAAATATAGGATAAACCAAATATAAATTGGGATGCAGCTCTTGCACTGCTGCATGATACTAATGCCAAGGCCGCGGCTAGTGAAGTACATAGGTGTACCGCCGTGGCCTTTGAATGATATTACTGCCGAGGCCGCGACCAGTAAGGCACATAAGTGCACTGCCGTGGCCTTTGAATGATATTACTGCCGAGGCCGCGACCAGTAAGGCACATAACTGCACTGTCGTGGCCTTTGAATGATATTACTAATGAGGCCGCGACCAGTAAGACACATAAGTGCACTGCCGTGGCCTTTAAATGATATTCACCAAGGTTGAGCAGGAGACCACCTGAGTCTGTTCCTTGATGTTTTGAAGCTTCTGTAACACACCTGCCCCAGTAGAGGCCGCGACATGTAAGGTAGTTGAACTACCACGCCGCATCCCTACCTAGACAGTGAGGGAAAATCCTAAAATTGAAACCCAAAAACTGAGTTTTTCTCCCGAAACCCATGGATAATATACCTACTAGGGTCTATCCATGAGAGAATAACCTCTAGGTGCACACAATGGCACAATTCTAATGATAAACCCTAGATCATAGGCAAAGAACAAAAAGGGAGTAAATATAACTCTTTCCTAATCACCCACATTTACGGGGCTAAAGCACATCAAGCCTTCCAGCTTTATCTAGGTGGGGTGATATCACAGGGGTATGTAAAATAGATCTAAGGTCATAAAATGGAGACCCGAGAGCAGATCTGAAGGTATGAAATACCCATTTAAGGGTGTAAGTATAAAATATAGCTCAATAACCAAAATTTACTAATGCGATGATGATCCAGAGGATCCCCATGAATAGAATAAGGTGTTTAAGAACTCGAAACATAGAGAAACAAGATTGAAATATATCGTTTCCCACAGACGACGCCAAATTGATGATACAAGAAATCGGCCATAAGACGTTCTCATACCAGCAAGTCAAGAGTAAAGTGTGTAATAAGTAAATAAAGCGAGTAAATAGAGAGAAGACAAGGTATAGAGTGGTTCAGCCTCTAAAATAGGCCTACGTCCACTTTGTTGCACTACTTTCATTAGATGTGTTACAAGTACAGTATTATCAAGCCATATGAGGCGTACAAGTGTAAGAATAAAAGAGAATACAAGGCTATTGCAGTTCCAGGCGTGCCGGAGATCTGGCCACCATGTAGATTAGTAACCCCCAAGCTATATGTTGAGGTTATATTTAGAGAGAGTATGGCAAGGCTTTGCTAAGTGTTATAGAAACCATTCCGAGGGAGGGGAATCCATCTATCTCGAGGTGCGGACCTTTATTTATAGGAGGTATGTGAGTTGTGTCACGTGCCCTGAGCAAGTGATATATATCAAGTCTGGAGTAGCTGTCAATAAGGGGGATGCAGCCTATACGGCAGGCATATTAAGTTCCGCATCCTACATGGTATAAGGCTGCATCCAGCGTAGTAGAAGGATGCACCCCGCATATGAGGCTGAAGTCATGGGTGCCGCACCCTGCATAGCATAAGGCTTCATCCTGTATGAGGTTGAAGCTGTGGGTGCTGCACCATGTGCTGAGTAGGGTCGCACCCTGTACTGAGTAGGGCCACACCGACTATGTTGAGTAGGGCCGCACCCTGTGCCGAGTAGGGTCGCACCCTATATTGAATAGGGTCGCACCCTGTACCGAGTAGGGTCGCACCCTGTGCTGAGTTGGGCCGCGACCTATAAGCTTTTGTGCATGCATGAGTAACGTCCGCGGCAGGGTGCTATATTTGTATTATCAGCCAGGATTCCTTCAGCCGTTGGAGATACCTACGTGGAAATGGGAGAGTATTTCCATGGACTTCATTACTGGGTTGCCTGCATCACAGGGTCACGATTCTATATGGGTAATTGTGGATCGGTTGATCAAGGTAGCTCACTTTCTTCTAGTACGGACAAACTACACCACGAGCCAATATGCACAGTTGTTCATTACCGAGATCGTTAGGCTACATGGGGTCCCCTTGGATATTGTGTCTAATAGAGACATGATTTTTGTGTCACGTTTCTGGGAGTGCTTTCAGGAGGCCATGGATACAGAGTTGAGATTGAGTTCAGCTTATCAGCCACAGACGGATGGACAGACACAGCGTACCACTCAGATGTTAGAGGATATGCTACGCATGTGTGTCCTTGATTTTGGAGGAGGTTGGGAGCTGTATGTTCCACTGGTGGAGTTTGCTTATAATACCTTTTATCAGTTCACGATCGGCATGGCCCCATTTGAGTCATTGTATGGCAGGCCTTGTCATTCTCCTGCTTGTTGGCTAGAGGTGGGGGACAACAAGTTACTAGGGCCAGAGGTGATTTAGGAGACTTCAGCTAGGATCGAGCTTATCAGGAGTCGCATTCGGGTAGCCCAGGACTGGAAAAAAAGCTACACTAATGCAAAGCGGTCTTTTCGAGAGTTTATCATGGGGGACCACGTATTACTGCATGAGTCTTCTATGAGAGGAGTGATGAGGTTTGGGAAGAAAGGGAAGTTATCTCCGAGATACATGGGACCATTTCCCATTATCGGGAGGATTGGGCCGGTGGCATACAGATTAGGGCTGCCAAAGTACTTGCACCGCATTCATGATGTATTCCACATCTCGTCGTTGAGACGATATCTTCGGGATGATATGACCCACACCCATATCGCGATAGAGGAGATTTACTTACAGCCCGACAGCTCTTACGAGAAGAGACCAGTGGCCATCCTAGACCATAGCGATAGTAAATTGAGGTCAAAGGTAGTCCCACTTGTACGGGTCCAGTGGGAGCATCATAAAGTGTAGAAATCCACTTGGGAGCGCGAGGCCGATATGGGCGAAAGATATCCATATCTATTCTTACCAGGTATGCCTTATTTTCCAAATTTTAGGATGAAATTCCGGTATTCGGGGGGAAGTATGTAATACCCCATATTTTTATGGCTTTTAAATTGGGGATTTATTAAATTTAAATTGAGATATTAATTTAATATTAATCCGAAAATTATTTTAAATATTTACTGGCGGGACAAGAGTTAGTAATTATTGAGAATTTTTTTAATATTACTAGATGAGTAAAGTAATATATAAGATTGATTTTATTAAAATTATCACGAGTGAATAAAATAGAAATTTATGTCGGGACGCGCCTGTATCGTGTCGGGACTAAATTATTATTAAAAGTGAATAAATTATAAGTCACTCGTATGGTTATTTCGAGTGCGCCAACATGTCCGGAAGGGTAAAAAAGTCAGAAAATTATACCCGGGGGTTTAGTTTGAACCTGGGGCATTTTAAGGCTTAATTGGCATCCCGAGAGGGTATTTTGGACATTTTATATTTTTGGGTAATTAAACCCACGAATTTTCCTAAGGTATATCAGCCATTTGAATTAGGCTTTTAGAGTTAACAATCACAAGACTTAAGAACGGCCATTAGAGAAGAAGGTTGGAAGCTTTCCAAGCAATCCAACGCCAAGAAAGCATCCGTTTACACCGCCACTACCACCAAAGCGTAGATCACACGAAGAGGAATGCAACCAGACATTTTTCATCCACAAATCAAACCCTTGAATTTCCAGGCAAGTATCTATCTTTCTTTTCTTTTAGTTATTGTTCCATCCATGTTAGATTAGGATTTTTATACACATGTTTCATAAAAGAATTTGAGGAATTTGAGGATTTAATCACATGTTTTGATGGAAAGAAATATATTCTGGACATCCCAATTATAGGTAGAGAATAGCCCATGAATTTGTATGAGTTTAGGAATAATAAATCTGGAAAAGAATTTAAAGAATGAAAGTTTTATGAAAATTAGGGTTCTTGTTAAATATGATTATTTGCCACCTTTAACTCCATACCTTTGATGAATTTGGGCTTGTTTAATGTAGAAAATCATGTATATAGGTATATGTAACTAGTGGTAATGTTGTTTGGGAGTTTGAGAATTGGAATGATTTGGAAGATGAAACTCGTAGGCTTAAAATGTAGTTTCTGGGCAAGAACTGCTTGATCGACCGATCGACCCAAGAATGTCGATCGATCGACCCAAGAATGTCAATCGATCGATGATCGATCGATCGACCCCTTTCCTCGATCGATCGACCCCTCCTGGAAAACTGCATATTTTTCCCTTTTTGTGTTTAATCCGGTTTATATACATAGGAACCCTTAATTATTATTTATAGAGTATAATGGGTCGTGAGGAGGACCAGTAGGGTCTAAATAGACTCCGTTGAATGAAATTTAATATGGGATGAAATTGTGGGTTAACGGGGAATTTCGGTACACATTAGAGATTGTGCGTAAGTTCGTTAATGAATTGAGCGACTCGTGAAAGACCTACACCAGAAGGTTAGAAAGGGTATACCTACTGAAATTGCATTTAGTAATAGAGAATACTTCGAAAGATGAGAAATAAGTAGGAAATAAATTATAAGTGGAAATAAAATAGATGAATCCTTTATACGAGATAATTGGGTAAAATTGTACTAACTACCGTTAATAATAATTATGGGTTGTGGGCGAACCTTATTGAAAATTGTGTATTTATATATGGCCGTGTGACTGTATACATATATTACATACTTTAATTGTGAAAATATATATCCTCGCTACTCACTATCACGGGGGTTGCCGTGCTAGGACAGTCTTATCTCGATGGGACCTTTATGGGGGATATTGACTTGTACCCTAGAAGATAGTATTCCTTGGTACAGGCTACTGAGAATGATAGTCAGACGATCCTAAGAGACGTGAGGGGTATGTGCTGACCTCTTAGTGACTTGGAACTATTCTTCGCCTCCATTGTGTGTGTATTATGTTAATACAGTTCGAGAGTGATTATGAACTAGTATTCCCCTTAGTACGAGTGATACGGGGACTTGATAGCAGAGTATACCAGCACCATTTAATTTATGTGGGGTGCCAACAGTATATATATAATATATGAGTGACTATTATATATATATATATATATATATATATATATATATATATATATATATATATATATATATATATATATATATAAATACTCATATATGGAAACTTTCTACTGTGCATATAAGTAATTAAGTAATTAATAAATACTCCAACTTTATTATAAGTGTTCGAGAACTTTGTAACGGTACGGTGTTACTCTAAGTAACGTAATAAATCTTGAAGATAATGATTTTGTTTAACTAAATATCATAACCTTTCTACTTCTAGGGATAGAACTTTATGGAAAAGTAAGTTAGACGTGCACACTAATTATCATAACCTTTCTACTTCTCGATAGACGTGCACACTAGATAAGAGGTGAGAATTCTCAAGAGAGCGTCGCATACTAACATGGTTGTTACATTAACCGGTAAGCATTTTAAATACTTTCTAAACTATTTTAAACTGTTTTACACTCAGGCTCTGACCCGTTTTCTGTCATATTCTCTCTCTTGTATATATATATATATATATATATATGTATGTATTACAGGTGCCCAGTCACAGGGGCGTCATGCTTAGGTTCTTTGGATTGGACGTGCTAGAGCTTATGTGGAAGTTGCAGGCCCTTGCTTTAGACAACATCTTCGTTGATTCTGCTCTTATTTTAGTTCTGCTTAGTTAGGGAATGTGTCGCCCGTTTCCCTATTCAATTTGGATTTGTCAGAAATTTATGTTTATGTTATTTCCAGTATTTGCTACTCTTTGAGAGTTAACTCTTGTCAGGATGATTTCATTAAAAGTTTTAAACTTGGTTTAGTTTATCTAGATGGTTTAATTCTTGTGTGGTAATCGTCTTCCTTATTATTTATGTGACTCTTAAACTGTTGTTATTAAAAAGTTTTTCATATTGGAATTTAAATAAAATGTAAATAAGACATTAAATCATTTTGACATTTAGCTTAATTATTTAGGGTGTTTAAATTGGAAATTTTATTCTGTGACAGTGGTGCTAAGAATGGACCAACCGCTCACCTTGATTTTAATTTAATAAAGGACTGATCACCCGGTATTTAATTAGACGGGGTGTCACAATTGGACAATGTTGCGATGGTCAAAAAGAAAAATGATAAGTGGAGAATGTGTATAGATTTTACGGATCTTAATAAAGCTTCCCCAAAGGACCATTTTCCTTTGCCTAGAATTGATCAGTTGGTGGATGCCACATCAGGACATGATTCGTTGAGCTTCATGGATGCTTATTCTAGGTATAACCAGATAAGAATGAAACCAGAAGACAGGGAAAACACTTCTTTCATTACAAATTGAGGTACTTTTTGCTATAATGTAATGCCCTTCGGGCTTAAAAACGCCGGAACAACATAGTAGAAATTGGTCAACAAGGTATTTGAAGACCAAATTAGGAAAACTATGGAGGTGTATGTTGATGATATGTTGAGAAAAAATAAGGAAGCTTCACATCATATCAAGGACCTCAGTTAGACTTTCGACCAACTAGAAAAGCATCAAATGAAGTTGAATCCGACCAAATGTGTGTTCGATGTCCAAGAGGGAATGTTCCTCGGCTTCATAGTAAACCAAAGAGAAATTGAATCTAACCCTTCCAAAATCAAAGCTCTGATGGAAATGCAGTCGCTAACTTGCAAGGACATTCAAAGACTTACTGGTAGAGTAGCTACTTTAAACTGGTTTGTTTCCTGAGCAACATATAGGTGTTTACTTTTTTTTAGGTGCTTAGAAAGACCTTTGAGTGGAATCTAAAATGTGAAGAAGTATTTGGGATCATCACCATTATTGTCCTGACCTATTTTGGGAGAAAAATTATACTTATACTTAGTTGATTTGAGTCCGCAGTTAGCTCGACGTTGGTTCGGTTGGAGAATGGAATCCAGAAACCAGTTTATTACACCATCAAAGCATTTTGGGGAGCCAAAATCATGTATTCACGCTTGGAAAAATTGGCCTTAGCTCTCATTGAAGCCTCCAGGCGTATAAATCCTTATTTCTAAGCACACGCCATAGTTTCTTACATTGATCTACCTATTCGGCAAGCACTCCACAAACCAGAGAAGTCGGGAAGATTTATGTATTGGGAAGTAGAACTGGGAGAATATGACATTACCTACGAACCAAGGTCATCGTTGAAAGGATAAACTTTGGAAGATTTCTTTATAGATTTCACCTATTTAGAGGTTACCGGCCAACAAATTATACCTGTTGAGCAGACTTCATCTGAAGGTAGCTCAGCTCAAAAGCAATCCAAAGTCATAGTGACCAACCTGAATTGTCCAAAACTCAAGAATTGAATCAAAAGTATGCAGAGGAAAGTAAGAAGATATTCCACCATGGAATTCTATATGTGGAGAGCTTTAGCAGTGATATTCCCTTATAGAATTTATATGTGGATGGATCTTCATGCATAATTGGAAGTGGAGCAGTTATCATACTTATTACTCCTGATGATATTGATATTGAATACGTCCTTTGGTTTTAATTCAAGGCATCAAACAATGAAGCTGAGTATAAAGCTTTGATAGTCGAATTAGAATTAACTCATTCATTAGGCACCGAGCAAGTAGTGGCGCACAGTGATTTAAAGTTGGTTATCATCCAAGTGCTTCATCTATACGGAATCAAGGGAGAGTTGATGACTAGATACATGACCAGGGACATGGATGTTATTTCCAAATTTCTCAGAGTGCAAATGAATAAGATACCAAGAATAGATAATGCCCGAGGTGATGCACTTGCTCGGCCAACTTCAGCAACAAGAATAGAACTCGGGAGAAGCATTCCAATTAAGATGTTGGCAAGCAGTAGCATAGACGAGGATCCAATGATCAATTTTATTACCATAGATTTGGGACCTTCCTGGATGGATTCGATCAGAGCTTACATTGAAGAAGGAATCCTACCAGCTGATCCTAAAGAAGCAAAAAAGCTCCGATACAAAGAAACCTGATATATATTTGATAAAGGAGTCTTATACAAAAGGGGATTTACTATCTCCTTATTACACTGTGTTCATCTATGGGAGCTTGGAGATTTGATTCTGGGGGTGCATGAATATTATTTAAGATCTCATTCAGATGGTCGATTGTTATTCCAAAGGATCAACACACAGGGACACTACTGGCCAACTATGAGGGTAGACTATAGGGCCTTCTCCAGAAAGTGTGATAAGTGCCAGAGATTTTCTGCAATCCACAAAGCACCCAATACCATTTTAGCACCAATTACTTCTCCTTAGCCATTCATTATTTAGGGAATTAACTTGGTCGGCCCACTGTCGACCACTAAAGGCTGGTTCAAGTACGTAATTACTGTTGATTATTTCAAAAAATGGGTGGAAGCAGAACCATTGATAGAAATGCCTTATGAGAAGGTGTATCAATTCATCTGGAAGAACATCATATGTAGGTATGGTATTCCTTATGCCTTCGTTACAGACCATGGAACCCAGTTCGATAATGATGAATTCGAAGAATATTATGTACAATCCAAAATCCAAAAACTCCATTTTGCACCAGGTCATCCCCAAAGCAATGGTTAGACAAAAGTGACGAACAAAACCTTTCTTAATGACTTGAAGAATAGACTTAATGTTGCCAAGGGAAACTAGATTAATGAACTACATTTTATTCTTTGGGGTTATATAACAACGTCGAGGACATCAACTGGACAAACACCTTATATGCTTGCATTTGGGATGAAAATCATAATACAAGTCGAGACAGGACTACCAACTCACAGGGTACTGGATTTTGATTCTCTAAAGAGTGATTTGATGAGAAGATTATACTTAGACATGCTGGAAGAGGTCCAAGAAGATGCCTCCCTCAGAAATGTTGCGTACCAACAAATGACTGCTCGTTTTTACAAAAAAAGGGTCAAGCCGACCAACTTAAAAAAAGGCAACTATGTCCTTAAAAAGGTCATCCAGAAGGGAAATAAGCTTGAGTCCAATTGGCATGGCCCATACAGCATTTCGACAGTCATCCGACCAGGGAATTTTTGACTTAATACACTTGATGGGGAGGAATTCAAGAACCCTTGGAACACTGAGCACCTTCGCAAATATTATCAGTGAATAAAGGCATTGGGATATTATATTTCTGTTTACTTTATATTCAACACAACTACCTTTCAAGTCTAATAAAAATCTTGATTTTAGTTCCTTTAATTCTTATTTTTATTTAGAGTACAACGATATACATCCCACAGAAAAAAACAAAAAACAAAAAATATCTATTGGTCTTCAGCTCTTACCGATCAACAGCACATACTTAATCAGGTTGAATTTATCAAATTCGAGATGCACCAACAGCTTAATGCATAGTCATATCTCTCTCGACTAGGTTTATGTATGAATTCGTATTAACAAGTCACGAACAAGAAGTATTCCCCGATGAAGTTAGATACGATAATATATTCCTAATACACTTGGTTTCCCATAATAAGTTACTTCATGCATAACTTCGTCTTTAATAATTTGAGAACAAGAAGTTTTCAAAACTTTGTATACAACTCAAATAGTTAAAAATAAGTTTGACCTGACTAAGTTAAATGCAGGAAGACATGTATACATTCCTAAATATTTAAATACACACATATATTCCTCATACACTTGGTCGCCACTGATAATTGATGTTAAACTTGGATCAATAAAATTATTTATAGTTACATTGAAGTTCATTGGTAGAATCTAAAGCCCCACAATCACAGTTTAATAATTCATTATTAAACGATAACTTAGTTGATTCATTGATTAACTAATCATAAGTTGACAACACAAACGTATGAATTTTTATTCAATTACCAACTGTATTACATTCAAAATCAAATAAGTACAATATACAGGAGAATTATTCAGGTAGACGTTTTCCTTGAGATTTGGAAATTTATGGCGCTCTCTCTCGTTGCACTCTCTCTATTCCAGCATGAGGATCATCCAGGGTATAAGAGGAGTTGATAAAGTTAAAATCCCTCAACATTTGTCTATTACTGCTACTCAGCCTGTTGATCAGATGAGGAGTGTGGGTACCCTTTTTTTTTATCAACTAGAGCCCATAAATGTAGCCGGGCAAAGCCCAAATAAGAATAAAGAGCACCGACCCAAATTATGAGCTTCAAGTGACGATTAAAATAGATAGATGAAGACTAAGTCTACCCCTAATATCTTGAACAAGATATTCAAGGGATACTGGATTAGTGTGTTGCCCACCAACACTCCCTCTCTCTTTTGAACTGAATATATATTATACCCCTGACCCGGGGCATAGGGGCAAATGCCATTTTGTGAGTTACTTAATAAGAACAATAGACCTCTCCGTGGATGTAGGCAATTTTATCGAACCACGTATATTCTTGTGTTGTGTGATTGTCATTGTTGTTGTTTCTTTTATCTTAGGGGTTGTTTTCTTTTACATACTGTTTGTGTTGAGATTTTTGTCACCACAAGGAGGATGAACTATTTTATTCACATCGTGAAGACCATAATCTCCCGGGTATTTAGTGATTAAGAACTGGGGAATAGCATCAGGAGGAATTTATGATATGCCCAACTTTAATTGGGGCTTATCACAATCCATCATACCAATCTCATTCCAGTACATAGCTGACTGTTTTAGTCATATTTCAGTAAAGTCAGCAAGCTGGTCAATCCCCATCTGTAACCTTCATGCTAACTCTAGGAAAGATGATCATCAACATGGCTAAGGGCCTTATTATAACATTCCATCCAGAACTCCCTAGGTTGCTTATGAAATTGAAAGGTTAACCTTTCAACCTCATATTGAAGTTTCTTCAAGACATCACTCTTCACTTTTAACTGAACAGACTGGTTGGCAATGGACTTCATGGACAACTCAGTAATGGCCTGACTCTTTTCTTTCAGCTGGGCAGATTAGTTAGCTAATGTCTTTTTAGTTCATACCTTATGTACAGTTGGTCAGATAGTTCTTTATTTTCTAGAGGTTTTCCCTGGTTTGGTTTTCTACAGTGCTTCAAGTTTTCCTACTTGTCTGGCATTCTCAGCTTCCAAAAAAGAAGCACCCTCATCAACACTACTAGAAGACGACTTTTTTAGGTTGTCTAGCACATTTCTGACCCTATTGTTTTCCTCTTCAATAAGTTTGGCTACCTCTCGAGCTTTATCCACTTCTCGGTTCTAAAAGAACTCTTTCCTTCTATACATGGAGGCATACTCTTCAAGCTTCTTCTCAAATCACCAACCTTTAATCAATGCTTTATACTTAGCTTCATAGTCGACATGCAATAAATCTTTAGTCTAATTATGGTCTTCTTGAGATTCTTCAATCATCTCATAATAAGAAGCATTATTTGCCACTGCCCTGTTCAGCAAGCAATAGATATGGGTGTATGATTCGTTAACTTGGTCGGACATAATAGAATCAAGCAAGACGACTAAGTCTTCTTTGGATAATGGAACATGGACAACTTTCAGAATATTTTTACTCCGCCCGAGCAGGTCGGATTCAATAGAAACTATGGTTTTTTCTTGGCATCAAACTGAAAATTACAAATGTAAAAACACAAGTGTGATTAATAAGAAAACATAATACAAGGTCCATGATTTCATGAAGATAACTTAACCAAGAAAGAAGGCATAAGTATGAAAAATGCAATACATTTGGCTAAAAGGAAATGTTTTCATTAACAACTAGGAGGTGTTACATAATAATGATTCAGCTACAAGGAAGAAGAACAAAAAAGAAAAACAAAGGTGTTAAACCTTCTGAAGATTACTCCTAGAGGGTTGATCAGAAGAAGGGATGGCCTCATCAATGGGCTTTAATATAGACCCAATACGTTGAATGGAGGATTCCCCATACCCTTCCTCATCATCAAAATCTTCCTCCAATTTTGGAGGATTTCCTGGAGCATACCTCTGGAACTGTTCAGAATCCTTTACAGTGCCAACCTCCGTAGTAGTGACGATCTACGAAACTTGTTCAGTGACTTTGGGTGTTTTCTCTGGCTTCTTGGCATCAACAACCTTGTCAGTCTTCTCGGTATCTCTCTTGGCAGTGAGAGACAAAGCTCCAGTCATCAAGTTAAGATTTTTTCTCTTTCCTATGTCAGCAAGTGGGGAGGTGGGAACAATAGAAATAACCAACGACTAAAAAGAAGATGAAGTCCTAAAATCCTTCTCAGCCCCTGCAGATTCCTCAGCCAAATAAGTATGAACTGGTTCCTCTTTAAGATTTATGGGGGTTAAATCTGCAGAAGTGGTAGGCCTAGAAATAAAGGAAGTGATTGAAATCATATATTGCCACAAATAAGAGAACGCTCTTGGATGTTCCTCGCCAATCCTCTGGTGAATACTCCACACGAATTTTAATTCTCGAAGGTTGACGTCCCCTTATTTGGGACACTTCTTCTTGCTCTCAACTGTGCAAAATAGGACAAGAAAACACTAGTCAGCATATCATCAAACAGTTAGTTAGCAGAAAAGAGGAATACAGTAATCAAAATTAATAACCAACGCCATATCTTACTCGGGGGCATCTGGGCCCATCATACACTTCTCCTCTTTGAAGAGGAGATGTTACCAATTCTTCGCAATAACCCCATAATCAAAATAGTCTTTGTTGGAGTCCCACAAATTGACGACTAGGGCTCTATTGGCAAACCTAGTTTTCATATAGTAGGTAATGTCACTGGTAACCAATTTGTAACAAAACATTAGCTCAGGTATGCCAATGTGGGTTCCATGTACTTGATTAAGCCTATGTATTCCATTCACTACTCTCTAAGTGTTGGGGGCTACTCTAGTTGGGACGACATCAAAATACTAACAAAACTCTAGACATAAACGATTGGGGGGGGTGGGGGGGGAGTGAAACCACACTCAGCTATGAATAAAGAGGGAATCCAGTGGCCCCTGGTAGTGATAGCACCTTAACTGGTGGTACTGGCATTTCTAACTCTATCCAATCAGAATGTTCCTTTCTCGCCTAAATTCGTCTAGATAATCCTTGTGAACTATGTAAACCATGGTTATAGTAATGAAAGAAAGAAAACGAAAAGAAAGGGAAGAAGAAAGCTTACGGAGAAAATGGAGGCAGAAGCAAAGGTAGGATGCAAAGGAAAGCTTAAAGACAGAAATCTTGGAGAAGAAAGAGAGTTTGAAAGCTTGAAAGTTGTGGTGCAAAAAACTGGCAAAACGTTCGTCTCTTATAGCTTACCTAGGGAGCTGTTCAACAAATGATTACTTGTATCGACGATTGAAGTTCTGATGGCTACACAACTCTAAAAGCGTGAAAATATAAATATACCCCTTGGCAGTTCGTTAGACATTCCAATTACTCACAAGACTGCCACCACAAGATCAAGGCATGGAAGAGTTTCACATGTCCCTCAAGTCGTCTTACGCCGACCAACTTTGAAGAAAATATACTCCATCCTTTCGATAAAAACATCAAGAATGAAGTATTGGGGGCTTTTGTTGATACCAAAAATTATCCATCTACATAGATCAATCAGAATGGACATTTATCTCCATACGTGGTAACAATCCTTGTTAGCAGCCATTTAATTTTCCCTGAAGATAGTTGCTCGGTAAGCATGCCGACCGACGTGAAGAATACAGACCATCAAAGTAAATAAACAGTCACCACATGAGAGAAATAACCAAGGGTCATTCCACAAATGGTCTAGACTATCAACCATCACATTCATTATGTACAGGTGTAAATGCTTGAATATATAAAGGCCTTCCTACCCTTGGTCTCCCGGTCACTATAAATACATTCTATTCCTTTCACAAAAAAGGAAGATAGAACGAATTCTAGGATATTTTACTTAACAAGAGTACCTAGCTTTCTGTAATCACTCAAATCAATACAATAACAGTGGACGTAAGCTTTCTTACACATCTGAACCACTTTAAAAATTCTTTATCTCTTGTGTGATTATTTCATTACAATCTTATATTTTATATATGATTAGAAAATTGGATCTAGTCCATTTTTTGACATCAACACCACATTTGAATTTAAAACTGAATTGAATTGATAAACAAGAGATAAATATAAATCCAACATCCATCTCTAACAAATTAAAATCCAACATAAACATAACTTTCTCAACTGATAAAAAAAAACAAATGACTTCAGGCTTATGCCAATACAATAATCCAAAATAAATAAAGAAGGGAAGAAGTAGCAACCTAAACTAGAATTAATAAAACAGTCTTCGAGAAGAAAAACATGACAGCAAGTTTGATCTTCCTTCAGTCACGCTATCCCTGTCTAGGCAAACCTGGGGGGAGAAAACATTTATAATTTGGGTAACCGCCCTAGAGTTTTGAGAATTAACTTACTGAAATTGAGATGCAATATTATAGGTAATTCAAATAAGTACCTCCCATCAACACTCACATATGGTAATTATCCCATATCTCACCTAGGTGTAATACTAATCCTATCCCCAAATCCCAATTGATATATGTATATGGACACAAATTTCCAATGGTGTCTTATGTAGTGTTGGCTCAATTCCGGACAAAAAAATTTGAGCCATAGGATAGTGTTCATGAGTATCCTTCAAGTCCATGACAAGTTTGAGTTGAACATGTATCAGCCTAGTTCAAAGTGAAGACATCATACTTGCCAAGTTTCAAGTGCCTCGTGTTGCGTCCTCAACAATTCATCATATTTCAAGTCTCCAATAAGGTATGAATGCTATATATATATATATATATATTTGTAGAGACTTGGAATAATTTTTAATCGGCGTAATTTTTATTTAAAAAATTTATAGAACTTTGTAGAAAAGTTTTGGGGCTTAAAAATGAAATTTAGATTTTCTGACTTTCATTCGACTTGTCGTTCGAACGATATTGTTGTTCGAACGGGTTTAACAACGAGATTTCCAAATATATATTGACTTATCTTTTGAAGTTTCGTTTTAACGAACTCATTCGGACGAGTTTTTCGAACGAGTTTTTGGCCTATTTTGGCCCTGGAAATGTCATTCGAACGAGATTTCTGGCGGAAACAGTTTTTGACAGTTTTTGGCATTTTCACACTACTTTGTCCTCACTACCTTATGTCAGATTAAATCAATTTCAAGACAAAATTTTTGGAATCACTTTTGAACATTCTTAGAGAGCTTTTGAGAAAAAATTCTTTCAACCAAAAGTCATAGTTTTCATGTGTCAAATTTTGAAGGAAAACTCTTCCACACACATGTGTTTATACCCATAATTCATTTTGTTTATCCAAGTATCTATGCATATATATCTATTGCTTTGAGTTTGGTTTGGCACCATTGGTTCATCTCTACCACAAAGAAGGAGAAGTTTGGGTTGGCTTCTTTATCCCACAAAAGAATAAGCCTTGTTTTTGTTGCGACATGCTCATATGGTGAAAGGCACCGTGTGTGGTTGACGGAGTACCAAAAGATTCATTGGAGGAGTCCAAGGTTACGATGGAGTTCAGGATTGTCAGCTAAGCAGAGGTTGGTACAAGAAGACGCGTTAGGGGCTTGAAGGAGTCGAGACAAGTTGTGTAAGTCATGTGTCTTATATTTGTAAAATTTTGTACTTAGTGGACTTAAGGCTAGGGTCGTCCGAGGTTTTCCCATTTGGGTTTTCCTCGTACATCACGGCGTAGTGTTTTGTGATTTATTTTATCTTGCAATATAACTTAGATGCATGCTTAGAATTGAAAGTTAAAATATGGTTTAAATCACTACTCATGCTTAATTTGGTGCTAAAATTAATTTGGGTAATATTTAATTAATTTAGTTCAAGTCGTTAATTTAATTTGATAAAATTTGGTTTGGCCTATGAAGAAAAATGAATTAATTTGTGTAGGCAAACTTTAGGTCTTGAATTTAGTTAATGGGTTGTAAGTTGAGTTTAATTTTAATTTGGAAGATATTAAAATTTGAAGTTTGTAGTTTATTATGTTGAACCATCCTATTCCGCACTTCAAGGAGATTTATTTTAAAGTATTTTAAAATTGGGGTTCTACTATTCCAACAAGTGGTTGCAGAGCATTGAGTGTTTAAAACTATCGTTTTCAAATTGGTATGAGAGCCGGAGCGCTAATTTAATGCGTTAAGGTCCTTTTAAATATTTTGGTTAAAAATGGAATTTTTCCCATTTTCAAAATTTCCTATTTTCGATGGTTTCAACTACACGTATTGGAAAGTGCGTATGAAATCTGGACTAAAGTCCATTGACAAGAGGGTTTGGTTGTCAGTGGTTAACGGGTGGTCCCCACCCACATGTTTGATAGAAAATGAGCGTGTCCCCAAACCCGTAGATAGATGGAGCAAGAATGAATTTAAATTTGCTAATTTTAATTCCCAAGGATTAAATGCTTTAATTAGTGTTGTTACACCGGATGAATTCCATCGTATCATGACTTGTGAAACCGCTAAAGAAGCTTGGGATATTTTACAACCCACTCACGAGGGAACTAGTGTCGTGAAGGCTTTGAAACTTCAAAACCTCACCACTCAATTTGAAACCATCAAAATGCTTGAGAATAAAACCTTTGAGAATTTTATGCTAGACTTTTCGATATAGTCAATTCATCTTTTAATTTGGGAGAGAAAATACCCGACAACCGAGTTGTAAAGAAAATTTTAAGGTCCCTACCCGAGAGATTTATCCCTAAAGTGGCCGTCTTAAATTCTTTACCCACCTTGCACTCTACCAAACTTGAGGAGTTAGTAGGTGGTTTGCAAACCTATAAACTAGATATGTTTCCCTCCAAAAATGAAAAGAAAATAAATACGGGCATTTCTTTGAATGCCCAAAAGGAGGAAAAATAAGTTGTGGTTGATGAGAGCTAAAATTTCTTGAATTTAATAAAGATAAGTTTACAAATGATTTTAAGAAGTTTGAAAATTATAAGCATGACAAAGCCTAAAAGATCCCTAAATCGTATACTGAAAATCTTAATAAGGACAAGTCAAATAGTTATTTTGGTTGTGAAGTGTATGGCCATAGGTATTTTGAATGTCCCACTAAACTAAGGTGAGAGGGCAAGCAACCAATTTCATATAATGCTACCCTTAGTGATAGTGATAAGGAAGAGGGACCCAATTCCCCTATTAAGCGCAACTTTATCGCGTTCATGGCAAGTCATGTGAGCACCTACAATGAATCTTCTCATGAAGATATACATTTACATAACTCTTTCGAGGCCTTTGTTTGTGAATCCCCAAAAGATTATGGTTATGAGAGTGGATAAGAGAGAGAAAGTGAAAGTGATGAAAAGATTGATGAGAGTGAACTTCAATTTTCATTTAGAGAATTATATGAAGAATCTATTGAATTAAAAAGAGAAAAATTTGAAGTTTGAAGCTAGTTTGAATGAATGTGTCAAGGTCATTGATGAGAGTGCGTTAGTTTAAGACCTTAGGACACGCGAGAGAGATCTAGAGAAGCTTGAGTATGTAGAAGGTGAGAGAGATAACCTTAGAGGTTTGATGGAATCAATGAAAAAGGAGCTTCTTATGTTTTAAGAGAGGAATGTTTTGCTAGAGTCTAGAATTTTAGAATTTGAAGAAAAATTGAGAAACTCTAGTAAGGTCAAATTTGATTTGAAGTGTAGGTCCAAAAAACTAGATAAAATCTTAGGCACGGTCCAAATAAAAAATGAAACTTGTGGTTTAGGCTTCGATTCTTATAACGATTCCACTAATAAAGCTAAAACCAATATTTTGAGAGAACCGCCTAGGAACACTTCTAGAGGTCAATCCTTAAGTACTACTTTTCGACGTGTCTTTACTTGCTCACATTGGGGTCGAAAAGGTCATCTTAGGAAGTTTTGTTTAGATCTTCAAATAATTTCTAGGAAATCCAAGAGTAAGGTAACCGAGGTCGGTAAGATCCCCAAATCCTAAGATTATCACTCTTCACTAGTTTGGGTTAGGAGATCCGACTTGGTAGCTTTATAAAATAGGATTTTTGATTCCCATTTGCTTTCACATGCTTCCTCCCTTGCAAAATCTAAAGGTTGAATGTGTTAGCTTAGTTTGCATACTCTAGCTTTTATGCATCTTGATATATTTTTTTCTAGTTGTATGCCTTATTTATCATTTTTCTAGTCTATGCTCCATGATTTATCACATACGAGAATTATGATCTTTGTTTATCTTTTGTATTATATTATTTTCATCTTAGTTTACATTAATTGAAAAATACAAAAAGATTATGTTTATCATTTGTGTTTTATCTTGGGAGTAATTTAGGCTTAGTGAAAAATACAAATGATTTTTTTTTGTTTGTCTTTTGAGTAAATACTTTCGTGTGTTTGGTTAAAAAGTTTCAAAAACTCAAAAAGATTTTTTTTTGTTGTTTTGTGTGTATTTTAGTTTGACACACTTTATGTGGCATATACTTGTGTTTGAACCCCTTCCTTTTCACTTCCATGTGGCTAGAACTTTTGGTTAAGATTGTCAATCCTTAAAATGTTCTTTGTCATGCATGCATGGGGTAGTTGGATTTTGTGTTGCTTAATGGATTCTATTTTTATATGCCTCTATTCACACATGCACGAGCTCATTTAAAATTTAATCGTCACATGTATATTTGACCGAAGTGAGATGCTCTCCCATCAATTTAGTCATCTATATTTTCTATGACTATGGAGGATTTGTGCATATAACAACCGTTTCCCGGATTTAAAAATAGAAAAATATGTTTATCCGGTGTAGAAGTTTATTAATGGAATCGGGCTGCGAAAGACAAATTTCTTTGCGTGAAAAGCCACCATTGAATTTTAGGCCTTAAAAATGTGTCATTAAAAAGAATATTTGCCAAGGCCAACATAGTTTAAGTTAATATGTTTAAAAGAAAAGAAAAGAAAAAATTATGAGGAGTTTGGTTGGATGTATTAACGGGTTTGCACAATGACTTCGTATCCTAGTTAAGCTTTTATTGTCATGACTCTATTGGTTTGTAGAATCATCAAAATTCTAGGCTTCTGTGCATTGTGTAAGTTTGTCCATTGAGTTCAATCTATATTGTCACATGAGGCTATATCTAAATGTGATAAAGTTTTGCAATCAAATGAGAACTCCGCTAACATGTTTTAAGTGATTGGGTCAAAATATAATTGTTACTAGTTCACACCCCTACACTTCCATTTACCACATGTATTTGGACACATTTTTTCCATATACCTATTTATATGTGCGTGCGTGTTAGTGATTTTTCTTGTGTGTGTGTATATATATATATGGTATTTTTTAGTTTTTTAGTCTTTGTCATGCTTGCTAGTCCATCTATGCTTCTAATTCATAATTGGTATCTAGTTTGTTGCGTATTTTATTTGATATCACATGCTTAGTACCTTATTTTTCAAATTGGTATCATTTTTTTGTCGCATCATAGTTGGTATCCATTAATATTTATATGGATTAGTTATTTTATTGTTGCCCATATGCCTTAATGTTCTTATCACCTTATGCACCATCATGTTTACTTGTTTTCCCATATTTATATCCCTTATGTAGTTTTTAGGGGGGAAATGGTACTTAGTTAAATTCGGGGTCCAATGTTCTCAAATTGGGGAAGCAATGAGTACTTAATTAATTCTATCACCTTTGTATATTCCTAAACAAAAGGGGGAGAAGTGGTATCCACACCTTTATTTTATGACAGTTAACATAGGGGGAGACGTCTTTCTAAGTAGGTCTTCGTTAGATAAAAAGGGGAGAATTAATTTAGGGGGAGTATTTATTTTCACTGCATTTAATATTTTGATATTCTCTGTGCGTTTATTGTTTTGCTTAAGTGTGCAGGAATTTTTCTAGCGGCAACTTTATATCAGTTAAGCTTTTCATCTTTGGGTTTTGAGTCAAGATTTATATTTTTATTTTTGGGCGGGATGTTTTGGAGTCTATTTGAGCTTGACGGCCCATTAGGATTTTTGTTTGGTTTTTTATTCCGAAATAGCCAAAGGGGGAGATTTGTAAGGACACAAATTTCAAATTGAGTCTTATGTAGTGTTGGCTCAATTTCGGACAAAAACATTTTAGCCATGGGATAGTGTTCATTAGTATCCTTGAAGCCTATAACAAGTTTGAGTTGAAGACGTATCGGCCTAGTTCAACGTGAAGACATCATGCTTGCCGAGTTTCAAGTGCCTCGTGTTGCGTCCTCAACAATCCATCATATTTCAAGTCTCCAATAAGGTATGAATGTTATATATATATATATTTGTAGAGACTTGGAATAATTTTTAATGGGTGTAATTTTTATTTAAAATATTTTTAGAATTTTGTAGAAAAGTTTTTGGGCTTAAAAATGAAATTTGTATTTTCTAACTTTTCGTTCCAATTGTCGTTCGAACGAGTTTACCAACGAGATTGCCAAATATATACTAACTTATCGTTCGACGTTTCATTCTAACGAACTCGTTCGAATGAGTTTTTCTAACGAGTTTTTGGTCTGTTCTGACCCTTGAAATCTCGTTCGAACGACCTGGAAATGTCATTCGAACGAGATTTCTGGCGGGAACAGTGTTTGGCAGTTTTTGGCATTTTTTCACTACTTTTTCCCCACTACCTTATGTCAGATTAAATCAATTTCGGGACAGAATTTTTGGAAGCACTTTTGAAAATTCTTAGAGAGCTTTTGAGAAAAAATTCTTCCAACCAAAAGTCATAGTTTTCATGTGTGAAATTTTAAAGGAAAACTCTTTCATACACATGTGTTTACACCCATAATTTAGTTTGTTTATCCAAGTATCTCTGCATATATATATATATATATATATATATATATATAACGCTTGGAGTTTGATTTGGCACCATTGGTTCATCTCTACCACAAAGAAGGAGAAGTTTGGGTTGGCTTCTTTATCCCACAAAAGAAGAAGTCTTATTTTTGTTGCGGCGTGCTCATACGGTGAAAGGCAACGTGTATGGTTAACGGAGTTCCAAAAGCTTCATTGGAGGAGTTCAAGATTCTGGTGGAGTTCGGGATTGTCGGCTAAGCATAGGTTGGTACAAGAAGATGCGTCAGGGGCTTGAAGGAGTCGAGTCTAGTTGTGTAAGTCATCTGTCTTGTATTTGTAAAATTTCGTACTTAATGGACTTAAGGCTAGGGTCGTCCGAGATTTTTCCCATTTGGGTTTTCCTCGTATATCGCGGCGTAATGGTTTGTGATTTATTTTATCTTGCTATATCACTTAGATGAATGCTTAGGACTAAAATATAAAATATGGTTTAAATCACCACTCATGCTTAATTTGGTGCTAAAATTAATTTGGGTAATATTTAATTAATTTGGTTCAAGTCATTAATTTTAATTTGATATAATTTGGTTTGGCCTATGAAGAAAAATGAATTAATTTGTGTAGGCAAACTTTCGGTATTGAATTTAGTTAATTGGTTTTAAGTTGAGTTTAATTTTAATTTGGAAATATTAAAATGTGAAGTTTGTAGTTTGTTGTATTGAACCATCCTATTCCGCACTTAAAGAAGATTTATTTTAAAGTATTTAAAATTGGGGGTCTATTATTCCAACAAGTGGTTTCAGAGCATTAAGTTTTTAAAACTATCATTTTCAATATGAATAACAGGAACATCATTAAACATATGATGTATCTAGCATAATATGGGTGTTAAAATATAATTGTTTACACCCATTGTACCATTTTCCGAATACCCTAGTCCTGTTACCCATAAAAATGTAATAACCAGTTATTATGCATACTATGTAGTATTGGGTCTGTGATTAGTTGTCTACATAATTAGACTAATTAAGTAAATCTCATTTAATTCACAAGATTATATATATAGGTCCGTACATATATATACAACACTACATGACATCTACTATTTGTGTCTCGTTCGTGCTCTATCGGTATGTCCGAAGGAGTCCCTTATCCAAATCGGACATCATAAAACACACACAAGTGGGGAGGTACCTATGCAGTACACCCTTGGATGACCCATACCCAACAGTGACAATGTATCACAATATCTACACCTACCTCTCGTAAGTGGCGCTGCTACATAGTACCTAAAATAATGACCTACACGATGCCTAGCCCACCTATGCAGACGTGTGTTACGGTCCCGAACACGCTCAACCTCAACCGATAGGACCATCCACGAATGTAGGTATGTTCCACACAAATAAATAATTACATATTTTTAATATATAATCTGTATAGGTAATTACTCTATAATTTCCCGCACAATATACTATTGATTCGCCCATCAATAATCCCCCATTTCAGTAACCATCTCGTTAATTATTCGTTTCCCTCTTAAAATAATAATCCCAACATTACCAGAAATTACCCACAACTAATTTAGATTTTTACCAACCTTCACGATTTATTTCTAGAAACCCTTTCTTATTTCCCAAACTTTATTTACTAAGTCACACACTAAGTACCAAAAATTCCATAACTTAGATCTCATTCCCGGCCAACCCAAGGTAGAACAATATCCTACGAAATTCCCAGAAGTACTAAATAGTACAATATCCTAAATCTATCTAGAACCCGACCGATTCACTTAGGACACAAAAGTACCAACCTTGGCTGAACAAGGCAACTGAATCGGTTATCCCCTTGGTCGAACCGGTTCATCCCCTGAATCTGAACAAGGTGGGGCTGTTACGGGTTTAGACGGGATTTCTTGATTTTTCTTCACCAATAGCTCATCACACATCACCCAAAATTCAGCCTAACATCACATATGATCCTTAAATGATTTTCCATCAACTACCAACAATTTTTCTACATGAAAATATTGCCTAAGACATCGCCAAATCATATGGGTATTATTATCTCAAGAATTATAAAATGGGTGATTCCTAGTTTTCAAAATTTATGTCTTTTTCCTCAATTTGAGTCAATAACCATTCTTTCTCAGGGATTTACATTAGATTTATATTATCACAACATGATATCACAAGATCTACCTCTATATTGATACAATTATCACTTTTTTTGGATTTTCTCATCAATTTCTCAATTCTCCAATTCATAATCATTCAATGTGGGATCTTCTACATGCATATGGTGAATTTCATTATATAATCATCAACTATACATTTAATCAAGAATTCTACTTGGGAGACTACACAATTTAAATTAAGAAATAACTTGAAAATTAATTTAAGCAAGAAAATTTGTGCCTTAGGATGAAGGTTGAAATCCCTCTTATTGAATTCTCTTTTTGAATCACCAATTTCCTCCTTCTTTTTGACCTTGTTCTCTCCTCTCTATGGGTGGGGCTGATAGGGTTTCTTTAATTGGGTGAAATGAGTTTCTTAGTCTTTCTAATTAATTTATAAACTCACTAATCCCGAGTTAAGCTTTAAGCCTCGTTTTTTGGCCACCAAATGAGCCTGGATCCATTACCAAAATAGCCTAATAACTCCCCACATAATATACATATACCTCGGGACCATTTTTATATGTCTAAAACACCTAAACGAGTTCCCAAAACGTACCCAAATTATTTTTACTCAACATACCTGTTGATACCAAATTTTGTCCGCTGATGTGGACCAATCACTTGAAGACACGTGTCAACCTACGTGGAAAATACAAATACTTTAGACGAACAACATACTGTCAGCGAGCAACTCAAGTGCCCCGAGAAACATAAGCGTACCGAGCAACTTAAGCGGTCCGAGCTACTTAGCGTGCAGAGCAACCAAATCAAGAGAATCAAAAGATAACTACGCATTAAATGCGCATTATTATCGTACAGATGTATATGTCTACTAGATGACAGTGCATTATCTTTTCATATGTACAGCCTCAAGGCTATAAATACATTGTAACCTCCTCATAAGGGGGGACTTTGGACCTCGTGGTAAACCTATTATCAAGATTCCAAATAAACTGTCAGCAATACAAACACAGTGGACGTAGGCCATTTTCATCAGGCTGAACCACTTTAAAAATCCTTTGTCTTATTAATTTATTTATCTGTGATTGATTAATTAGAGATAATCTAGTTTTTTACATCAACAGATTGGCGTCGTCTGTGGGAAACGACTGTACTTAGCATTTTTCACCAAAACAATTCATCATCTATGGCTGATAATCCGAAATCCAGTAATCGAAACACTGGGGTCCCTCCAAACCCTTCTACTCCCCAAAATTTTTAAGATCTGACTGGTATAATGGCTAATTTATCCCAAGGCCAAACGACCATGTAAGAAATCATGCGTCAACTTATACAAACTGTTCAAGGTGGAGTGCCGGCCCAATTAGGACAACGAAGTGTTCAGAGAAATACCCATTTGCCATCTTCAAGAACTAGACGAACGTTATTCCCGGAGGCCTCTCAATCTAGACGTACTGACTCATATCATACTGAAAGATCAAGTGATCCTTCGTATCAACCAGGTCGGACTTCATCAGTACGAGCTATTGATTCCCATCGAAATGTCACTCTCACCCCAGAAAGGACTAGTACTATAGAGAGGCTGAGTAGTGTATCTCCTTTTGATCGATTGGGCCCTAGGAGGAATAGAAGTCCTCCTAGGATTGCGTCGAGGAACTTTCAACGACCATCCAACCTAAGGGAAGGCTCTGCTCAATCACGCCTAACAGCTCGCAATGAAAGGTCCCAAGAGGAAAACTCAACATGATCAGTTACTCGAACCAATAGGCCCGAGGAGGGAAATAAAGCATGGAAAGGCTCTATTCAAAGGTTGGAGGACACATTAGGGGAAATGTCTAAGGCCAAGAATCCTCTACAAAGAACTTTTGTCCAAGGAACACCATTCGTACAGGCAATTGTGAATTTTCCCACACCATCAAAGTTCAAAGCTCCTATGGTGACGCCTAAATACGATGGAAAAATTGACCCTATCCTTTATATAGAACAATACCAAGCTGCAGCCAATATCTATGCGGTTCCAGATGAGATGAGATGTAGGGCGTTTTCGAGAACTCTCGCCGGGTCAGCCCAGATATGGTACAACAATCTTCCTCGGGGGAAGATTGTGACTTTCTTTCAACTGGCAGAGCTCTTTATAGGGAATTTCTGTTTTGGAGCTAAACCAGTTAAACGAGTAGCACACTTACTGAGTGCTAGACAGAAGCCATAAGAAAGTACTAGGGACTATATTACTCGTTTCAATAACGAGAAGCTTGAAGAAATTGATTACGAAGAAAAGACAACAATTACTGCATTGATGAGTGGACTGTTACCAGATAAGTTGTACTATACTCTGGCCAAAGATCCACCCAGGACTATGGAAGAATTGATGGCAAAGGCAGCCAAAATCATGAATGATGAGGAAGCCAGGGCTGCGAAGAAGAATACGAAAACTAAGGAGACCAAGGTTGAAGCTGGTAAAACCGAGAAGAAGGATCAGAAGAATAATGGCGGTAACAGGTCATCAAAAGGAAAGCAAGCACTGGAGCAAATGAGGAAATTTGGAAATTATATTCCCTTAAAGGTAGATATAAATCACATTATGGAAGAAATTAAGAACAACGAGGAGTTAGCCTGGCCGGGGAAAATGAAGGCGAATCCTGACAAAAGGGATAAGTCAAAATATTGTGAATTCCACAAAGACCATGGTCACACGACCAAACGTTGCACAGCTCTCCAGAATGAAATTGAAGCACTCATCAGGCGAGTAAAATTGTCTAAGTATGTTAATCACCAAAATGGTGGAAAGACCAGCGACCGAGGTAGGCAAAGATCTCAATCTCCTCGTCGAGCAAAAGAAGATAAGAAGAGAGACCACATAGATGATCCAGAAGATGACCCCGATCTCCCTAAAAGACCGAGACAGCCAGAGCGTGAGGTATTTTCAATCCATTTTGGGTTATTTGAATGTAATGTTATTACAGGTGGAGATGCAGGAGGTGGAGATCTAACTGCGGAGAGAAAATCTTACCTCAATGAGGCTCAAGCTTGCTCGTACATACAACGAATAAACTTGGCTGAAGATGATCGCCCGAGGAAGGTAAATAAGGACAAACTGTTCATCAGTTTCTCGAAGAATGACTTGGCAGGTGTATAATATCCTCATGATTACCCATTGGTAATCAAGATGAGAATTAAGGAAGTGGTGATTTCACGGGTACTGGTGGATAATGGTAGCTCGGCAGACATCATGTTTTACCCATGCTTTGACAGTTTGAATCTGAAGTTAGCCCAGTTGGAGCCCTATCATTAGCCCCTCCTTGGTTTTACTGGCGAAAGGGTTTTTCCACTTAGGACGATCAAGTTGGATATGCTTATGGTACTTGGCCTGCTTGTCAAACAGAAAGAGTACGCTTCTTCGTAATGGATAAAAATGTTCAATCGGCTTACAATACCATCTTGGGAAGGGTAGGTTTGAAGAAATTTAAAGCAGTACCATCTACTGTACATCAATGTTTAAAATTCCCAACCAACTTTGGAGTGGGAGTTGTGAAAGGCGACCAAAAAGTATCTCGGGAATGCTATTATTCATCTGCCGAACAGAAGGAATGCGAAGAATCCATGAAGAAGACTATTACCTATCAAGTGGATGAAATAGAAGATGCATAGATTGAAACATTAGACCCTAGAGACGAGTCTTAGCTCGTGAAGGGCCAAGTCATGGAGGCTACCGAAAATATCATTATGGACGACGAACATCCGGAACTCAAATTGGTGCATCACTGGATGTATCGATAAAATAAGAATTGATAGCATTTCTAAGGCGCAGAAAGCAGACTTTTGCATGGAGTCATGAAGACATGCCAGGGATAGACCCGAGTTTCTTGTGCCACGAGCTCAATGTGAGTAAGGAAGTCAAGCCAGTGAAGCAGCTAAGAAGGGTGTTTAGCCCTGAAAAGAACCAAGCTATACAGAAAGAAGTAGAGAAACTATAAAAGCCACTTTTATTGAGGATGTCAAATATCCTGATTGGCTAGTAAACGTGGTGATGGTAAAGAAGAAAAATAACAAGTGGAGGATGTTTGTAGACTTCACTGATCTTAATAAGGCATGACCAAAGGATCATTTTCCTTTACCCCGAATCAATCAATTGGTGGATGCTACCTTGGGGCATGTATTGTTGAGTTTCATGGATGCTTATTCTGGTTACAACCAGATTAAAATGAAGCCTGAGGACAGGGAGAGTACCTCTTTTATCACCCCAAGGGGAACTTATTGCTATAATGTTATGCCTTTTGGACTTAAAAATGCAGGTGCGACATATCAGCGGCTGATGAATAAGGTGTTTGCAGAGCAAATCAGTCATAACATGGAGGTTTATGTTGACGATATGCTGACGAAGAGCAAGAAAGCTGTTGATCATCTAGTTAACCTAGGTCAGACCTTTGATCAACTAGAGAAATGTCAAATGAAGTTGAATCCCACCAAATGCATATTCGGAGTACGAGAAGGCATATTTCTCAAATATATTGTTAACCAACGAGGTATCGAGGCGAACCCTGAAAAGATCAAAGCCCTATTGGAGCTGCAATCTCCAACTACGAATAAGGAAGTGCAAAGTCTCACAGGGAGAGTCGCAGCACTCTACAGATTTGTGTCACGAGTAACAGACAGATGTCTCCCATTCTTCAAAACACTCCGAAAAACTTTTGAGTGGAATGATGAATGCGAGAAGGCCTTTCAAGAGTTGAAGAAATATCTGGGGACACCTTCATTGTTATCTAGACCAGTGATGGGAGAAAGATTATACTTGTATCTGACAGTTTCAGAGAATGCAGTTAGTTCGGTATTAATAAGAGTGGAAGATGCAGTCCAAAAACCGGTTTATTACACCAACAAAGCTTTTCGAGGAGAAGAGATCAGATATCCAAGGTTGGAAAAGTTGGCAATGGCACTAATCTAAGCGAGAAGAAGGATGAGGCCATACTTCCAAGCCCATACTATAGTGGTGTATACTGATATGCCATTGAGACAGGCTCTACATAAACCGGAGAAATCAAGAAGATTAATGTACTGGGCAGTAGAACTTGGTGAATATGATATAGTGTATGAGACGAGATCATCACTTAAGGGGCACGCAATAGCGGATTTTATCGCAGAGTTTACTCAATCTAATACCTCTGAAGAATAGGAGTTTAATACAGACCAACCCGTGGATGTTACAGGATCATCAAATTTAACCCCCGACCAACCTCCATCCGTGGACGATCAAGAGAAGATAATCAACGAGTAGCGAGAAGTGTTGGGGGAAGATAAAAGGAAGCATCAAATATTCCACCAAGGAGCTCTGTCTGACCAAGAGTTTGATAATGAAGTACCTGTGTGGAATCTGTATGTGGATGGCTCTTCGTGCACTACAGGCAGTGGAGCAAGAATTGTTTTAAACAGTCCGGATGAGATTGATATGGAGTATGCTCTGCACTTTCAATTTAAGGCTTCTAATAATAAGGTTGAATATGAAGCTATGATCATGGGTCTAAGTCTGGCCAAAATCATTAAGGCAGAGAAGGTCGTTGTATTCAGTGATTCACAGTTAATCGTAAATCAAATTCTGGGGGTGTATGCAGCAAAGGGAGAATTAATGGTCAAGTATCATGCAAAAGAAATGGAGGTTGTATCGAGTTATACTGCAGTTCAGTTGATTAGAATACCAAGATTGGAGAATGCAAAAGCAGATGCCCTAGCTCGGTTAGCATCAGCCACACACACCGAGCTACGAAGAACAATCCCAATAGAAGTCCTGGCTGTTCGGAGCATAGACGAAGATTTAATGATGAATTTCATTGCCCTTGACTTGGGACCTTCCTGGATGGATCCAATCAGGGCCTATATCGAAGAAGGGATTCTGCTACCTGATAAACTCGCAGCTAAGAAACTAAAGTTTAAAGCTGCTCGTTATGTACTCACCAGTGGTATTTTGTACAGAAGAGGAGTTATAGCAGGATTACAAAGATTTGTCCATCCCTTCGAAGTTAAAGACTTGATCGAAGAGGTTCACGAAGGGTCCTGTGGAGACCATGTAGCAGGTTGGACGCTTTTGTAGAGGATAACAACACAAGGGTATTACTGGCCAACGATGAGAGCTGATTGCGCAGCTTATGACAAGAAGTGCGATAAATGCCAACATTTCTCTTCCATCCGAAGAACTTCCCAAGCATTGTTAACACCCATCACGTCCCCTTGGCCATTCGCCATATGGGGGATAGACTTGGTCGGGCCACTTCCAACGACCAGGGGAAGATTCAAATACCTCGTGATTGCTGTGGATTATTTTACTAAATGGGTTGAGGCTAAACCTCTCATTGATATGACATACGACAAAGTCTGTCAATTTATTTGGAATAATATTATTTACAGATATGGTCTCCCACATGCATTCATTACTGACCATGGAACCCAGTTTGACAACGAGGAGTTTGCTGCATATTGTCATCAATCTAATGTGCTAAAGATCCACTCTGCACTAGGCCATCCCCAGAGAAATGGGCAAATCGAGGTGATAAACAGAACGCTACTGAATGGTTTGAAAAAATGACTGGATGATGTAAAAGGAAATTGGATTAACGAGCTACACTCTGTGTTGTGGGCTTATCGCACTACACCACGAACAGCAACATGAGAGTCTCCATACATGTTGACATTTGGAAGTGAGGTTGTCATACCTGCTGAATAGCGTCTACCCATGCATAGGGTGCTTAATTTCAATTCTCCTGTCAGTGACTTGATGAGAAGATTAGACCTGGATATGCTCGAAGAAGTTAGGGAAGAAGCAACAATCAGGAATGCAGCATATCAACAACGAACAACTTTGTTCTACAACAAAAGAGTGAAGAAGTGTGATTTGAAGGAAGGGGATTATGTGCTGAAGAAAGTAATCCAAAAGCATAACTAACTGGAAGCCAACTGGTATGGACCTTACAGAGTAACAAAAGTTGTTCGTCCAGGGACACACAAATTTGAAACTTTGGAAGGAGAAGAGTTCAAGAATGTTTGGAATGCAGAGCATCTGCGCAAGTATTATCAATAGATAAAATTCCTATGTAACACAGTTCTTTCAATATGAATAAAGTGATGTTTCTTCTTTTGTTGAATTTTTTTTGGAATATTAGTGCTACACACTACATAAACCCAAATCTAGAGAGCAGCATACCACCAACTCCGGTTGGTCGGCAATTCGATTACCACCAACTCCGGTTGGTTGGGAACTAATTACCACCAACTTCAGTTGGTCGGGAACTCAATACCATCAACTTCGATTGGTCGACAAATCAATTACCACCAACTCCGGTTGGTCGGGAACTCAATACCACCAACTTTGGTTGGTCGGCAAATCAATTACCACCAACTTCGATTGGTCGAGAACGTAATGCCACCAACTCCGGTTGGTCAGAAAATTAGTTACCACTAACTCCGGTTGGTCGGGATCTCATTACCACCGATTTCGATTGCTCGGTAACTCAATTACCACTAACTTCGGTTGACCAACTTCGGTTGGTCGATAAATCAATAACCACCATCTCCGGTTGGTTGGTACCAAACTAGGCAAGAAGCTTGACGACCTCCCGGGGCGTCCACTGTCAAGGCAACCAGGTAATCCATACGACATTACTACAACTAAGCAGGAACATGGGATGAAAATCATTCCATTGCTTAGTCCCAAAGAGTGACAAGTCACTATAATCAGACAACAAATGGGATAAGTATGGTATATATATATATATACTTATTCACCAACCAACAAACCAACAAACAAGGACATTCTACAAATTATTTCGAAGAAAAATGAAATTGTCAAAGACTAAAAATTTCTTCATTAAAATCAAGTAGATTACATATGATATGAATTTTGATTCATTACATAAACATATCCTATTCTATGGGTTTCTTTCCCTCTGCTTTTGAAGCAGGTTTTACCTCAGCTAGAGGATCATCTAACGCATAAGGGGAATTTATAAAGTTTAGATCTCGCAGCATTCTGACATTCATTATAGATGGTCGATCAAGCAACTGTTCTGGATGAGCTATCTCGAAGTTTGGATGAAGACTGTAATCACTGAGATACTTGGAAATCGGGCATCGAGGAATTGCACGAGCAGGAATCCAACTAATATCAAGCTTAAAAGGGGGTACGGGAAAATCGAGCACTCCAGGCTCATAGTAATCCCATAAGTAGTATTCTTGCTCCAATTTGAGCACACACATAGCATTCAACCATCCCTTCTTGTACCCCTCATTATTCGATTACTGCAAACGAGCATCAAGATGATATAGAGCTTCATTATACCTAGCCATCCAAAATTTCCTAGGCTGTTTATGAAATTGATAAGTTAACCTCTCAAGTTGCTCGTGGAGTTTCTTCACCAGAATTTCTTTACTTTCCAGAGCAGAACTTTGATTAGAGAGTTGCTCGGTGAAGTTCAGAATCTTCTTGGACATTTCTGTCAAGGCTTAGTTCTTCGCCATCAACTGAACGACTTGATTCTCTAAAGCCGACTAAGTTCTCACTTCTTCAATGGTGACCCTACCAGCCCTTACTCGTCCACGAGAAGATCTTGCTCTATCAGGAGTAGATGTGGAGGGTCCAGCTCATTTCAAAGTTTCTAACTCATCTCGTAAGTTGGCATTTTCTACCTCCAAGAAGGAAAAACCTTCCTCATTAATGGGGACCAAGGCTCCCGAGGAAGAGGCAGCAGATTTGAGTTATTTTATTTCCTCCTGTAAAGTAATGTTCTCATGCTCCAACAACTTGGCGATATGTTTATGCTCTTCAATTTCAAGCTGTAGAACACTCTCCTTCTTCTCATGAGCAGAAATGAACTTGCCATATCCCTTGTCAGCACTCAATTGTTGGTACTTTTTCTCATAGCCTTAATGCAGAAGTGTAGCAGATTCTTTGTACTGCTGTTGGAGTTCCTCGATCGTTCCTTGAAGATCTTCAATCATTTCATAATAGGCCACATTGTTGGCAACAGCACGATCGAGCAAGCACTTCAGGTATTGATAAGAATCAATTGCTCGTTCAGAGGCATCTGGTCCAAGAATATCAATGATTTGAGCCTCAGTAAAATCTGCATGACCAGCTTTGAAATAGTCATTGCATTTCTTCATCAACTCTGAATCATGAGCTGATAAAAGTTCCATCCTGGACAAAAACTAGCAAATACAAAATGAAAAATAAAATCAACAAATGGTGCGAACAGAGCAAGAGAGAAATTCAAGACAAACAACAGAAGTTCAAATTTTATTTATCATGATAAAGGAGAACATAGTTCAAGGTCACATTCAAGAAAATATCAAAACAAAAGACCTGAACAACTTTACACCTTCTCCTTATTTCCTACGACTTCTTCAGAGGGTTTGGAGGAAGGGGTTGGTTGTTCGGAAGGTAATGGAAGTTGCTCGATAGATGTTCTAGCTTGTTGGACTTGCTCTGAGTGTTGGGAAATAGTAACAATAGGGACTTGTTCTCTTGTCATCAAGGAAGACTCATCTGAAGCTGCTTCATCTTCTTCTTCTTCTCTAGGAGAGGGATGAGGGCCATGAGTATGCTGCTAGAACAACTCAGAATTCTCGACAACCTTTAACTCATTCAAGGCTGCTACCCATCCATCCCTAAAATATTTGACACCGACATACTCCATTTGAGAAGACATGACAGCCAGGCCCTTATTCCAACCCTTGTCCCAACCAACACTGAAGGATTTTTTAACTGCACCTTTCCTTTTTACCCTCTTCGAGGAGGTCCTTTCCCTAAGGAGCTCTTCGGCAGACTTTAATTTTTCTTCCACCTCTGTTTTATACTGCTCAACATCTTAAAGTCTAGCAACATTTTCCTCAGATGATTTAAGCTTGATCACAAGCTCCTCTTTATCTTGTTCAGCTTCTTTTAATTTCCTCTTCAACTCTTTGGAGGCAGACACAACTTCATCTCTGTTGGCTTCAGCAGACTTGAATTGCTTCTCCCAAGCATCTTTATCCTCCTCGTACTTCTGACAATATTACTTCAAAGACTGGGTTAATCGAGCAAAAGTTTCTTCTACTCCACCTGAGGAGCTTGAAGCCCTGATAGCTTCATCCTTCTTCAAAATGCTGCTGAAACACGTCACAAGCTAAAAAAAGAAAGAACTTTAAGTCAATATATGAACATAGTATTAGAAAATAAAGGACTCAGGCTAACAATACTTACTGATGCAATGTGTTGAGCAACCAGAGTAGTAATTCTCTCACGATAAAAAGTATCTTCAATGTTTTGGACCTCTGGGATAGTCCAGGATCTTACCAAGCCCACAGCAGAGCTCGGAGGAACAAGAGATGGAACACTACCTTCAACATTTGAAGGTTGAGAGATAGGTTCAACAGGTTTCTCAGAAGAGTTTCTTTTTAATCTCCTCAGAGGAGCAGGAGCATTTTCAATTAAAGATGTTGTCTCTATTGGGGAGATGACAACAGTCTTGCTCGGAGGCACAGGGGGCTTCTTGATAGTTTATGTGGCACCAATGGAAGGGGGTACATCTGTATTCTTTATCCCTTCATCTGGGACATCTTGTTTACTCTTCTTTGCTTCATCGGTGGCAAAGGCAGACTTGTCAAAAAAGGCAGGATCTTTCATCTTCTTTATTAAATCAGTAATAGGAATACTCAAGTCAGAGGAGGAACCTTCCACACTGGTTTCAGAGGTTGGTACCTGATCAAGATCAACCACCACTGGACGAGTACGAGAAATGAAAGATGAAGTGTAGCTTCTGTATTGCATCAAATAAGAAGCAGATCTAATATGCTCCCCAGCAACAGATTGATGCAAGCCCCAGATAAGTTTTAAATTCTTTATATTAACCTCGGTTTCTTTTGGAGGTTTTCTTTTACTGTCAATTGTAACAAACAAAATCAAACGTCAGTGATGCATTTCATCAAATACAAAGAAAACAAGATTTCAAAAATAAAAACAACCTATCCCATTGCCATAAAGCGGACACCTGGGACCTTGGTACATGTCATCTCCACTTAATGGAGGGTGTTGCCAATTTTTCATCACGACCCCATGATCAAAATAATCCCCATTGGCATTGAAAAGATTGACAACTAACGCTCTATTCGAAAATCTAGTTTTTAAATAGAAAGTATTGTCATTGGTAACCCATCTGTAACAATACATAATCTCTGGAATCCCCAAACGAGTTCCATGAAGTTGATTCAACCTATGTACGCCATTAACCACCCTCCATATATTTAGAGCTACTCTTGCAGGTACAATATCAAAATATTGGCAAAACTCCAAACACAAGGGATTTGGCGGGAAAGAAAATCCACATTCGTCTTCAAAAAGACTTGGGAACCAGTGTCCCTCAGCCAAAGAAAGTAAATCACAAGGATAAGAAAGTTCTTCCAAAATAACCTATGAAGGGATTGAAAACTCAGACCGAAATTTATTTAACGATTCAACAAGATAAACCATGCTGAATAAAGTAAATAAAGAAGAGGGAAGAAAATCTTACAAAAGAAAGAGAGATCATTTGTTAATGAACGATGGAAAGAACGAAGGCATAAGATAGAGAGAAAATGAAGAGTTCAGAGATACAGATTTGAAAAGTGAAAATCGATAGGATTTTTGTCGCACTTAAATACTTTACCTCGAGAATAGAGAAAAACAATGATTACAAGGAAAGACGTTTACATTTTCGGCGGCTAAAAGAAGAAAAAGGCACAAATATTGAGGTGATCATGAAAATTCAAAATATTTATGAAGCTTGATATTATGCGCTCAAAAAGGAATTATATATATTGAAAATTTTCCTAAAATCCATGAAGATCAGTAATCAAAGCAGTTTTCAAGAAAAATGTTCCACACTCTCCATCAACCTCAACTGTGAAACATTAGGGGCTTCTGTTGATACCAAATTTAGTCCGTTGACGTGGACGAATCACTTGAAGACACGTGTCAACCTACGTGGCAAATACAAATACTTTAGACGAACAACATACTGTCACCGAGCAACTCATGCACCCCGAGCAACTCAGGCGCCTCGAGCAACTTAAGCGTACCGAGCAACTCAAGCGTATCGAGCAACTTAAGCGTACCGAGCAACTTAAGCGGTTCGAGCAACTTAAGCGGTTCGAGCTACTTAGCGTGCAGAGTAACCAAATCAAGAGAATCAAAAGACAACTACGCATTAATGCGCATTATTATCGTACAGATGTATATGTCTACTAGATGACAGCGCATTATATTTTCATATGTACAGCCTCAAGGCTATAAATACATTGTAACCTCCTCATAAGGGGGGACTTTGGATCTCTTGGTAAACCTATTATCGAGATTCCAAATAAACAGTCAGCAATACAAACACAGTGGACGTAGGCCATTTTCATCAGGCTGAACCACTTTAAAAATCCTTTGTCTTATTAATTTATTTATCTGTGATTGATTAATTAGAGATAATCTAGTTTTTTACATCAACAATACCCATTTTTATTATGTTTAAACAACACGTACCCGTAAGTTAATTACTATTCGATTTTATTTTTGCATGAGTGAACCCATCATGCCCATTGAGTCAAAAGTACATGATCACAAATAAACATTGATTCTCAATTTAAATTTGATCCATTTCATTTAAATCTAATCGATTTAATTTATTCTCGAATTTTTTCCAAAATATTTAATTGAATTTTGTCCAATATTTTTTTCGAAAACATGGGGTATTACAATGAGCATATAACATCTGAGCATAAAAGTGCAAAGGTAGAATAAGTGGAAATATATATAGACACGTAGAAAAATAGATAAAAAAAATATTAAAAAAGGAAAAATAAAGCCCATATAAAATAGAGTATATTCTTCTAAAATAAATGTCCCGAGCAGAGAAACTATTGTGGCCACTCACGCGACGTTGTCATTGTCAAGGTGTGAAATATAAAGAATGGAGTCGCTAGCCCATTTTACTCAAACTAAGCAAAAGATATACCCGTCCCCGAAGAAACGACATGAAAAGACTAACTGATGCACACAAAATCAAATAGTTCACGACATCAAAAGATTTTTTTTTATAAACATTCATAATCTTGTGTTTCTATCACCCAAATGGATAAGATGGGTTGTATATATAAACTAGAAAATGACCGAACGAATATCTATGCTAATTTTTGTGTATACCCTACCTATGTTTATAAGTGTATATGTAAAAAATAAATTTAGTAAAACTATCGTCAAAATGAGTAAATAATACATACATTATTTTCAATGTACTTAAAATTTATAAAGGGTATATTTATTTGGACCCTAATTTTCTTTATTGAGTCATGTCCTTATAAAAACCAATATATATGGGTTGAAATACAATTAAGATTCCATGTTTGAGGGTGTGTATAGAATTAAAATCCTAACACATGTATTTACACATTCTAAACCCATATAGACATCTCTTTCACCTCATACAACAAATCAATTCAACAAACCCAACCATTTTTCCATCTCAGAAATCAAATCCAACAAACCCAACCATTACTCAAAATTGCACATACAAATATGTTGTAAATGATTACTAGGTTGGTTTGTTTTCCATTTTGTTTCTTTGTTCATAGTGATTGAGTATGTTTTGATATCTGAGTTTTATAGTTTTATTTTTTTTGTTTCCAGTCCTTGAGGAGTCTTTTTCTTTATTCAAAGTATTCAGTCTGATCGTTTTTCAAATGTTGGTTGAGTCTTGTATGCACACAACTGCTTAATTTGTGTTATTGGTTTTTTCTATCGAAAATGGCAAATAAGTTTCGTTATTGGTTAGGTGGTGGTGTCAGGGGTTTTTAATAGGGTATTTTTATTTACACCTTGTTTATCTTTTTCTTCACACATCGACTTGAGAGTTATCCATCTGTTAAAACATAAGGTGTAAAAATACTTTATTATATATTTTAAAAGCCCCCGAAAAAACCCCTTCCTCTCATCCTCTAACCCAAATTGTATCAACCCAAAAGCTCTAACAAATTCGTCGATCACTAGCATACAAGATTATATTCATACACACCTCCCTCTTTTCTACTCTCTCTAAAAAAATGTAAGTGCATCCGTGTGCCAAGATCCCAGAACGTGGGAAAAGAAAAATAATTTAAAATTTTCAAATGAAATTCATCTCATCAAATAGTTATATACTCAACTCATTACAAAATATGAAATTAAAAATATGAATTTATGTGGTTCATCTTGAATATAAACTCTAATATCAAATCTGCAAATTATTGTTAATTTTACTATAAATCGTAGTCTCAGATTTGAGAGATAAATAGAGAAAGAAAAAGAAAAAAAATGAATTTATGAACAAAGGTCATGCTCATTAAAAGAAAAAGGTTGTATAGTTTATGTATTCTAGGAAGAATTTGGTAGAAGCTTAGAAGGTGAATAAAATAATGATATGATATGGGTTCCCTAAAAGATGGAAACGTAACTTTTTCCCTTTTTCTTTCTATACACACCATTCATTGGGTATGTTAAAAGCATCTCTGCCCAATGATGTGGGCGTAATAAATATGGGGGTTTCAGAAGGAAAATTTGGGATTGAACAAAAATACCCTTTTAATGCCATTAATAATTTTGTTTTCAAAAAAATGTTGAAATAAACAATCAGAGGATGTAGACATGCTTGCAGGGTTTATGTAAACCCTTACTTTATAAAGAGTAATGATACTCTTACCGGGTCCAAGTACCGGTTTAGTACCAAATGCGCTTTATTTGATTGTACATTGGTGGGACCTACAGCATTCCCTGGCGGGACCCATACCATAGTACAAACAAATAAAAGAGTACCGATACTAAACCGGTACTAACACCCGGTGTGTCTAACATTTTCCCTTTATAAATGCGTGTGCACTGTGTGCGTGTGTAGGCTCGGAAACCGGAGACTACTTACAACCATTTGTTTTTTTTGGGTCCACAACGTGTGTTGTGAGGTTGTAAATGGGCTGGAAGCCCAGTAATTCAGTTTTCGAGTGGGATGGGGCTTCAACATATCTGTTGTGAGGGTAACCCTAAGATACCCCACCCCCTCCCCCCTAAATAGCTAACATTAAACATCTCCTTCCTTCTAGTAGACCTCTGCCAAAATTGACACAACTACCACAAAAATGGACTTGTACAAGAGATTTATTGATTGGATTGTGTTTCACTCTCTCTCTCTCTCTCTCTCTCTATATATATATATATATATATATATATATATATATACACACACACACATACACACACTAGGTAAGCTCGTGCCAAGCATGCTAGATTTAAAGTTCCACCCAGATTGTTTCATAGATATCAATGAATCAACTTTAGTCGACAAAGTAACTCAAGTCCAAGGTATTGAAACGCGCCAAAAGATACCATAAAAAAGTAGGTAAATCAATAATTTGTCTTAAAATTAATTTTTAAGTATAAAGAAAAAAGAAATTATGAGTATTAAATAAAATTAAAATAAAAGTTTATAATAAAAAAACACGACTTAAATATTAAAGAACCAATTTTAATAAATTTGAAAATATAAAGGAATTTTTTTCTAATAATAAATAATGTTTTACTTAACTTTCATGTGTTAGTTCTAGCTACATCATTCATCACATGGAAATCACACATGCGCATGCACATTAGTTCTTATCCGCATGTCCACTATAAGGCCATCTCAAGTTAGATGGGTTGAAAAGATGTAAATGTGCATTGTTTGGGATAGATTGTTTGGTTTATCTCACATTGGGACAATGTAAATATGAGGTGGCAGTGGTGGGACCCCCCCTCGGCGAGTAACCCTTCCACGACTAAGACCCTGGGGGAATAAGACTTCCACACCCAGGGATATAGCCATTACCCACCGTTAAAAATATACTTGTTACATTCCCAATATAACCATTACCGAAATAGCTATTAACCCTTAATATTTATATATTTACCCATATAAATACAACATCCTCATTATCTCCTATTTTTCACACTCACAAAATTATTCCTACAACTTCTTTTCATTTCCTATTTTTCACACTCCCAAAATAATTCCTCTAAGTACTAGTATATTTTTTATATACCAAGAAACAAACACATATTTTTATATAGTTAATACCATTTGTTTCGAAAATGTTAGCTATTCAAAGAAAATGGTGTGGCAAGACTGCAAAACCAATTCCTATTCCACCCCCACTGCCGAATTTGCTAATCGTGTATCGGAATTATTTTCGATTGTTTGACGATAGTTTTCTACACACGAAAGACACAATTGTTGATCCTACCACACATCCAAACGACAGTCAATTTCACATGCGCAGTAGTGTCCAAGGTCCGATAGACATGTATGGCCAATTATCCCAGATTCCAGTTGTGTGAGAAGCCATTGGGACTTTCGACTTCAGTAATTTGTTTAGCAAAAAAATTCCTAACTCGGACAACCAAATGACCAGAGCGCTGATGAGCAGGTGGTTGGAGATAATACATACATTCCATCTATAGGGTGTGGAGTTGGGGATTACCCCTTATGATTTTGTACATTTATCCGGTAATATTTCAATAATAATTTTACGCATTATATTTATTTTTATTAATTATTGTTAAAACTTTCCAAATTTAATACTTCTTAAATTATTTGGTTTTAGGAATTCCAATTGGAATCCATCCAATTTTGCCTAGCTTTCCAACATCTAGTCCTTATACTATGGAGGAAATGTTTAAACTATATTTTCCCGGAGTAGGCCTTCCAAACTACAAAGGACGGAATATTTCCTACAGAACGTTATAAATGTACATGTTGGATTGGTGCCAACGAGCTCCAAAGCATAGATTAGCGAGCTCAGACCAAATCACTAGAGCGTTTATCATTTTTGTGTTAATCTTCATTTTTTCCCGATAGGCCATAATTCTGTGTTTGTGGATTGGGCCACTTATTTAGACAATCTAAACGACATGGCTGTTAAGCATTGGGGTTATGCCCTTTTAGCCCGTGCTTACTATGCCCTTGATGCACGCATTACAAATGCGCAAAAAATAGTAAGTTGTTTCTGGAAACTTATAGAGCTATGTTTTTCTCTAATTTAACATTTTAATCATGGCCATTGAATTTAAATGTTTTTATTTTATGAATTTACCAATTACTAATGAGTTGTTCTTTGCACCCGCAATACTTCGGCTACGAGTACCTTTGCACGATGTTTCCCATATTGCACGATAATGTCGTGGAAAGATGGATGCGTATAATACGATGGGTGACTAATCAACGTGGGGGCTCTATTGGGACAAATGATGTTCAAAAGTTAGGCCATGCAGGAGCAACTAGAAATGCGAGTCAATTATATAGCAACCTTTTTATGGGATTGGTAGAAAACCAATTTAATGCCGTTAGAATTGCTCACGATTTGGCGCAGAGATTGTTCATGATTTTTTATTATAAGTTAGGTGGGACTTGGTATCTTGGAGACCGCTGCTACCGTTAAATGACAAGTATCATTGCCATTCCAAAAAAACCATCGTATCATATATCATTCATTCCAAGAGAAATATATATGCAACAAATTGACAATTGGCAACCTGCAATTGCTCGTGTCATATCGGAGGAGGAATGGTTGACTTACTGGAAGATTGTGGGTAAGGGTGCAATATTACCCTCACTATTTCGGTGGAAAAAATATGACGAGGTGGCATTCGCCTCGATTGCAACCTCTGATTTACGGGTGCCCATCGCACTGACATATATATGGGAGGCTCCCCATACATACAACACACAGGGAAAATTTTCATCGCCATCCTTATACCATTGTCAAGGGAGTTTTAAGTTGCATATTTAAGTTTGAATAGCACAACAGACATTCAACTAGACCTGTCAAGCACACAGAATAACTTAGCACCTGGAGAATTTTACTCACGCTCATAATGGCGTGATATGTTTTTTTTAGAGAGGACTACATCTGGAAAATGAAATCAAAAACTTTAGAATGGGATCTTATGTGGCAAAGGTGGGTGCAAGAGAGAGACGAACTTCTACAATAGAAAGATGAAGATATTGAACTCTGAAAGGCGCTGGACCAAGTTCGTCTACCGAGCATAACCCCATTCTGCAACACACACACCCATACATATATGGAGATGAATATCCTATTATTTCTCCTAATATTTCCCATCCATCCTCACAAGATCCTGGAGGATCGTCCAGCAACCATCTCTTGCCGACGACGTTTTTGGAATTTTCAATGCATTTCCTTATGACCAATATCTTGGTAGGGGTCCGATGTAAAGGTAAACTTGTAATGTATTAATTTATTGGGATGATAAAATATTTTTCATTGATTAATATTGTGTACCTTTATTTATAAGAGTTTGAAATGTTATAATTTGTTCCTTTATTAAATATAATAGATTCAAGTACAAACACCATACTGAAAGATAAAATTACTTGGATTATATGTTACAACGCTTAGGTTGAGCATAGTAGACATATTAAACACATACAAAATAAAGTTACGTATTAATTACTTCGTTATTTTCTGGTCAACCACGGATCGCAACATATTGCATTCACATCACCTTAAATGGATCTTTGCTTCATCTTACAACGCTTAGGTGGATATAGGAATATTACAACGCTTAGGTGGATATAGGAATGTTGTCAAAAACCCTTTTCTCCCCAAACCAACTTCCTCCATGGGGATCTTTGTAGATTCTTAGGTTAGTCAAAAGGGTTGCAACTTCCTCAACATGGAAAACATCAAATGATGTTGATGCTTTAGATTTTAGCTTCATCTTAAAGGGATCTTTGCTCCTGGCGACCATGTTTGATGGTACTCGATAGTGGGGACTGAAAGGTAAATCGGAGTTGGTTATCAAGTTAAATAGTTGAAAGCCTTCATTTATTAGCCACGACTGTGAATCCATTACGCAAAATAAGTGGGAATAATGACTTTCCATTTAAGTTATATTTATATATCATTCATATTTATACATCATCTAAAATATCAGGGTATATATTTTATAGATAGATCTCTGTTCAACTTTAGTCCAAAATACTAGTGGTCGGGTCTTAGTTTACCATCCAACTACCTGTTGGCACATCATCTATAATATCAGGACAAATAAATTTTAAACGTCAATGTGAAGCTTCAGTCCAAAAACATGTTGGGAAGGACTTATTTTATCGTCCAATAAAGATGAGTGATCACATCATCTATAATATCAGGACATATATTTTGTAGATAGATCTCTGTTCTGCTTTAGTCCAAAATACTGGTGGTCAGGTATTATATTACCGTCCAACTACCCGTGGTCACATCATCTATAATATCATGACAAATATTTTTTAGACGTCAATGTGAAGCTTCAGTCAAAAACACATGTTGGGTTGGACTTATTTTACCATCCAATAAAGATGAGTGGTCACATCATCTATAATATCAGGATAAATATTTTGTAGATATATGTCACTTAGATATTTTGTAGACTGTGTAGCTTCAGTACTATAAATATACCACTTAGATCGATATTAAGCATAATAACTACTACTCCTAAGATATAAATATTTCCCAAGTCCATAAAAAAAATATCTAACAACGATCTGGAGGAGATGATATTAGCTCAGATCGCCCAAGCTTATGATCTTGACTCAGATGATGAAGTCGTCGCAATCCACAACAGATTTCAGAGTGCAATCTATCAATAGTCCTTATTGCACAATAGTAGGTAAATAAATGAGTAAAGAACAGTGCACCAAGATAGAGAGATGACTCATCGCAATTTATGGACAGACTATTTTCAGGAGAACCCGACTTATCTTGAAGAAATATTCAGGCGTAGGTTCAGGATGAACAAGGTGAGCTTCAATCGTATTTTAGAATTAGTCTATGAAAAAGATTCATATTTCATCCAAAAAGCCGATTGTGTTGGACGAAAGGGATTAAGCTATCACCAGAAGATTATTTGTGCACTTCGAATGTTGGCGTACGATGGATACAGGGATTTGCAGGATAAATATTTAAAAATAGCTGAGACTTTAAAACTTTTCTGTAGGGATGTAGTGAAGGTGTTTAGATCTAAATATTGCCACACACCTACAACCGAAGATATAGCCTTCATGCAGCGCGAGAATGAACGACGTGGTTTCCCTGGGATGATTGAGAGCATTGACAACATGCATTGGGAATGGAATAACTGTCCATATGCATGGAAAGGACAATATCAAGTCCATTTCCATGCTGCCACAATAATTTTAGAGGCAATGGCATCTTATGATACTTGGATTTGGCATGCGTTCTTTGGAATGCCTGGTGCAAGTAATGATTTGAATGTTCTGGCCAAATCTCACGTGTTTGAAGAACTTTTGGAAGGAAATCGTACCCCTATGCACTTAGAAGTAAACTAAAACACGTATGACACGGGGTACTACCTTGCAGATGGTATCTATCCGCCCATCGCAAATATTACCAAAAGTTTTAAAAGACTAGTCACTAAAAAAGAGAGGGTGTTCACACGAGCTCAGGAAAGAGCCGGAAAGGATGTGGAAAGGGCATTTGGCATCTTGCAATAACAGTTCCACTTTATTAGAAACCTGGTGAATATGTAGTAATATAAAGACTTACGCACAATATGATTATCGAGGAAGAGTTGTGGGACGGGACTTAGCGAGATGACCTGTCCTTACATGACCCACACCCTGCTTAAGCAGGCAAAGTCTCATTGGTCACTATCATTACCATGTGCTGGAGGCAAAGATGTGGAACAAGGATGCCCATAACCAGTTATGTGATGACCTTATGGAACACATTTGGAATCGTCATGCAAAATCATCATCTTGATTGTAATTTCAATTTTATCCATTTACCCAATCTTATCTATGTACAAAACTTTCTCCGTGAAAAATAAAAATTGGTTAAATAAAAATAGTCATCGAAAAACAATGGTTCTGAACTTAATAACTAATAAATTTTCATTACATAAATAACCATATAAATCTATTTATCTGTTGTGAGAAGTTTCGATATACTTGAAATCGACACTGCATCATCATCTTGTTGGAGTTGAGCTTCGTACTCTTTGGTGCGAATTGAAATTCCACCATAAATCTTGTCATTTAAATTTCTTTTGATTGCTTGGGATTTTGCAAAAAAATTATTATAAAGTGTGTTGATTTCTTCAGAGTTCTCTAAAAGGACTGTAGACACCCCCATTCTGTTACCCCCTAAACTCTTCCTAGGTCCCTAGCGCCTCCCCTCATCACTACAAACCCAAGTCATACCCTGAGTACTGACCTAGAACCCATCGGGCACTCCCAGGCTCTGTTTTACCAAAAGTCAAAGTCTTCAGCTCGATCGAGACTGAATGAATCTTCAAAGGGAACTGAAACCCCTTTTCAACGGTCCATCCCGTGCACGATTCCAACTTACTATGCGAACGAACGACCCATTTTCCCCCAAAATCTGATCTAGAGACCATCGGGCGCTCCCGAGCTCCATTTTACCTAAGTTAACTTTTCAAATCGATTGAGACTGAATGAATCCTCGAAGGGAATTGAAACCCCTTTCCAACAATCCATCCCGTGCCCGATTCTGACTTACGGTACGAACGAACGATTCGTTTCACTCCGAGAGGTCACCGAATGCTTCCAGGGCCCAGTTGACCAAAGTCAACTCCCCGAACCGGATCAAACTCTTTGTAATGTCAAAGTACATCTCCTGACCTTTCTAACGGTCCACCCCGTTGGGCGATTCTGACGTACCATGCGGACGAACGATCCGTTTGCGTCCGACGATTCCCCTCCCAATGGACTGGAGAATGCTTCCGAGTCATATTTGACCCAAAGTTAACTCCCAAATCCGGGAGAAATCCAAGTAATTTTGAAGGTCTCTAAATTATCTTTCCAACGGTCCACCCCATGCACGATTATGATCAACGGTTTGCGTTCTGCGGCTGATTTTTCGAAAAGGCATGAAAAATACTGCCAAACGGCAGGTTCCAGACCCTGCCTATCGGCAGGTGCCGATAGGCAGGACCAGGTCTATGCCGATCGGCAATGACCTAGGACTATAAAAAGGAGTCCTAACCTCACTTGCAAGGGGAGCCCAGATCTGATAGATATCACTCTCAGCAGATCCAAAAAACCTCTCTCAAAGTCAGCGTGATTTCCACACCCAAATCCCTTTCCAACCTTCACTTTTCATCACCCTTTTCATCAAACTTCGTGAATTAACTACCCTCCATCATCATCCAAGTCTAAGGGCTTCTCTCCAACATTCAATATCAAGCTCAAGATCTTCAAGAAGGTCCAATTTTCTCAACTCTCTCCTTAAATTCTCATAAATGCGCAATATCTTATTTTATTACTTAGCACTTTTATTATCTCATCTCATACATCCTAATATAATTTTTATTTAGTGTTATTGCACATATCTTATTTTCATATAAATAAAAACCCAAAAAATAAGAAAAGGAGGGTTTACTCATAAATTCCAAACGAGAATTCTCATACTTTTCTTACACTTTTCTCACAACTAAAACACTTTTTCTACACACACACACACACACAAATAAGAGAATACCCCGGTTGGATTTATGGGATAAACCCCACCCCTCGTTTTGCATGCGAACTGCGTAGACTTTGATGCCTATATAGGCTATGTAGGCATCTCGGGGTAAAACCCTAAACTCGAGTCCTATTTTTTACTTTTTCTCTCATTTTCTATTTTCTTTAAACTCCACTCTTATATATATATATATATATATATATATATATATATATATATATATATATATATATATATAGTGTCATATTATTCCACATGCGTTATCGTTCCATCATAACGGTCAACGTAAGGATAATCGCGTAAATCCTATTTTCTAATATTATTTGTATACCTTCATATGGATAACTCGCTTTATCTCTTACATGATACAAGTCAAGGATTCCTATCTCCACTATATATACACATGCACACATATCACGGGGAAAATAAAGGAAAATAATAAAAATCCATGAGAGACCGAAAGGGCGGAATGGGTTCCTAACACCTTCCCATTTTGTAACTTAGCCTCCGGACAGTTTTTAAATTATTTTTGGTTTCGTATGCATCAGTATGTCTTTGGATGCCGTCCTTCGGGACGACTTCCCCTTTTCTTTTGTCTGTTTTGAGTAAAATAGACGGGCGACTGTAATCTCTCTACATTTTGACACCTCACTCCAAATGATGCCGGCTGAAAGAGGGATGCGCGGGACCTAGGATCCGTCTGTCCCGTGCCCGCCCACCGCGGAGATCCGGATTCGGGGATGGCCACAGTGGCGACTCTGCTGGGGACTTTCTTTTGAGGGATAGACTCTATTTACATGGGTGTTATGTTTGTTTATATTTCCCCCCTATTTACATGTTCCCCTTTATTACTCATGTGTGCCTAATGTCTATTCTCCTATTCGCACACTTGTAGAAAACTCTCCATGTACACTTCGCACCACGTACACCTAGGATCACATATATCCTCATGTTGCACGCATCGCCCATACTTGGTATACCATTGGTACTTATACTTTTCTCCCCGTTGGGCATGATCAAGAAAGATACTCTCATCATAAGATACTAATAAGAGGATCATGCATGATTCACACGATATCACCAAAGAGCATTGTGATTGACCAAATTTTACCCAGTAACTATAGGTTCACTTCGTGATGGGCACTGGTCCGGAAAGGCACAGTTAGCCTAAGCGATATGACTCTCACCTTCCATTGGCCAAAGTACCTTCGATGTATATCGAACGGTTACCCTGCATCGTACTGCTTGACCGAAGTCATGACGGGAGGTATATCGCAGGAAACTCGTTCACGTATGTCGAGTATATCGAATTCACTCTCAAACGTACTGTCCCCACGAGGTATATGGTGAGGCAATTCACGTACACTCAGGTATATCAAATAGCTTGTCCACACATACCGATTTCCTGCAAGAGCAAGACGTATATCGTGGAAGTCAAGCCAAAGGCGGGAACCCTTTCCGATTCACCCAACCAATTGCATACCCGCATATAGGTGTCAAGCCTAGGACACACATGTTAGTTGTCATTTTCGACCTGAAACTCTGCTGAAATTCCGTGTCGGATTGCCGCTCGAATTTTTGCGCATTTTTAAAACGGGACCCTATCCGTGAGTCTGGTCACAAGTCCATCCATAGCTCTACATATATTACCAAACCAATTTTTCCAGGCTCGGGTCCCGTCCGACATTTGTTTTTGCATTTAGGAGAATTAATACAAGTAAAAACATAATAATTATAATAATCTTGTTGAGGTCCATCTCCCGAAAAAAAAAGCCAAAAATATTTCTCCTCTCTTTATCAAAAATCCAAAAATTTTGTCCTTTCATCTCAAAAAGAAAAAAATTCATCCCCTTTTTTCTCAGAAATAAATCCCATTTTATGCCTTCTCAGGTCAATCGCAAACCCTTGGCCTTGCTCCTTATTAGCTTCGGTCTTCAGTCAAGTCACCCTGGAGTTCCGTCCGTTCCTCTACTACTCCTTTCGAGTCTAGAATCCATCCACTTTCTATGGAGAACACAGATCAAGTACCCATTGTGCAGCCGAATTTGACGGCAGTTCTAGCTCAGCTTGTGTCCAAGATTGATAACCTCCAAATTAAGGTCTGAGAGATTCAATGAAACATGGTTCCCATCCCTCAAGAGCCCGAGGACTTATTCCCTCACGCTTTAGATCCACCCGCGCCCATCTGGGTTCCCGAAGAATATCAGCACGCTCCACGTGTCCTTCCTGTTAATGGGCCGCCACCTGCCCAGCTTTCGATGTCGAACCTTGCCCAGCATGGGGATAACTTTCCTATGATCATTGATTCGAAAGAGGAAGAGCTGAATAAAGTCAAAGAGGACCTTAAGATGCTCACTAAGAAGTTTGACCAAGTCAGAATCTCAGGAAATTACATGGACTACACCCACATGTCTCCTTATCCTAAAGCGAGGTTACCCGAGAAGTTCAAGATGCCAAATATCAAAAAATTCGGAGGAAGTGGACCCCCGATTATTCATCTCCGAAGTTATCACCGTTCCATGACTCTACTAGGGGCTTCTGAAGAAGTAATGGCTCAATTATTTCAGAAACTCTGAATCATAGCGCCCTCCGATGGTTTTTATCTCTCGAAGAGTCCGAAATTCGTAGCTGGGAGGATGTAGCCCAGGAATTCATATCATAGTAAAAATACAATGAAGAGCTTGAGGTCACCCATTGTGATTTAGAGCTGCTCAAATAGAACCCTGGAGAATCAGTCAGTAAATTCATCGCCCGATGGAGGGAAAAAGCAACAACCATGACCAATCGGCCTTCCGAGGAAGAACAAGTCAGCATAGTGAAGAAGAACTTCTTACCCCACGTCCGAGCAACCATGGGAGGACAATACAACCCCCCTTCCAAGATCTCAGAGAAGCAGGAGTAGAAATTGAAGAAGGTATTGCCAAAACATAAATTAACCCAAAGAAGGTGTCTAGACAGTTCACCCCTAGAAAATATGACAAGCCTGCCAGTGCTACAGTCTCAACCATTAATAACATCTTTCAACCAACCACATCATGGGCACCAAAAAGCCGCCCTATCCCAGTCCGAAAGTAATACACCGAGCTCCATGCTCCTCTCTCCAAAGTCTATCAAGCCTTGCTAAGCCGAACCCTTATCAAACCTTTGGACCCCCGTTCATTGCCAAATCCACTCCCAAGAAACTTCAAAGAAGATTCCCTTTGAGCTTTTTACCAAACTGCTGGCCATACCACTAACCATTGATTTCACATCCAAAACATAATCCAAGGTCTAATTGACCGGGGTACCATCGCCCCACTAGCCAATCCTAAGCCAAACACTACTCAGAACCCACTTCCAAATCATGCCAATGCCATCTTTCTGAAAGAGAACCCATAATTCGATCCCTTAACTCAAATCACACCCATATACTTTCCTAAACCTTTCCAAATTTGCCCATGTTTCCTCCTACACCCTACTAGCCTCATTGATTAAGAACTGTCACTCCTTACTAGAGCATGCATCGCTGCCTGTACCCGTTCTGAAAATGAAAGCATGGAATTGTTAGAAGTGTTAAACCAACTCCTAGAGTTCGGGCTGAAATTTCCCTCACAGATGGTCATTGATTGCCAGATGTTCAATACGCTGTTCTTGGAAGCACGAAAATGGGCTCGAGAGTCAGATAGTTGGGTATTATCGATCGATAAAGTCAGACTGGATGATGCTATTCAGATTATGGCAGAGTTATTCAGGCAAACCAACAACATTTATAATATCACCGAGTTATTCGATGCTTTGAAGCTATAGGGAACCTGGTCCCTTCACCCTTACACATCCCTGCAGAATGGGATGACCTATATGAAAAATCCCTTGAAATTATGGAATGCATCAACTTTATATGGAAAGACAGAATTGTTGCCACCGGATGGGGGGAAGAATTAGAAGATTCGAATTAAAAGCAAGCTTCAGAGAAAACTGGTCCAATAGCCGACATGTGTGGAATGATATCATTTGAGGAACTCCTCGGAGAAATAAACAAGGTGGCATAACAACCCGAGATCGACGAGGAAATGGGGTTCATGTTTTTCCCTTCTTCAGTAAATCACATAACCAGATCAGGGAGGCATTACCAGATTCCAAGCTCACTACCAATAAATGACAAGGGGAAGGACGTGCAAAATCTTCCTATGCCAGAGATGACCCTCGAGGAGAGTAAGATCCTCAATAAACTAAAGAAAACTCAAGCTGACATCACTCTATGGGGGCTCTTCATGTCTTCTCAGCTGCACAAAAATGCTTTGATCAAGTTACTCACTGGACCCACAGTTCATCCGTCTACCACACCAGAAGAAGCGATAATCGGATCCTTGACCTCGACCCAAATGTTATCCTTTTCTGAAGAAGAAATTCCCAAGATTGGACCAAACCACAATCATGCACTCAACATCTACATCAAAGTTATGGGGAAGGTTGTTCCACGCTCTCTTATCGATAATGGATCCGCTTTGAATGTCTGCCCACTGAGAAACTTTAAATGTTTAGGCTTGAAAGAAAGAGACCTCGCTCCAACCTCCGCTGCTATGCGTTCCTATGATAATACCCGTTGGGAGGTGATGGGATCCCTAAAGCTTGTTGTAAGAGGGTACTTTAGATTATAGATGGAGGCGTAACCCCTTTGAAGTATGGTGATGATAAGTTAATTAGCCAAAACCTTATATTAGTGATAGAACATACAAACACAAACTTAATGAAGATAAGACCCAGTTTAAACTCCCAAATCTCTCATGTATAACTCCGGAAAGTAGTAAATAAACTTAGAAGTAACTTAGCTAGAGGGAGAGAGACGTAAGCACCCTAGATACACCTTGGTAGGCAGACAAACACACCAAAAAACACTCTCAATGATCTCTGTCGCGTATTAAAAGATTCTTAATAAATGATAATGGAGTGAATAAGACCATTGGTTTGTAATAACTCTCTCTCCCTGATGTGTATTCTCTCTAACAATAACTTCTTAAACTTTCAAAAGATCCCCCCTCTTCAGGGGTGGTTGGGGTCCTTAAATAGCCCCCCACACTAGCCCCGAGGCAACTCAGTCATTAAAGACTATGAAAGACATCCATCATGCTTTATGTCACAACATTAAATGCCTGATGCACTAGTTGCCTCCACGTCATAAACATTAAATGCCAAGGCATGCCTTTTTCCTAACCACTGTGTGTCAGGGGGCTGTTGTCGCAGAGGTGGCTTACCAACTGCCTGACAGACCCAAATACCACGGTGGTTTACTCAAGTACAAATATAACATTGTTTAGCTGGCGAGTGACGTCACCTACATTAAATGTGATATTAAGTAGAGGGTTGTTTGGTTCACCACTCAACGCCCGATGAAACTCCAAGCTGCTTCACCCGAGGTTCCACGGTCAGGATCCTTCACTGTTTTATCAGGTGTATCTAAGATGGTCGGGACAAGACCCAACGGTGCCTCACTTCTCAATCCTCCAAACCAGGTCGCTCTAAAGTTCCCACAGTGAGGTCATTCGGTAGAACGTGAAAGCTCTACCAGGCCCAACCAAGCCTGGTCTCTCGCGAGTACTGCTTGACCTCACACAAACTCATTATTATTCTCGTTAAATCATTACAACCGTTATAGCTTACAATCAATATAAACAAAGATACAATATGATTAATACAACAAGCTAAAATACAAGTTGTCGCGATGAGCTGCCTCGCTTGAGCTTCCACGGTGCCTTAATCCCCAAAACACTGCTGCTGATGTGGAATTATTTCTAATCTTCGAAATTACCTTCAAGCCCCTTCTACATTTGCCTATTCATGGAGAGGTTTGTTGGAGTAAGAAATGTTTGCACGAAACTTCTCAAATCGATGAACCTTCTCTGCATGAAAAATTCTGGCCTCCTTTCCTTCGTTAGAGCCACAACGTTATAATTTCCAGGAAAAAGTAAAATTCTCCCTGATGTAGCTAAGCCGAAGCACTACGACTCGTTGGGGCTTTAACGAAGGGACATCGCCACTTTTTCCTTATACTACACTTCGATCGTTTTAGCTTTATTATTTGAACTTCTCCCGAAAGGCCTGCTAACCTTCCCAAATACTCATTTCTATTCTTAGTAAGTGAAATTCTCCCTTGTAATGCTTCGTTATGTTTGAAAAAGTAAAAATTCTCCTCGATGTAGCTGAGTCACCATTTGAACAACGTTTGAACTAGTGACGAGGGGACAACGTAGCTTTTTTTAACCGTTGGGGCATCTGTTTTGTTGGGCCTTATTGGATATTTCTGATAAAAATTCTGGTGCCAAAAATCAAACTTGCTAGAGAAGGAAACCCCTTTTGTTCCCTAGGCGTCGCTTCGTAAGTGAGGTGGCACTGTCTTTTCAACTGCCAGAACACTTCCCGAAGTGCCACGTGTTAATTTGAAATGATTATAGGCGGCTGTGAATGTGCGATGGTGGGAAACTCAAAGGATAGGTTTTTAAAGCTTCAAAAGTCTCTTTAAACTTTAAAACCCTTCTCTTCCCTGCATCTTCTTCAAGCTCCCGAATTCCCTAGAGAGATAAAGTTGTGCGAAAACCTCCATTATTGTCCAGTTCTTTACTCACTCTCCTTTCTCTCTCTCATCTGTTGTGCCACCACCCGTGGTTGTGTTTCTCCATCTTCATTCCCAACCCTTCTTTGATCAATCTTTCTTTTTTGCATTTCGTTGTTGTCTGTAATGGCCTCTTCAAGCAACCTGCCACTAGTGCTCCACCTGCCGCCCCTGTTGTCACCGCCTCCTCTGCCGCCTCATTGACTGCTGCTCGTTAATAACAGTTGCGTTTCTACCGCCGGTCCCCATTTTTGGCAAGGGTGATGACTTCGCTGGGTTTTGTAAGAGTTGCGTTTTTAATGCCAAGTATGATCCTATGACGATTGGTGATGAAGATGAAAATGCTGATGACTGGGGCTTTCTACCTCCCTAGGGGACTCTCCGCTTCCGTCTTGAGCGAGGGGACATCCTATGGTCCCTCATCAATTTCGAAGGTCCTAGGGGCTCTCCTGCTCACTTTGCTGGTTGGAACTCCCATTTGCAGAGTTCCCACGCTGATACACTTGCTAATATTAGGCTTCATCGGGCCAAGTGGTTTGGTAAATTCACCCTCTCTAAAAATAATGTTGCCCTTCCCGTTCTGGTATCTCACTAGAACATTACCACTCATACGCTCATCGCTGCGTGGGGCGAATTTACAATAACATTGGAGGACGTATGCAAGCTCCTAAGCCTTGAGGCAACATGCTATGAGCCCTATTCTGATGAAGCCCAGGATGCCCAAGAGACTGCTGACCATTTGGAGTTGGACCGTATATGCCGAAGGTGTATCGGTACTTAAAATAAAGCTACCTTCACTCCTTTTATCAACTATTTCTTCAAGGATCCTTCTAAAGGTAGTTCCTCTGAGGCTGCCCCTAGACAAGGTACATCGCTAGAGCTTCTTACCTATATCCTTATCATTCTTTCTCGCTTATTTTTAACGGGAAAACCCAACGACCAACCTCGGAGGGATCTCATCAACATATCCCTCCGTGTGGCTTGGGGTATCAATCTCCCTCTGGTTGGAATCGCCTTGGGATCCCTCTATACATGGCTTGATAAAGTCCTTTTTGACAAGGAGCAATCTATGGGTCGTTATAACCTAGCCAATTTTGCGCATCCTCCTAACGGGCTTCCTTTATGTGTGCAGCCAAGACTAACCGTCCTCCTTCGGGGGAAATAATCCTGCCCCCTCACTCCTTTGTTTACCACAACAGGCAGAGCCAAAAGGAGCTGACCTCTTTTGTCGATGACTTTTCAAGTTTTGTAATAAGGACCTATGATGAGGATATTTTCCTCTATACTTGTGATTTTTTCAAATATGGGGAAAGAGCGGTCCAGCCAACCACTATAGACCTAATTATTGAAGACCCCTCACTGGCCGTTGTGCTTCTATTTTCACCAGGATACTTGCCCTCATACACCGAGTGGGGATACACCAGCGAGCACTATAATCCCAACCGATGCAGCAGTTAGTTTGGCTTTGATTAAGGGGGCCCTCGCCCGGTATTTCAATTTTCTAACCCCAAGGTGTCCTTTGGCGAGGCATGTTCTCTATTCTCTTCAACTGCCGCGTGGGGAGTGAGTTCCACACTGGCTGGGCGAGTCACCATTCCCAGCATTACCAGGTAAGGGGACGTGACCCCTCTATTTGCAACAAATTACTAGCCGAGGTAACTGGCCCAAATTGTTGAATTCATCAAGGGGGATCTCGTGTATCCTCCAATTCTTTCGTTTTTTGCCCTGGAGTTGAGGTTGAAGGGAAATTCAGTTCTCGGGGTTGAGTTCCCTCTAAGACAGACCCCCAAAGAACCTCCCACTGAACGTCCTCCATACTTCCCCATGATCCCAGTTTCTACGCCCAAACCCAAGGCCGCTGCAACCCCCAAACCATCTGCCCCCTTGGCCAAAGCTGCCACAAGCGAAGGGCCTTTTGAGCCACCTGCCAAGAAGGCCAAGAAGTCAAAGTCCTCAAAGTCCTCAAAGTCCAAACCCCAGGTTCAAGCACAAACTCCCTTGGACGCATTTATTATTGCCTCTGTTCCCCCTCCCATGTATCCAGAGATGGCTGAAGAGCTGATGAGGCAGGTGCAAGCTGAAGTCGACAGAATACATGCTGAGTTTCAACAGCGCGCTATCGTCGTTCCTCCTCCGGGTGCATTTCCCATGATCATTATTGATCCCACGGAGCCAGCGGAAAAAAGGAGAAGAAGGACGAGGGTACCTGAAACTAGTGATGCAGCGAGCTCTAGGAAGAAAATGCTGGGTACCAAGACCCAGAAGAGACAAACACTCGAGAAACCTCCATCACCAGTTCCCTCTGCTGCTGCCTCCTCACCGCCTTCACCAGTAATTGTACTTTCTCGTTCTCCCTCTGGATCTGAGGTATGTGTGCATTATTTATTTTGTTTTATTCCCCTTCTCCTAAGGTGTGTTGCATCTGCTCATTTCTTAATAAAAAATGTTTTGGTGCAGGGAGTTGAAGAAGAAAGGCCCTGTCCCCCAGCCCCCCGTTAATCCTCTTCGTGGCGGAGCATTACGGTGTTTCTCCAGCAGACACTACTCTTCCCCATTCCCCCTTGATAAGTTTGACTTACTCTCATTGTTCGTCCTCTCAACGGGCCAAAGAAACTGCGATGGAGGCTGCCACCGTTGAGTCTGCTGAAGTGCCTAGGCAACCAGAGGGAACTATTGCTGCCTCCTCTGAGTTACCATCGGAGCAAGAGGTGTCTCTGCCCCTTGTCGTGGTCGAGGAAAGTGCCCCGCAGGTAAATTTCTTTCCAAGTCATACATCTTTTATTTGTTCCCTTATTTTGTTTATCATCTCTAATATGCTGGGCCATTTTAGGTGGAAGTGGCGTCACTGATAGCTAATATTCTCCTTCCGCCTATATTAATAAGACCCCTTACTGCGGTTCCTCTTTTTGGTGCCATAACGGGGGTAAGTTAGATGCATTTCTACCTCTTATTCTTTTTTGTTTGATCATTGTGCCTAACACTTGTTTTACATTTACAACTTTCTCCAAGTCTCTCTCCATCCTTTGCCTTGAGTGGCCTTTTTCTTCCCCAGGCCCAGGTTGGTTTTGTTGCTCCCGTTGGGACATCTCTTGAGGATTCAGCGTCTCCTTCCGATGATGCGGTCGTGATGGCTTTAGTACCTTATGTTGGTGAGGGAGGTTTGCCTACCTATGAAGCTTCTTCAGCCGAGGGCCCTGTTGAAGCTGCTGAGGCAATGAGCCCGCCTCCGACGACTTCTATCATGAGGGCCCCCGTGGTAACTCCCATTCTCGCTCCTACTACTGCTGACGTATTTTACTAACTTCTCTGTATTTCTCAGTTCCTTGAACTTCACCTATGTAGGTGACTTAACAACGAAAACACTTGTTAAGGTTTTCTCGAAAACTCCATCTATATCGATGACTTAATAACGAAAACACTTGTTAATATTTTTTCAAAAAAACTCCACCTATATCGGTGACTTAACAACGAAAATGCTTGTTAAGATTTTTCCAAAAACTCCACCTATATTGGTGACTTAACAATGAAAGCACTTGTTAAGATTTTCCCAAAAACTCCACCTATATCGGTGACTTAACAACGAAAACACTTGTTAAGATTTTCTCGAAAACTCCACCTATATCAGTGACTTAACAACGAAAACACTTGTTAATATTTTTTTCAAAAATTCCACCTATATTGGTGAATTAACAACGAAAACACTTGTTAAGATTTTTTTTCAAAAATTCCACCTATATTGGTGACTTAACAACGAAAACACTTGTTAAGATTTTCCTTTTGTTTCCTCTAACTGTTTTCAGGTTGCTCGGGAGGATTCTCCACCAGTTCCTTTGCATATTGCCTTGCCACATCGTGAACCTGTCTCCTCTGAAGAATCTAGTCATAATGATCAAAGTTCCATGATAGGTGCTGCCGCGGAGAGCAAATCTGGGTGCGAGCTTCCTCTGCCCGACTTGTCTCCTCACGCCTTCTGCCTGATGGTACTCCAACGTTCTCCCTAAATGCCTGCCAACCACCGTTTGGAAATTGAGAAACTTGTGAGCTATCATCCTGAAACCTTCACGATGGACTATCTACGTTCAAACATCTCAGTTATGAGCTATAGGCTTCAAGGCATGGACATCTTCGTTGTTGAAATCGCCAATACTCCAACTGCAAACGTTACCAGAACCCTCCTCAACCAGTTCTTAGGTTATTAGAGGGAGTTGGGTCGTGACGGGTTCCGTTTTAACTGGCTCATCGCGCATTTGAAGACTTTGAAGAGCCAGCGGTTGGACAGCCAGAGGGAGCTCTTGCAAAAACATCAGGAGGATCAGCGGGCTGAGGATGCTAAGTTGGCCAAGCTAGCACCTCTTCTTGAAACCATTGACAAAGAGGTGAGGGACCTCGAAGAAGCTCTATGCGTGGCGAAGTAGAAATGAGAGAAACTCTTGATTGAGGGTACATAGGCGCATACAAGGTTGGAGGTCTCTATTAACGCTCAACGGTCTTGCCAAGCAGCTTCTTCGGGCCTTCCTAGAGATTTTTTCTCTTCTCCGAATCTGTATTTTCTCCTGGGCCAATGAGTTTTTGTATATGTATATTTTTTCTTCTTCTCATGTAATTCTTGGGTGATAGCTCCCCATTTTGTAATGCCCCAAAGTTTATGAATGAAAAGGATATTTATTTTCTTATGCCATTTCTTTGTGTTACAACTTACTGCATAGATTGTGAAGTGTGAAGTTCTATAATTCTTTCATCTCTTCTTGAGCCATAATAAAAAGAACTTGCACACTCATCATAATAAAAACAAAGAACTTGTATATTCATAACAACCAACAACATCAATGGTCAAACATAACTACCTACACATGACAAAATTTCAACCATTTATTATTAATCTTGAATGGTTTGCCTTCTTCCATCTTAGAGATTAAGAAATAACCTGAGTCATGAGCCTCTTTTACAATAAAGGGCCCTTCCCAATTTTTTGCAAACTTGGGAAGAGGAAGCCCCCTAATGTGTTTCACTACCACTTTCAATACGAGGTCTCTATCCACGAACTTCCTTGGTATCACTAAGTTATCATACGCCCTGGAGAGTTGCTTCGTATACATTTGAAAGTGCTGCATTGTCTCTGTATTCATCCAATGTTTCCAACTTCACATGTCTACTCTGAGGGAGCATGCTACTTCGTAAGGCATATCGAGCAGAGGGAACTTCTAACTCTACTGGGAGAATCTCCTCGGCCCCATAGACAAGAGAGAACGGTGTATACCCTGTGGGCTTCCTTTTAGTCGTTCGATAGGCCCATAAAATAGCAGGTATCTTATCATCCCATGATCCTGGGAAATCTTCCATCGTTTTAGGCAAGATATTGACCAAAGTTTTATTAGTTGCTTCGGCTTACCCATTTCCCTTTAGGTATGCCACCGTCAAAGTGTGATGGATAACGGAGTATTTTTCTATGAGCATCGTTACTTTTGAATTGACGAAAGGGGTTCCATTGTCCGAAAGGATAACCTTTGGGATCCCAAAATGACAAATGATGTATTCTCTGATGAAGTTGCTCACCACTTCCATTTTTTCCCTTTTAGTGGTATCGCCTCAGCCTAATTTGTGAAGCACTCCGTTGCTACCAGTATCCATATCTTCCCCCTCGAGGAAGGGTGTATTTCCCCTACCAGGTCGAACGCCCAAGTGTGAAAAGGATAAGGCGTTGCCAGGGAGCGTAAGTCCACTGACGGGGCATGGATCATATTTCCCTGAAGTTGGCAAGCCTTGCACTTTAGAACGAACTCAGCTGAATCCTTCTCCATCGTTGGCTAATAGTATCCCAAAGTCATTAAATGGTCCTATAAATTGGCCCCTCCTATGTGAGCTGGATTGTGCGTCTGCTTAAGGACCTCCGCTGCCTCTTCTCTTGTGATATAATGAAAAGGCCTGTTGAAGTATCCCCTTCGATAAAGCTTCCCCTCTTGAATGTAGAATCTCGGGGCCCTTCGTCGAAGCCCTATCATATAAATTTTCTCCGTCGGGATAACTCCATCTTTAATGAAATCAATATAGGGTTGTATCTAGTCAAGTTTAGCCTCCACGAATTGACATTCAACTACTTCGAAGAATAACTGGCATTTGTGGCACTTCCGTTGTAACTCTGTCGCATCTTGTTTCATCTTAGGCAAAAAATACCCCTCTCTTTTCATTCTTCGGTAAAGGGGTATCTCAGTTGTTTCGGAGTGCACTTCGTGCATTTCCTTCTATCTTTGCTCTACCTCTTTTGTATCGATGCATCTCGATAACTATCCTCCTATGTTTTTGAAGTAAAGGTTTCCCTGGTTCGTAAAGTACTGGGCCAATTCTCTGAGCCCCATCGTTCCTTCACCAGCCTTCAGTTGCCTCTTAATCTCTCCCCTTCAATCACCATCCCCTTCCATTGGTAGAATTGACTGTACCATCGAAGGAGCTGTTCTTTGTTGGATCACGATGGTAGTTGTATCGCTCCTTATGATCATCTTCTGGACAATGGTGGCATATGCGTCTGGGTGGCGGTTCATCGTTCTGGGTTGCCTCTTTATCTTGGTCTGATGGAACTCGCCGAGTATCCTCTCAATGATTGTACTGTAGGGTGCCAGGCTCATGTGCTTTAACGCGTATTCTTTATTCACTTGCTAAACCACCAAGTTTGAATCCCCCTTGATGCAAAGTGAACGGATCCCCCTTCAAAGAGCCTCTAGCAATCCTAACACCAATGCTTCCTATTCTGCCTCGTTGTTAGAGCAAGGGAAATTTAACTTGTAAGAAAGGAAAATCTCCTCCATTCCTTTCGAAAGAATAACCCCTGCTCCTCCTTTTTTTTTTCTGTCGATGACCCATCGAACTACATGGTCCATTCCTTGTCCATTGCGTCTAGATGGTTGGCCTGCAAATCATCTCCTGGAGTATCTTCTTTGGGTGGCTCGAATGTTACTGAGGGGAAAATAGCCAACAGATCAGCGTATGCCTGGCTTTTAATTGCGCGAGACACCACGCACTTTAAGTCATATTCAGATAGGATGAGGAACCACCTAGATGCCCTACCAATCAAAATCGTTCTTGCTAGCAAATACTTAATATGATCACATCTAGTTACAATATGAATTGTAAAAGACAACATATAATGCTTAAGTTTTTGTGATATTAAGACTAAGGCTAAATAATTCCTTTCTAAGCTACTGTATCTGACTTCTGGTCCATGGATGATCCTGCTGAGGTAATAGACTAGTCGTTCTTTCCCGTCGATTTCTTATGCCAGCAAAGCTCCCATAGACCTCGTAGTGGATGTGAGGTACAACTGTAATGGTATTCCTGCCTTTGGGGGAACCATGATCTGTGGTGAAATGAGCAGTTTCTTCAGCCCATCCAGAGACTCCTAGTGAACCTCCTCCCACTTGAACTTCATGTTTTTTCACAACAGATGCATCAACGGATGTGTTATTTCAACCAATCCAAGCACAAATCTCCTAAGGTAGGAGACTTTGCCGAGGAAACTCTTCAGCTCCTTCGCCGTTCTCGAACATGGCATTTCCAAAATCGCTCGCTGTTTGTCCTGATCCATTTGCACCCCTTGTCTATCAACCACAAAGCCTAGGAATTTCACACTTGTCACTCCAAAGACACACTTCAGTGGGTTCAATCTCAATTTAAACTTCTTGCAATGAGAAAACACCTTCCTCAAATCACTCAGATGGGACTCCTCCTTCCTCGACTTGATGACCAAATCATCCACATAAAATTCCACAAATTTGTGAAAGAAGTCATGGAAAATGGCCATCATATTCTTTAGTAAGTCGCCCCAGCATTCTTGAGTCCAAATGGCATCACCCTGTACATGAAGTTACCCAACGAGGTTCTGAATGTTGTCTTCTCTGCATCTGAGGGGTCCATCTTGATCTGGTTGTACCCTACATACCCATCCATGAAGCTGTACATCTCATGATAAACTTTTGCATCTATTAGGCTATCGATGGAGGGCAGAGGGAACTCGTCTTTGGGGCAGGCTCTATTCAAATCTCTGAAGTCCACGCATATCCTAATTTAATTTTTGTCTTTCTTCCCCACTTGGACAATACTGGATAACCAGAGTGGGTGATGTATCAGTGTGATGAACCCTGCCGTTAGTAAGCATTGAACCTCTTCCTTGATCTTCAAATCTAGCTCAGGCTTGTACGTTCTCGTCGCCTGCTTCACTAGAATGGAAGAAGGCATTACATTCAACTTGTGGCATCTTACTTCCTTGTCCAGCCCCTCCATTTCTATGTATTTCCACGTGAAGACATCTATAAACTCCCAGATCAACTCAACCAAGGCATATCGTTTCTCTTTACTGAGATCCTTCGAGATGAAGATGGGCCTTGGATCTTCCCCTTCTTTTGCTAGATTCAACTGCTCCAGTTCTTGTGCCTGCGATTTCGGTCAGTAAGTCATGCACTCTGGTTCCTCGGTGACTTCCTCCACCAATTCCTGTATACTGGAGTTATCTATCACCATACATTATCCCAGTTGATCCACCAGAAAGCATTCATATATCGGGTCAACCTCACCATCAGCTTCCTCGGTCGCCCACTCATGCCGTTATAATCGATACACCACCTTCCCTTCCTCGGTAATGACCTTCTTGCATTATCTGCTGGTAGTGGTGACTACCTTCCTCTTCTTCTCTCTATAAGCCTCGGCTACTCTTTCTCCTGAGAACCGGCTTAGCACGCTTTGTTATTGGACCTCATGCTCTATCAGATCTATTCTGGGCCTCATTCTATCTTTGAGCTGCTTCGAGATGCCTTGGGGCCGTGGGACCACTTGGTGAGTTTCTTCGGTAATTTCCCTTGTCCTTCTCGCAACCACCTTCTTCTGCTCGTTTAAGGGCCCCATCCTTTCTCTGATCGAGGGAACCCATGATCCCTCCATTCTTCTTGTTAAGACCCTGATATCTTCCTCTAACTTTGTGTAAAATGCTGCGTCCACCAGGTGAGCTTCCTCAACAGCAAAGGGCCTCTTTATAGCCCTAATCGTCACCTCTGTCCCCTTGACATTATCTTTAGCACATTGGTGGTATGTTAAGGGAACAAACCCTTGGTTGTGCATCCACGCTCTCCCTATCAGCATATGGTAGGAAGTTGCACTCTCTATCACGTGGAGCTTGATATGGGAACTCAGATTTCCCATCACAATCTTGATATTAACGTACCCAATGGATTTGGACGAATGATTATCATACCCTGAAATTACCAAAGGCATGGGTACCAACCTTTCTTCTGGAATAGTAGCTGCGTGGAAAGAGTTGATTGGCATGATATTGATGGAATCTCCCCCATCCATAAGAGTTCTTGCGAAGGTAACCCCGTTGACACTAGCAGTCACATATAATGGACTGTTGTGAGGGAACCTTACAGCCCTGTCTGCATCGCTGAAGGTTACCTCTGACATAAACCTTCTCACCAACCTGGCCATTGGTCCCTTCCAACTCAGCGAAGGAACTGCGTTCTTCCTCGCAATATCATGTATTTCCTGGGTTATTTCCAACCTACTTTCCTTCGGTACCCCTACTAGGTCGAAGAACCAGGTGAACTTCGGGGATTTCAAAACTGCACAGTATTCTAGAACTGGGTCTACTTCCTCATCTTCAACACCATACACCTCCTCCACATCCTTGGCACTTGGTTCATTATAAGACAATACAATGTTATTCATTCCCCTCATACAATCTTCCAGAGCCTCTTCGTACTCTTCTTGCTTCGTTGTCGACTCTTTTTCCCCTCTCTCGGCCTCTTCATCATAGGACACCATGAGATTAGCCCCATGTGATAGCAAGGGGTTGTTGTTGACGGTCTTTGGAGGGATTTATAATGTTCCTGCCTTCACGTACTTGTCGATGATTCTTCTCAGTGTAAAATATCTCTCAGTTGGATGCCGGATCCTTCGATGAACCTGGCAATACTTTGGATTCGCCTTCATTGTCGCATCAGGCTCCCCGTCGGGAACGTCCTTTGGCTCATAGACAGTTCCCCTTTGGACCATCGCATCGTAACAACTGACAGCTTCCTCCACTTTACAAGGCAGTGGTCGTGGGTCCTCCCTGTCTCTTTCAAACTTCCTCTTATTGTCCTTCTTCAGTGCTTTGCCCCTATCTCCCCCTTCGGTGTACCCTACCCGTAGGGGTTGAGACCTCCCCTTCGCGGGTTGCATCGGCTGCCTAAACACCATGGGCACCACCACCAGATTGGTCCGCACCACCAAAGAGATATTTCTCGCTTCTTTTAAGAACGCCGAGAAAGTCCCCTCGTGCGTCTCGTTGATAAGATGGCAGATGTACTCAGGAAGCAGCCCCTCAGCGCAGATCTGTAACAACTTTGATTCTTTCGCCTCCTCCCTCACGTCGAGGGATCTTTCCTTAAACTTTCGAACATAGGCCACCACTTCTTCCCCAGGTCGTTGCTTCTCCTTACCCAGTTGGGTCAAAGTAAACTCATCCTCTACCAGAAAGAAATTCTGGACAAATAACACATGCATCTCTTCCCATGTAGAAATGCTGTTGGGAGCCAAATGGTAATACCAAGTATAAGATTTATCGGTCAAGGACTTAGAAAACTCCCTCAACCTAATCCTTTTATTATTACAATGTGACCCCAAATGTTCAACAAATCCCTTAATATGCTCCTTCGGGTTCCCACCCTTTCCTGTGTATTTTTCAAAAATAAGAGGAATATAGTCCTTTTGATAGGGCTCATCGTTGTATTCCTGAGGATAAAGTGTTCGAAAGTCATCATAAACGGAATCTACCTCGCCAGCAGATTGCGAGGAAGCTTGCATGAACTTCAATATCTCTTTCTGCATCTCTTTTCTCATTTCCTCCATGGGTGATGCTACTGGGGCAACAACCAATGGAACCATGGGCTGGTTGCCCGTTGCAGCTGGCACAAACGTCACAGCAGGGGCTGTTGAAACTCCTAAGGTTCCCACTACTAGATTCACAACAGAGGGTATGCTTGTTGGGACCGTTCCCGCAACACCTGCACCTGGTGGGGCCGTTGGAGCTACTCCTGGTGTTACGAAGGCATTCGCCTCCAATCCTCCCCGCATAGTTGAAGCTACTGGAGTTTGCAAAAACTCATAAAACTTGCTCATGAGGAGTGCCACCTGAGTGGGTACCAACCCCGCACTCATGGAAGCTTGTGTCACCCTCGGAACGCCTGACGTCACTGGAACCGGAGTTACCTATTTTCGAGGAGCCCCATCCCTTAGGGCCTATAGTTCTCTCGTGGCCTGTTCTTCATTATGTTGGATGTCATCAAAGTTGAGCCTTCGATTAGCATTATCTTGCGCCATACTCCCTACTTAGAAGAATGCCTCACCATCAGAGTCGCTAAATGTAAGAGGGTACTCTAGCTTATACATGGAGGCGTAACCCCTTTGAAGTATGGTGATGATAAGTTAATTAGCCAAAACCTTGGATTAGTGATAGAACATACAAACACAAATTTAATGAAGATAAGACTCAGTTTAAACTAAAAAATCTCTCGTGTATAACTCAGGAAAGTAGTAAAGAAACTTAGAAGTAACTTAGCTAGAAGGAGAGAGACGTAAGCACCCTAGATACACCTTGGTAGGCAGACAAACCCACCAAAAAACACTCTCAAGGATCTCTGTCACGTATTAAAAGATTTGTAATAAATGACAATGGCGGGGGAATAAGACCTCTTGTTTGTAATAACTCTCTCTCTCTCTTATGTGTATTATCTCTAGCAATTACTTATTAAACTCTCAAAAGATCCCCCCCTCCTCAGGGGTGGTTGGGGTCCTTAAATAGCCCCCCACACCATCCCCGAGGCAACTCAGTCATTAAAGACTATGAAAGACATCCCTCAAGCTTTATGTCACAACACTAAATGCATGATGCACCAGTTGCCTCCACCTCATAAATATTAAATGCCAAGACATGCCTTTTGCCTAACCACTGTGTGTCAGGGGACTGTTGTCGCAGAGATGGCTCACCAATTGCCTGACAGTCCTAAATACCACGGTGGTTTACTCAAGTGCAAGTCTGACATTGTTTAGCTAGCGAGTGACATCACCTACATTAGATGTGACATTAAGTAGAGGGATGTTTGGTTCACCACTCAACGCCCGATGGAACTCCAGGATGCTTCACCCGAGGTTCCATGGTCAGGATCCTTCAGTGTTTTACCAGGTGTATCTAAGATGTTCGAGACAAGACCCAACGGTGCCTCACTTCTCAATCCCCCGAACAAGGTACCTCTAAAGTTCCCATGGTGAGGTCATTCGGTAGAGCATGAAAGCTCTCCCAAGCCCTGCCAAGCCTGGTCTCTCGCGAGTACCGTTTGACCTCACACAAACTCATTATTATTCTCGTTACATCATTACAATAGTAATAGCTTATAATCAATATAAACAAAGATACAATATGATTAATACAACAAGCTAAAATACAAGTTATCACGATGAGCTGCCTCGCTTGAGCTGCCATGGTGCCTTAATCCCTAAAACATTGTTGCTAATGTGGAATTATTTCTAATCTTCGAAATTACCTTCAAGCCCCCTCTACACTTGTAATAGGGGTTTGCCATATAAACCCTTTCTTCGAATTCCAAGTTATTGACATCCCAGCTTGTTTCAATCTGTTGCTAGGACGACCTTGGCTTTACAGTATCAAGGGCGTGTCTTCCTCACTCCATCAGAAATTAAAGTTCTTCGTCGACAGACGAGTCATTACCATCTGGGGCGATGATTACAATGCCGAGGGTGCAAGTACCAGCAGTCCGATCTTTAAGATACAACACGGGTCAAATGATATACTCCTATCAGGATTCCGAGTTGAACCACTTCTACTCCTGGCAGGGGACGACTTCAAAGAAAGGGTTTGTCCATAATATGACCCTCATGGAAATGTCAATGTGATTTAGATATTCAGAAATATGCACTTCATGCCCGGACTGAATTTAGGACAAAGACAATAAGGGATACTCGAGCCAATTGAACAGAAGAAGGCTTTCCCTCCTTGTGGTTTGGGTTATCAACCGTCAGAACAAGAGCTCAGAATGATTCGCCAGTCTCGACTAAAGAGAAGACTAGACCACGTCCATACTATCCCAGGTGACTCCTTGAACGGACGATTCATAAAAGAGGGTGAAGGCTTCCCCTTTTGTGGCTTTCCAGAACCATGGTATAACCATACAGATAAGAAGGTGAAGCCTGGAGTGGAGATCTTCTTTCAGGATAGCTACCCATGGGCCGAGAGTTCACAACACCATAAACAACTGCTCATCAAAGATACTGTAGAGATTGAGAAAAGTGACTCCAAAGATTCCTTCAATTTATAGACACTGGGGCTAACACTCTGCATGGTCCACTCAGGCACTACATCACTGGATCCACCCCGACTGATTAAAGCTGTTGATACACCTCTCCTTAACTGGCATGCTGCGTCAGTTCTACTTGCTAAAATCCCCCCTAATCCTAATGTTCACCCCATTTCTTCTTTTGTTGTCTATCCTTGTTCAAATATAATCGAGTCCTCCTTTGATGAGGTTCTTAATGATGCTTTTTCTATCAATGAAATAAACGAAGATTTTGAGCATCTTGTTGTGCCTTACATTAACTATTTGGATTCTAATCAAACTTTTGATGACAATGATTTTGGAAATGAATAATTCTTAACTGATATAAATAAGGTTAATAATAAACAACATAACCGCGTTCAAGTTAATGAAGAAGAGACTATTGTTATTAACCTCGGTTCTAGTAGCCAACTGCGCGAGATTAGGATAGGGACTACCCTTAACGAGCATGAACGTGCACAACTCGAAGAATTTCTAAAGGAATTCGTGGATGTCTTCGCATGGTCCTATGATGATATGCCCGACATTGATCCTGAAATAGCTCAGCACGAGATTCCCACTCTCTCAGATTATAAGTCAATTAAACAAAAGTTGAGAAAGCTCCGCACCGAATGGTCGCTCAAAGTCAAAGAAGAGGTGGTCAAACAGTTGAACGTAGGCTTCATTCGTGTGATCGAATATCCCACGTGGCTTGCCAACATAGTGCCCGTGCCGAAATCAAGAGGAAAAGTTTGAATGTGTGTAGACTATCGGGATTTGAACAAAGCCTCTCCAAAGGATGATTATTCACTACCCAATATCGACATGATTGTGGACAACACAACCAGTCATGCTCTCAAGTCATTCGTCGACGATTTTACCGGATACAACCAAATAAAAATGCACCCAGACCACCAAGAAAAAATTGCATTCATTACCCCATGGGGAACCTTTTGCTACACTGTCATGCCATTTTGTCTCAAGAACTTCGAGGCTACCTACTAGAGGGCCGCCACAACCATCCTGCATGATATGATTCACAAAGAGGTTGAGGTCTATGTGGATGATATGATTATCAAATCCAAGACTAGGGAAGGTTATGTTCCCGCTCTCTGAAATTTCTTCGAACGACTGCGACAGTATCAAATGAGACTCAATTCGCAGAAATGTATCTTCGGCATTACAAAGGGAAAACTCTTGGGATTCATGGTCAGTGAGAAAGGGATAGAGGCAGATCCGGCCATGCTGAAAGCCATACTTGAGATGCCACCTCCCCGAATAGAGAAAGAAGTTAGAGGTTTCCTTGGGAAATTACAGTACATCAGCCGGTTCATCAGCCAGTTAACCTCCATCTGCGAGCCAATCTTCAAATTCCTCTGAAAAGATTCAACCAAGACTTGGAACGAGGCATGCCAAGAAGCTTTTGACCGAATCAAATAATATCTGACCCAATCCCCGGTACTCATGCCACCACAACCTGGTCTCCCCTTGCTCCTGCACCTAACCATAACCGACTTTGCTAGTCCAATACCTTGAAGATTCCCATTAAGAAAGAGCCATCTATTATGCCAGTCGCAAATTGGTCGGGAATGAAGTTAACTACACCACTTTGGAAAAGGCGTGTATCTCACTTGTCTGGATCACCCAAAAGCTGCGGCACTACATGCTCGCCTTCCCTATCAAACTTGTATCCCGAATGAACCCCATCAAATACCGGCTTGATAAACCCAACTTGTCCAGTCAAATGGCCCGATGGTTGATGATCCTAGCCGAGTTTGATATCGTGTACGTCACGCAGAAATCCATGAAAGGAAGATCCATCTCTGACTACCTCGCTGATTACCCCATAGAAGAAGTTGATGTTTGGATCTCCGAGTTCCTAGATGAAAACATCATTTGCACTGCACAAGACAACCTTCGATGTCAAATGTTATTTGACGGCATCGCCAACAAAAAAGGAGATGGCATTGGGATACTTCGGATCGTCCCTGATGACTCCCACACTCCCATCACCATCAAGTTGGATTTCCCTGGCACCAATAACATGACTGAATACGAGGCATGCATAGTCGGCCTCAAAGTTTCTCTCAAGAAAGGTATTCGATGCCTGGATGTCTACGGGGATTCCGCCCTCATCATCGGCCAAGTGCTCAGAAAGTGGAAAGTCAATGATGAGAAACTCCAACCCTTTCGTGCCCACTTAGAAGAACTAGCCTCTAAATTCTAAGATATCACCTTCCATTACCTACCTCGAGTAAAAAATAACCTAGACGATTCCCTTCCTACCTTAGCCTCCATGGTCGACATGCTCGAAGGAATAACTACGACCCCCTTCCTAGTTCAAAAGCAAGACAAACCAACCCACTATTACCACATTGAGCTCGTCACCACAGAAGATCTCGAGCTAGCCAATTATTGGTACTATGATATCTGGAACCTCATCAAGTATGGTAGGTAACCTGAGGGTTCCAACAAGAAAGATTGAGCAACCCTTTGAATAATTGCCGCCCAGTACATCATCTGTCACAAAGGACTGCTCAAAAGGAACTTCGATGGAACTCATCTGCACTGTATCGCAGGGGCTGACATTGAAAAGATAATGCAGAAGATCCATAGCGAGGAATGTGGACCCCATATGAACGGTCACATACTTACCAAAAAAATCATTCGACAGGGCTACTACTGGACTACCATGACACAAGATTTAACCGCCTATGTCCGGAGATGCCTCAAATTCCAACGGTTCTCTAACCACTAGCATCTGCCTCCGCGCGAATTATACAACATGACCTCTCCCTGTTCATTCTCCACCTGGGGCATCGACATCATAGGGAAGGTTACACCGAAGGATTGCAATGGGCATGAGTTAATTCTAGTTACCATTGATTACTTCACCAAATGGGTCGAAGCTAAGTCATACGCAGTACTGAACGCCAAGAAAGTGGCCAAATTCGTTAAGAAAAATACCATCTGCTGGTATGGGGTCCCGCACGAGCTAGTATCAGATAACGGCTTGCATTTCGAGGCATAAGTCACAGAGGTGGTCAACGAGTATGGGATTTAGAGATATAAATATTCTCCCTACCGACCTCAGACCAACAGTGCAATTAAAGCCGCCAACAAGAACCTCATAGCCAGCAGCAGCAAAATGATCGAAGTTGTTGGGATTGGGCCGATCGGATCCCGTATGCCCTATGGGGATACCGAACCTCAATTTGAACCTCTACTGGGGCTACCCCTTACTCTCTAGTCTACGACATGGAAGCAGTCCTACCAGTGGAGCTGGAAATACCCCCATTACGCATCATACTTGAAAGTAAGGTCAGAGAAGAAGACTGGTGCCAAAGACGTATTGATGAGCTGTCCCTCCTAGACGAAAGGAGATTAAAAGAACTATACCACATACAAGGGTACCATCATCGAATAACACGTTCATTCAACAAGAGGGTCAAGGACCGCGGTGTCCGAGAAGGGGACCTAGCCCTCAAAGAAATCATAGAACCCATCTGGGAGCCCAGAGGGAAATTCAAACCTAATTGGAGCGGCCCCTACATTGTCAAGAAGATCTTTTACGGAGGTGACGCCATGCTCACCGACTTAGATGGGGAAGAGATGGATCGTCCAGTCAACCTGGACTATCTCAAGAAGTTGTCCGAAATCTTGACGCGTTACGACTCTTCTTATCTCTCTTCTATTCTGGAAAAAAAATCTCTTCATTTCTCCTTGCTCAGAACTACATGGGCCTGATCCTCTGCAAAAAACCATTTTCAAACAAAATTAAAACTCTTCAAAAACCCTAGAGGTACGTAGGCAACTCATACACCTTACATGATCACGGCTCTTTCTTTTTCACAAAATACTATTCTTTTCTTATCTCCGAGAACGACACTCCATTCTAACATATATTTGAACAAAAGGATTATGTATGCCTTAACGATCGGTATAGATAATTCAAACATTACAAAATTCATCAAAAGGCACAGTTGGATGATCAGAAACTTTTTTATTTCACTAATAAGATATTACGATACAAATTACATAAGAAAAGGAACGGATAACTCCCTTTCCCCTTACCTTCCTAAAAAGACAAAATAAAATCCCCACTTTTATCCCCCATTACACAATAAACTCTCCAGGAGTCCTATCCACAGCTACCAGAGAAACTTGCTCCGTCATCATCATCTACATCATGGGGTCCCCAAGTTTCCCCTGCCTAAACAGAGTGTCGCAGACACTCCATGGACCGATAAGCTCGAACCAGCTTCGAATTAACCACAACACCACCCTCCATGGTGTCAAAAGAAACAAACCACCTTTTTCCACTCTCCACTGCCAACATCTTGCCAACTACTCTCCTCCACAACCATTTTATATAATCCCTAGGGATATACCAAACTCTCCCAACAGAGTAAGAGGGACGGGTCGACGGATGTCGACTCTCCCACAAAGAGCCAAGCCGCAGGCGCAGACGCTCGGTCAAATCCTTTACCGGAAAGAAATATAGTGTCTGAGGTGGCACGACATGTGCCCAGCCAAATTGGCGCAGAAGCCACCAAGGGAAATAAAAAGAGGTCTGTTTGAGACCAACCAGTCACACGTACGGGTATTCTCCTAGCTCCAAAATAGGCAGCAGCTATCCCCACCAAGGCACTGACTAGTACAGATTTCGAGCCCCATTATCCACAAGACAATTCTCCCAGCTCTCAATATCCAGGCCAACGCTGAAAAAGTGATGCGAAAAGAAGTTGGGTGCAGCCGACAAAGGATATTCTGAAAGAGTCACCAGGCGAAGTCTTTCAGACAACCACATGAACATCATCATGGGGCTACCCCGTAGGAAGTCAGAACGACCTTATCGCCAGGCATCCAGACCGTTCAGGTTCTTCGCCAGTATCATCGTCATAGGATTGCGATGGTATGACATCCATGAAGTAATGGCTGTAAGTTGTGGGTCCACCAGTAGTTCCCTAGTCACCAGCAACAATTTTGAAACTAGGCCCAGAGCAACGACTCCAACATCACCTACTTCTCGCAAATGCACAGACTATAATATCGCTAGGAGGGAGATCATTCCTCCAGCAACCAGTGATTTAGTAGCCGAAGGCGAAATGCAAAGAAGCCCAACCAACATATCCCTGGGAGAACGGGAAAATTCGAGTAAAGTCGCAGCAACACTGGGATTTATCCCCAGCATGGCAGAAAATTCCTCGTAGGTAGGACAAACTTCATCCAACCCAAAGCGGAATACATGGTCTTCGGGGTACCAAAATTGTACCGCCGCCATCAACATGTTCTACTCAATGGACCGATTGCACCACAAAGAGACTCGACGCAGGTTGAAAGCATCATAGTCGACATTATAAGAGCACATCGCTTCCCAGGCTTCGAGGTAGTTAGCAAAATCATTGATACCAGGGAGAGACATCTTGCAAGACTAAGAGATAGTAGGCAAGTAAGTAGGAATGTGAAGGTGTGATGAAAACAGTCCACCCTTACCCCCTTTTTATACTTGAGAACCCTCACAAAAGACATAATCCCTGCAGAAATCGGAGGGAATCCTACCCACAAAGTACCAAAAAGGATGAAGAGGGCACTAATCAAAAGCTTTGAATTGATGGGACTGGACTTGATTGCCGATAGGCAGGGCAAGGAGCTTGTCGATCGACACCCCCTCATTTTTGGAAATTTCCCTTTTTCCTTTTTTATCAAAATCAGAAAAACCCAATAAAAATAAATTGATATTCTTAATAGAATTTCAAAAATCATTTTCCACCCCTATATAATTTCCCATTTTTAAAACTTTCCTTCAAAAAAATCCTAAAAATGTCACTTTTACGATCTCAGCAGCAAGTAAAAAGCGCATGTGCATGCATTCACTCATTCATCATTAACAAAAGATAATAAAAATCTCCATTTGCATTGCATATATATATTCTTTTGTGTTACATCAAATTTTGCAGAAAATAAAAGAAAAGCAAAAAATAACGGGACTCAGCCCGAACCCACATTCTCTCTCACCTACCCTTCACCCCTCTCTCTAAGAGCTTCCACCCCTGTGACGCGCTCTCTTTCCCCTACGGTGAGACGACGCACCACCGCTACCCCAGCCAGAGTCCTCCCCGGATGAAGCAGAAGGCACCAAACAAGAAGGAACCGGGACTACGTCCCGAATATGGGCAGTTGCCGAAGAGATCTAGTTTTTGATGTTCCTCAGCCAAGTGGTCGACACCCGGACTTGCTGCAAAAAGAAGGAAAAATTAGTATAAAAAAAGGATCAAAATAGGAAAGTAACCAAGAAGAGGAAAAGAACAGAAAGGTATATCGCAGGATGAAGAACCTCATTTGTCAAACCCAACTCCTCTGGATCCATCGCATGAGGACGATGCAATATGGGACCATCCCTCCATCAGCCCGTCAAATGTTGTATGAGGGGGTATACAATTGCACAAAGGGAACCTCTGAAGTCGCCTCCGCTGCAGAGGTCGATGGACCACCGCCGCTGTGGGAGGACCCCACCGCCCGACTCGAACTCGCAAGAGGGAAAGGCAAGACATCATATATGTTGGGCGCCATCAACCAGCTCGTCACAAAGTCCATATAGTCATACGATGCGGCCGTATCAGTATACAACAGGTAGTACTCGTCGATCATCACTGCAATCCTCGCATCCTCCGACAACAGTCGCTCCTGCCTCATACACATAGGAGGCTACGTAGGTGGCACCACCACCTCCTCCTCAGTAATCTTTCGAACCACCCGCTCCCCGAGATACCAAGAATGGCCGAACTCATGTGCCAGCAAGCGCCTCATCTGTGCATTCACCCCGGTCGGCCATCCTGAATGGTTGTCCCCTAAGGATAAAAGGTCACCTAAAAATCCTCGACAGACATAAGTTAATATAGAATCATAACATGCCAAAAACCAAGGCTGAAAAGGAAAGAGTCTTACCCTACCACTGGTCAGGCTATTCAAGACCTGACGCACCGCCTCTAGAGAGAGAGATCCCTTCGACTGTCGATTAGCCTTGCGCCATCGATACAATCGGTAGAATTCCCCAATGATATCATCCTTCGAGCGATCAACTGGGTATTGCACCCAATCACCTCATAGAACCACGTCTGCCAAAGATAGGAATTCACAATAAAAAAGAGACGCATAAGGAAAATGCGAATACATGAAAGGAAAATGCGCAAAATTAAAGAATACCTCCAGAAGATACATGGCTCCAGTAAAGTTTACCGGCAGCACCGGCTGAATGCATCCAAAGAAAAATATAGGGTCGCCAAAGTCAGGCTCCCCCAATCATAGAGAGGGATGTTCTAAAACATCCTCAAATAAGGCAAGAACCACAAATGGATGACGTCGCTGCTCGGCACCACCATGAAGCCTCCCAGCACCAGCAAAATGAACAACAGGGCCATCTGCCTCACCTGCAGCCCATCCTCCACATCAACCACCCTACTCAGTTAAACATCCTTCAGCAAGGACAACTGGATAGAATCCCGGGAGAATATCCTCCCTACATCACCGAGCGCCACTCTCACCGCCTCTGGCCTCACCCTCAGAGAGCGATCCACCTCTATCTGCTCCCCATCACAATCCAGCCCCAGCAGTTGCTGCACATCTATGGGAGTCACGGTCATCTCCCCAAAACCAAAATGGAAGGTATGGGTAGTATCCCACCATCTCTCCCCCAAAGCGCATAAGACCGCTGTCGAACGAGGCGTCTCATCCAATGCAGACGCCAACCTCCTAAAACCCACTGAGGATACCACCCAACGCACCACAGGTGGAAGATGCTCCCAGACATCCTTAAGCCCCGTCGTCTCGCGGGCACGCATGTTCTTTAAAGAGATATCAGACCGTCAAAAGAAGAAACCTTGTCAATAATTCTAAAAGGAAGGAAAAAATCACCACAAAGAAAAGAATGCCAAAAGTCAGGTTGCTTATATAACCGCTAGGGCTCACCACCCTCGAAGACCGATGACTCGACGGCTCCCGTAGCAAAGTTCGCTCATCCACAACCGACTCAAATGCATCAAAGGAGTTCTCACTCCCTAAAGCAAGAGGCGCCGTGGTCCTCCACTCCACGTTTGCCCAGTCATCAACAATCAACCATTCCCTATGCGCTGCAGCGCTCACAAAGGCGCCATTTCTTATAGATCGAAATGCTAGAACAATTTGCAGAGGAAAATCGCAGAAGAAAGAAAATAAGAAGCTATGAAAAATGAGGGGAATTCTCCCCCTTTATATAGGATGCCAAGGGTCATTCCGATCGGCATTGACCCCCCACCCACCGATCGACACTGAATCCTTAACTTCTCGAGGCAGTCCAAAAGTCCGTGCCACTGCCGAATGGCACCCTCTGAACCATGCCAACCGGCACCACTCTTGAAATTTCGTACAAAAATTCCCAGAAAATATCAAAAAGCCCTGAAAAATTCTCAGAAAATTCCTAAAAATCCTAGGAAGGATTTAGAACATTTTCACCCTGAAAATTTCACACTCCCTCAAGCGGAACCCCCATTTCCCCGGTGAAACTCTCAAAAACCAAGTAAAACTCCTCCCGGCAATGTCCCCGGAGGATCTCTAAAGATCACCTCCTATCCCCCAAAGGTCTCAAACCTCCCCGAGCAATACGTCCAATACTTGGGCCACTTAATCACTTCCCCAGTGGAATTTACAGCATCAAACTTACCTTTCCTCCACAAAATCCCCAAAATCACAAGGATTTACCCAACAATCGGCTCCCTGACGCCAAACAACATCACGAGGTGATTTCCCCATCGAAACTCCAGAAAGTCATTTTCAATGTCTCCAAGGGACACACTACATTTTCCCCAGCTCATTCTCTATTCCCCAGCGGAACCCAGAATCCCATCTTTATCCTCTCTTAGGTCAGAATTGACCTCGATCTTGGATCGTCACCTTAGTTATGTCAGAATTGACCTTGGTCCTCGATCGTCACCTCTCTTAGGTCAGAATTGACCTCGGTCTTGGATTGTCACCTTAGTTAGGTTAGAATTGACCTCGGTCCTCAGTCATCACCTCTCCTAGGTCAGAATTGATCTCGATCTTGGATTGTCACCTTAGTTAGGTCAGAATTGACCTCAGTACTCGATCGTCATCTCTCTTAGGTCAGAATTGACTCCGGTATTAGATCGTCACCTTAGTTAGGTCAGAATTGACCTCGATCCTCGATCGTCACCTCTCTTAGGTCAGAATTGACCCCGGTCTTGGATCGTCACCTTAGTTAGGTCAGAATTGACCTCGATCCTCGATCGTCACCTCTCTTAGGTCAGAATTAACCTCAATCTTGGATCGTCACCTTAGTTAGGTCAAAATTCACCTCGGTCTTGGATCATCACCATAAGCCTGCAGAATTGGCTTCGACCCCAGAATTGGTCATCTCATCCTTAAGCCCGCAGAATTGGTTATCTCACCTTAAGCATGTAGAATTGGCTTTAACCCGTAGAATTGGTCATCTCTAATTAAGCCCGCAGAATTGGCTTCAGCTCGTTGAATTGGTCATCTCTACTTACGCCCACAGAATTGGCTTCGACCCGCATAATTGGTCATCTCTACTTAAGCTCGCAGAATTGGCTTCAGCCCGCAGAATTGGTCATCTCATCCTTAAGCTCGCAAAATTGGCTTCGACCCGCAGAATTGGTCATCTCACCTTAAGCCCGCAAAATTGGCTTCTACCCGCAGAATTGGTCATCTCTACTTAAGCCCGCAGAATTAGCTTCGACCCGCAGAATTGGTGATCTCATCCTTAAGCCCGTAGAATTGGCTTCGACTGTCAGAATCGGTCACCCGCATCTTCAAGCCCTCAGAATTGGCTTCGATATGCAGAATCGGTCACCATCATCTTCAAGCCCTCAGAATTGGCTTCGATCCACGTAATCGGTCATCCTCAGTACCTTCTCAGGAATTGGCCTAAACCTTTTCTCCAAACCATCCCTTAGGTCCTCAGAATCGACCTCGATCCCCTGAATTGTTCATCCTCACTCTCTTAAGTCCTCAGAATTGACCTCGACCCTGTGAATTGATCATCCTACCTTAAAATCATTATGCGGTGTCTATTCGATGGCTATCGTTTGTTCCAAATTCACCCATCGAGGGGCTCTGTAAACAACCCATTTTGTTACCCCCCCCCACCCTAAACTCTCCCTAGGTCCCTAACACTTCCCCTCATCACTACAATCCCAGGTCATACCCCGAGTATTGGCCTAGAAGCCATCGGGCACTCCCAGGCTTCGTTTGACCAAAAGTCAAAATCTTCAGCTTGACCGAGACTGAATGAATCTTCGAAGGGCACTGAAACCCTTTCCAACGGTCTATCCCAAGCGCGATTCTGATTTACCATGCGGACGAACGACCCATTTTCCCCCAAAATCTGAGTTGGAGACCACCAAGCGCTCCCAGGATCCATTTGACCTAAGTCAACTCTTCAGCTCGATCGTGACTGAATGAATCTTTGAAGGGAACTGAAACCCCTTTCTAACGGTCCATCCCGTGCATGATTCTGACTTACGGTACGGATGAATGATCCATTTTACTCTGAGATGTCACCGAATGCTTCTAGGGCCCGGTTTACCAAAGTCAACTCCCCTAATTGGATCAAACTCACTGGAATATCAAATTACATCTCCTTCCAATGATTCGCCTCATGCTTTCAACGTACCATGCGGATGATCCGTTTGCGTCCGATGATTCCCCATCCAATGGACTGACGAATGCTTCTGAGCCATATTTGACTCAAATTCAACCCTCAAACCTAGGAGCAGTCCAAAGGAATTTCTAAGGTCTCTTAATTACCTTTCCAACGGTCTGCCCCATGCGCAATTATGATCAACGGTTTGCGCTCTATGACCAATTTTCTGAAAAGGCCTGAAAAATACTGCCAAACGGCAGGTTCCAGACCCTACCTATCGGTAGGTGCCGATAGCCAGGACCAGGTCTTTGCCGATCGGCAATGACCTCGGCCTATAAAAAGGAGGCCTGACCTCACTTGCAAGGGGAGCCCAGATCTGATAGATATCACTCTCAAAAGATCGAGAAAACCCCTCTCGAAGTCAGCGTGATTTCCACACCCAAATCCCTTTCCAACCTTCACTTTTCATCATCCTTTTCATCAAACTTGGTGAATTCACTACCCTCCATCATCATCCAAGTCTAAGGGTTGCTCTCCAACATTCAAGATCAAGCTCAACATCTTGAGGAAGGTCCAATTTTCTCAACTCTCTCATCAAATTCACATAAATTCACAATATCTTATTTTATTACTTAGCACTTTTATTATCTCATCTCATACATCCTAATATACTTTTTATTTAGTATTATTTCACATCTCTTATCTTCATATAAATAAAAACCCAAAAAATAAGAAAAAAGAGGGTTTGCTCATAAATTCCAAACGGGAATTCTCATACTTTTCTTACACTTTTCTCACAACTAAAATATTTTTTCTACACACACACACACAAATAAGAGAATCCCCCATTTGGATTTATGGAATAAACCCCACCCCTCGTTTTGCATGCGAACTACGTGGACTTTGATGCCTCTAGAGGCTACTTAGGCGTCTCGGGGTAAAACCCGAGACTCGAGTCCTATTTTTTACTTTTTCTCTCATTTTTATTTTATCTAAACTCCACTCTTATATATATATATATATTTGTTCTTAGTGGCGTATTATTCCGTATGCGTTATCGTTCCATCATAACGGTCAACGTAAGGATAATCCCGTAAATCCTATTTTCTAATATTATTTTTATACCTTCCTACAGATAACTCACCTTATCTCTTCCATGATACAAGTCGAGGATTCCTATCTCCACTATATATACACATGCACACATATCACGGGGAAAATAAAGGAAAATAACAAAAATACATGAGTGACCGAAAGGGCGGAATGGGTGCCTAACACCTTCCCATTTCGTAACTTAGCCTCTGGACCCTTTTTGAACCATTTTTGGTTTCGTATGCATCAGTATGTCTTTGGATGCCGTCCTTCGGGGAGGCTTCCCCTTTTCTTTTGTTTGTTTTGAGTAAAATAGACTGGCGACTCTAATCTCTCTACATTTTTACACCTCACTCCAAATGACGCTGACCGAAGCGCTCCCGAGAGGGACACGCGGGACCTAGGATCCCTCCGTCGTGCGCTCGCTAGGGGTGGCCATAGGCCCGAGGCCCGCCAAGCCCGCCCAACCCGCCCAATAAAAAAATAGGGCTTGGGTAAGGTACATAGGCCCGCAAAGCGGGCTTGGCAAAATTTTATAGGCCCGATTTTTTTTCGGGCGGGCTTGGGCATGAGTTCTTAAGCCCGATGAGGCCCGGCCCGGCCCGAGGCCCGAAATATATATATATATGTGGGGGGGGGGGGACTTCTATAAATATAAAAACGTATACCAAGTCTTTTCATGTAAAGTGAGAAACTTTATATATGGATTTTGTAATATATGGAGTTTAAAACAAATTTTTAATTAAAAAAATTGGTCTTTAAATAAAAAAATAGGTATTTTAATTTTTAAAAAAAATCTTTTAATTAACATAATAGGGCCCGATCGGGCGGGCCTGGGTAAAGAGCTTTCAAATCTGGGCGGGCTTGGGATTACATAATAAAGCCCGATCTAGGCCCGAGCGGGCTTGGGATAACACTTAATTTTTCAACCCCGGCCCGAGCCCGACCGGGCTTGCCCAGGCCCGGCCCACGGCCACCCCTAGCGCTCGCCCATCGCGAGGATCCAGATCGGGGGATGTCCACAAGGACCATGTGTGTAACCGCACGGTTGGCTGTCGCTCGTTTCTTCCGTTTTTGTTTCGCAGTTTTACAGCCTTTCGGTCTTTTTTGTGCAATATTGAATACCCTTGTTTCGCTGTCGTTCGAATCAAGCGGGATCTCATTATTTCCTTCATCGGTATATTGTGAATCGGTGGTTAACATGGAATACTTTGGCAAGTCCTTGAGCACCTCATAGCAGTGGTCGTAATTTAATTTATGACATGCTTTGCGTTGAAAGTTCTCACTAGCTCATTGGAGCTATGTAAAAAAATATTCTCGCATTAGTATTGTAAAATTATGAATTTAATTATAAATACTAAAATAAACGCAAATTAATTATAATTACCCACGTAACCTCTATCGTGCCTCTATCTTTCCTGCTTCCGTAAGCTTGGGACAACTTCACCACATACAACAAACACTCTGTGTTTATTTTTCAAAATTTACCCTAGAATGCATTCTCGGTGCATTTGTAAATAACACCCTCGATTGAGTATATTCATTAGTAATTTTTTCCCACAAGGTTGTACAAAATTAGTTAGTCCCTATAGCACCATCAATTGAATATTTAACGTACGCCACACAAAGCAACACCTCGTCGCGTTGATTGAAATTTGGTAGCCGACTCGAATTTGGCGGAGTACTTTGAGAAAGGGAATCCATAGAACTTATTTGAATTGATGAAAAATTGTGTTGGAATTAAAATACTTGACAAGTGAAAGGATGTTAATTTTAGTGTTGGTGTTAAAGTATTTGGGGAGTGTAATGTATATAGAGAAAAATAAAGTTATTGTTAATAATTATATATCCGTTAGAGATGTTACCGTTACACGTTTATTTTTTTTATTTTTTATTTTTTATTTTTGGAAACTCTTGGGGGGATAACAGTTTTCCACCTACAGGATGAGTGGCTAAGGCCTGCCCGCCCAGTTGTGGGTCCCACCTTCTACACATTGTGTAGAGACAATGTAGATTTGCATCCCCTCTACATTTTCTCTCTCTGGATTGTACACAATATCTTCCCCACTGTGAGGCCAAACAATCTAAATGTAGACATTTAGATTGCCAACTGGAGACGGCCTAAAGTAATTTGGTTCATATAATTACCTTTTATTAAAATGTAATAGAATACCTTATTATATCAATTTTGAAAATACTATACTTACCAAGTATGTATCCAAAGCTTTGTTCATTTTAGTGTTGTACTGCTTAATATTTTTTGCTTTCAAGAAAGATCATTTATTCGCTCAATGCATCGTGTGTATGCCTTAATGTGTCTTTTAACAAACTTGAGTGCGGGTATCAAAACCATTTTTTTGCCTGTAAGGTATGACAATGGATTATTGAAAAAAATAATAATAAAAGATATGTTCTTTTATTGATTATAAAAACAAAATTTATTAAATTATTAGTTCGTTATGTAAAAGACTAGGGGTGTAAAACGGACAGATACAGAGTAGATACCATAGTTTCCATATCCGTATCCACTTATAAAATATATTATCCGTATCCGTATCCGTATACCTATCCGCCCGAATAATAATTATGACTATCCGTATCCCTATCCGCTCGGATTTCTCGAATTTGGATAATATTTGTATCCGTTTTTATTATTTAATAAGGTTACCCAACAATAACAATATAACCACTAAATCAAATTTAATTCTTTAAGTACAAGACATAAAATGTTGGAAATGCGATATCAAAATGTAAAATAAAGTACGAACATAAAATAATACTAACCTTAATGTGCATTTTATTTGGTTGTTTATAATACTCCATTGAGCTCCGCAACCTCATCGTTTCCTTCGATCAAAACTGAAGCATCATATTACCTGAAAATTATATTGAATTAAAATATTAATCAACATCAAGAATTTAAGATAGTAAATATAAAGGGATTTTGAATCTTTTTAGTTCCTTACGGGAGTGCTCCTCTATTTTGTATCATTGTCATACTTAGCATCCATATACACATCTCAAAAATTGCTATTACGTGAGATAAAGTATGATATATCTTTTATTTGAAGATACTCATTCCACCAAAATCATTCCTCCAAAATCAAACAAAACATTGGTTGTTAATTTCTTATTCTGCCTCGCATCTTTATCACCACTAGCAACACTTCGGGGATTCGACCAAATATCTCTGATGGGTGGGTAAAGAATCATGTGTTTAAATAGTATTTTGATTAACTTCAACGGACATTTTAACTGCATAAACATAATGATTATCATTAGCGAATGTATCTATATATAAGCACCTAACAATGAATGAACAGTTTACTAGATTTTAATGCAAATTTAACAATTTATGAATAAATAATATATCTACATAAATAAAAAAAATTAAAAATGATATTGACAATAAATAAACAAACAGGGAATATGAGCATTTTACATATTCACCATAATTTAACAAATTATCCATGTAGATAGTACTTTTAATTCTCCACGGATTTAAATGGAGCACTTTTAATTCTCATGGGCTAAGTGGGATTTCTGGTGCCGTCACTCCTGAAGAGTTCCGACGTATCATGACGTGCACCACGTCAAAAGAAGTGTGGGATGTTTAACAACTTACCCATAAAGGCACGAAGGTGGTCAAAGAGTATAAAATTCAAAATTTAATGACTCAATTTGAAACGATTACCATGCTTGAATCTGAGTGTTTTGATGACTTTATGCACGTTTATCTGATATTGTCAACACTAGTTTCAATCTTGGTGAGCACATTCCTGGTGCAAGAGTGGTTAAAAAGATTTTGAGTTTGTTGCCTCAACGTTTTATCCCAAAAGTGACAATTTTGAATTCCTTAGAAAATTTGAGCAATTAAAAATTGGAAGAGTTGGTATAGGAGATCTCTAGACATATGAAATTGACATGTTCCCCGATACTGTCAAACCTAAGGATAGAGGGATAGCACTTAGAGCCCAGTCTAGGAAGGTAGAGGAAGTTTCTAAGAGAGAGGAGAAAAAAGAGAGAGTTTGTGAGTCCGAGTCTGAGGGCGAGTTTGATTTTGATGATGTGGCCATGCTTGCAAAGAATTTTTTAAAGTTTCTCAAGTTTTTGAAACAAAATTCTTCCAATAAATTTTTTTTGAGAAAAATAAAAAGAAAGTTGAGGCCAAATAGAACGGTGAGAAAGAGGGTGAGAAAGAGAAAGAGTAATAAGGGAGATGTTTTGAGTGTTAAGGTAAGGGGTATAGGGCATTTGAGTGTCCCACTAGGCTAAAGAGAAAGGGCGAGAAGATCACCATGCCAACCACTCTTAGCGATAGTGAGGATGAGGTGACATATTCTGGGGACGAGTCTTCACATGGAATGTGTGTACCACGATGTAGATGACACTAAAAAACTTGTTTACTAAGTTGTTAACAAAAAGTTAAGTTTTAATTAAACTCCGAAATAACTCCTTGATTGAAACTCTTTTCAAAAGAAGTCACATAAGATTTGTGTAAGCAATTTAAGTATGGATGTTAAATTTGGTAGTTGGTTACCTCGGGTTTTAAAATAAAAACCTAAACTAAGTCATTTGTATGAAATCAAGAAGATAAGAGATAAGAACATTCAATAAAATTAACACCGTATTTTAACGTGGTAAAACCCCAGATTAGGGGAAATATCGACGGTGTCCTCTACGACACAAAATAAAAAAATCCACTAAACAGTCACAATACAAGTTACAATACTAAGAATGCAATACAAGATCCTAAACTAAGTTAAGAGATTTATACCTTCACGAGTTACTCCACTCCTAAAGGTCTCTGAATAGCTTTGATCTCCCTCCAGCAGCTTCCTTGCCTTGTCCTTGTCCACTGATTGTGGTAGCTCATACCAATAATATATGTCTCACAAGAACCACAAATTTCTAAGTGTTTTGTGTGTGAGAAGGTGATGGTGATGTGACTACTGTTACATGCAGATGCAACTCACTCCTCTCAATTTATACAGACCAGTCCTATAAATTTACAAATCAACTATATGACATGCAAGACTTATTTCTGAAAATTAGACTTCTATTAAGATCGGATATGAAAACAATCTTGCTATTTAAAACCAAACAAGATCCTAAATGTCTCAACCTTTATTTCATAAAATGTGAAATACGAACTGTGAGACATAAACATTTTTAGATCGAAAAAGCTTAAAAATATTAGAAGTCTCTTTTTAAAAAATAGTTGAAAAAGATCTCAATAAATAGTAAGATCTAACAGAAACAAAAATATCCGAATCTAAAAATAGTACGTGATATGTTCTCTTTTAGAAACCCCAAATTTCTACAAAGAAATCTAAGTTTTTCTTAGAGGAAGGTTCCTAGAGAGAGATAAGTTTGAAGAGGTTTTCAACACATTTAAGCAAACACCAACTTAACTCACAGAAACCCTAAACTATGACTCTCAGTGTTTGGGTTTACAGGGTTTAATAAAACGACAGTTTAGAGTTTGGAATGTGAGGGAAAACATTTAGGGTTTGGTATAAATGACACAGGTTTTCTCTCCACAATCTTTCTTACCTCTTCTCTCTCTTCTCTCTAGTTTCTATTTTTCTCAAAATGAAATGATGGAAAAAGTATGATAAGGCTAACCCTAAGCACCTTTTTATACTAAGATGAGAAGGATCGAGAACTTGGGTCCAAATCAACGGTTAGGATTAAAGAAGATTAGTTGACTTATAATCTAATGGTTAATATAAAGTGGTGGTTAAACAGAATCTTATTGGTTGGTTTGTGTAACACATGCAGATTGTTGATAAACCTGAACCAAGGGCTGCGATTACATCTAAGGTTGTAGACACAATGAAAACATAAATCCACTCGCTACAATGCCAACATGTGTATGGTCTGGATGTAGCTACAAACACGTGTTTTTTGAACAATTTAAAATCCAAATTCCAACCCCAAATGTCTCTTCCAGTTTGATATTTTACCCAACCAAACTTTTAAGGATAAAAGATATTTCTGTTTTAACCCCAAACAATTTAAAACCAAATTTTAATTATTTTTAAAATGATTTAAAATGATTTAAAAATGCATAAAGGTTTTTAAAAAATATTTAGAAAGTTCCTACATATTATATGAACCATAATAACACATATATGCAGTGTGTGTGTCCTAATTGTGGGTTCAAGAAATCATTACTTATTTTTTTGGTAGATTATTGAGATGCTTGGACTGATGTCTTCTTGAAGCTTGATTATTTGAGAGAGAGAGAGAGAGAGAGAGAGAGAGAGAGAGAGAGAGAGAGAGAGAGAGAGTAACTCATAAAAATATAATCCTATTTTGTCTTAATATCCAAACTAGTTAGAACTCCTATGCGGCATAGACTCAAGTAAGTCAACCATATGGTGTGCTCTCCATCTCCCCCTTATGATATTAGAGAAAAAATTTCATTGAGTATCCTATACTCGTGGGTTAAAATGAAAAAACAAACTAGATGTCCTATACAAAAATATATAAATACCCATTCCCATCATAGAACCAAAAACATAAGAGAAGAAAGTAGATTACTCAACTACAATATAGACTAATACCCTAATAAATAGAAAAAGCTATACCATCGGGTCTGAAAGAATGCCTAAGAAGAATAAACACTAGATGGCATGTTGTTTGAGTTACTACAAGATAAGATATGAATTATAAGACAGGTAATTAAGTTTTTCTCCCTCAATTTTGCTCAAATAGACAACGGGGCGAAATAGAATACACAACCTATAACATAAAATAAGGGTAGATTCAAGGGTCTCTTACATTAAATAGTTATAGGAGGCATCTTTTGTCATTTGTGAGTCATCCATACCCTAAAACCTCATAAGCCAATTATCAGCGAGAATATACCGATGTTATGACAGGTGTGTAAATATGATTATATGAGAACTATCATAACTATAGCTATGCGAAGATACTTAAACTCATTGTTATCTAATGGTTTGGTAAAAATATCACCTAACTATTTTTCAGTATTGAGATACTCAATATAGAGGTCTTTGGATTGAACAAGTTAATGAATGAAATGATGTCAAAGTTTTATGTTCTTAGTCCGTGAGTGCAAAACTGGATTTTTTGAAATATCAATGGCACTCTGGTTATCACAGTACATAGTTAATTGATTTTTTATGATAACATATTCACTAAGCATCTGTCAAATCCATAACAGTTGAGCACAACAACTACCGGCTGCAATGTATTCTGACTCTGCAGAAGACATGGATATACAGTAATGTTTCTTGCTAGACCATCCTATGAGATTATTGCCTATGTAATAGAAAGAACCAGAAGTGCTTTTACTATCATCTGAGCACCCTGCCTAATCGTCATCAGTGTAACCTACAATAGAACTAGTAGTGTCCTTAGTGTACCAAATACCAAATTTTTGTGTCCCCTTAACGAATTTAATGATACGCTTAACACATGGCATGTGTGATTCTTTAAGGGTACATTGATATCTAGCACAAATACATATTGCGATGGAAATGTCGAGTCTAGAAGAAGTAAGATACAAAAGACTCCCTATCATACTCCTATACATAGTTGGGTTGACATTTTTCTCATATTCGTCCTTAGATAATTTCGACGAGGTACTCATGGGAGTTCTAGCAGGTTTTGAGTTTTCTAAACCAAACTTTTTAACTGGATCAACCACGTATTTTGATTGAGTAATGAATAGTACATCATTAAATTATTTTACTTGTAATCCTAAGAAATACTGAAGTTCGCCCATAAGTGACATTTGAAATTCAACATGAATGATGTCAGAGAAATTATTATCTTGACTATCACAAGTTGAACCAAAAATTATGTCATCAACATACACTTGGACTATCAAAATTTGTTTGTCCTCTTTTCTAACGAATAAGGTTTGATCGTTTCCACCTCGGGTGAATCCATGTGAAACCAAAAATGTAGACAAACGCTCATACCAAGCTCTAGGAGCTTGTTTCAAACCGTATAAGGCTTTCTTAAGCCTATAAACGTGATCAGGATATTTCGGATCTACAAGCCCATTAGGTTTTTCTACGTATATCTACTTAGTTAAAATTCCATTTAAAAAAGTGGACTTGACATCCATTTGGAATAGTTTAAATTGCAGGTGACATGAGATATCAAGGAGGAGATGAACTGACTCAAAACGAGTAACGGGGTAAAAAGTTTCATCGAAGTCAATTCCCTTTATCTGATAATAACCCTTAGCTACCAACCTAGATTTATTTCTAATGACCTCCCCATTTTCATCCATTTTATTTTTAAAAATCCATCGTGTGCCGATAACCTTTGAATTTTTTGGTTGAGGAACAAAATACCACACATCATGACTCTGAAAATGGACAAGCTCTTCTTGCATATCATTGATCCATAATGAGTCAGAAATGGCATCTTTTACAGTTTTAGGTTCCCCTAGGGAAACAAAACATGCAAATTGAGCCAATTTCAAAGTTGGGATCTTATTCTAATAGGCTCAGAAGGATTTCCCACAACTGTTTCAAATAGATGGTCTTTACAAACTCACAATGGTACAAAAGGACTTTCAGATGACAGTGAATCAGTGTCTACTAGAGAATCAAGTGTTAAATTAGTTTCATCCTCATCCAGTAACACTATTAGACTGGAACTACTCTCTGCACTTATGTCATCTACAATTACATTAAATGATTCCATTATGAATTTAGTTCGATAGTTAAAAACACGAGAAGCCCTACTAGTTTGAGAATAACCAAGAAATATTCCTTTCTCTCCTAGGGCGTCAAATTTTTAAAGATTTTTCCTGTCCTTACAAATATAGCAAACACTACCGAAGGTTTTAAATATTTTAAGTTTGGCTGTTTGTGGAACCAAAGCTCAAAGGAAGTTTGTTTGGAATTTTTCCTAAGATATACACGATTAATGATATGACACGTAGTTTGAATGTCTTATACCCAAAAATATTTAGGAACACTTTTAGCGTGTAGCATAACCCTAGCCATCTCTAGTAAACTTCTATTCTTACGTTCTGTTATGCCATTTTGTTGGGGTGTTTTTGGAGCACTAAACTCGTGTTTATAACCATTGCCTATAAAATATTTCGTAACACCAAAATCCTTGAACTCTCCACATCTTTCACTTCTAATTTGACATACTTGCGTTTCCTTCTCATTCTCTATTTTTAAAAGGATTTTTAAGAACTCACTGAAGGTATCAGATTTATTTTTAATGAAAGTAACCTAGGTACATCGTGTATAGTCATCCATAATGACGAGGATATAACTATTTACACATAAACTGACAGTCCTAGAGGGATCCATGAGGGATATATGGATTAGTTCCAAGGGTTTTGTCATTATGACATCCTTGACTTTCTTGTGGGGATATTTACTTATTTTCCTTTCTTGGCATGGACCACATACAGGATTAAAAGAATTTTTTACTTTAATAAGCCTCTAACTATGTATTGGGGGCTTAGCATTCTAAGATTATCAAAATTCATATGTCCCAACCGATTATGCCATAGATCAGCATCATCTAATCTGGAAATATTGCAGGTTTGAGATTTAGGAATTACTGTGTAACAATTATCCTGAGTTTTGTTTCCTATTAAGATACAGTTTCCTTTTTCATCAATGATTTTGTAATCAGTTTTTGAAAAAGTAACAGTATGGTTGGAATCATATAATTGAGATGTACTTAAAAGATTAGCTTTAAGGCCTTTAACTAATAGAACATCATTTAGACCAGGAAGCCCATCCTCGCTCAATGCTCCCTTACCTATGATCTGAGATTAAACACCATCTCCAAACATTACACTACCTCCTAGGAAGTCTGTCTTGTTTTTCAATTTGGTTTTATCCCCGGGAATATATTTAGAACATTTGGAGTCTAGATACCATCCAGATGAAGTGCGTTGTGCCTTTAAAGAAGTAATAATAATGTTACACTTGATATGGGGTAACATATCATATTTTCTAATCTAAATAGGCTGAGTTTTAATCTTTTTATTGCCTTTTGATTTAGAAAAGGTTTGTTAGGTCTTTCTAAATGGTTTCTTTTTAGTCTTGGACCCTCCCTTATTCTTTTCATAGTTAGAGTTATGTGTGGTCTACTTTGGGAGAACATAATTATTCCTTCCTTTCCTAGAATATTTAAAGTTCTAACAGGTGGGTGTATACATTATTTTTAGGAAACACCCGGTAATGTTGTGACCAAAGATGTCGCAGTAAGAACAATACTGGTGGGTTAGGGATTTGAATTTATCATTAAAGTCTTTGAAAATGGGTTTAGCTCTATTAGGTATGGTTGTCCAATTGTCATTAGGCTTGGGTTTCTGACGTTGATCTCTAATGGGTGGACACACATATTTAGCATAACCCATATAATGATGTTGTTGATTAGACTGTCCTGGTACTGCCTTAGAGTCATTTTAACTATAATTCCTTTTTTGAATATTTTGACATGATTGTCTTTGTTTGACAAAAACCATATTTTCAGGAGAAACAGTAGTTTTGCTAGTATAAACCTTTTCCCCAAAACCTAGGAAAGACTTGTCTTCAGAATCAAACTTACTTCCTACCACTATGTTTTCGTAGGACTTAGCTTGAGTTTCAAAGTGTAGGAATTTTTTAAACACGTTTGAAACCTTTTGCTTTGATTCTTCTAGTTCAACAAGGGTTGCCTTATATCTTTCTTCAAAAACATGATTGTTTTCAGACAAATCTTTTATTTTTAAGGATTTTTTTTATTTCAGTCTCATGGGCAACACAATGAGCAGTATAATCCTCAACATTCTTTCTAATGGTCTGGTTCAATAATTCTATACGATCAGTTAGTAATTTCACCATTTTTTCAAGACGGGCACTTTTCTTAGCCATTTTTATGTATAGCTCATGCAGATCTAGAAGATCATCATCGGACTCACTAAGTGTGTCGTGTGAAGTGTCCACTAAAGCATTACTTGGTTCTATATGACTCACGCACACATTCAATTCATCGGCAATGCTATCGCTTTGACTCACACTTAGATTATCAGTATCTAACTTACTTTCAACAACAATAGGAGCAGTATTATCACAAACAGAGTTAACAATATCAATAGGCATCACAGATTCATGAGTAGGCAAGCATGTAATGTCATCATTATACACAATCTTAGCAAAGAAGGACATGCAAGACTTATTACACTGGGTTGACTCAGTTTCATCTTCGTCAAAATCACTAGAGTCGTCCCATGTCTTACGCATATTAGCCTTGTTATTGGTATTAAGTCGAGTTTGTCATTTGTTGGTATAATGCCTCATTTTTCCACATTTATGACATTTCACATCTTTCATGTCTATCTTAGGTCGACCATTGTCATAGGTCCTTTTGTTGTCATGTCTTTCATGAGGTCTAGAATTTCAATCGCCTTGATAACCTGGTATGCCATGTTTGGTTGCCACAGAGTTCCTGAATTTGATTATTTTCTCAAATTCTTTACTCATTAACGCAATTTGGTTATCAAGATTATCCAAGTTATAGTCCTCACTCAGTTCAATGTCAAAATCTAATGGACTTATTTTAGGAACAACCATCTTAGATGCAAACACAACATTAGAGCTAGTAGGTATCTTGTTTTGGGAAGTCAATGGCTTCTTAAACTCTAACTCTATCTCTACATTTCTTAATTTGCTACTTAGCAATTCAGGAGTCAGGTTTGGGTCGTCCATTTCTTCTATGTCATATCTCTTATTGTCAAATTTAGCAAGTAATGACCTAATAATCTTTTGGACAATTTCTTTTCTATTATAGGTTATGCCATTAGCATGCAATTTTGTGAAAATGTCATTTAACCTAATGTAGAAATCATCAAAAGATTCGTTGTCATCCATAATCACCATGTTGTACTGCTAAACTAGCATTAGTGTCTTTTTAGCCTTAACACGTTCATCACCCTCATGTGCGGTGACTAGATTGTCCCAGGCCTCCTTAGAAGTAGAGAAGATAGATATTCTTTTAAACTCATGCTTATTAATGGACATAAAAATAACATTCTTTCCCTTATAATTATCTAGAGACATTTTTTTTCTTCCTTAGTAAATTCGCTAAGACTTTTCTTAACTCTTGTAGGGTTGGTTTCAGACAAAGGCTTAGTAGGATGTTCATAACATTTTTAAATCATTTCCCACACATCATCACCAAGTTTTCATTGAATGAAAGCAACCATCTGATGATACGAGAAATCGGCCATAAGACCTTCTCGTACCAGCAGGTCAAGAGTGATGTGTGTGTTAAACACGTAAAGCAAGCAAACAGAGAGAAGACAAGATATAGAGTGGTTCAGCCTCTAAAATAGGCCTACGTCCACTGTGTTGCTCCGTTCTCATTATGTGCATTGCATTGTACAATATAATCATGCCTATAGAGGCATACAAGTATGAGAATAAATGAGAGTACATGACAGTATTGGAGATTCCGGTGAGCCCGTGAGGTGGTTGTTATGCAGATCCTTGGCCTCCAATGCCTACGTTGGGGTGATGTAGAGAGGATCTGTGTTGTAGTGCCTCCGGTGTGTGTGGAACCGATCCCTCTCTTCTAGGTGAGGGTCCTCTATTTATGAGGAAATGTGTTGAGTCAGATGCCTTGAGCACGTGGCGTATACCGAGTTTGCGGCAGTTATGGATAAAGGGGGTGCGGCCTGTAAGGCAAGCAGTGTTGCAAACTGGAGGGCCGCGCACACTAAGGTGGGATTCCACGGCCTATGATGGAGAGGGCCACACCCTAAATGAGTTCTGGTCGCGCCCTGAGTGAGGTTAGGCCGTACCCTGTATGAGAGAATACATCTGCGGCAGGGTGCTATATTTGTACTATTAATAAGCCCCCAAGCCGTAGTGCCAAGGGAGATCAATTGGGACTGCGGCTAAGTAGTCTAGGTGCCGCGGCACTACCAAAGCGACGATTCGTCTTCCGCGCTCCCTTATATAAATTGTTTCTGGCCGTGGACTTCATTACGTTTCCAAAACTTTTGAGAGCACATCGAGAGTGAAACTCTGCACTTTCTTCCTTACTCGTTCCAGCGACTTTTCGAGGCGGCGTGTGGCGGTTCAAAGTGGTCTGTAGCTGATCTTTGCAACTTTCTTCATTTCCAGGTGATTTTTCAACCACTATTTACAGTTTTCTTCCCTTATGATACTTTGCCTGGTTCATTTGCTAGAAATCTAGGGTTTTATTTGTTCGCTTTGCTTTTTCCACATATGCTGCATATGAAATACGTAGAACTGTTCTTGATGTTCATGATCGAACACTCTGTATTCTGTGGGTTTGATTCTAAAAGTGATTAGATTTAGGTAATCAACTTGTTTAGGATAGAGGCCGCGACATGGTAGGATTTCAATAATCTTTTCCGTGAACTGGTACAATACTTATGCGTCATACCGTGCCAAATGGCCGCGGTCCCTCGAACTATCATCGGCGGCATCAAATCACCTCCCTTAGTAGTCTCGGAATAGCCTTAAAACTTTCATGAACCCAAGACATTCATGTTAAATAACTATAGCTGCTGCTAGAGCATAAAGAGTGGACTGAAAATTTAGGAATGGCCGTGGCCAGGAACGCCCTAAAGGCAATTCTATCTTATTACCGTGGCATTCTATGTTCCTCTGATATGGATGTGGCCGCGGCTTGTTGGGACAGTACGATCCCATTAGACATTTTTTGATTCAAAAATACCCTTGTGCGGCTTCTTGAAGTCTTACAAATCATACTGGCTGCGGCGCCTAACTGCGAACTCTGCTTTTCAGGTAATGCTGCAACCATATGAGCTTTGACCCAGACAAATTCCTGAGAGTCTTTTGGGCAAAGCATTTTGGGACCTCTCCCCCCGAGCTTACTTTTGTGCCCCCTCTAAGATCAGTTGGGCCCTGCAAACAAAAAGATTGCCCGAACTGCGTGAGAATCGACTCAGACTCCGCGGACTCTGCATCTGGGAAGGATTCCCAATCTCCATCGATGGAAGAGGAATCCAACTCAAGTACACATCCAATGGGTGTAGGAGACAATGCCGCGACTGTTAGAAATAACCCAGGAGGAACATCTGGGAGGGCTGAGAGACCTCTTGCCACGCTTGATATCCGCGGCTCGATGACCAAAGATTGGGTCAAGCAGGTTGCTGAGGCCTTCAAATTTCCAGAAAATTTGATGTGCTCGGCCCCGGCCGCGAACCAAAGACCGTGCACAGTTCTATCCGATGATGGAATTTGCTTCCCGCTGCACGCCTTCATTTATGGGCTGTGGTTACCAGTCCCAGTTCCTATCCGTCGCCTTTTTCAGGCAATGAACCTGGCCCCGGCACAGCTGGACCCTAATGGCTAAAGAGCCGTTCTCGCTGCAATTGTCCTTTGGGATAAATTGTTCAAAAAGGACATCACTCCTACGGAGTTCTTTCACTTCTACCGTCCAAAGGAGAACACAGTGAAATTCGCGGGATATTATTACCTCTCCAGCCGCGGCAGGGATGAGGCCCTTTACACTGGGAGACCGACCAGTGTGAAGAATTGGAAGGGGAAATTGTTCTACATCTCCGGTGAAGGCTGGGAGATGCATCCCAAGGAGAATGAAAGAGAGAGAACATATAAAATGCCGCGGCAGTGGGGGTCACCATCAAAATTAGGTATAAGATTATAGCCGCTTCCTTTTTATTTCACATGTAACTTCCACTAACTTGAATCGTCTTTTATTTCTGCAGCCCTTGACAATCTGCATTTGAACAAGCGGCAGGAACAAAGGGTTGCTGAGGCCGCGGAAGTTTCTGCTGAGCACAAGAAGTTCAGCACACTCGTAACATCAACAACTATTTTTGAAGTAGAATTTTCCCCAAACAAATCCATTCCTCAACAAATGGGTGTGGAAGGTAACTAACTGCACCATAATTTTACTCCGCGGTCGTTTATTCTCTTAAACTCGAACTCATGCCATTCCTTTTCAGGCGAAGAAGTTGACAAGGAGTTGCTAGTGGAGTAGCTAGCGGAGATGGATGAGGACGCAATCGTCCTAAATAATACTGTGCATAGTAGGAAGAGGAAGAGGTCCAAAGCCAAGGGACCTACCGCGGCCCCCTCCGGAGAACATAATGCATCCCCAACCGTGGTCGCTGCCGATAAGGCTACTGATCCTACCGCGGATCAAGTGGTCAATGATGAAAACCCTGCACCGGACCATTTTGATGACGACATAGGGGAAAACTTGGTCGCGGCTGGCCTGATGTCAACTGAAGTGCCCCTTCAATCATCCTCTCCTCCACCGCCAACTGTAGTGGCGGTTAATGCTAACTTGCCACCTCCTCAATTCCGCGGAGAGTCTGGGCCAGATGGTATACCAAGGCCTCAATTAAGGTAGTCTGACCCAAATTCTTCCTGGGACACTACCGCAAAGGCTGCGCGGAGGATGAAGCGAGCCTTGGATGCCGCGGACCTTGAAAGGCTAGTTGGAGAAGATCATGAAGATCTGGAGGACTGTGGCCTCCATAGCCTTCTGAGGGTACGTACCAGTTGTCATTTGACTTTGCATCTCATATTTTTCCATATTTTCTAACGCCTTTTCTTTCAGGCCGCGGATGTTATTGTGGTCCAGAAGAGGAAGTACGAGGCCTTATATAGGTTGAAAGAGGCCGAGAAGAGTGCACATACCGCGGACTTGCAAGCTGCACGGACTTCTGCTTTTGAGGCGGGGAAAAAGACTTCTGCCGCGGCCCTTCAAGCAGCCCATGAAGACCTTGAGAAAGCCGTCAAGGCGAGGGAGGAAGCGGAGGAGAATTTTAAACAGGCCGCAGAATCCCTGAAATCTTCGCAGGCCCAGACTGCGGAGGCCGCCCGTGTTGCGAAAATTTCAAATGCCAAGCTTGCCCTTCTCCAGCAGAAATATGAGGAGCTAGAGGCCAAGTTCGCCCGAAAAGATGAAGATCATGCCGCAACAGTGAAAAATTTGGAAGAAGATCATGGTGACGCCCTCCAGCTAGCCATAGATCATGAATTGGAGTCATTCAAAGACTCCAAGGATTTCTTCCTTATCAATTATAGGGCATACCTCCGCGGCTACCAGGAGTTGCGGTAGAGATTTATCAGGAGGTTCCCTGAGGCCAAGGAGGATGTCCTTGCCTGGAAGTTAAGCGATGCCGAACATCAAGAGTGCATCGCTGAACTAAAGGCCGCGACAGAAGAGAGGGTAAGGCTCAGGGCCGAGGCAGAGGCAGAAGCCGCGGAAGGAGAGACCGAGACTGTCGTGGGCGGTGAAGACGGTGATGATGATAATGACGCAGCCTCTTGAACTAATTTCTATTGCATCATTAATATAGGGCTGCGTCCCTCCCTTTTGTAATCTTTGAACTTCTTTTGTGGCTGCGGCCTTCATTATGTAATCTATGGCTTATTAATACCAAGGCTGCGGCCATATTTTTACCATTACAATCGACTGCTTAATGTATTCCTTGCTCTTTTATATTGCATGACTTGCATTGCTTGCTATAATGAATTGTTGTACGTTACTGCCTCATCTCTGAAAATGCATCCGCATCCCGACAGACGTAATATTTCAAGTTCACGGTCAGAGGTCGATTTCGTAGTTTAATTTTTTGTCAATGTCTGCGTCCATACAAATGGTGTTAAATCCCTAGCATCGACTGCTGCGTCACGTCAGCTGCGTACAACCCGTGGCTCGTTATTATGTCGCATCATGTAAAAGTCTTTGCCTGATTACCGCGAACATGATTTCAAGGCTGAGACTTGCTGATTGCATGGATCTCCAGCTGCTTTCATCGCACCCGGTTTTCTAAACCGTTTATCTTTTGTTATCCCATAATAACCAACATGGAATATGCGGAGAACTCTTTCCTTAGACTTGGTACAACTGATTCTCTTCTACCATCGCATTCGACATTGTACCTTTCTCATGCTTCAAGATGTTAGTGCCTTACCATTTTCATGAATGAGTGGCTCCTAGGGCTCTGTAACCGTACCGGTGGGATGCGGCACATTTCTGGTTTATATATACAATGCGCCTCTGTAGACATATGTTGGAGTTTCCATATCTTCTTGGGCTGGGTCATGTCACCAAGCCCTAACATGCGAGACACTATCAAGCCTCTCCAGGCTGGGTTATGTTATTAAGCCACCCACAGCTAATATACGAGACACTATCAAGCCTCTCCAGCCTGGGTTATGTTATTAAGCCACCCATAGCTAATATGCGAGACACTATCAAGCCTCTCCAGGCTGGGTTATGTTATTAAGCCACCCACAGCTACTGATGTATAGAGAGTCATCCTTGGCTAGATAGTATAAGCCTCCCGGCCCGATGATGCATCCCAAAGCTGAGCACGGGCATTGTAAGGCCCCGTGACTAATGAAAGCTCCTTTAGTCTTCAGATGCTTTCGTGAATATTATCATCATATGATAAGATGTAGTTGCACATATATAAAGGTCGTAATCCCTCCATATGCACATCCCGAAATAATAATAATCTTTCGAGATAATTTGTTATCCTTCTTCTGGAATCTGTTTAAGACACAAAGTCTTTTTGTGAGATAGCAGGTTACGAAACCAAGAGAAATATCAGATATGGCAAAATTTGCTAATTCATATGTTTATATATGTCTCCTTCAGCTAATGACTTTGTTAATAAAACATAAGGTCTTAAGTATTAAAGCTACAATTGAGCTTCATAAAACATAAACAGAAATAGTTGAAATTGGAAAGACTAAGGATGAGGTGCGTCATGCAGCCTCTGTCAGTTCCGGCTGGGTCCTTTATGCATTCTTTAGGAATCGCTGCAGCATCCCTTGCCCAATTAGCCTTTCAACTTCGTCTTTCAGAGCATAGCATTGCTTTGTGTCATGGCCATGGTCCTGATGGAATTTGCACCAGGTAGCTATATTCCTCTTGTGGGGTGGAGCTCTCAACTTTTCGGGCCACCTCAAAAGCTTATCCTCTTTGATGAACGTAAAGATCTCTTCAACCGGGAAAATCAACGGAGTATAGATACCCGACTTCTTTTCTGATTTCTATGCACTACTTTTCTGACTCCTACTTGTTGATTCCACGGCTTCTTTAACTGTCGCGGCACACAAAGCTTTTTCCTCCGAAACTGTGCCTATATTTTGAGAGGTCGCGGCCTCTAACATTAGCACCCTCTGTGTTAGGTAATTGACCTGGGTCTGAAGTGAGGCATGGCTGTCATAGAGGTGATTAGTGTGATTGTACAGTTGCACAATCTCATCCTTGACTTCTGCACTCTGGCTGGATCCTCCTTCCATTTATGCTCTTGTTAGCCTTTATAAAGTATATAGAATCTGAGACAAAACTAACATAAGTGAGTGATCACAGGAATATTGAGAAGGGGAGCTTGAACTGCTCCATGATATGGTGAGGAGGCCGCGGCAAGTATGGCACACAAGTGTACTGCCGCAGCCCTTTAATGTTATTCACCAAGGTCGAGCGGAAGGCAACTTAAGTCCTTCCCATAGTGATTTTGAACTGTCGTAATAGATTCGCACCAGTGGGGGTCGCGACCTGAGATATTGTTGAACTTACAGGCCGCACCCCTGTCTAGGCAGGGGAAAAATCCAAACTGATGTCCAAGACAGGAACTGACATTTTCTCCCTCAATTATGCGAGGGAAACCTACTAGGGTCCATTGATGAGAGAATTCCCTTGCGGTGCGCAATACGACACAGCTTCAATGATAACCCCTAGATCATAGGTAGATGGCAACAAAAATGGGACTAAATATAGCCGTTCCCTAATCATCTACCTTTTCGAGACTAAAGCCCACCATGCCTTTTAGCATTATCTAGATGGAGTGATATCACAGGGGTATGTCAAATAGATCCAAAGTCATCAAATGAAGATCCAAAGACAGATCCAAAAATATGAAATACCCGTTGAAGGGGGCGAATGTAAAGCGGAGCCCAATAACCAGTAACCGACCTGTGAAAACATGATCCATAGGACCCTCAGGGGTCGAATAAGGTGTTTAAGAACTCATATGTGTAGAGAAACAAGATTGAAATACCTGTTTTCCCACAGACGGCGCCAAACTGATGATACGAGAAATCGGCCATAAGACCTTCTCGTACCAGCAGGTCAAGAGTGATGTGTGTGTTAAACACGTAAAGCAAGCAAACAGAGAGAAGACCAGATATAGAGTGGTTCAACCTCTAAAATAGGCCTACGTCCACTGTGTTGCTCCGTTCTCATTATGTGCGTTGCATTGTACAATATAATCATGCCTATAGAGGCGTACAAGTATGAGAATAAACGAGAGTACATGACAGTATTGGAGATTCGGGTGAGCCCGTGAGGTGGCTGTGATGAAGATCCTTGGCCTCCAATGCCTACGTTGGGGTGATGTAGAGAGGATCTGTGTTGTAGTGCCTCCGGTGTGTGTGGAACCGATCCCTCTCTTCTAGGTGAGGGTCCTCTATTTATGAGGAAATGTGTTGAGTCAGATTCCCTGAGCACGTGGCGTATACCGAGTTTGCGGCAGTTGTGGATAAAGGGGGTGCGGCCTGCAAGGCAAGCAGTGTTGCAAACTGGAGGGCCGCGCACCCTAAGGTGGGATGCCGTGGCCTATGATGGAGAGGGCCGCACCCTAAATGAGTTCTGGCCGCGCCCTATATGAGAGAATACATCCGCGGCAGGGTGCTATATTTGTACTATCACCATATATACTTTCTAGTAGGAGAAGTTGTTTCCATCAAAGAGTGGAGGACGTGACAGGTTACCTAACTTCTCAAATCTTTCATCCGTTTCAGTAAAGATTTTGAAAACAATTTCTGAAGTTACAGGATCAAGACAAATTGATAAACCTGCTCTGATACCACTTGAAAAACTTGTTTGCTAATTTGTTAACAAAAAGTTAAGTTTAAAGTAAACTTCGAAATAACTCGTTGATTGAAACTCTTTTCAAAAGAAGTCACACAAGATGTGTGTAAGCAATTTAAGTATGGATGTTAAATCTGGTACTTGGTTACCTCAGGTTTTAAAATAAAAACCTAAGCTGTGTCTTTTTTATGAAATCAATCATATAAGAAATAAGAACATTCAATCAAATTAACACAAGATTTTAACGTGGTAAAACCCCAAATTAAGGGAAACATCCACGGTGTCCTCTACGACACAAAATAAAAAAATCCACTAAACAGTCACAATTTAAGTTATAGAACTAAGCATGCAATACAAGATCCTAAATTAAGTTCAGAGATCTATACCTACACGAGTTACTCCACTCTCAATGGTCTCTGAATAGTTTGGATCTCCCTCCGACAGCTTCCTTGCCTTATCCTTATCGACTGAATGTAGCAGCTCTTACCAATAATATATCTCTTACAAGAACCAAAAATTTCTAAGTGTTTTGTGTGTGATAAGGTTATGGTGATGTGACTACTATTACATGAAGAGGCAACTCACTCCTCTCAATTTATACAGACCAGTCCTATGAATTTACAAATCAACTATATGACATGCAAGACTTATTTATGAAAATCAAACTTCTATTAAGACCGAATCTGAAAACAATCTTTATATTTAAAACGAGACAAGATCCTAAATGTCTCAACCTTTATTTCTTTCAAACTTTATTTCACAAAATGTGAAATATGAACTGTGAGACATAAACATTTTTAGATCTGAAAAGTTTGAAAATATCAGAAGTCTCTTTTTCAAAAATAGTTGAAAAAGATCTCAAGAAATAAGAAATAGTAAGCTCTAAGGGAAACAAAATATCAAAATCTACAAATAGTACATGATATGTTCTCTTTTATAAAACCCCAAATTTCTACAAATAAATTTGAGTTTTTCTTAGAGCAAAGTTCCTAGAGACATATATGTTTAAAGAGGTTTTCAACACGTTTAAGAAAACACCAACTTAACTCACAAAAACCCTAAACTATAAGTCTCAATGTTTGGGTTTACTGGGTTTAATAAAATGATGGTTTAGTGTTTCGAATGTGAGGGAAAACATTTAAGGTTTGGTATAAGCGACACAAGTTTTCTCTCCACACTCTTTCTTCTCCCTTCTCTCTCTTCTCTCTGGTTTCTATTTTTCTGAAAATGAGACGTTGGAAAAAGTCTGATAAGGCTAACCCTAAGCACCTTTTCATACTAAGCTGAGAAGGATCGAGAACTTGGGTCCAAATCAACGGTTAGGATTGAAGAAGACTGTTTGACTTCTAATCTAATGGTTAATATAAAATGGTGGTTAAACATAATCTTATTGGTTGGTTTGTGTAATAGAGTGATTGAGTTAAAAAAACATGCATATCTTTGATAGACCTGAACCAAGGGCTGAGATTACATCTAAGGTTGTAGACACAATGAAAACACAAATCCACTCGCTATAATGCCAACATATGCATGGTCTAGATGTAGCTACAAACGCATGTTTTTTTAACAATTTAAAATCCAATTTCCAACCCTAAATGTCTCTACCGATTTGATATTCTACCTAACCAAACTTTTAAGGAGAAAAAATATTTATGTTTTAACCCCAAATAATTTAAAACCAAATTTTTATTATTTTAAAAATGATTTTAAATGATTTAAAAATTCATTAGGGTTTTTAAAAAATATTTAGAAAATTCCTAAATATTATATGAACCATAGTAACACTTATATGCAGTGTGTATATCCTAATTGTGGGTTTAAGAAACCATTACTTTCATTTTTGGTAAATCATTGAGATGCTTGGACTGATGTCTTCTTGAAGCTTGATTCTTTGAGAGAGAGAGAGTAACTCATACAAATGTAATCCTACTTTGTCTTAATGTCCAAACTAGTTGGAGCTGTTATATGGCATAGACCCAAGTAAGTCAACTATATAGGTTTTTCTCAGAGACTTGTGCACGTGAGACCCCCGAGGATGATTTGAGTGTTTCTAGCACCTGTGAGAGTGAGTGCGTTAGTAAGGGTGATAGTGAGCTCCAGATTACGTTTAGAGATTTGTATGCTGAGACCTTAAAAATGAAGAAGTGGAATAAGGAATTAGGTCTTAGCGTGATAGATTTAGAAAGAGAGTTTGAGAAATTAAGAGGAATTGAGGCGTCGACGAGTCAACTAGAGAAGGTGAAGATTTCTTTGAGTGACCAGTTGATCATCGTTGGTCGGGATAAGAGTGAACTTATAGCCCATATGTCATAATTAGAGAGAGATCTTGAATATTCCCGGGAGGTAAAATTCACCATAGAGGATACATCTAAGAAGGTAGGAAAGATGCTTCTCGGTCCCACTTTTGGTAATGTTGAGAGATAAGGAATAGGTCATGACGGTGCATACACTTCACATATTGCACCCGAGCCAGTTCTTAAGTTTATAATTGACCCTATGGCTCTCAACCCAACCCACCTAGGCATCCCGTACCTGATAGGAAAGTATGCCGTGGATGTTTTGATACAGGTGTTGCTAGGCCAGTTTATGTCATTGTAAGAAGAGAGGACACCTTAGAGAGTTTTGTTTTTAGTTGTGTAGTGTGTAGCATAGAGCTTTTCCATGTGTTTCCATACACGCACCCACACATGATGCTCCAGATGATTACATGAGAGAGTTTGCTCATATTAGGGAGCAATTAAAGTTTTGGGTCAAAACTTCACATGATTTGATGGATGTTTTTCATAGGATGACACCACCCTTGGAAAACTCAACCGCACCTAATGATTGAGGTTTAGACTTGTTTGCTAGCATAAGATGATTTACATGGTGATATTTTATGCCTATTTCTAGTGTGTATCATGTTTGTATTTATATTTTCCATTTTTTAATATATTTTTTGAAGAACAAAAGATTTTTCATTTTTTTAAAATTTTATAAAAATACAAAAAGGTTTTCATTTTTTTTTTGAGAAAAAAATTGAAAAAGTCAAAAAGATTTTATTTTGATAAAATTTTTGGAAAAAGGAAAAAAGAGTTTTGTATTTTGTTTTACACCGTTTATGAATGGACATTTAGGATGACCGAGTCACAACTTCATTCCATATCCATGTGGCTACTTGATAGTGTTTTGATATGAGTCATCATTTCATTTTTATGCTTTAACATGTGTGGAGTCATTGAGATGTTTTTAGTTGATTACTACCTACATGTTTGACTCTTAGTCTCCTTTTGGCAAAACGAAACTACGAATCTGCAGAATTTTAGTCTTCACTTTTAAGTATTAAAAAATTTGTTTTCGATTCATAAATCGTCCCAAATACTTTTGTGAATCATTTTGGAACCTAAGATACAACTTTGTTGAAGTTTCTCTTGTAGAGACGATTTCTCCACTGCTGGATTGATAGAGATTGCGAGATATATTTTTTGATGATGACTGCAGTCATTGAAAATACTCGAGGGTGTTCATAGTTAAAGAAGGAGCTGAAGTTCTTGTGGGTTCTTGAGGGAAACCATTGTTGATCTAGGCTGCGTGTCTATATGGATTTTCTGAGGGAGATTCATTGCAGATTTCATTGTATTATTGTAAGTTGTGATTTATGGTATATAGTGAAATAAAGCGTTTCCCTTTTGGGGGATTTTTCCTGAATCTCTGTTCATTAGATTTGAATGTTCGATTTCTCCACATAGATGCATGTTTAGGGTTTAATTCATTGGATTAAATATTATCTCTAATTAAATAAGTTTAATTCGTTAAGAAATTTGTGAATTTATTAAATCGATATCACACAGAATTCTCAAATTGGTATCAGAGCAGGTTGCTCCAAATTATCGAGTAATCATTTTTCTGCAAAAATTTTGTGATATAGATTTTTTTGAAAAATTTGATTTTTAAAAAATCTATATTTTTCTGATGGAAAACTTATATAATTGGACGGCCATCTTTGATGGCAACAATTATGCCTACTAAGCCCGCATGAGATCCTGTTTAAAAGCTATTGACGAGAGAGTTTGTCTCATTTGTGAAAGAGGGCGAATTCTTCCCACTATTACCGTTAATAATGTCACTTCCCTAAAACCCATGTCGGATTGGACTGATGAAGATTATAAATGGAGTACCTATAATTCCCGTGGACTTAGCGCTATTTGTGGAGCCATCAACCCTGACGAGTTTCGTTGAATTATGATGTGCACCACGTCTAAAGAGGCATGGGATATCCTCCAATTGACACATGAGGGTACCAATGCGATTAGGGCGTCTAAATTATAAAATTTGACCACTCAGTTTAAGACTATTACCATGTCAGAGTTCGAGTATCTTGACGAGTTTTATGCTAGGTTGTCAAACATAGTTAACATGAGTTTTAATTTGGGTGAGAATATTGATGATATGAGAGTTGTGAAAAAGATTTTTGGGTCACTCCCGAAATGTTTCATTCCTAAGGCCACTGTTTTAAACTCATTAGGGATATTAGATACACTTAAGTTAGAAGAACTCGTAGGAGATCTTCAAATTTCTGAGATCGACATGTTTCCTAACACCGTTAAGCCTAAGGATAAAGGGATTTCACTTAGGGCCAAATCTAGCAAGTGTGAGGAAGTGTCTAGGGAGAGAGAGAAGAAGAATAAGAAAGAGAGAGTTTGTGAGTTTGACTCTAATGGAGAGTTTAATTTTGATGATATGGCCTTGTTTGCGAAATTTTTTAAAAGGCTTCTCAAATTTTCAAAAGAAAATTCTTCAAATAAAAGGTTTCTTGATAAAAATAAAAGGAAAGAGGAGGCCAATGAAAGCGGTGATAAAGAGAAAGAGAAAGAGAAAAAGGAAGATTCGAGATGTGTTGAGTGCGAGGGCAAAGGTCACAAGGCGGTTTAATGTCCCACTATGCTAAAGAGGAAGGGTAATAAAGTTTCCATGCTAGCCACACTTAGCGATAGTGAAATTGAGGTGATTGAGTTTGAGGATGAATAATCACATGGTATGTGTGTTGCCTTTATGGCTAGTCACGTGAGAACATCTAGTTTATCCCACGATGATGAAAATACTTGTATACGTGAGAGCCCTGATGATAATTTGAGTGTTTCAAGTAAGTGTGAGGGTGAAATTGAACTCTAAACAGCGTTTAGAGATTTATACGTCGAGACCTTAAAGATGAAAAAGTTTAATAAGGAGTTAGGTCTTAAGGTGTTATATTTGGAGAGAGAGATAGGGTTTTGAGACAGTTTGAGGCGTCAGCGAGTCAACGCGAGCAGGTGACGGTTTCTTTAAGTGATCTGTTGATCGTCATTGGTCGAAAAAAGGTGGATCATGGATCCCGTGTGGTCCAACTCGAGAAAGATCTCGAATATGACCGGTAGGTTAAGGTCACTATAGAGGATACATATAAGAAGGGTGGAAAGATGCCCCTCGGTCCCTCTTTGGGTAATGTTGAGAGACTAGAAATAGGTCATGACGGTGCGTCCACTTCCCATGTTTCACCTGAGTCGGTTCCCGAGTTTTTGATAGATCCATATGGTTATCAACCTAACCCACCTAGGCATCCGGCTACCGAAAGGAGAGTGCATCCTAAATGTTTTGAGAGAGGTGATCCTAGGCCCGTTTATGTTTGCTCCCATTGCAAGAAGAGAGGACACCTTAGGGAATTTTATTTTAAGTTGGGTAGTGTGTCTAATGGAGTTTTATCATGTTTTTGTACTACACGTGTTCCTACACACGTACCCACACATGATACTTTGGATGCTCCAGGAGATTACATGAGAGAGTTTGCACATATTCGAGAGAAAGTTGTGTTTTTAGTCAAAACATCACATGATTTGATGGATGTTTTTCATAGGATGTCACCACCTTTGAAAAACTCCTTTGGACCTAACGATTGAGGTTTAGACTTGTTTGCTAGCATTAGATGATTTTTTTGATGATATTTTATGCCTATTGCTAGTTTGCACCACATTTGTATTTTTTTTTGCATTTAGATATATTTTTTGAAAAACCCAAAAAAGATTTTTGTTTTTGAAATTTTTTGAAAAAATACAAAAAGATTTTCTATTTTTTTGAGCAAAATTGAAAAGCCAAAAATATTTTATTTTGATAAAAAAATTTAAAATCCAAAAGCATTTTTGTATTTTGTTTTACACCATATATGAATGGACATTTAGGATGACCGGGTCACAATTTCATTCCATATCCATGTAACGTCTTGATAGTGTTTTGAGACGATACGTCATTTCATTTTGTGCTTTACAATGTTTGGAGTCATTGAGATGTAATTAGTGGTTACTTACTACATGTTTGACTCATGATTTCCTTTATTTAACACGTGCACGAATTTTTTTTATTATTGTTCTTGTCTATCACATGTTAGTCGGGTGTTTTCATCTCAATTATGTCTTTAAAACGAACCAAATGCGATAAAACTTGACAATGAAAGTAGTGCATGTAAGAATCGTTGCCCACGAGGAATTTGTTTAGGATAAAAAAATGATGAGTGAACACGGGAAAGGGATACGAGAGAGTAATAATCTTTGCGTGAAATCGACCATTTGAAAAGAGACAAAAAAAATGTGGCATTGTAAAAAGTTGCCAAGGACAAATTAGTTTATTTCGATATGATCATTCAAAAGAAAAAGCATAGAACATAAATTTGTAATTAATTTCTTTTATGAGGGAATTTGTTTGGAAATAAAACAACGGGTTTGCAAGTCCTAACAAAGTCTTGAAAAAGCATTACATAGTTTTAGACGTTATTAGTGTGAAAATCACTTTAGACTTTGATTTGTCGATTTTATTAGGATGATGTCATTTAAATTCAATATTTTTTACACCTAGGGACGATTTTGAGTTCATTCGCTAGGAATATCCATAATTATTGTGCACATATGATTGGTTGAGTTAATATAATTATTGAATTAGTTCACACGCATTCATTCCATTTCCACGATTTGGTTATCTTAGTATAAATTCATGGTGTGTGATTGTGATGTTTTTGCAAATTATTCTTGCTTTGAAAAAATTTGAAAAATTAATAAGAGATTGTGAAAGCCTTTTGAGTATATCCTTGCATGAGAGTGTTTGATATATCTTTGCTATGCTTGTCATGACACTCCTTTTTTTGTTTATTCTTTTCCATATCTATTTCGGACAAATTAAAAGGGGGAGAACAAATTATGATTTATGGGGGAGTTTATATTATAGGAGATATTTGGGTATGATGACTTGATTTATGATTTATGTTTAACTCATTTCAAGCTCTATACGTCAGGAAGGTATTTGCTTTGTTCATTGTGTGTAGTAGTTTGGAATTTGATGATCGTTTGGAAAACACATAAAAAGGAAGCGCAAGGAAAGCAAAGAGATTTGATAATTCATTGTTGAAGATTTTGAAGCGAAAGTTTAAAGACTTACTTTTTTAGTATAGTTCCATTTTTGGGTTCATGGGAGGGTATTATATTTGTATAGGACATTTAGTTTGATAATTCGGATTTTTTTTAGTTTGTACTAGCATATACACATGGGATATTTATAAGGACATATTTTACATAGTCCGTTTTACCTTGTGTATGTCGTATACTATTACACCCGTTAAAGGAATTTCCGTCCATTCCCCCAACAAGACGGATCCGAATATCAAAGTTCTTCAACAACAAGACTTCGCGAGATTTATTTTGGTAAGGTCGGGATTAAGTTTCATTAATGTTTCATTTAAGTGTTAGGACATTTTTGTAAAATGTTTTTATCAACCTAAGGCATTTTATTGAGTCAAAATAATTTTTACAAGACCTGTAGGCGGAATTTTAAAAGTAAAATATTTTTCGATGAGGTCGTTCAAACGACATTCGATTGTCATTCAAACGATATATTGAAGCCGTAAAATTGACTCCTTCAAATGGCATTGCACGTCACGAGATGTTCGCTTAATGTTTTCATTTACCGACTGTGTACTGTTTCATGTTTTTAAGGTCGTTAAAAGGTCGTGTGATCCCCTGGATCGAACGACAAGAGATGTCGTTCGAACAACTTTGACATCTTGTTCGAGTGACCCCGTCGACTCAATTTTTTTTAAATACCAGTTTTGTGAGGATTCTAATTGGCAAAAATGAAAATGCGAATCCGCAAAATTTTAGTCATCACTTTTTGGTTTAAATTCTTTTTTTTCGATTCACAAATTGTCCCAAATACTTTAGTGAATCGTTTTGGAACCCAAGATACAACTTTGTTGAAGTTTCTCTTGTAGAGATGATTTCTCTACTACTGGATTGATAGAGCTTGCGAGATCTATTTGATGACTACGACTGAGGTCATTGGGAATACTCTAGGGTGTTCACTATTGAAGAAGGAGCTGCGGTTCTTGCAAGTGCGATAGGCCAACAAATTTTAATTTAAAACCTTTTTATACTCCAAAAAGTAATAATTTCCTTTTTAGATATGCGAAAGCGAAGATGATGGTTCAAAAAAAAAATTCACAAACTTTAATTTCTTTTCAAATTAAAATTAAACCAAGTGAAATAAGATTAAATACACACGAGTTGATTTTTCATTTAAACACAATTAATTAATCCAAGTCCTAGAATTTGCCTAAGTCATATTTCTCATTATTTCCAAATTAGGCCAAACCAGTTTTAACAATAGACTTGAATTAAATAAACTTTACCCAAATTTAATTATGCACCAAATTAAATTAAGCGTGACAATTAAAACCAATTTTATCTTGAATTATCCTAAGCATGAGTTCTAAGAAATTACGCAGGATAAAATAAATCAATCACACTACACCGCGATGTACGAGGAAAAACCCACAACGGGAAACAACCTCGAACGGCCCTAGCCTCAAATCCAATAAGTACGAAATTTACAATTACAAGACAAAAGACTTACATCACACGACTCGAACCCTCTCAAGCCTCAGCGCTCCTTCCTGTAACCACATCCACCAAGAGAATAACCCCGGAGCTCCACCGCGGTCTCGGAATGCACCGATCGGACTTTATGTGGTCACCGTCACCCGAACTAGGAGCCTTTCTCCAAGTGGGTAAATCACTAAAACCTCTTCTTCTTTGTGGGATTTAGAAGAAAACCCAAACTTCTCTTCAAACTAATGTAGAGATAAACCCGGTGCCAAACTCCAAGCAAGACGTATATATATGAACTTAGATAAACAAAACTATGGGTGTAAAACTAAAGTGTATATTGATTTTTCCTTGAAAATTGACACTTTAAAACAATGAAATTTTTTCTAAAACAATTTTCTCTCAAACACTCTCTAGAGGTTGGTAGGATATGAAAAGTTAAGTTAGAAAAAGTTATTCCCGCACATAGATATTCAACAAAAAGATAGTGGGGTAAAACAAGTGGGAAAGTGGGCAAAACTGCACAAAACTGCCAAAAAACCTGTTCCCACCAAATCTCGTTTGAACGACATTTCGTTCGTACGACATTCTCATTCGAACGAGTTTTCTAATGAAGTTCTAGTATGGACTCGTTAGAACCTCGTTGGAAATCTCGTTAGAACGACCATCTCGTTCGAACGACATTTCGAACGAAGTTCCAGTATGCCATAATAGGAAGTCGTTGGCAATCTCGTTCGAACGACTTGTGGTTCGAACGACATTCTCGTTCGAATGACACTTCGAACGAACTCACAGAATGTAAAAAAAAATCTTTTTAAGCCTAGAAACATTATATACTTTTTATATAAGTTTTAATAGAAACATTCTGAAAACAAAAACACAGTTTTAAAAACCTAACACCCAATAAACTTGTTCCAGGCTCCTATATATATATATAAATGCATTCATACCTTGGGAGCATGGAACTACTGTTGATGATGTACAAACGAGGCACATAAACCACGTCATTTTGATGAAGCGTTATACACTTGGTCGCTACGTCTTTAATAAACACGTCATAGGCTCGAAAGATGATCAATATACTCTATCCTATGACTCAAATGTTTTTGTCCGGAATTGAGCCAAAACTACAAGGACTCAATTGGAAATTTGCGTCCTTACAAATCTCCCCCTTTGGCTATTTCGGGACAAAAACTAACAAAAATCCTAAAGGTCCGTCAATCTCTACTAGACTAATAAAAGGTCCCACCCAAAACAAAAATACAATGCTTGACTCAAACAACCCAAGGATCACAATCTTTGCCGGTGAAAGTTGTCACTTATAATATGATTCCTGCACACTTAAGCAAACACATTACACGCATAGGGGATATCAAAATATTTAATGCAAGTAAAGTAACTACTCCCCCTAAATTAATTATCTCCCTTTATTAAGTATGATCAACTTAGAAAGAAGTCTCCCCCTAAGATAAATCTCCTTAAACTAAGATACGATAGTGATAGGAATAAATCTCCTTAAACTAAGATACGATAGTGATAGGATTAGATACCATTTCTCCCCCTATCATGCTCCCCCTTTTTGGTCAGGAATAGACAAAGGCTTAAAGAATAAAAAATTGACTTATCTTCCCCAAATAAAGCAGATACACCCTCTAAATTAAGCAAGGGATAAATAGAATGGGAAAACAAGCTAAAACACGTAATTATGCATATAGTGATGAGAACGTTAAAGCACTTGGGCAACAAAGATTCAACTAATCCAAGAAATAACATCGGATACCAACTAGGATGCACTAAAATGATACCAATATGATATATAAATTGTTAAGCATGTGATATCAACAGAGAATGCAATAAGATGGATACCGAGTATGAATTATAGCATATATTGATTAGAAATCAAGGCAAAGACTAAACAAAAATATCAAATATATGTATACATAATATATACCTACGAGACTCAAGTACACATTTATATATATAAGCATACAAATGACACACACAAAATATAATAGGAGTCTTTCATACTCGTATGGCAAAAATGTGTCATATGGAAACAGAAGTGTTGGGGTGTGAACTAGTAACGATTAAATTTAGACCCAATCACTTAAAACATGTTCACGGCGTTTTCAATTGATTACAAACTTCATCACATTTGAATATAACCTCATGTGACAATATAGATTGAACTCAATGAACAAACATACACAATGCGTATAAGCCTAGAATATTGATGATTCTACAAACCAATAGAGTCATGACATGAAATACACAACTAGGATAAACGTACATTGTGCTTACCGTTGATATACCATCCAATCTCCCTCAATAAGCATATATTATTTTTGAATGAATATATCAATCGAACATAGGCCTTGGCAAATTTTTTATTTTTAATGCCATAATTTTATTTTTAGGCTTTTGAACCACGTATTTCTTTTAGGTCCAAACAAACGGTGGCTTACAATATCAAAGGATCACTAAGTCCTTTTGGAGCCCTTCCCCGTGCACATTTATATATCATTTTTTATTTCTCACAAATCTCACGTGCAACAGATTTTGACATGCACCAGCCCTCCTAGGTCATAAATATGTAGATGACTAGATGGGTAGGTGTACATCTCACAAAGCTCAAATATAACATGTGACATTAAAATTTCAAATGAGCTCATGCATGTGTGAATATAGCCATATAAAAATAGAATCCATTTAATCAATACAAAATCCAACTACTCCATAAAAATATGGTAAAGAACATTTTAAGGATTGACAATCTAAACCAAAATTTCTAGCCACATGGAAGCGAAAAAAAAATGGGATTCAAACACAAGTATATGCCACATAAATTGTGTCAAACTAAAATACACACAAAATAAAATATTTTTGAGTTTTTTAAATTTTTAACAAAAAAAATATATACTCAAAAAACAAATAAAAATCATTTGAACGTTTCATTAAGTTTAAATTATCAAGAGATAAAAAACCAAATGATAAACAAAAATCTTTTTGTATTTTTCATTTAATGCAAACAAAATGAAGAATTAAAATACAAAAGATAAACAAAAATCATTATTCTAGCATGTGATATGAAATAAAGTAATGACTAGAAAATGATTAACAATTATACATTTAGCATGTGAATATAGCATGAAGTACAATCGCTAAAGTATGCAAACACTAACACATTCATCCTTTAGATTTAGCAAGGGAGGAAGCATGTGAAAGTAAATGAGAATCAAGAACCCTATTTTGCAAGGCAACCAAGTCGGATTTCCTAACCCAAATTAATAAAGAATGACTATATTGGGGTATATGAATTTTAAATACCTTGGTAGCTTTACATTGGGATTTCTAGGAATACATTTAAGATCAAAACAAAATTTTCTAAGATCCCCGACCTTTTCGATCACAATGTGTACAAGTAAAAACATGACGAAAAGATTTACCTACGGAGTGATTTCTAAAAGCATTCCTAGTATATTCTCCTAAAATGTTGGTTTTGGCTTTATGAGTAGATTCATTACAAGAGTTGAAGCCTAAACCACACATGTCATTTTTAATTTGGACCGTTCCTAATATTTTATCTAATTTTTTTTAATGACACTCCAAATCAAATTTGACATTACTACAGTCTTTTAATTTATTTAGAAATTCTAAAATGTTAGACTTTAATAAAACATTTCGCTCTTCAAAAATAAGAAGCTCCTTTTTCAAGGATTCCATTAAACCCCTAAGGCTATCTCTCTCGCCTTCTATATATTCAAGCTTCTCGAGAATAGCTTTCTCTCGTGTCCTAAGGTCTTCAACCAATATACTATCATCAACGACCTTGACACGCTCTCTTAAACTAGCTTCTAACCTTAAATTATCTCTTTTTAGTTTAATAGATTCTTTATAAAGTTCTTGAAAAGCATTTAGAAGTTCACTCACATTAACCTCTTCTTCATTTCACTTTCTCTTCATTCTCCACTCTCACTATCATCACAAACAAGGGAATAAAAAACTTTGACCTATGGAGTGTCATGTGTTTGAATATCTTCATGAGAAGATTCACTTTCGGTGCTCACATGACTAGCCATAAAAGCCACAAAATTTGGCTTAGTGGGGGAATCGGGTCCCTCTTCCTTATCACTATCACTAAGGGTTGCATTATATGAAATGGGTCGTTTATCCTCTTTTCTTAGTTTAGTGGGGCACTCAGAAGCCCTATGGTCATAACCCTCACAACCAAAACACCTATTTGACTCGTCCCTATTTAATTGTTCATTAATAGGTTTAGGGATCTTCTCAGTTTTGTCATACTTAGAAGTTTCAAATTTCTTAAAATCATTTTTGAATTTATCTTTGTTAAATTTAAGAAATTTTCTAAATTTTCGAGCAAACAAAGCCATATCTTCCGAGTCACTATCACTCTCGCTCTCTATTACTTGTTTGACCTCTTTTCGGGCTTTTAAAGCAACACCCTTTTCAATTTTCTTTTCGATTTTAGAGGGAAACGTGTTGAGTTCATAGGTTTCTAAATCACCTACGAGCTCTTCTAATTTCGTAGAGGCTAAAGTTGGTAAAGAATTTAAAACGGTCACTTTTGGAATAAATCTATCGGGTAGGGACCTTAAAATTTTCTTTACTACTCGGTTTTCGGGTATTTTCTCTCCCAAATTAAAAGATGAAATAACAATATCAAAAAGTCTAGCATAAAATTCATCAAAAGTTTCTTTATCGTTCATTTTGATGGTTTCAAATTGAGTGGTGAGGTTTTGGAGTTTTGAAGATTTTACGACACTTATACCTTCATGAGTGAGTTGTAAAATATCCCACGCTTCTTTAGCGGTCTCACGCGTCATAATGCATCGGAATTCATCCGGCGTGACAGCACTAAACAAGGCGTTTAAACCTCGGGAATTAAAGTTAGAAAGTTTAAATTCACCCTCACTCCATCTATCGGCCGGTTTGGGAACACGCTCATTATCTACTAACTGAGTAGGTGGGGACCACCCGTTAACAACAGACATCCAAACTCTCTCGTCGATAGATTTTAGAGCCGATTTTATTCGCGCTTTCTAATACGCGTAGTTAGAACCATCGAAAATAGGAAATTTTGAAAATGGGGAAAATTCCATTTTAGCCAAAAATAATTAAAGGATCTTAACGAAGTAATTTATCGTTTTGGCTCTCATACCAATTTGCAAGTGCGATAGGTCCCCCAAATTTTAATTTAAAATCTTTTTATACTCCAAAAATTAATAATTTCCTTTTTAGATATGCGGAAGCGAAGATGATGGTTCAAAAAAATAAATTCACAAACTTTAATTTCTTTTCAAATTAAAATTAAACCAAGTGAAATAAGATTAAATCCACACAAGTTGATTTTTCACTTAAACACAATTAATTAATCTAAGTCCTAGAATTTGCCTAAGTCATATTTCTCATTATTTCCAAATTAGGCCAAACCAGTTTTAACAATAGACTTGAATTAAATAAACTTTACCCAAATTTAATTATGCACCAAATTAAATTAAGTGTGACAATTAAAATTAATTTTATCTTGAATTATCCTAAGCATGAGTTCTAAGACATTATGCAAGATAAAATAAATCAATCACACTACGCCGCGATGTACAAAGAAAAACCCACAACGGGAAACAACCTCGGACGGCCCTAGCCTTAAATCCACTAAGTACGGAATTTACAATTACAAGACAAAAGACTTACATCACACGAATCAAACCCTCTCAAGCCTCGACGCTCCTTCTTGTAACCACCTCCACCTAGAGAATAACCTCGGAGCTCCACCGCGGTCTCGAAATCCACCAATCGGACTTTATGTGGTCACCATCACCCGAACTAGGAGCCTTTCTCCAAGTGGGTAAATCATGAAAACCTCTTCTTCTTTGTGGGATTTAGAATCAAACCCAAACTTCTCTTCAAACTAATGTAGAGATAAATCCGGTGCCAAACTCCAAGCAAGACGTATATATATGAACTTTGATAAACAAAACTATGGGTGTAAAACTAAAGTGTATATTGATTTTTCCTTGAAAATTGACACTTTAAAACAATGGACTTTTTTCTAAAATAATTTTTCTCTCAAACACTCTCTAGAGGTTGGTAGGATATGAAAAGTTAAGTTAGAAAAAGTTATTCTCGCACATAGATATTCAGCAAAAAGATAGTGGGGTAAAACAAGTGGGAAAGTGGGCAAAACTGCCCAAAACTGCCAAAAAACATGTTCCCGCCAAATCTCGTTCGAACGACATTTCGTTCGAATGAGTATTCTAACGAAGTTCCATTATGGACTTGTTAGAACCTCGTTGGAAATCTCGTTAGAACGACCATCTCGTTCGAACGACATTTTGAACGAAGTTTCAGTATGCCATAATGGGAAGTCGTTGGCAATCTCGTTCGAACGAGTTGTGGTTCGAACGACATTCTCGTTCGAATGGCACTTCGAACGAACTCACAGAATGTAAAAAAAAATCTTTTTAAGCCTAGAAACATTATATACTTTTTATATAAGTTTTAATAGAAACATTTTGAAAACAAAAACACATTTTCAAAAACCTAACACCCAATAAACTTGTTCCAAGCTCCTATATATATATAAATTCATTCATACCTTGGTAGCATGGAACTACTGTTGATGACGTACAAACGAGGCACATAAACCACGGCATTTTGATGAAGCGTTATACACTTGGACGCTACGTCATCAATAAACACGTCATAGGCTCGAAAGATGATCAATATACTCTATCCTATGACTCAAATATTTTTGTCCGGAATTGAGCAAAAACTACAAGTACTCAGTTAGAAATTTCCGTCCTTACAATTCTTATGGGATCTTGAGAGAAACCATTGTTGATCTTGGCTGTGTGTCTATGTGGATTTTCTGAGGGAGATTCATTGCAGATTTCATAATATTATTGTAAGTTGCGATTTACGTTATATGGTGAACTAAAGGTTTTGCCCTTTCGGGGGATTTTTTGTGAATCTCTCTTTGTTGGATTTGAAGGTTTGATTTATCCACACAGATGCATGCTTACGATTTAATTAATTGGATTAAAGATTATCTCTAATTAAATAAGTTTAATTCATTAAGAAATTTGTGAATTTATTAAATTGATTGTACAAAGAATTCTCAAATTGGTATCAGAGTAAGTTGCTCCAAATTATCAAGTAATCATTTTCCCGCAAATTTTTTGTGATATCGATTTTTTTGATAATTTTGATTTTATAAAAATCGCAATATTTTCGATGGAAAACTTATATAGTCGGATGCCCATCTTTGATGGCAATAATTATGCCTACTGAAAAGCCCGCACGAGATCCTGTTTAGAAGTTATTGACCAGAGAGTTTGGCTCATTTGTGAAAGAGGGTGGACTCCTCCCATTGTCACTGTTGATAATGTCGCTTCCCTAAAACCCATGTCAGATTGGGCTGATGATGATTATAAATGGAGTACCTATAACTCTTATGGACTTAGCGCTATTCATCGAGCCGTCACCCCTGAAGATTTTCTCAAATTATGACGTGCATCGGATCTAAAGAGGCATAGGATATTCATAAATTAAAATATTAGGGTACCAACGCGGTAAAGGCGTCTAAATTACAAAATTTGACCACTCAGTTTGAGAATATTACCATGTTAGAGCCCGAGTGTCTCGACGAGTTTTATGCTAGGTTGTCGAACATAGTTAGCACGAGTTATAATTTAGGTGAGAAGATTGATGATACGAGAGTTGTGAAAAAGATTTTGAGGTCACTCCCGAAACATTTCATTCCTAAGGTCACTGTTTTGAATTCATTAGGGATATTAGATACACTTAGGTTAGAAGAAATCGTGGGAGATCTTTAAACTTATGAGATCGACATGTTTGCTAACACTGTTAAGACTAAGGATAGAGGGATTGCACTTAGGGCCAAATCTAGTAAGAGTGAGTAAGTGTCTAGGAAGAGAGAGAAGATGAAGAAATAGAGAGTTCTTGAGTCCGATTCAAATGGAGAGTTTGATTTTGATGATATGGCCTTGTTTGAAAAAAATTTAAGAAGATTCTCAAATTTTCAAAAGAAAACTCTTCCAATAAAAGGTTTTTTGAGAAAGATAAAAAGCAATAGGAGGCCAATGAGAGCGGTGAGAAAGAGAACGAGAAAGATAAAGAGGAATATTCGAGATGTTTTGAGTGCGAGGGAAAATGGGACAAGGCATTTGAATGTCCCACTATGCTAAAGAGAAAGGGTAAGAAAGTTGCCATCCCAACCACCCTTAGCAATAGTGAAATTGAGATGATTGATTCCGGGGATGAATAATCACATGGTAAGTGTGTTACCTTTATAGCTAGTCACGTGACCACATCTATTTTTTCCCATGATGATGAGTACACTTGTATACGTGAGGGCCCCGATGATAATTTGAGGGTTTTAAGTGAGTGTGAGAGTCAGATTGAAAGTGAGGGTGAAAATGAACTCCAAAAAGCGTTTAGAGATTTGTACGACGAGACCTTAAAGACAAGGAAGTTGACTAAGGAGTTAGGTCTTAAGGTGTTATATTTGGACATAGAGATAGGAGTTTTAAGAGAGTTTGAGGCATCATCGAGTCAACTCAAGAAGGCGAAGATTTCTTTAAGTGAGCAATTGATCGTCATTGGTCGAAAAAAGGTTGAATATGAAGCCCGTGTGGTCCAACTCGAGAGAGATCTGGAATGTGATCGGGAGGTCAAGATCACTATGGAGGACACATATAAGAAGGTTGGAAAGATGCTCCTCAGTCTTGCATTGAGTAATGTTGAGAGACTAGAAAAAGGTCATGACGGTGCATCCACTTCCCATGTTTCACCCAATCCGATTATCAAGTTTGTGATATATCCATATGGTTCTCAACCTAACCCACCTAGTCATCCGGGTCTCAAAAGGAGAATGTGTCCTAGACGTTTTGAGAGAGGTGTTCCTAGGCCCGTTTATGTTTTCTCCCATTGAAGAAGAGAGGACACCTTAGGGAATTTTATTTTAACTTGGGTAGTGTGTCTAATAGAGTTTTATCACATTTTTCTACTACACGTGTTCCTACACACGCATCCACATATGATACTTTGGATGCTCCGGGAGATTACATGAGAGAGTTTGCACTTATTCGAGAGCAAGTTATATTTTTAGTCAAAACATCACAAGATTTGATGGATGTTTTTCATAGGATGTCACCATCTTTGAAAAACTCCTCCAGGCCTAACGATTGAGGTTTAGACTTGTTTGCTAAGATTGGATGATTTTCTTGATGATATTTTATGCCTATTGCTAGTTTGCACCACCTTTGTATGTTTTTGCATTTTGAAATATTTTTCGAAAAACCCAAAAAGATTTTTATTTTTGAAATTTTTGGAAAAAATACAAAAATATTTTCTATTTTTTTGAGCAAAATTGAAAAGCCAAAAAGATTTTATTTTGATAAAAAAATTTAAAATCCAAAAACATTTTTGTATTTTGTTTTACACCATATATGAATGGACATTTAGGATGACCGAGTCACAATTTCATTTCATATCCATGTAACTGTTTGATAGTGTTTTGAGATGATACGTCATTTCATTTTGTGCTTTACAATGTTTGGAGTCATTGAGATGTAATTAGTTGTTACTTACTACATGTTTGACTCGTGATTTCCTTTATTTAACACGTGCGCAATTTTTTTTTATTATTGTTCTTGTCTATCACATGTTAGTCGAGTGTTTTCATTTCGATTATGTCTTTAAAACAAACGAAATGCGATAAAACTTGACAATGAAAGTAGTGCATGTAAGAATCGTTGACCATGAGGAATTTGTTTAGGATAAAAAAAATGATGAGTGAACACGGGAAAGGGATACGAGAGAGTAATAATCTTTACGGGAAAGCCATCGTTTGAAAAGAGACAAAAAAAGTGTGGCATTGTAAAAAGTAGCCAAGGCCCAATTAGTTTATTTCGATATGATCATTCAAAAGAAAAGGCATATAACAGAAATTTGTAATCATTTTTTTTATGAGGAGTTTGGTTGAAAATAAAACAACAGGTTTGCAACTCCTGACAAAGTCTGAAAAAAGCATTACATAGTTTTATACGTTATTGGTGTGAAAATCACTTTAGACTTTGATTTGTCGATTTTATTGGGATGATGTCATTTAAATTCAATATTTTTTACACCTAGGGATGATTTTGAGTTCATTCGTTAGGAGTATCCATAATTATCGTGCACATATGATTGGTTGAGTTAATTTAATTATTGAATTTTTTCACACCCATTCATTCCATTTCCACGATTTGGTTATCTTAGTGTAAATTCATGGTGTGTGATGGTGTTGTTTTTGCAAATTATTCTTGCTTTGAAAAAATTTGAAAAATTAAAGAGAGATTGTGAAAGCCTTTTGAGTATATCATTGCATGAGAGTATTTGATATATCTTTGCTATGCTTGTCATGACACTCCTTTTTTACTTATTCTTTTCTTTGTCTATTTCGGACAAATAAAAAGGGGGAGAACAAATTATGATTTATGGGGGAGTTTGTATCATGCGAGAGATTTGGGTAAGTTGACTTGATTTATGATTTATGTTTAACTCATTTCAAACTCTATATGTCACGTAAGTATTTGCTTTGTTCATTGTGTGTAGGACTTTGGATTTTGATGATCATTTGGAAAGCTTACAAAAAGTAAGCGCAAGGAAAGCAAAGAGATTTGATGATTCATTGTTGAAGATTTTGAAGCGAAAGTTTAAAGACTTACACTTTTAGTATCGTTCCACTTTTGGGTTCATGAGAGGGTGTTAGATTTGTATAAGATATTTGATTTGATAATTCAGATTGTTTTTAGTTTTTACCGGCATAGGCATAGGGGGAGATTTGTAAGGACATATCTTACACAGTTCGTTTTACATTGAGTATGTAGTATAACGTTACACCCATCGTAGGAAGTTCAGTCCATTCACTCAAAAGACGGATCCGAATATCAAAGTTCTTCAACAACAAGCCTCTGCGAGATTGATTTTGGTAAGGTTGTTTTTAAGTTTCATTAATGTCTCATTTAAGTGTTAGGACATTTTTTATAAAATGTTTTTAATCAACCTGAGGCATTTTATTGAGTCAAAATAGTTTTTACAAGACCTGTAGGCGGAATTTTAAAAATAAAATATTTTTCGCTACGGTCGTTCAAATGACATCCGGTTCTCGTTCAAACGATAGCTTGAAGTCGTTCAAACGACATTACATGTTGCGAGATGGTCGCTTGATGTTTTCATCTAACGACATCATACTGTTTCATGTTTTTTAAGGTCGTTAGAAGGTTGTGCAATCCCCTGAATCGAACGACATGAGATGTTGTTCGAACGACCTTGACATCTGGTTCGAGCAACCCCGTTGGCTCAAATTTTTTATAAATACCTGTTTTGAGTGGATTATAACATAAGACTTTTGGCAAAAACGAAACTACGAATCTAAATAATTTTAGTCTGCACTTTTAGTTTTTAAAAAAATTGTTTTCGATTCACAAATAGCCCCAAATACTTTAGTGAGTCATTTTGGAACCCAAGATACAACTTTGTTAAAATTTCTCTTATAGAGACGATTTCTCTACTGCTGGATTGATAGTGCTTGTGAGATCTATTCGCTTACTACGACTGCGGTCAATGGGAATACTCAAGGGTGTTTATTACTGAAGAAGGAGTTGAGGTTCTTGTGGGTTCATGAAGGAAACCATTGTTGATCTAGGTTGTGTGTCTATGTGGATTTTTCGAGGGATATTCATTGCATATTTTATTTTATTATTGTAAGTTGCAATTTACGTTATATAGTGAAATAAAGGTTTTGCCCTTTCGGGGGATTTTTCATGAATCTATATTTGTTGGATTTGAATGTTTGATTTATCCACATAGATGCATGTTTAGGATTTAATTAATTGGGTTAAAGATTGACTCTAATTAAATAAGTTTAATTCGTTAACAAATTTGAAAATTTATTAAATCAATATCACACAGAATTCTAGAACTGATTACAAGATGTGTATGCTTGTGTGTGTGTCATGATTTTCTTGTTTAAGCTAATTTTGAAGTTGGAGGTCTTTGCACTAATTTTTTTGTGTTAATTTACGGAATATGGAGTTTAAGGCCTTTAAGATATTTCATTTTTTTGGTGTGTGTGTGTGTCTGTCATGTGGAGAATTTTCCAGTTATGAACCTTATAGCCTTTTTTTTTTTCCTTTCAGGTTGTTCCATGGTTTAATAATTTTTTTTATTAATTAGAGATTGTAATGTAGGTATCAAGGTTCTAAAAAACGTGGGGCGTGATTGAGGCATGGAGGCCAAGCCTTGAGCCTTAGAAGTTTAGGCGGGCCTTAGGCGTAAAAAGGCATGAAAGGCGTTTAAGCCTTCTTAATATATTTTAATATTTTTTAACCATAATAAGGCTATTAAAATACTAATATTTTACATATCATAGAAATATGTCTGAATATTTATAAATAAAATACTATTTGATTATTTTGGATGAGATAATGGTCCGGTTTGTAAAAAAAATCTTTAAAAGGCGATATCGTTTCACTAAAGCATTGTTGTTTTTAGAAGAAAAAAAGTGCGCCTTAAGGGTTTTACCAAGCATAAGGCGTAAAAAGCTTAAGGCGGGGCGTTTCTCCCGAGCCTCAAGCCTATGTGGGTTTTCTAGAACAGTGGTAGGTATTTAAATATAATTTGTTAATTTCTTATTCAAAGTTGGGATTATATATGTCTTTTGGAATATTTACTCATCTCTTTATCGCCAATGGATGTCTCTTAATTTTACTTTACTAAACTAGCAGTTGGTTCATGACATCCGACAGTCTATACATCGAAAATTCTGTTAAATGGGTTTGGATAGAAAATAAGGGAAATATGTGAAATTGCTTTATCTTATATCAATATCTTCCATATTATCCATGTATTGTTTGAATAAATGTCTCTAAGATTGTGGTAAAATATATCTAATTGACCTAAATTTTCGATCCGTGTTTTTTCTTATTACTTATGTTCCGCACATTGTGTCTCGCCCATGCATCGCGTAGGTTTACAAGTAGTTTGTATTATTTTTTCCAATGCATTTATTATATTGGTTACTAATCACATAACCCATCTTGTACTTGGTAAGATAAAAATGCTTTGGATTCGTATAGAAGCTTTAGGGTTCTTTGAGCATCCACAATGGAAATCCTCATGGAAGGTCTCTTACATAATTAAAAGGAGTTTTGCTTTCATCGATAGTAAAATTCAACAATGGTGGAATAAGGAGAATTTGCAAAAAAAAATCCCACGAAATACTGTTATTCGTAAGAAATAAAAACAATATTTCTTACTAAAACATTTGTTTGTATTAATGGTTATGAACTTATGTAGTTCGTAAGAACCCAAATATGTAATAAACAATGATTATTTATAATTTATACGAACCTCATTTGTTCATAGCAGTTGATACGCCCAAATAAAGTTCGTAGAATTTTTTACGAACTAATGAAGTTCGTAGGAAGGGTTTACAGAATTTGTAACCATTCTCCAAATTTGGAGAATGAATACAAATTTGTTTAGAGAATATGCTCAGAATTTCATACCACTACCAGTATGCAAGTTTGCAAATATACAGAATCCCTTAGACTGTTATATCACCATTGTTGAGGCTCTCGATAATATAAAAATCCTTTGGTATGAATGGTTGTAAAAAAAGAAGCTTCAAAATTGACGGTGTTACATTTTACCAGTCTCGAGACATGGGACGTATTAGACTTCTGGTCTGACACATAAATTATAGTACTAAATGACATTAATATCCTTCAATCTCAAACATGTGACACCATTTTCAACCATAAGATATAAATCTTTAATTTTTAATACCATCCATTGGATAGGAGAGACCAAAACCCTTTATCCTTTATTATATAGATACACTAGGGTGTACCCATGCCGATGGCACAGTGATAAATGTGCTCCCGAGTATTTGGGATTATAGAAAACTCATACCCGTGACGATAGCACGGTGATAAATTTTCTACTCAATATTTTTGGTTATAGAACACTCACACTCACGTGTATGGTATTATTCACTTTAAGAAAGACTTAAAAATACTGACTAAATTTCATTTTATTTAATAACGATGTTAAACAACCCTTTTGTAACACTACATTTTTTAGCTACACGTTTTGTAACACTACATGTCATGCTTGCCCGTGCCGATAGCACGCTGAAAGTAATAATAGCTTTGAAATTCATTCAAATATATGTGATTTGAAATGTCTAAATAAATTTAACATAAGTCAATTTTCTTTCAAGCATATTAAAATGTTAAAAGAACATTATTTTAAGAGGGAGGGAACCCCCGCACATATTATTGCTAATAGGGTTAAAAGCCTCCCTTAAGCGGCCATTACAAACTCAGAAAATAGAAAATTAATCTTTGGTGAGCTAATGGCCAAAGATAAGCTAAAGACAGTAAATATGGGCCTTCATAATAGACCTATTACAAAATCGACAATGCAATTAAGAAAATCTAATGTATTTGCAGCCTATCTTATCCAGAATCAGAGCTCCTCTAGCCTTCTTAGGAACATCTTTCAATTCTTTATAAATCTTCATCTCTTTCAAAAGAACTCCAGCATTAGCCAAACAATCAAAAATTCAAAGTGAATTGAATTCTTTTAAGATTAGATCTGATTCCTTCCACACTTTCTCTAAGTCTTCAAGGAATATACCATCCTTTACTGATCGTATTTACAACCAAAAGAGAGTCCATTTCAATGTAAATAAAATTGATATTGCAAATAATGCAGGTCCGGAGACCCCTCTTCAAATCCAAAATTTCCACTTTAGAATTTGTCGATGAACGGACCCAATATGTGTGTTTTAAACAAAACCAATTTTCTCCGAAAATTATCCAACTTTTAATTATGCACCAAACCAAGTTGTGAAAACCCAATTCTTACTTTAAACCAATTTTATCTTGATTAATCCTAAACATGCATCTAGTGATTAAAACAGTAAAGTACAAAATACTCACAACGCCGGATGTACGAGGAAAAAACCTAAAACAGAAAAATAACCTCGGACGGCCCAAGCCAGACAATCACTATGAATAATGGTTTTACAAAGACAGATTAGCCTTACTCAATGACTCGATTCCCACGGGTCTTGACGCTCCTTCTGATGTTCTACCATTCTTCAATAGTGCCCATGCAGAAATTCCATCTTCCATGATACCGGTCCACGTATGTCTCGGTCTCCACCGAAAGGCTTTGATTCGTCTACGATGTCGAACAAGAAGTCCTTCACTTTTCTTCACCGCAAAACCCTAATGTTCAATTGTATAACAAACCTTCTTGGTGCCGCAAGATCACTTAAACATATAAGAATGATAACTCGGATCTTTGCAAACTCTAAGGATGTGTTTATGCTTTTTAAACCTTAGAAAACATGTGCAAACAATGTACTGGATGGTAAACTATTTTTCCAGATGCACACTTACAAAACTCTGACGCAAACGCGCTTTAAATAACAATTAAGCGCCGCCTCGAAAAGAGTGTCCCTCGAACGAGATTTCCATGTTGTTCGCGCGATATGAGCATCTCGCTCGAACGAGCTGGCATGTCGTTCGAACGATGCTGCGTCAGTTTGACTTTCTTTAACTTTTTGTTTAAAACGTCTCTTTTTAAAAGAGATTAAAATTATTCAAACTCTATTTCGAGCTTATCAGAATATAACGTAGTGTAAACCTTTAAAACACTTTTAAAAACATTTTAAAATATTTTTCTTTATAAAAATACATCCTTACCTTTTATAAAAACAATTCTGAGCACCATTAATTATACGCATTCATACCTGAGTGGTCTCGGAATGCATTCAACTTTGAAGACGAGTAAACTTGCACCAATTAAACTTCGACATGATTAATTCTTTGAATCTTTGCTGCAACGTCTTCAATTTCTTCAATACGTCATAGACCAAGTGGGATCGTGACAAAATAAAATCTCCCTATGACATATTACAAACACAGTTTTGTTCAAGTAAATTAAGTCTAAACAATACAGGGACTCAATTGAAAATTTATGTCCTTACAAGTCTCCCCCTTCGACTATTTTGGGACAAAACTAAACCAGTGAAATGCCTAAGCCGGGTCGTCAAGCCGTATGACACCTAAATCCCATCCCGTAAACCCAAAATCAAAAATTACAGGACACGGTCTAGTATATGTAGCATCGGTAAGCATGAACTGTCTGAATGTGTTGTAGACTTGAAATCTCGAATCGTTGAAGCATACCTACACACATGAAACAGACAAACAAATACCAAGTGAAGTACGGAGGAACAAATGAAACCAATATATATCCAAATGATAACAAACAACAATAGATACCAATATGAATAATTTCTGAAAAATCATTTGTTAAACAATTGAGCAGCAAAATGATACCAAATTTGAACTACCGATTTGTAAAATATGCAATCAATAACTTGCTCAAAACTAACTTCCCCTACATCACATGCATCTCTTCCCCTTTTTGTCTCGAATAGACAATCTAGTAAAAATATTAACCAAACAAAGTATTTAGCGTGAGAATATACCAATTTTGAATCAATTTGAGAATTGAAAATGCTAGATAACCATGAAATAATCAGCTAAATATGATCAAAATGTGAAAAATCTGTAGCTAGTAAACCAATTAATCACACAAATAATATAGCAATCTAATCAGGTGTGATAAACGAACTATATGCAAAAATCCAATTTAGAACAATATAAACTTGCAGATAAACCAGTCAGTCCAGAATCACTTCCAGTAGTACCAAAAATATCACCAAAATAAACCAGTGGACTGCAAACCAATCAGAAGCAAGAATTCAGCCTGTCGTTCGAACAAGCCAGGGACGTCGCTCAAATGAAATGAGGACGTCGCTCGAACGAAGTACGCATGTCGTTCGCGCGACGTGGAGATGTCGTTTGAACGATTTCTCACGACCTGCCAAATTTTCACATTTTCCCAGAAATATCTTATATTTTTTCCCAATGAAAAACTTTGCAGAAAAAAATTAGTGGAAGGGCCTGACAGCAGCTAAACAGTGCTAAAACAGTATGCTTTTAACACAAAACGTAAAAACTCATAAAAATTAAAAAAATGCGAGTTATATGCAAACATAGTATCGATGTGCTCAAACATGGATATATAATGTGTGGGCGTGAAACTATAACAAATTAGTCACAATTCCAACACATTGAAACGATCAAGAAGCTCTAATTGATACGATAGATCATCAAACTTTATTATAGCCATATGAGAATTAAAGTGTGAGCTTAATGAACTAAACATACTACATGCACACAAATCCATAATTTTGACGATTCTACAAACAATAGCGTCAAATTACAATGTTTCAACATTAGGATTAGTTGTGCAAGCCCGTTTAAATTTTCAATCCATCCAAACTCCCTCAATATTATCATATTTTCTTTGGAATGAACTAAACTAATTTGGCCCTTTTCTTAGCATATTGCATTTTCTTTTGGGCTCTTTTAAACAGTGGCTTTCACGACGAGTTAATTTTGAACTCTCGCAGCCCTTTCCCATGAATCACTCATCAATTTTTCAATTATATCAATTTAAATCCTCACGATAAACGATTCTTACATGCACACTTCTCCTTAAGTCTACTTATGCATAGATGACAAGATTGAAATAAGAACGCCTTATCAAATTCAACTATGCAAGAGAAGTTAAACATCCATATAAACTCGTGCAATGTTGGCATATATACAAAGTCGAATAAAAATGCATATCAACTTCGAAACAACCCCATATAAAAAATGGTTAAGATCATTCTAAGCATCGATAATAATGACAAAATGTCCTAGCCATATAGATAATGAAACTATGGGGGGGGGGGGGGGCAAGCACACCAATATGCCACATCAAACATGTAAACTCAAAAATAAAAATCGAAAATCTTTTTGGCTTTTTCAAAAATTTTATCAAAAACAAAATCCTTTTGTATTTTTCAAATAAGACCCAAACAAGTGAAAAATAAAATACAAAGAGATAAACATATCATAACACTAGCAAATTTTAAACATGATGCAAGGGCTAGCGTATGATAAAATATGCAATCTACTATCCATAAGAAATAGCAAGAGATGAATCATGTGTATGTAAGTGAGAATCAACCAACGAAGCATTTAGCATCTCCAAAACGGATTTCCTAACCCAAACAGGTGTATAACTAACAAAACAGGTTTTGAGAACCGACGGGACACTACGTTTAAACTTCCTAGGGTCTTTTCTAAGATCAAAACAGAAACACCTAAGGTGACCTTTCCTACCACAATGCGAACATGTGAAAATACGATGAGGAACGGGACCTTTAGGTTGACCTTTTCTAAAACCTTTGGATGTGGTTGACGCTCTAAAACAAACTATGGTTTTGGCTTTTACATTCGAACCACTAGAACAAGATAAGCCGCTACCATCACTACTTGAGTCATTTAAATCATTTTTTAACTTCAAAACTTTCGACTCAAGCAAACGATTAGACTCCTCAAACTTTCGGGACTCCTTCTTTAAATTTTCAATTACCCCTAGAAGGTTATCTCGATCCCCCTCAATGTGAGCAAACTTATCCCTAGGAGTCTTTTCTCGTGCCACAAAATCATTAATCGAATTATTTTCCTCAACGGCACAAACTCTAGAATTTCTCAAATCCTCTAACTCTTTTTCTAAAACAAGGACCCTATCATCACTCTCCTTTTTGCCCAATTTTAACATATTGAAATCTTTAAACAAGGAACTAAAATGCCCACGACAAATATCTCTTTGAATTTGAAACGTTTGCAAATATTCAATCCTATTTTTAAAACCAAAATTTTCTTTTTCCAAAACTTCAATACGTTTTGCAAAAATTAAATTCGAATGATGTAAATCGTCAAAGTTAGAGAATCCATCGAGAGAAAACACACACAGGAGAGATAAACAAACACACGGATCATAAAACAAATAAAATATATTTTCTAGCTCTGATACCAATTTGAATGGACCCAATATGTGTGTTTTAAACAAAACCAATTTTCTTAAAAAATTATCCAACTTTTAATTATGCACCAAACCAAGTTGTGAAAACCCAATTCTTACTTTAAACCAATTTTATCTTGATTAATCCTAAACATGCATCTAGTGATTAAAACAAATAAAGTAAAGTATACTCACAATGCCGGATGTACGAGGAAAAAACCCAAAACGGGAAAACAAACTCGGACGGCCCAAGCCAGACAATCACTATGAACAACGATTTTATAAAGACAGATTAGCCTTACCCAATGACTCGTTCCCCACGAGTCTTGACTCTCCTTCTGATCTTATAGCGTTCTTCAATAGTGCCCATGCAGAAATTCTGTCTTCCACGATTCCTATCCACAACACACGCATCCACGTATATTTCGGTGTCCACCGAATGGCTTTGATTCGTCTACGATGTCGAATAAGAAGTCCTTCTCTTTTCTTCACCGCAAAACCCTGATGTCCAATTGTAGAACAAACCTTCTTGGTGCCACAAGATCACTTAAAAATATAAGAATGATAACTTCGATCTTTGCTAACTCTAAGGATGTGTTTATGCTTTTTAAAACTTAGACAACATTTGCAAACAACGTACTGGGTGGTAAACTATTTTTCCTGATGCACACTTACAAAACTCTGACGCAAACACGCTTTAAATAATAATTAAGCGCCGCCTCGAAAAGAGTGTTGCTACCATATCGTTCGCGCGACATGAGCATCTCGCTCGAACGAGCAGACATGTCATTCGAACGACACTGCGTCAGTTTAACTTTCTTTGACTTTTTGGTTAGAACGTCTCTTTTTAAAAGAGATCCAAATTAGTCAAACTCTGTTTCGAGCTTATCAGAATAAAACGTAGTGTAAACCTTTAAAACACTTTTAAAAATATTTTAAAATATTTTTTTTTATAAAAATACATCCTTATCTTTTATAAAAATAATTATGAGCACCATTAATTATACGCATTAATACCTGAGTGATCTTGGAATGCATTTAACTTTGAAGACGAGTAAACTTGCACCAATTAAACTTCGGCATGATTAATTTTTTGAAGCTTTGCCGCAACGTCTTCAATTTTTTCAATACGTCATAGACCAAGTGGGGTCGTGACAAAATAAAATCTCCCTATGACATATTACAAACACAGTTTTGTTCACAGAATTAAGTCAAAACAATACAGGGACTCAATTGGAAATTTATGTCCTTACAGTAGAGATGCCATTGGGACTTGTAAATCCCACTATAAACTGAGACTTACATCTCTAACAATTCCCCCATAACCACTAAGTCCTAGATTTCCTTTAGAAGCACAATCAACATTCATCTTAAACTAGTTTTGATAAGGGGGAACCAATGTGAAAACTTTGGAATTTTCACTGGATGAAAAATGTTCACATGAAACACTTATAAAATTCTATCATAAAAAATATTAGTATTTTTCTCAAATTTAATACCACTGCACATATAAGAGATAAGAGTGATAGCTTTATTTATCACCATATGGTAATTAAACTTTTTAGAATCATGTAAAGCCATATTTCTTCCTTTCTAAATTTCCCAGCAAACAACATTTGGAATGGCCTTTCCCAGAAATTTCAAGTAGTCTCCAGCCCTATTATTGAACCACCTGCTCATGAGCAAAGAGGAAATTGAATTTCTATCAATTTTGGCTCCCATAAGAGTTTCAAAAAAGTCCCATATAGGCTTTGTACCCCTACAATTTAAAAATAAGTGAAAAGAAGACTCACATTGATTTAGACAAGCTTGGCATCTGGAAACAATTTTTATTCCCAAGTCTTTGATCACATTATCCAGAGGAAGACATTTATTCATCATTTTCTAAGAAATAATTTAAATTTTCTTTGGGATCTTCTCATCCCAGATCTGACTCATAACTGTAGAAGAAGTGAAGTGTCCATTGTAAATTTCCAAAGCAGAAGAAAAAGTAAATTGGCCACATATATAAGGTTTTCAGATCCATTTATCATTTGTAATGATCATATTCTCTAAACACTCCTCTTCAACATTCTTCAATCTTTTCCAAGTATGAGAACCGACATTTGGATTGTTAGATTTTTATCTTTTTTTCATAAATTCTTCACAAAGAGAATTTTTGGATTTGAATTTCCAAAATATTCTCATGGATAAAGCTTTTATCAACACATTCAAATTTAAAAACTATAGGCCACCCTCATTTTTCTTTCTACATAGAGATTCCCAAGATTTCCATTGATATTTCCATCCAATGTCTTCATTTCCTCCCCAAAAACATTTCTTCATCATAATGTGGATTCTCCTAATAATGGCCTTTGGAGGCTTCAACGAACAAGTAAATAGATAGGAATAGAAGAAAGGACATGTTTAATAATAATAATATATCTCCCTCCACTTGATAAAAAATTATCTTTCCAACCTTGAATTCTACTTCTAATAGGATCAATAATTTTGTAGAAATAGTTTGAACTTCCTTCTGACTTTAAAGAGAAAACATCCCAAATATTGCATTGCAAGATTTCTAAATTTCAAACCAGTAGCATATTCAATCAGGGCTGATTTGTTAAGGGGTTACTTATCAAAAATAGTAAAGCTGCTTTTGGAATAATTAATTTTCTGACCTGAGATTTCTTCATACCTGCTAAGAAAATCAACAATGGTTTTTAGGCTTCTTTTGTCACCTCTAGAGAAAATAATCACATCATCTGCAAAAGAAAAGTGCGGGGTCATAGGACATCCACTTGAGTGATAGAAAGGTTTAGCTGAACCTGATTGCATGAGACTTTCTAATCCTCTACTCAATAATTCAACAGTCATTATGAATAGGCTTGGAGATATTAGATCTCCCTGCCTAAGACCTCTAGAAGAATGAAAGTAGCCTTTAGGAACCCCATTTATTAAAACTGAAAACCAATTGTCAAAAATAATTCTCCATATGAAGTTAACCCATCTCTCCCCAAATCCAAAACATCTCATGATCTTAATTAGGAATCCCCATTTAACTCTATCATAAGATTTTTCCATATCGAGCTTTATTATGACATTACCTCCATGAATTTTCCTATTTAAGTTGAAAACCATTTCTTGGGCAAGAATTACATTATCTTAAATACTCCTCCCTTTCACAATCCACTCTGGTTTAGGGAGATTAACTGAGGAAAACTGTAGAAAGTCTAGTGGATAGAATTTTAGAAATAATCTTATAATAAAATTTGCACAGGTTGATAGGCCTGAAGTCACTACAGGTCTTTAGGATGCTTAACTTTGGGAATAAGCACGATAAAAGTGCTTGTCCAACTTTTGGGAAGGACTGATCTTGCAAAGAAATAATTTATGGCTGCTACTAAGTCTTCCTTGATTATAAACCAACATTTCTGGTAGAATTCACCACCAAAACCATCAGGGCCTGGGGATACCACTGAACTCAGCTGCTTCACTTCTTGATACACTTCCTTCTTATTAGTAAAATCTTGAAGCCTACCATTCATTTATGAAGTTACAATTGAGGGAATGAGCTGACTAATCTCCAACTGGTCTTCCTGAATACCTGTTGTCTCTGATAGAATATTAGTGAAATGATTGACAATATTAGTATTCAACTCTTCCTTATCCTCTATAAATCTCCCATCATGATCTTCAATTCTATGAATACTTAGTTTTATATGCTTAGCTTTCACTTGAGCATGGAAAAATTTAGTATTAAAGTCTCCTTTTCTCAACCATTAAATATTGGATTTTTTATTCCAATAAGATTCTTCCATTTTTAAAGCTTTTAGCAAACTAGCCTTTCCCTCACATCTACCATCCTCATATGCAATCTCCAATTGTAAATTCTCATCTTCAAGCTCTCTAACATGCTGTAACATGTCCTTAAACACTATTTTATTCCACTCTCTCAAAGCCCATTTTAGTCTGTTTAGTTTGGAAGAAAATTTCTTTAAACCGAAATCATTAGATGGATGATTTAAAACATGTTATATTTAAAATTGATTACAAAGTAATGAAGAGTGATATATTGATAAACATCTTCAAAAATTATAATTTTCTTCCATTCCCCCTCCCTTAAAAATAGGACATAATTCAAAATTCACATCAACAAGTTTAATATTAGATTACAAAAAATAAAGCAGAACATATTAGATGAGCATCTTCGTAAATGATGTAGAACGATCAAGTGCTTAGAATTGTCTCTCTCCATATCTATGTCCATACTTATTCAACATAACTTATCTAAAAGTTAATGGAAAAATTCATATGCACATCGAGTGTGGATGAACAACCATCGCAGTCTAAATTTAAAAAACACTGAATTAGTATCTGAGTCTAAATATATATCCATTCATTTTAAATTATAAATATAAGATGTTAATCACCCTAAACCCACCATTTTCCTTCGGTCCTTTTTTTCAATTCTTCAATACGGCAATCCCATTTCAATAAAAGTACAAGAATAACGTGAAGTCATGTTCATATTATATAAAGTTCTTATCGTATAAAATAAAATAAAATATTTAAATTTAAATTTACCCTATCGAATAAGTCATTATATCAACGAACTCTAAACATGCATTATAATAGAACTTTTGGATAAACAACGGTAGTTGTAAGAAACATGTGGGAAACATCGGGGACACGTATCACATACGTATCGTGTGCACATTTAAGGTTCTTATTTGTATAGGGGGGACATGCGGGACACGTATCGCATACGTGTCGTGTCCTCATTTGTGTTGAGTACGGGAATGTGGTTTCATCCACACATGCTAGTATTTCTCATAGAAATGTCCTTATAAAATAATTCAATATATTTCTCATACTTTGTGATTAATATCGGTGCACTATTTCTCATGGACTACGAAACTATATGCATGTCAAATTGTTAAATTAATTTAAATTTAATATCGAGTAAAATATTTTACATTTATACAAAAAAAATCATACTGAAATGAAAATTCTTTAAAGAAATAATAGTGAATGGAAAATTCCTTAACAATGAGAAAAGTTCATAAAAATAAAATAAATCAACATAATAAGTGAATTGAGATGAGCAAACCCATTGAACTAAGCAACATAATGATGCAAAGCCATTGCCATTGATGGTAAATCAACATAATGGCGAAAACACATTGAGCTGAGCCATAGTTTTTTCAATTCACTGGGTAATACCCATTAAACATAGGTTCTGAGGAATTTTTCATTCACTAGTTGATACCCGTTTTGGATGGACTATTAACACATCAAACTACTGTGTATGAAATACAAAATGATGTGATAATAAAATATCCATTAAACATAACTCGACGTGTATGAAATACCCATCTAACTGGACGTGTACCTTTTAAGAAAGTGCAGAAAATGTTACAAAAATGTTTTACTTAGTATGCATTCTTATCCTTTCTAGTGTTCTGTATCCATAAATGTTGAAAATTCCCTTGGTTTTTTTACTAAATCATGTCTATAATTATCCGGCTTTGAGTTTGTCATATTTTACGGATTGACTTTGAGTTTGGTACATCTTCCGTTAAGGGTAAGTTAAACTCAACCACCTCTTAATAAGAAACTATTTTAAAAATAAAAATAATTAGGGAAAAGAACATAAGAAATCTGAAAATAAAAAAATAGTAAAAAAAATACTACGTTCTTCTCCTCGCTTCCAGCACCGCCCCTCTACAGCCATCACCACCCTCCACCACTCGTCCACATCAATCCCCTCACCCTATTCTCTTCCACCATCAACTTCATCATACTACCACCATTGTCCCATTACCAAGAACCCAACATGACTTAAATCAAATCAAACTCAACAGGTAGACGGTGGTCGTAGGGAAGAGGAGAGTGGGGTTGGTGAGGGATTTGTCTGATTTTTGCCGTTCTATTTAATGTCATCCTTTCCTTTCAAATTTTAAGCATTTATTTTTTCCTATTTTTAATTTTTTTTTTCTTTAAGATGTCATGTGCACGTGACTGTTAAGTTTAATAAACACTTAACGACAAAGGTCCCAAACGTTAAGCAAATTAGAACCAAGCGTGTTGGTTCAGTGGTATAAGGCTGCCAATGGGACACTGTTTGGGGGTGGATTGGGTTTGGTCCCCAGTTCGATCCCTGACAGCGTCAAAATAATGCTTGGCCAGCGGCAGCCACGAACCGCGAGCGGGGATTAGTCGAGGTGCGCGTAAGCTGGCCCGGACACCTCGTGGTATGAAAAATACCTTACCAAAAAAAAAAAGTTAAGCAAATTAGTAAAAGGTACCAAACTCAAAACTGGATAATTATGGATGTATTAAAGTAAAAAAAAGCCAAGTTTATTTTACCATACTTTTACATTTCATAATTTGTGAAATACTTACACTTTGTGTCTTATATTTTATATTTTATAGTTGGATTGATATTAATCGGGCATCTTTTTTTATTATTTGTAATACAAAGCAATATTTTTTTATTAGTACGATGTGTTTTCCACACTTGTCATAGTATTAGTGTGTATACACTAAATTATCGCAGTACTAATGGTCTTAAGGAAATGATGTCGATCCAGCATTGAGCAACGAACTTCCCAACTTGAGGCGTCCCTAGTAGTAGGGGTGTGCAGGGGTCGGTTGGTTTGGTTTTTAGCCTTTTTTTAATCAAAACCAATATTATCGGTTTTCGAATATTTTGATCTGAAACTGAACCGGTTATATCGGTTACCTAACCGAACATGGTCGATTTTTTACTGGGCCGGTTTGGTCTGACCGTCGATTTTTTAGAGGATTGACATTGACAAGGCCGAATCAATTTAACCGATTTTGTCAGGGCTGGTATTTTTTAATATTTTTTTCATTTTGTTTTAATCATTCTCCATTTAAATTCAAGTAACACTATTTTATTTATAAGCAGTTAATTTGAAAAATAGTTCAAACGTGTCCTAAATCCATTAATGTTTTTATATATATATATTTGGTGAAAGGGAAATTTAATAATTAAAATAGAGAGTTAATACAGACATAAGTTACATGCTCAAGCAAACAGCAAACACAGCAGCAAGGCAAGGAGCCAACAAGAGGGTACATAAATGATCGGTCAACACTACTAGGTCGAGTCAGATCCTTCATTCTGGTTCCTATTTTTTTCATCATCAATAATTTTTCGGAGTCGCTCCGGTGGGTCCTCCAGCGTATAGAAATCATCTGCACGGGATTGGGCATACTTAGCAAGCCAGTCGGCACATTGACTAGCTTCTCTCGAAATGAAGGTCACGTCGGAATTCAGGTCCGTCTTCATGTCTCAATAGTCCAAGATGATAGCTGAGTGTGGGTGATTATTCCCGTCTCCCTCGTTGATCATGTCCACCGCTACTTTGCAATCAGATTCCAGGTTGAATCTGCTCCAGCCCCTATCTTTAGCAGTAAGCAGCCCATAAAAGATTCCTTCGAACTCAGGTCTTAGCGGTTCAGCACATATGATTTTACCAAAGAAGCCAGCGATCCATTCGCCTCTCCAGTCCCGCACAATTCCTCCAAAAATACCCGCTTTGTTGTTGATATCCAGCCCACCATCAGTATTGATTTTCAGCATACCTGCACAAGGACACTTCCAATTAATTATAGTATTAGAATTCATCACCCTATGTTTCACAAGTTTGGTGTAAACTCTAGAGATCTCACGAGCATATCCAACACTGAACTTGGCAATCATGATGGGTGGGGTAGCTTTCGTCTCGAAAATACGAAGATTTCTAGCCTTCCAAAGATGCCACACTGTGGAGATAAATAGAATATCGCAAGTATTGCCCATCGCAAGTTTCTGGAACCAGTCATCGAAACTATCAGTATTATCACCCATGGGAATGGCCCAATTATCCATGATGGCCCAAGTATCCCTGACAATGGGGAAATCCCTGAACACGTGTTCCATGTCCTCTCTACTGCCACAAATGTCACAGCCATCCTCATTAGTCATTTTCTAGACAAAACGATGGTGATTTGTGAGGAGCTTGCTGTGGAATATAGTCCAGGGGAAATTTTTTAACTTTTGAGGCATTTTCTTTCTCCATAAGTGTTTCCAATTAGCGTGTCCAGGAATGTTCAGGTCTCTTCCAACTAGCTGGGTGTAACAGGAATTAATAGAGAATTTACCATTTGGGGTAGGGGACCAACTCGGTCTGTCCTCCCGCGCATTGACTCTGGGTAAATTCGTGATAATGACGGCCTTGGCATCCGAAGGGTTGATCCAACGGTGTATGGCATTATGGTCCCATTGTCCCTGATGATCCAGAAGCACCTCAACATTTCTATCGTCCATGTCACCCTCTTCAATATTAGGTCTGATGAGATCAACACCACTCCACCAGTCCTTAAATATGTTGGTACTTTTCCCATTTCCAATGTTCCACTTGATGTTTCTTTGGAGGATTGGTTTAGTTTTAAATATTCCCCTCCAAATGTGGGACGCCTTCTTCTTTTTGGTCCAGGTTCTCGGGTTTGGGCTCTTTATATACTTTTTCCTCATGACATTAGCCCAAAGGGCTTTATCCTCATTACTGAGTCTCCACCCAAGCTTTTCCATAGACGCCAAATTATTTAGCGCGGCTTTTCTAATTCCTAGACCACCCAATCTCTTTGGCCGACACACTATGTCATCGCCATTGTCTCCCCATAGGAAGTTCCGATTGATCTTGTCCATTTCTTTGCAGACGCTGGCTGGGAAAGGGATCGTCTGCATATTGTAGCTCGGGATAGCGGTGGTAGTGGATTGAATGAGCGTAGCTCTTCCGGCCACGGAAAGGAGGTTGGTCTTCCATCCTGCAAGTCTTCTTTTAATTTTATCCAGTATTTCCGAGAATTGGCCTTTGCTTACACGCCCATTGAGGAGCGGCGTTCCCAGGTACTTCCCAAGATCATTAGTAAGGGTCATAGAGCAAATATGAGCGAGATCCAGGGCCTCTTTTTTGGGAATATTGGGAGAGACAAAGATTTTGGATTTGTCAAAGTTAATCGTCTGTCCAGATAATCGACAAAAATCCTTGAGCGTTTCCATGACCGTGTAACAAGCCGAGCTAGTGGCTTTGGTAAAGAGAATCAGATCATCAGCAAAGAAAAGGTGGGAGATAATGGGGCCGCCAGGGGACACTTTTAGACCCCTCCAATCCTTGCTATCAACCTTCCTAGAGATGGCGCAGGAGAGATATTCCATGCATAAGACAAAAAGGTACAGAGATAGTGGGTCTCCCTGCCGGAGCCCCTTAGAGGGCTTGAATTGGGGTAGGGGAACTCCATTCCACAAAATAGAGGTACTCGTGGTAGTAACACATCTCATGATAAGCTTGATCAAGTTTGCATTAAAATCGAAGGCGATGAGGACTTTCTCTAGGAACTCCCAACTTATTTTATCATAAGTCTTCTCAAGATCGATTTTGAAGATGATCCCCCCCCCCCCCCCCCCCCGCCTTCCTTTTAGTGTTCTGGAGGGTGTAGAGGATTTCTTGGGTGATGATGATGTTATCTGTGGTTTGTCTACCCGGGAGGAAACTGGCTTGATACGGGCTAATAACTTTCATGAGAATGGGGCGGACTCTGTTGACTATGACCTTGGTGCGTATTTTGTAAGTGACATTGCAGAGGGTGATGGGCCTAAATTGATAAATAGTCTTCGGGTTTTCCACTTTGGGAATAAGGGTAATATGGCTTTGGTTCAAGTAATCCGGAACGACTCCCTCCTCGAAGCTCTTTTTTATCATCGCATCAAGGTTGGGGGCAATCGTGCTCCAGAAGGTTTGGTAGAACAAAGGTTGGAAACCATCAGGACCGGGGGCTTTAAGCGGTATCATGCTAAACAAAGCCCTTTTAACTTCATAAATTCTCACCTCCGAATTGAGTTTGCGGGTGTCATCCCTGTTCACTTTAGGGATAAGGGACTGATCAAACTAGGTTATACTACCGAAGGGGTTGGGGACCGAGAAAAGTTTAGAGAAGTATTCATTTATGTGTTTTCCGATAGTATCAACCTCGTCCGTCCACTCACCATTAATACAAATCCTATCTATTTTATTTCTTCTTCTCCTAATGATAGTGGAGGTCTGGAAGAATTTAGTGTTTTTATCACCCTCCACAAGCCATTGCACTCTCGACTTTTGTTTCCATAGCATCTCCTCCTCACGAAGAATAAAATTGTAGTCGTTTCTGAGGTCTGACTCAAGACGATCTAAATTATGAGAAAAACTGACTTCTTGAGCGATTTGTATGCCCCTTAGACGATTAAGGAGGCATTTTTTGCGGTGAAAGATATTACCGTACACCGTTTTATTCCACATTATGATTTTTTGAGTAACACAAATTATATTCTGGTCAATGCTACGAGTCGGGCTCCAACTAGCTCTGACGAGCTCGTCAAAGTTCGCCCTATCGAACCAACTAGCAAGAAGTCTAAAGGGTTTATTATAGTACATAGCAGCATATTTACCTTCAGTATGAATGATCATCGGGCTGTGATCGGAAGCAGTTCTAGGAAGGTTATCCACCACCGCCTCTGGGAACATAAAACTCCAGTCAGCATTAGCCATGGCTCGATCGAGTCTAACCATCGAGTTGGCAAAGCCCTGCCGACCATTAGTCCAGGTGAGTCTAGGCCCCGTGATGCTAATCTACGATAGCTTACAGTAATCCAGGTTTCTCGCAAAGGAGGAACAACTGCTGCTAGCGTGATTTTTGGTAAAACTTTTCTTCTCATTACTATCACGGTGATCATTAAAATCCCCGGCGATCATCCACGGAGCATTGGAATGATCCGCAAGGGTGCAGAGATTCTCCCACAACTTTTTCCTAAGAGTGGGAAAGGGGCTAGCGTAGACAGCAGTGAGAAGCCAGTCCTCATAGTTAGTTCTTGTAATCACAAGATGTATTGCCTGCCTGGACACTGCAATGGGCGTGATCGAAACAGCCGGATCCTTCCATAACACCCAAAAACCACCAGCCCTTCCAATGGGGTCAGAGTTCTCCTTCTTGTTAAACCTAAGGTCCACGAAGAAGGAGCCCATATCAACAAGGGGAATTTGAGATTCCAAGATGATCAGAACCTCAGGCGTGTACATGTTATTTAGTTCGATAAGCGTGGGTTTGAAGAAGGGTTTGCCCGCTCCCCTAACGTTCCATACCAGTAATTTCATTGAGTAACTGTTCGACGGTATCGGGAGTCTCTCCTTCTCAGGCCATGGGAGTTGATTTTTCACCATTCGTATTATTTCTGTTGTTGATATTATCGACGTGAGCTTCGCCATTATCTTTCGGTCTTCGCGTGGGAGGTACTGCAAAAATTATATTTGCAGTCTCATTTGTGCAAAGTTCCATGCAGTCTGTACCACCACTGCTTCGTCCACTACGGTCTCCACCAGAAATTTCTCTTCTTCCTTTCTCACCTCCACATGTCTCATTTGGGTGTCTCCTATCATGGCCAGAGGGAATCCTTCTATTATCCTGGTTTTTGCCATTCGGCTTGTTAGAGGTATAAACCGAGAGTGGTTTGACGTTAGCAGTAGGAGAGATTTTTAAAGAAGATGTCTCAGGGGTAGTCGTATTTAAAGGGGGTATGGTGTGTTGGGAGCGGTCAGTTGCATGGGATTTATGGAAAGTCTGATTAGGTGACTGGTCAGTTGCATGGGATTTATGGAAAGGCTGGCTAGGTGACTGGTCAGTAATGAAATTAGAGTTATTAGGGTGTGTGATTGACGTCTCCTTGCCTGCGACCTGCGTAGCCAACCCATCATCACTGTTAAGAGCAATGTTGGTAACGTGTCGGTTGTTTGGTTCGTTCTCGCTTGCTGTTGTAGGTAACCCTACCAAATTAATTGTGTTGACCTGCTGGGTTTTGCCCACATCACGGAATCTTTTATTACGATTGGCCATCGCGCTGTCCACTAGGTCTCCCCAGTCCCTTCCATTTTCTATAGCAACTCTAGACTTTTTATTCCTTTCATTAATCCTTGTACGGCTCATCTGACCACCCACTCCATTGGCAGTCGACATGTTACCAGCATTTCTTTTTTCATTCAGTACATTAAAGCGGTTGGTCGACCTCTGATTCGGAAGTGACCCCATGGGTTGCGTGCTTCCAAAGCTACTGTACTTGGCAGGAGGTTTACTGTTCCTACGTTGTACCATCATCCAAGGACCGAAATTTGAGCCGTTGTCAGCATGATTATCCCTACTAGGATCCTTGATTCTGTCCGAGGTACTAGCCGTTATGTTGTTACCGTTTGAGACGTTCTTCTTTCCAGCCTGATCGTTTACCGGTGGGTTAGCCGGGATATTCACCGAAGAAGTAATTGATGGACATAAATCTTGCCTATGTCCAATCATGCCACATTTATAACAGAGGGACGGAAGGAACTCATATTCAATATCATATTCCACCCCATTGATGAGATACTTTGGTATGAGAGGTTTTAAAATGTCTACCACAACACAGATCCTAGCAAACTTTCCCCTGTGTGTTTCAGCTGAGTTAGTATCAGTTTTTATGGGCTCACCAATGAGCTTACCAGTGTCATGAAGTACTTTCTCGTGGAAGAATTCTAGCGAGAGGCAAGGCAGTCGCACCCACATAGTTGTTTGAGTTTCAGATGCTTTCTTTGGGTTGAAGAATGGTTCCCATTTTCTCACAGTCAGGTAGTGATTATTGATAATCCATGGCCCATTGGTAAGGACATGGTTATAATCACACTTCATGTCAAACTTGAATAAGTAATGATCTGCTTCAAGGTCAATGACTTCATAATCACCTTGGAGGTTCCACAGAGTTGGGATCTTGTTCATGAGAGCTCTATATCCAATAACCCTCCCTAACAGTCTCACAATGATACTGTCTTTCCACTTGTTTTGCAGTTTTTCGAGATGTCTAGGAGGGATAAGGTCAAAATCCTGATCTTCATTTGCTGAGCTCGTTACCGTACTTTCCTCGTCCGACCAGTAAAGTTTGGACTCTTCAAAGAAAACATCCTTGTTATCCCTTCTGGTAACAGCATCGCGATATGATGTTTTTTTTCTATCTTCGTCTACCCTGAGTCCAGTTGGCTCGCCGAACTGATTTCCATCATCATGTTGTTCTTTAGAGATTATAGGAGTGCATATTTCTTCGTGTGTGTCCATGGTTTCCAAGTGATTATTTTTCTTCTTCTTATTGCTTTGTATGAAAGCTTCTTCTTCTTCTTCTTCAGTAGAAAGCTGGACAGTATCGTGTGGAGTTTCCATCGTGTAGCAGAAAAAAAATTTATATATATTATCTTGCTTAAACCAAACATACCCGACTTTAAAAATAAATCGGTCGAAAATCGTCTATTCAGTTCGATTTAATTGGTTTGGCAGTTCAGTCAGTTTTACTACATACCCCTACCTAGAAATGCTTTTTGGAAGAGTGTTGTCACCACTGATTTATTGCCGAGAAACACCACTACAACCCCTGATATTGAACCATCTATCCAGAAACCATCATCTGAAGGCTCCACCCATGTCCGCCCATATGTTCTGCCGGTGGAGAGGCCTTCACCTGGGCCTACTGCCACCTCCCAAGTCTATCGCCCAACAGTGGAGCCTTCACACAACCCCCTTATTTATTTGCGAACTCAAATCGACCCTTTGTCTATACCAAATCCCGCACGCTCTAGGCTTACCAGCAGAGGCCATTGGCACCATTTCCACTCCGTAAACAAATGGCAACAGAACCAAACAATCACCCTAACCCACTGACAAAGGTACCTTATCGTGACTACAACATCCCAGTTTCAAAACCTAAAGGTGTTTGTGTGGGGGGGGGGGGGGGAGGGGGGGGGGCTCTTCTAGGAGATGAATCATCAACATCTATCTATTTAAACCCTAAACACGTTTGCCTTCTTACTCATATCCCCTTTTCATGTCTCTCTCTCCAAATGAATGTTTTGTTGCGACCCTTTTTGTTTATTCTTAATCGCATGTGAGAGATTAAAGTGAGGGTGTTGATGTGGTCTTTGTCGGGGGAAATGGGGAAACTGATTCGACGGTTGTCAGGTCTTTGGAGTAGATTTTTTTTTTTTTTTGGTTTACACCAGGGTATCCACTAGCGACTTAGTGACTAATCCCTTCGCTGATTTGTAGGCACCTCGATGGGTGGGACAGCTGGCCCAGAGATTTAAGGCTGCTCCATGCCCAAGGCGGGGATCGAACCCCCGACCCTTGGTTAAGGGAGGAAGAGCCCCTTCCGCTCTACCACACCCCCTGGGTTCTTTGGAGTAGATGTTGAGCATGATGTTCGTGGCCGAGATGACAACAAATGAGCGGTCATGGATTTTAAGGGTTTGATTATAATGCCACTTGGTAATAAAAATCAGAGGTGTACGATCTTCAATCTCAACAACAGAAAAAAGTTTGATATTTTTGAGACATCAAATTTTTTTATATTTTAAATTCTGATTAATCAATACTGTTGATGGAAGATTCACTTATGAAAATGAGATTACGTTAGTGCTATTGACAAATCAGAATTCAAGACATCAAATAGCAACTATTTCACGTGAAGCTTCGAAAGAATCTCACTTATAATATCTTCCAAAGTAGCAAAATAGTCTTTGCTCCCCATTTTATAAAATATTAAGGCTATTAAGGCTATGTTGTCTCTGTTACATCTCTAGCTTTAGATTTAGGTTTTTATATCACTTTTCTCTCTATTTTGTGGCTTATGTTTGTTTATTTCATCATTTTATATATTATCAATATATTTTATTATTTTTTAGTAGATATAATTTGAAAATATTTTAATATCACAGTATACCCTAAGTCAGACAAAAACAAGGAGGCGAAGAAACAAAAAGGTGAGAATAGAGACTGTAAGGTAAATTCTTTGTTTTTTAAATTTGGTGTAATTGACTTAACAGCATGGAATCCATTCGGATTGGAATCTAAATATTATAGAAATTGTACACCTATTTATAAAATCACTTGGAGGTTTTGACTCAGTGACGTGGCTTCGATTAAGTGGAGTTTTTATGTGACATTGGAAAACCACATAAAACCACAAAATTATCTCTAAACCGATGACGTTCGTTTGGTTTCTTAGTTGGAAAGAACTACATGAATGGAGTTTGTTGGTTTCACTTCTCATGACAGTTATGCACCGCTACGGTAGATTCCTCTAAGAGAGGAAAAATATGATAACATGGTTTGAGATTTTTGAGTTTGGAATGATTAGTGGAGTATATGCGCTATTCTTTATTATTTTATACATTTTACTTTTTTCCATTTTTTCCTTCTTGATTATTGTCCCCCAAAGTAATGGTGCAAAGATTATGTCTCAATAATTTACTCACATATAATATTTCAAATAACTAATATGTTTCTTAATGTATTATGATACATTACACAATACATGTGGTTGATGCACTTGATTTGAGGTATTTTCATGTTAAATATTTCTCTGATTAACTAATTCCAAAATATAGGTCAGACAAGTTAGGAAAATTTAAGTATTATAGTTGTATGAGTTTGAATGATCTATTACACTGACTTAGATATAAAGCATTCCACAAAAATATGAATGTAATGAAGTTTTAGTAAAACTAGATTATACAAAGTGTTGTAAACAAAAATGATAAAGCCTTTGACAAAATGTCTGACAAAGTAAAATCTTAGTGTCAAACTTTATTCATTGCCTATTGACATTGATTTGTTAAACGTGTAACACATTAGTTGATTACTCATTTACTTTTACTTCAATAGTTGTTATTAGAATTATGTTGTTTTTGTATAATCTACGCTTTGTAATAAAAATAATGTGTTTGTGTTATAGTTTAAATAGTTTTTCTATTGCGTGTGTTGTTATATGTTCCATCCATTATAACTTGTATTCTACATTTTGTTTACTGCTTCTATTTTTTCCTGAATTATTTAACTTTGAACGAGCTTTAAATCTAATGGGGGCCAAAAGAGTGTCACTACGATTTTATATCACTGAGTTCCCCTCAAATCATTGCCTTACTTTATAACGTATTTGATGAAGCCTTTTAGTAAAAAGCTTATTATGAATTGTAGGCTAAATTTGCTTGATTAATATTTGTTAGTGTTTCGTAAGAATTATCATGATGTCATTGGTAAGAGTTTGTTCAAAGGATTATGAATCACAAAGAGATTACAATGTCATCCTAATTTGTAGAGTTAGTTTCCTATTTCCATGTAGACCATTTTTATTCTTATGGGAGTTTTCTTCGAGTTGAACTAGTTATTCACAGAGGTTCTTACATTTTCAATGTAATCCAAATTTTTGTAGAATATTTGCACTTTTTTTCAAACCAACATCATCTTTAAATTAGTTTTTCCACTCACCAGATTCTTCCTATAACTATTTCTAATTACATTTTTTCATGGAGGATGGAATACGTTTGAATTATTTTTTTTTCATTCATTATTCATACAAAGTTCTTCTCTTTTACGTACTCTCTACACAACTTCAAATATCTATTTTTCTATATTATTGAACTTATGGACTCACCGGCGCGTCATGCGAATCTATATACTAGTAAATATGGGTAAAATATCATCTTTTTTGCATTTATCTCACCTGTCATGTCCTATTTTTTAGATATTATTGATAGTCTATTAGGATATAGAATGTACAATAACTGTTGTCACTTGAAAGAAAAAGGAGGGATTCTAAAAAAGTGATAATCTCATTGTTGTTGGAATAAATAAAAAGTCATACTCCTTTTGTTTATTCATTTCTTAATCTTGAACTAAGGAACTTATATTCCAAATTGTTTGTATTCCACATTTATCATTGCCCCAAGTTTTATCCCCAAACACTTTGAATCCTAAATTCCATTCATTGCATACACCTCAGCGAGCTGACTTTACAAAGTTATGAATGCCAAAAGTGATCATTGGGTGAATATAGTTTGGAAGTCAATGTAATTATAACGAGCTGTTGGGGTTTATTTTACCTATTATAATGAATGATATCCTTCCTGAGATTACTTTTTCATTTGAACTTAGCATTTTTTATTATTGGCATGTGTGCGACGTTGGCTATAATTAGAGTTACTCTTTATGCCTATATGCCCTGAGTTACACCATTTCATATCGTTTCATTTTTAGAGTGTAGTTTCAACATAATCGGAACTTATATTTGTGCTCACACGACACACTTTCATGATTTTAAGATATGAAGTATTTTCTATAATATTGTTAGTTTAAGAACTCTCGCATGATAATGACTTGTTAAAATATTTTGATGATGTTGAGCTCGTACTTGGATTATGGACAATTATTTTGAGGAAACTTGATATTTATGGATATCATCAGAGTAAACCGATAGGAGACAAAACTCGTCCCACCTAGGGTTTTAAAGGCTTATTTCATTCGTTAAATTCAACTGTGCACTTGCGAAAGTGGTATGTTATCTTTTGTAAATAGTTCTTTATTTTATTCCTCTCTCTTAGTGGTTAATTCTCACTCTTTTCATACTTAGGGACTAGCAATGTGTAATTTAGGTGCTGTGAATAGTTACAAATACTGCATTTAGTACCTTTTATTCTTATGCAATCTATAATTCTCATCTTCACTCATTCCTACATTTCAGATCTTATATTTTATAACGTTTTGTCTATGTATTTATGTATTTTACAAAGTTTATTTCATATTTTATAAGTACTGGGGATGCATAGTGTGAAGTTGGAAGCATTTCAGGAAAGTTTTATCGAAAGATGAAACTTCAAGATTATTTTTGTAATATCATACTTCTGGATTAGGACTTTGGGTTTCTATATCTTTGTAGCTCTTCGAAATATCTTTGCTCGACTATAAATCGCCTGTCATTCCAAATCTGAACAATTAAGTTATGGCCATTTCCGTGAAGCATTTTGGCGAAGCACAAATGTCTTTGGATTGATCCATGAAATCCATGGATCGATCCACATTTAGGTAAATTATTTTCCCATTTTAATGTGGATCGATCCACCATTTTGTGGATCAATCCACGGGTCCACAAGTTGTTTTTTCCCCAAATTTTCATTGTTTTAAGTTTCTATTTTTAGCATTTACTATAAATAGCAAGTGGGGACTTTCATTTTAGGTGATTTAATTCTCTTTGATTGGGTGCTTCACTCCCCTATATCTCTTAGGGTTTTCATTATTAATGGTTATTGTTACTATTTACCATCTTCTTCCTTTGGTAAATGCTTTCTTGGTGTGCTTTAAATGTCTTTTAAACTAGTTTCAATTCAATATAAGTAATTAATTATTTTCATTTATTTATTTATGTAAGAGCAAGTTTTATAGTTGCTCAATGTAATTTTATTTTGTCTTATCCCATTACACATACACTGTACCTACATGACTGCTTCTGCGTATACGAAGACAGAGTTGAAGACTTTCGGAAGATTGAAGAATTGTTCGTCTCAACAACATTCAAAAGAGTTATGGTAGTTTGGTAAAGCCTTTATTTTCAGGGATTTTACATTTCAAAATATTTTTAAAATTTTTTTAAAGAAATTTTGAAAATCTCGCTAACTTTTTAGAAAGATATTTTCTTGTCATTCGAACGAGTTATTCAATGTCAGTAGAACGAGTTTCATGATTCGAACGAAATCTGGATCGAAGCCTTTTGGTTAGTTCTATAATGTCGTTTGAAGCCTCTTTGGAAGTCGTTCCAACGAGATTTGGTATGTCATTAATACGAGGGTTCCCACGATCAAACGAGATAATTTTTTATTAAGCGCTGGAATGTCGTTCGAAGTGTCGTTGGAAGCCAGAATGAATGAAAATGGGTACGCCGTTTGAGTGAGGTACGTATCGTTCGAACGAATGAGAGATATTTTGTTTTTTAATTAAATCTAATCCAAATATCTTATAATGATCCTTTTGTAACAAACTTCCTTATAAAAATAGATGTAGGATGAATGTTTTGATTTTGCATCTGTTTACAAGAGTTCTAACTCAAGATGTTTACCCTTTGTTTACATGATCCAAGATTCATAAACTATATACTTTGAGATCGTGTTGTTTGGTCACTATAGTTTTCTTTCATCATTGAGAGAACATGTTTCGTTTGGTGGACTCCGTGCGTGCTGATTGATGTGTTGTGATGAAGAAGCGATGGATTCCGTATTTTGAATCTTAGACATTTGCTGAGATGCATAAGTAGATATCGAGGAGCACGTGGATTCATGTTCTGCGGACCTTGATTGGGTGGACTCATGTATTGTACTGTGGAGGAGTGGTCGAAGAGGATAAGAGGCATTAAGGCTTGTGAGGATTGAGTCATTGTGTAAGACTATATCTCTCTTTGTAATTTTTATATCATAGTGATTGTTTGGATGGGTCGTCCAAGATTTTTTCCCTTAGTGATTACCTCGTACATCGGCATCTTGTGGTGTGATTGATTTATGCATGTTTAGGATTAAACAAGATAAAATTTGGTAAATCAAAATTGGTTTTCACAAGAATTGTTTAACTAGTGCTAAGTTTAATTTGGAGAGTTTTTTTATTTATAAGATAAAATTGAGAAAATTTTAAAAACACCATCTCTGCCTGTAGGACACTGCACATGGGGCTTTCTCAAATTGGTATCAGAGCTAAAACACTTAGTTTTTATGTTTTTGATCTCGTGTCTTTAGGTATGAATTTCGTAGGTTTTGATGGATTTAGAACACCTATGTTTAATGGGTCAACTATACTTACTAGCAAATATGAATGAAGTGTACACTTAAGGCCATAGATGAGAGGGTGTGGTTAGCTGTAGAAAAGGGTTGGTCTCCACTAGTCATGAGAGAATGAGAGTTTATCAGTTTAAAACATGTAGAGTCTTGGACTGAGGCTGAGCAAAAATTGTCGTAATATAATTCTAAAGGTTTAAATGATATGTTTAGTTTTGTCACCCCGGAAGAATTATGCCATATTATGACATGTGAGACGTTAAAATAGGCTTTGGATATACCCACTCTATTTGAATCCATTAGTATGTTGGAGAGTGAGTAGTTTGATGAGGTCTACGCTAGATTGTCCAACATAGTCAACTCGTCGTATAACTTGGGAGACAAGATACCCGATAAATGAGTTATCAAGAAAATCTTAAGTTCGTTGCCTAAAATATTTAGTCCAAAGGTGACTGTTTAAAAATTTGTGGGTACTCTTGACTCAACGAAACTTGAAGATCTTATAGGTGGCTTACAAACTTATGAGATTCACATGTTTACCTCCAAAAAAAGTGATGACGAAAGAAAAGGGCATTGTTTTGAAAGCCTGGAAGGAGGAAACTTTAGTTTCAAATGATGACTCGTACACCGACTCCAAAGACGTGGCCATGTTGGGAAAGAAGCCCAAGAAATTTCTCAAGTTCCGAAAGCAATCGAAAGAAGCAAAAAGGCTTGAGAAAAATAAGAACAACAAGGTCGATCGCTTCCCTAAGAATCGTACTAAAAACTTAAAGAGGGATGAATCGGAAATATATTTCAATTGTGAGCGTTATATCCATAGGGTAGCTGAGTGCCCCACTAAACTTAGGAAGGAGGTCAAGAAATCGATAGCTTATAATGAAACCCTTAGTGATAGTGATAGTGATAGTGATAGTGATAGTGATCCAGAAGAGGGAAACGATTTCCTTACTGAGTGCAACTACATCACGTTCATGGCAAGTCATGTGAGTGATGAAGAGAAATCTTCCCATGAAGATATTTCTTTACATGACACTTATGAGGCCATAGTTAGTGAAGCCTAAGAGAGTGAGGGTGATTCGAATGAGGAGGAGGAGGAGGGGAAGGAGGAGGAGGGGAGTAAGTTTTAAGTTGTCTTTCGTGAATTGTATGCGAAAACTGTGAAGTTGAAGAAGGCTAACTTGAAGTCGGAGGATAGGTTAAAAGAACGTGCCATATGAAATAATGATAGTGTTTTGATTGAGGATCTTAAGGCACGTGAGGGGACTCTTTGAGAGAAGCTAGTTTATATCGAGGGTAAGAGAGATAGTCTTCGTGGTTTAATGGAGGCTATGAAGAAAGTTCTTCTAGAGTTTGAGGAATCTAGGCGTTTACTCGAGTCTAGGATAGGTGAGCTTGGGAGATATTGAGATATTTGAGTAAGGTCAAATTTGATTTGGAGTCTTGGTTGGATAAATTGGATAAAATTTTAGGCACCTTCCAAATCAAATATGACAAGTGTGGTATTGGCTTCGATGATCATATTGTTTTCGCTACTAAAGGCAACACCATTCATTTTCGAGAGACGACTAGTAATGGTAGGAGAGATCCACCTTTAGGTAACATTCCCCGCTATATCTACACTTACACTCATTGCGGTTGGAAGGTTCACCTTAGGCATTTTTGCTACGACCTTAAGAATGCTCCTAGGAAGTATAAAATAGAGTCTCTTCGGTTTCCCAAACCCCCACCCGGCGTTTCACACTTACTTGGGGTTAGGAAATAGGATTTAGATAATTTAGAAATTAGACTTAATGATTCTTGTTTACTTTCAGATGATACTTCCCATGCTACATCTAATGTTTTATTATGTTAGCTTGTGTGTGATACTCTATTTATGCTTCATTATATATCTTTGCTAGTGTTATGACATGTGTATCATTTTGTATTATATTTTTTTCTTTTTTGAGTCATACTGGAAAATACAAAAAAAAAAAATTATTTAGTGTGCATTTTCAAAAATTGTAAAATTGGTTTTTTTTCTTTTGCAAAATTTCATAAAAAAATCAAAGAGATTTTTGTTTTTGTGTATTTTAGTTTTACACATTTTGCGTGGCATATTGGTGTGTTTAATTTGAATTTATTTCATTCTTCCCATGTGATTAGATAGTTGGTTATGATTTTAGATGCTTAGATATTTCTTAATCATGATTACATGGAGTTTTTTCGACATTGATTTGCTTTATGGATTCAACTTTACATATGCCTCCGCACAATCATGTACGAGCTTTTTGGATTTTAACTTCACATGTATATTTAATCTTTATGAGATGTTCTCCCATCAATCTTGGCATCTACATGTTTTGTGACTATTGGGATTTGTGCACATAAGAACCGTTGCTCGGGAGAATGTTTGAAATTTATTAAAAAATATAAGGATGCATGGGAAAGGGATACGAAAGGAGAAAATCTGCTTTATGAGAAAGCCGATGTTGGCAAGAGCCCAAAAAGTTGCCAACTTAGTTTTGTTTATTTGATCTTTGAAAAGAAATAGCTTCAAAATAATTTAGAATCGAAAAGAAAAATATGTTATATGTTTATCTTTTGAATAGGGGTGTGCAAAAAAACCGACCAAACCGACAAACCGACAAAACCGAGCCGAACCGAAAATTTTCGCGCCGGGTTTTTTTGAGGGTCGGTTCGGTTCGGTTTAATCAGGTATAAAACCGACAGGGTCGGTTCGGTTTTCGGTTTTGGCATAAAAAAAACCGATTTTGAACCGAACCGAACCGAATTAATTTTTATACTTTTTAATTTTATATTTTATATTATATTTATATTACTGTTGACATATTATATTATATTATATTTTTTAATTTTATATTTATATTAGGTATTAAAAAAATATATTTTTTATTAAAATAAAGGAAAAAACCGAACCGGCCCTGTATAAAACCGGCCCTGTCAAAAATCGACGGGCAAACCGAACCGGCCCTGTCAAAAACCGACCCGATTCGGTTCGGTTCGGTTCGGTTTTTCAGCATTTTCGGTTCGGTTCGGTTCTCCTCCTCCAAAAACCGACATGGTCGGTTCGGCCCAAAAAACCCGGTCAAAACCGAACCGACCGACCCGTGAACACCCCTACTTTTGAATGTGTTTAGTTGAAGATCAACAAGTTTGCACAATAAATCCTAGTTATGTGTTTTTCCTGACGTTATTGATTTGTAGAATCATTAATATTATAGGCTTGTGTTTTTTTTTTAATAAAAAAGAACTTAGCCCCCTGAATTTATTCATAAATCCTAGTTATGTGAATTTATTCATGTGCCTTCTTATATATTACGCACATGGAGCAAAGGGGTATATTGGATATATGACTAGGGAGTGCATATGGATATGGTGTGAGGTCATGTGAATGAGGAGTGAGGTAATAAAATCAGCTTATGATTATGAGGTATTTTGGGTATTGAGTTTAAAAATGGTAGTTGGGGGTAAAATGGGAAAAAGGGTTTAAGTTGGTTTATTATGAACATGTGGGCATTTAGATGACTTGGTCTTTGGTATTGGCAGGAGGATAAATTCGTGTTAAGTGGCAATGGGATATGGGAGGTGAAATGGGTTTCTTGGTTTGGGGTTTGATGGGTGGTAGGGACATAACCGGTGCGGGTAAGAAATGGTTCCGGGTTGGCTCCAGGTTGAACAAGATTGTGGGTCTAGGGCTGCTGGCCGGAGAGATTGGACGCCGCCGAAGGTGGCTCGAAATGGCAGGACGAGGTCCGGTCGGAAGTAGGAATAGCTGGGTCGAGATGGTTGCGAGGTCGCCTGGCAGGGGATAGGTTGGCCGGAGGTTTCGCCGCCGGCGGTTCGGAGTTGGGTTCCAGGTTGGGAAGAGAGGGCGACGTTGGTTGTAGGGATATTGGGTTGTGTAGGTGATGAGAGAGATGGGTTTAATGGTGGTTGGATTTTGTTAATGGTGTTGGTGGGTTTCATTGTAATGGAAGTAGGAGAGAGGGGGTGATGGGAGGTTGAAGAAGAAGGGGTGTAGGTTATGATATGTGGGTGGGTGTAAGTTAGGATGAGTGAGGGTGAGGGTAGTTTTAGGGTGTATGTGAGTTTAATTTGGAATCTTAAAAAAAATTAAAACTAATAAAAACAAAACTCTAAAAAAATAAAAATAAAAATAAAAATCCTACTTCTAATAATAAAATAAAGACCCAATTAAAAAATGAAACTAAAAAGAGAGATTGTAAAAATAAAATCTAATAAAACTAAAACTAAAATTCTAAATAAATCTAAATCAAATAAAACTAAAAAATAAATGAATTCCAAAAAAAATTTAATCCTAATAAAAATAAAACTAATAGCTAATAAGAATAAAGATGAAATAAAAATATACTGATAAAACATAAAAATAGAAAATAAAATCTAAATAAATCTAAAATAAACTCTAAAAAATAAAAATGACTCAAACTAAAAATCTAAACAAAATAATAAAAAGGGACAAACATAACACACACGGGGTTTGGGGTAAGTTTAGGCTCGGGTAAGGGTTTAGGTAGGTTTAAGGACAAGGTATTTAGCATCATTTTTGCACAATTGTCTTGATTTAATCGTTTGAGCTCTGCAATGCACAATTTGACCTACAAGATAAATATTTAAGCACATAAGACCCAAATTACCGAGAATTAGCAACAAAAGTACGTCTATTGGGGGTATAAATTATACAGTTTTGGATGCTTATCAACGCTATTGATTTGTAGAATCATTAATATTATAGGCTTGTGTTTTTTTTAATAAAAAGGGACTTAGCCACCTGAATTTATTCATAAGATGAAATCATCTCAAAGCTTACAAGAATGAAGGATGACTTTATAGCATAGTCACCTATACAAGTAAAATGAAAAAAATACTTAGAAAATCTAAAATTTGGGAAACCCCAAGAATACAAGTTAAGAATGCCTTTTAACTATCTAGTAAAAGAATTTAAAGAATCAAAAGAAACTTGAATTTGAGCTGAAAACTCATAGTAAGCAAGAAGGTCAGCACATTTATTTCCTTCCCTGAGAATATGGCATAACTTGACATTGTAACCTGGAATCTTTTCTAGAATCTTGGCAATAATAGGCATGTTACTCCATGGACATTTTAATTAATTAGAAAGAATTTGGATAACCATCAAAGAATCTGATTCAACTAGCAGCCCTTCTTGAATTCTAAAGTCACACATTTTAATACATCTTAGAATTGCCAAAGGTTCTGCTTGAATATTACAACCATTACCAAAACAATAAGCAAAAGATTTTTAAACGTACCTTTTGAATTTCTCAAAACTCCTCCTCCAATTAGGCCCGGATTTCCTTTACAACTACCATCAACATTTATATTTAAAATTGTTCTTACAGGAGGTCTCCATTGAGCCAATCTGATTGACTTGGACTGAATATGCTTAGGACAGTTGGAAGGCAAAAAGGAATAAAGGTCTATATATAAATGAATAGAGATAAGGGAGTGAATTTCCTTTAAAGTTATGGAAGCCTTCACATTGATCTTTTCAAATCTCCATTTGTTCTTGGCCTTCTACATACACTAGAAGATGAAAGTTGGAATCAACTTCAGGTATTTTCCCCATTGAGTATTATTAAGAGTAGACCACCAAGTAATTAACCTCCCTCTGATGCAAGAATTTAACATATGAACGCCACAAAGATTATGAAAATGATTCCACATTGTTATTGAAAACTCATTATTCTCAAAAACATGATTTACTGATTCAATTGATGGAGATAAACAACATCCACATTTAGAAGGACCTCTCACACCAAGTCTTTTTAGAGCCTCATCAATTGGTAAATAGTCTTTTAAGAGTCTCAAAAAGAAAAAAGAAATTTTGATAGGCATACCTTTATGCCAAATGAAAGTATTAGTCCATGAAGAAATCTATGTTGTCTCACCATTTTTCATACTGAATGAAGGCTAGAAGATCCATATGAATTTGGAGTCCATACTAGAGTATCTATGTGGTTACTACCCATCACTTCCACTTTAGAACAAATAGACATTGAATTTTAAGGCATCACCATGTTAATTTTACAAGAATCCCACCCTCCAGTACAATCAAGCAGATCAGATATTTGAAGAGTCTTTAGAATGCTTTCTGAGTCAAGAGAAACATCCCCAGACCAATTATCCCATTTGACATTAATTTCCCCCTTGCCAATGGGCCCTTTACTCTGATTATATGCCATATCCATCTGCATAATCATTCTCTTACAAACATGAGATCCTCTAAAAGCCTTTGCTGCTACTAGATGCTTGACTCTACAATACTAGGCCTTCAAAAATTTTAGCCCGTAAGGATTTTTTATTCCTAAAAGTCCATAATTTTATACTAAAAGCATCTAGCAAATCATTTAAAGCTTTGAAGCTTAAACCTCCCTCTTCAACTAGCCTACATAATTATTTCCAAGCAATCCAATAATATTTTTTTAGCTCTCTCGTAAGATCCCCATAAAAAATCAGCCATTATTTTTTCAATGATAAAAATGATTTTTTTTTTAGGTTGTATAGCAGCTAAAGTATAAATTGGGATTGATTGAATAACATGCTTAGTTAAAGTAATCTTTCTCCCATTGTTAAGAGTTTAGCTTTCCACCCTTCCAATTTGTCCCTGATTTTTGCTATCAAAGACTCAACTAGAGTACATCTCACTCTGCCAATATAAATAGGACATCCCAAGTACAAAAAAGGAGGATTTTTTTATTGATATCTGTAGAAGACTTGAAATTTTCTTAGTTTTAGCATGCTCAATTTTCTTTACACAGTACATTGAGCTTTTAGCCTTATTTACTTCTTGCCCAGAAATACTTTCATACATGTTCAACACTAATTTGATACTCTTGATGTCTTTAATGTTTCCTGAAGAAAATATAATTAGATAAACTACATAGGCAAGGTGAGACACAAAAAGGCAGCTGATGGGAGTTTTAAACATGTTTATCTTAGAGGTTTGAAAGATTTTGTCAAGGTTCCTATCCAACACTTTAGCTTTAATAATAAATAACATAGGAGATAGTGGATCTCCTTATCTTAAACCTCTAAAAGATTGTAAAAACCCAAAATATTCCCCCTTAATCATCACTGAAAAGAATTTGTTTGATATGAGTCTCCAAATCAAACCTATCCACAACTCATTGAATCCAAATTTTCTCATACCTTTGATCAAGAAAAGCTAGGAAACTCTGTCATAAGCCTTGCGCATATCAATTTTTGTAGAAAAATTACATCCTTTATTCTTAAAATTAATCATAGAGAACATCTTTTGAGCAAATAAAATGTTTTCTATAATGCCTCTATCTTTGACAAAACCATTTTGGTTTGGAGAAATGGTCTTAGGGAGAATAGTAGAAGGTGTAGAGGTGAGAATTTTATTGAAGAACGTACAAAGACTTATAGGTCTAAATTCTGCAATAGATTGGAGATTTTCCTTTTTAGGGATAAGAATTGTAATGGTAGAAGTGAAGAATTTAGGAATATCCATACCATTATAAAATCCTTCTATAGCTTTGCAAACATCTCTTCCAATAATCTCCTGAGAGGATGTAAAGAAATGGTCACTAAAACCATCCATACCTGGAGCACTCTCTCCGTAAAGGTCCCAAATGACAACTTTAATCTCTTCCATATTAGGCATAGACGTGAGGAATTGATTATCTTCCTCATGAACTAAGGCAGGGATTGCAGACAGAAAATCATCATCTTCATGTCTTATATAGTCACTTCTAAGCAAAGTTTTGAAAACATTCTGGCTTTCCTCTTTAATAGGGAGTTGATCTTCAAGCCAGACACCGATTCACTCTTAATATTATGTATAAGGCACTTTTGCCTCCTAGATTGAGTAGTTTTATGGAATAATTTAGAGTTAACATCATCCTCTTGAGCCCATTTACAATTTACATTTTTTCTCTAGAATTACTCCTCCAGCTTCAAATGATGAGCCAAATTATAAGAACATATATTCAACTCATCCCTTTTAGCATTAGAAGGGTCATTCATACAAATAGCTTCACTCATTAAGGCTTTATCTTATGCTGTAGTTGTATTTTGCAATAAATTTCCAAAGTGCTCCTTATTCAATTTTATCAAGCTAGCTCTCAAGTTCTTCAAATTATTAGCCAAGCTTTGCATAGGATTACCTCTATTGAAATATTGCTACTTTTCTTGATTAATGATTTATAATTTGAATTTGAATTCCAAAAATTATGGAAAAAAAATATGAGGATGCTCATCATAAACATTTGATAATGATAGAAGCATTGGAGAATGATCAGAAGTTACTTTACTCAAATGTTCTACAATCACCTTAGAGAATAGATTCTGACTATTCATATTCATCAACATTTCATCTATCATTTCCTAAATAAAATCATTGAGATCTCTTTTATTCCACCATGTGAATCTAGTACCCAAATACCCCAAATCTATAAGTTCATTGACTCCATGCATTGGAGAAAATCCTTTACAGAATTCATATCAAAAGGAAAACCTCCCACCTCATCGAAAGAAACAGACACATTATTGAAATCTCACCCTACAACCCATAAATCCACCATGTAAATGGTATTCAAATAATACCATAAGTATACTCTTTCTCTTCTAGTGTATTTTTCATACACTAAAGAGACATGAATAACTTTTTGAAATAAAGGATGATAGAGCTTAAGAGTTAAACATTGAGGAATTTGGGACTCAATGTTCACTGAAATATCAAAGTTGAAAAAACTACAAAGAGTATTGACCTCATTTGCCATAGTAGTTTGAAATCTAAATTTAATTCTAAATTCCCTCAATCTACCTGAATCCACTTTAGTCTCTAAACAAACCACCATCACAAGCTTATGCCTCTTCACAAGATATTTAATTATTCTCACAGCACCTTTCTTCCCAATACTCCTCACATTCCATATCATGATCTTAATCATTTAAACATGGGTTTAGTTTGAGTCTTAGATGAAGATCATAAAAATCTATTATATGTTAGCTCTTTATTTTTTATCAACTTATTATGCTTTTTACTTGAAACTTGGGTCCATTCCTCATTAGACTCATTATTATTTTCCCACCATCAACAAGAATTTTTCTTGGGGATAAATGAAGGGTATCAACTAACTAACTATCCATTAACACCTTAGTATTTTCATCCTTTTCTAAGTCATCATCAACATTACCTTCTATTGATATTATCTCCTCATCTTCCACAAGATTATCCTTCAGATCAAATATCCCTTTGTTATCACAAATCTCCAAAATTGGATTATCAATGATTGGCTCAAGTTAGGAGGGGGTTCATAGAATTTGCACTATCTGGACCTCTTCAATAGGCTCCTCTTCAACATGGTTCTTGTAACACCCCGTATTTTTGTGCATTTAATATTTAATTAATTCGGAATTTTAAATTACTGGTGTGTTGTAATTTTAATTGAATTAATTATGACAATATATTTATTTAAATATTAATCGGGAAGTGAATGGTTAATTTTTAGGGAAATTTATTTACTGAGTGAATAGTAATAATTTAATTACGCCATTTCGAGTATTAATGACGGGGTATGCACTGGTTCCAGCCGGGAGTCGGTATAGACTAAATTTGGGTGTGAGATAAGGATTTTTATAAATTAATTCGGATGCCAATTCTGAGTGCGCGGTTGAGTCCGGATGGGTCGAGATAGTCAGAAAAGAGTACCCGGGGGTAGTAATTGGGTCTCGAGACATTTTTGGGCATAGCCGGGCCCACATGGGGTGATTTGGGCTATTTTAATTTAGCCCATTAGGCAAAAAACGGTATTTGTGTTTTTAAACCTAAACCTAAGAAAAGGAAAAGGAGCAGCCAACATTATTCTAACCTAGGGTTTGAGAGGGAGATTGGGGGAAACAATCAAAAGGCAAATTGGAGGTTATTGGAGCCAAATTAAGGGATGTCGACGACGGATCAGACCCTACGAACAATTCCAGGCAAGTGGTTAACTGTTTTTACTTCTAAATTGTGATATCCAATTCATATTTTAGTGATGTGTATACTAAAATTCGTTTTGGGTGTAAATGGGTACAAAATGGGGTTTTTGTTTATGGGACACTTGAATGAGATTCAAAGTAAGATTTAGATAGGTGATTGATATCTGAATATGTACGTATGATTTGAATGAGAAATCCAGGACATAAAAGAGTAGAAATTAAATCTGGAAATTGGATTGTAAAATAGATAATTGAATTTTTGTGAAGAAAGACCCATTTCGAAAATCATGAGATAAGTAGATAAATTGATTATCCTAAGGTCCCTTGATGTGTAGGATGTGGAATAACTATGTTTATATGGTGGGATAATGTGATTTGAGGTTTAGAATTTGGATTAAAAACCTTAATTTTCGTTAATGGTGAAATTCAGCAAGGAAGGAGAGCTGGAACGAAGGGATCGATCGATCGATCGTGGGGCATCGATCGATCGACGATGGTTAATTCTGGGCAGTTCGGCCTGTGTGTGAGATAAGGGGGAAATTAATTATATATTAATTTTCATACATTAATTAGTGTTATATAATTATGAAATACATATTCCTAGTAATTATGGGGAATAGTAATTGGGACTAGGAGCAATTTATGTGGGGAAACTCTATGGAGGAAATTGAGGGATGTTATTCCAAAATAGGGAGATACGGATCAAGTGAGTGAGTCCGGGTATATTGGCTAAGCGACGCCAAGGTATTGAATTAAGGTTGGAGATAAATTAATTAAGGTAGAGTCAGAATATAGACTCGGGAAAGTGGTAAATTAATTAATGTGCAATTAATCAGCTAGAGTTGGGCTGTAGGCTCGGGAAGGAAATAAATTAATTAGCGTGTAAATTAATTTAAATAGAGTCAGACCGCAGACTCGGATTGGTATTAAATTGATAATTGTGCTAATTATATAATTAGAGTCGGATTGTAGACTCGGGAAGGTATTAAATTAATAGGTGGGTAATTAATTTAATTAGAGACGGATGGTAGACTTAGGGAGGTAATAAGTTAATTTAGGTGATATTAAATTAAATAAGGGTCGAGGTATAGACTCGGGCTATCATTATAGAAATTAATTGGGTGAAATTAATTAAATGAAAGTCGGACCATAGACTTGGATTGGTATTAATTAATTAAGTGTGTAAATTAATTAACACAGAGTCGGACCATAGACTCGGGGAAAGTATTACATTAATTAATATGGGAGTTAATTAAATTAGAGTCGGACCATAGACTCGGGATAATAATAATATAATAAGTGGGAAAACTTATTTGGTCGAGTCAGGCGAGAGACTCGGGATTTCAGGCTAGTGTTACGGGTTGTGAGTACACGGTAAAGCCGGGGTTTATTTTATATATATATATATATATATGTGTGTGTGTGTGTGTGTGTGTATATATTGTGTGTGCTACTAAATATCAGTGATTAGATATGTATTAAATTATATTCTCTAGTGCTATCAAGGGAGGTTGCGCGATGTGGGTGAATCCCCTAGCATGAGGAGTAGGGTGAGTATATCCCCAGGTCATAGCGTCCGTTATATGGGTGTGGGGCTTATCTCATTTTCAGGGAAGGAATATGACCGCCTCCACTTCGTATTGTTTTTAACCAGGTTGGTGAGCGAATCCAACTTGGGTAACTAGGTTATTTGAGCACACCTAGTGAGATGGCATTTGAGAGGGAATCATCCAGTGAGGGTATACTCGGAAGGATGGGTACACGTATTATATATGTATGGATGTTATAGTAAGATACATATAATATGGTAGTGAATATTATATGTAGGTAATAATACAGTGTGTGATGTATTTATTTTATATAACTCGGGTTACAGTTATATGCTGTTAATTAATGAGAAATTAATTAAGTTAAATATTTTTGGGAATAATACAGTGCGTGATATATTTAATTGATATAACTTGTGTTACGGTTATAGGCTATTAATTAAGAAGGAATTAAATAAGTTGATTAGTGAGATAACTTATAATTCGGAAATAATAATACTCGGGTTAGAGTAGTATGGCAAGGGGAGGTTACACCAGGACTAGTTGGACGGGGTAGTACAACTAGGTGGGGTTAAGGTAACCGTTAGGTGCGCACATTAGTGGAGGGGTGAGAATGTCCACAAGAGAGTGCGACACTAACTTTAATATGAAAAGCATTCATGTATTTTAAATTACTGCAGTTAATTCACTTGCTAAATATTTTCCAAATGTTTTGGGTTCTAACCCCTTGCTATAAAACTATTTTCCAAAACCTTTTTGGTGTCCAGCCACAGGGACGCCAGGATTGATACTCAATTCCAGGGACACGGAGCTGCGACATATGTGGATGTTAGCAGGAGTTTGGATTAGACGCATCGTTCATTCATTCCTAGAGTGGGAATCTTTTCTCAGTTCAGTTTTACTTAGGGCTTGTTGCCCAGACCTCTCAGTACAGTTTTCAGTTATATTTTATTCAGATGTTGGATGTTGTATTGTATTATTTTTACTTTGGTGGCTGATGGTTTATTCGGCAAGTTGTTTAATTGATTATGATTCAGTTTATTTTCATTCAGTTGTGAGAATGGTTTATATTTTAATTCCGCATGTACAATTTTGGTTTAAGTAAAAGATAAAATTGGCACCAGCGTTTGGAATACTAGGTGGTTAGTAAGTCTTAAACAAAGTTTTCGACAGTGATGCTAAGGATGATCCAACTGAGATTCCTGTTTTAATTTGGTATAGGACTGATCACCCGGTATTTTATTAGGCGGGGTGTCACAGATGGTATCAGAGCATCAGGTTCTAGTGTCCTTAGGATCTGTGCGGCTTTTCACGTTTCGGCTTATCAATCTTTGATATAGAGCCCTATTATAGGATTGTTGTATTCTCATACGTATGCGCATATACGTTCTTCTGCGAAATTTTTATTTGAGAGTGAACTCATTCAAAATTCGATTCTCAGTCCAGATGATGCCCAGGAGGGAGAGAGCAGTTAGGGCAGCGGAAGGAGATGAGACGGGGTGGGCTCGTTAGGAACAAGAGCTACCACAGCAACGGCCATAGATGATTTTGGCAGCATAGGTCACTGAAATAGTATCACCGGCAGTTAGAGCAACGGTGGTCACAACGGCAAGGTACCTTCCACGAAATCAGCCAGGAGTGTTAGTGGCGTCGGGTGTTCAGACTCACGCAGGGTCGTCGGGGTGGAAACAATAAAGAGAGGTTATTTTAGCGGGAACCCACAAGAGTTGCGAGGGGGTTCAGCTGTAGTACTAGCGTGTCAAGGAAGAGAGGTATCCAGCGTCACCTACGCATGGGAGATTGCGATGGGGTGCGGAGGTAAAGGCTAACCACTTTTAGGTAGTGGGAGTGGTGCAACAGTGGTGGGAGTCAATCACCACAGTTGAGGAAAGGGACACACTAGCTACTCCCGAGTTTTGGGTGCGGTTCGACTGCAAGTATTTTTCCTTCAGCGGTTGAGACCGAAAGGAGGAGAAAATTTTGTGAGGTGACTCAAAGGGAGACCGTTTAGTGGCCGATTACGAGGAAGATTTCACTCGTTGACAAATTTTTACCGGATGATGGTAAGCTAGGAAAAGAGAAAGAAAGCAAAGTTTATGGATGGGTTAGTCTGGAGAATCAGACAACATTTAATTGATAATTCCGCATTAGTAGATTATACTGATGTCATTAACGCAACACTCCGGCACTGTCGGGAATATCGCTTCCACGCGAAAGGAAGCGGGAGGGGAGTGGGGATTAGCCGATCGGATGAGGCAAAAAGGAACAATACCAGTGGGGTATCCCAGCAGCAGACTGGGGAAGATCAAGGGCAGGATTTCCGGCAGGGGAATTATGCCAAACGATCTAGAACTGGAGGCTACAGCCGGGATGGCCAGGAATTTCAACAAGGTTGGCATGGAAAGGATCAGTGGCAGGGTGAACATATTAGAAAATTTTTCGTTTGTGGGAAATGCGAGACACATGAAGAGATATTGCCTTAAGCAAGGCAGGAGTCAACTACAGGACGAGGTCCTGGATGTACAGCCACTAAAGCAAATCACGGGTGCATTCGGGCAGGGAGAAGCTGCTCCGAAAATTGAGAACCAGCCGCTACAGCTGGGGTATAAAGGTAATTATTTTACCCTAGGGGCATGGGGTATATTATTGAGTGACAAAGAGGATGTCACAGAATAAGACTTATTTTTCACTAGAGTTCGCAGGTATGTCGAACTTAGTGGGTGCGTTGTCGGTAGCAGCCATAGCATGTGGGTAAACTTTTCGTAAGATAGCGGAGTTCCTTAGTGTTCTTCATGAGAGAGTGGAGGAGTGCACTGAGTGATTGGTTGAATTAGGCAAGGAATTTCTACTTTCGAGAATTATGGGAGTAGGGTTGATAATACTTTTTAAACATCGGCTGAATAGCGATGGAATTTAATTATTGTGAATAGTGGAGTTAAATTTTGGTGTTCGCGACACTAGGGTATGGTTGGTACTAGGTATCACCTGAGAGGTCGTATAGCCTATATATATGTGGGTATATATGTTGTATTTCGTGGTGCAATAGCACATATTGAGGTTTTGTGTTCTCACATTTTATCTCGGTAAATGGGGATGTTTACCGAAGTGAATCAGGGTGGTTAAATTATTTTCGAGCAAAGAGAGATAGCTCGGGGTTTATTTTGCGCAAGGACTAGGGGTAGTAAGGGCGCGATATTATGCTGTCTTTGGTAGCATAAGGGTAAGCGTATATTCTTTTGTGTTGAGAGATAAGTATTTATGGGGAAATAGTTGGACGTAGCATGGGTTGAGTACCCGGACAGTATATATATATACATATATATATATATATATATATATATATATATATATATATATATATATATATATATGTAATATGATTACGGGTTCGAAGTTATATTACGGGTTGCGACTAGCACAGTCGGGTAAATTTTGTGCGGTTAAGCACGGGTATAGGGTGTATGGGCGCCCTGGTAAAGTTAAATGCATACTTGTTTAACTTATGGTTAGAATCGGATGGGATAGATATAGCGGGCTTGAAGGCACTTGACTAGTGAGTAATATGCGAATACTGGAACACTAGGTTTATCTTAATTTCGAGGACGAAATTCCTTTGTAAGGGGGGAAGTATGTAACACCCCGTATTTTTGTGCATTTAATATTTAATTAATTCAGAATTTTAAATTACTGGTGTGTTGTAATTTTAATTGAATTAATTATGACAATATATTTATTTAAATATTAATCGGGAAGTGAATGGTTAATTTTTAGGGAAATTTATTTACTGAGTGAATAGTAATAATTTAATTACGCCATTTCGAGTATTAATGACGGGGTATGCACTGGTTCCAGCCGGGAGTCGGTATAGACTAAATTTGGGTGTGAGATAAGGATTTTTATAAATTAATTCGGATGCCAATTCTGAGTGCGCGGTTGAGTCCGGATGGGTCGAGATAGTCAGAAAAGAGTACCCGGGGGTAGTAATTGGGTCTCGGGACATTTTTGGGCATAGCCGGGCCCACATGGGGTGATTTGGGCTATTTTAATTTAGCCCATTAGGCAAAAAACGGTATTTGTGTTTTTAAACCTAAACCTAAGAAAAGGAAAAGGAGCAGCCAACATTATTCTAACCTAGGGTTTGAGAGGGAGATTGGGGGAAACAATCAAAAGGCAAATTGGAGGTTATTGGAGCCAAATTAAGGGATGTCGACGACGGATCAGACCCTACGAATAATTCCAGGCAAGTGGTTAACTGTTTTTACTTCTAAATTGTGATATCCAATTCATATTTTAGTGATGTGTATACTAAAATTCGTTTTGGGTGTAAATGGGTACAAAATGGGGTTTTTGTTTATGGGACACTTGAATGAGATTCAAAGTAAGATTTAGATAGGTGATTGATATCTGAATATGTACGTATGATTTGAATGAGAAATCCAGGACATAAAAGAGTAGAAATTAAATCTGGAAATTGGATTGTAAAACAGATAATTGAATTTTTGTGAAGAAAGACCCATTTCGAAAATCATAAGATAAGTAGATAAATTGATTATCCTAAGGTCCCTTGATGTGTAGGATGTGGAATAACTATGTTTATATGGTGGGATAATGTGATTTGAGGTTTAGACTTTGGATTAAAAACCTTAATTTTCGTTAATGGTGAAATTCAGCAAGGAAGGAGAGCTGGAACGAAGGGATCGATCGATCGATCGTGGGGCATCGATCGATCGACGATGGTTAATTCTGGGCAGTTCGGCCTGTGTGTGAGATAAGGGGGAAATTAATTATATATTAATTTTCATACATTAATTAGTGTTATATAATTATGAAATACATATTCCTAGTAATTATGGGGAATAGTAATTGGGACTAGGAGCAATTTATGTGGGGAAACTCTATGGAGGAAATTGAGGGATGTTATTCCAAAATAGGGAGATACGGATCAAGTGAGTGAGTCCGGGTATATTGGCTAAGCGACGCCAAGGTAGTGAATTAAGGTTGGAGATAAATTAATTAAGGTAGAGTCAGAATATAGACTCGGGAAAGTGGTAAATTAATTAATGTGCAATTAATTAGCGAGAGTTGGGCTGTAGGCTCGGGAAGGAAATAAATTAATTAGCGTGTAAATTAATTTAAATAGAGTCGGACCGCAGACTCGGATTGGTATTAAATTGATAATTGTGCTAATTATATAATTAGAGTCGGATTGTAGACTCGGGAAGGTATTAAATTAATAGGTGGGTAATTAATTTAATTAGAGACGGATGGTAGACTCAGGGAGGTAATAAGTTAATTTAGGTGATATTAAATTAAATAAGGGTCGAGGTATAGACTCGGGCTATCATTATAGAAATTAATTGGGTGAAATTAATTAAATGAAAGTCGGACCATAGACTTGGATTGGTATTAATTAATTAAGTGTGTAAATTAATTAACACAGAGTCGGACCATAGACTCGGGGAAAGTATTACATTAATTAATATGGGAATTAATTAAATTAGAGTCAGACCATAGACTCGGGATAATAATAATATAATAAGTGGGAAAACTTATTTGGTCGAGTCAGGCGAGAGACTCGGGATTTCAGGCTAGTGTTACGGGTTGTGAGTACACGGTAAAGCCGGGGTTTATTTTATATATATATATATATATATATATACGGTGTAGTGATAGTATATATATATGTGTATATATTGTGTGTGCTACTAAATATCAGTGATTAGATATGTATTAAATTATATTCTCTAGTGCTATCAAGGGAGGTTGCGCGATGTGGGTGAATCCCCTAGCATGAGGAGTAGGGTGAGTATATCCCCAGGTCATAGCGTCCGTTATATGGGTGTGGGGCTTATCTCATTTTCAGGGAAGGAATATGACCGCCTCCACTTCGTTTTGTTTTGAACCAGGTTGGTGAGCGAATCCAACTTGGGTAACTAGGTTATTTGAGCACACCTAGTGAGATGGCATTTGAGAGGGAATCATCCAGTGAGGGTATACTCGGAAGGATGGGTACACGTATTATATATGTATGGATGTTATAGTAAGATACATATAATATGGTAGTGAATATTATATGTAGGTAATAATACAGTGTGTGATGTATTTATTTTATATAACTCGGGTTACAGTTATATGCTGTTAATTAATGAGAAATTAATTAAGTTAAATATTTTTGGGAATAATACAGTGTGTGATATATTTAATTGATATAACTTGTGTTACGGTTATAGGCTATTAATTAAGAAGGAATTAAATAAGTTGATTAGTGAGATAACTTATAATTCGGAAATAATAATACTCGGGTTAGAGTAGTATGGCAAGGGGAGGTTACACCAGGACTAGTTGGACGGGGTAGTACAACTAGGTGGGGTTAAGGTAACCGTTAGGTGTGCACATTAGTGGAGGGGTGAGAATGTCCACAAGAGAGTGCGACACTAACTTTAATATGAAGAGCATTCATGTATTTTAAATTACTGCAGTTAATTCACTTGCTAAATATTTTCCAAATGTTTTGGGTTCTAACCCCTTGCTATAAAACTATTTTCCAAAACCTTTTTGGTGTCCAGCCACAGGGACGCCAGGATTGATACTCAATTCCAGGGACACGGAGCTGCGACATATGTGGATGTTAGCAGGAGTTTGGATTAGACACATCGTTCATTCATTCCTAGAGTAGGAATCTTTTCTCAGTTCAGTTTTACTTAGGGCTTGTTGCCCAGACCTCTCAGTACAGTTTTCAGTTATATTTTATTCAGATGTTGGATGTTGTATTGTATTATTTTTACTTTGGTGGCTGATGGTTTATTCGGCAAGTTGTTTAATTGATTATGATTCAGTTTATTTTCATTCAGTTGTGAGAATGGTTTATATTTTAATTCCGCATGTACAATTTTGGTTTAAGTAAAAGATAAAATTGGCACTAGCGTTTGGAATACTAGGTGGTTAGTAAGTCTTAAACAAAGTTTTCGACAGTGATGCTAAGGATGATCCAACTGAGATTCCTGTTTTAATTTGGTATAGGACTGATCACCCGGTATTTTATTAGGCGGGGTGTCACAGATGGTATCAGAGCATCAGGTTCTAGTGTCCTTAGGATCTGTGCGGCTTTTCACGTTTCGGCTTATCAATCTTTGATATAGAGCCCTATTATAGGATTGTTGTATTCTCATACGTATGCGCATATACGTTCTTCTGCGAAATTTTTATTTGAGAGTGAACTCATTCAAAATTCGATTCTCAGTCCAGATGATGCCCAGGAGGGAGAGAACAGTTAGGGCAGCGGAAGGAGATGAGACGGGGGAGGCTCGTTAGGAACAAGAGCTACCACAGCAACGGCCATAGATGATTTTGGTAGCATAGGTCACTGAAATAGTAGCACCGGCAGTTGGAGCAACGGTGGTCACAACGGCAAGGTACCTTCCACGGAATCAGCCAGGAGTGTTAGTGGCGTCGGGTGTTCAGACTCACGCAGGGTCGTCGGGGTGGAAACAATAAAGAGAGGTTATTTTAGCGGGAACCCACCAGAGTTGCGAGGGGGTTCAGCTGTAGTACTAGCGTGTCAAGGAAGAGAGGTATCCAGCGTCACCTACGCATGGGAGATTGCGATGGGGTGCGGAGGTAAAGGCTAACCACTTTTAGGTAGTGGGAGTGGTGCAACAGTGGTGGGAGTCAATCACCACAGTTGAGGAAAGGGACACACTAGCTACTCCCGAGTTTTGGGTGCGGTTCGACTGCAAGTATTTTTCCTTCAGCGGTTGAGACCGAAAGGAGGAGAAAATTTTGTGAGGTGACTTAAAGGGAGACCGTTTAGTGGCCGATTACGAGGAAGATTTCACTCGTTGGCAAATTTTTACCGGATGATGGTAAGCTAGGAAAAGAAAAAGAAAGCAAAGTTTATGGATGGGTTAGTCTGGAGAATCAGACAACATTTAATTGATAATTCCGCATTAGTAGATTATACTGATGTCATTAACGCAACACTCCGGCACTGTCGGGAATATCGCTTCCACGCGAAAGGAAGCGGGAGGGGAGTGGGGATTAGCTGATCGGATGAGGCAGAAAGGAACAATATCAGTGGGGTATCCCAGCAGCAGACTGGGGAAGATCAAGGGCAGGATTTCCGGCAGGGGAATTATGCCAAACGATCTAGAACTGGAGGCTACCGGCGGGATGGCCAGGAATTTCAACAAGGTTGGCATGGAAAGGATCAGTGGCAGGGTGAACATATTAGAAAATGTTTCGTTTGTGGGAAAAGCGAGACACATGAAGAGATATTGCCTTAAGCAAGGCAGGAGTCAACTACAGGACGAGGTCCTGGATGTACAGCCACTAAAGCAAATCACGGGTGCATTCGGGCAGGGAGAAGCTGCTCGAAAATTGAGAACCAGCCGCTACAGCTGGGGTATAGAGGTAATTATTTTACCCTAGGGGCATGGGGTATATTATTGAGTGACAAAGAGGATGTCACAGAATAAGACTTATTTTTCACTAGAGTTCGCAGGTAAGTCGTACTTAGTGGGTGCGTTGTCGGTAGCAGCCATAGCATGTGGGTAAACTTTTCGTAAGATAGCGGAGTTCCTTAGTGTTCTTCATGAGAGAGTGGAGGAGTGCACTGAGTGATTGGTTGAATTAGGCAAGGAATTTCTACTTTCGAGAATTATGGGAGTAGGGTTGATAATACTTTCAAGAGAGCAAAAATATTATTGAGAGCATTTATTTTACTACTCCGCTACACTTTCAAGAGAGCACAAATTTTTATCATCTGCTCAATCATTGAAGAAGAAGACTGGTGCCTACTCCAACATCATTTATTGAACTCTGATTAAAGAAGGAGAAACTCAGATTAAAAATTGTATCTTAAGGAGTTTCAGTATTTTAATTATGTACCACAAAAATTCAGATTTGTTGTGAAGCTTTGTTGAAGCTTCGGTTTGTACCGGTAATTGGTTCCTACCCGCAAGTGGGCCACGGGGTTTGAAGCTCGGAGTTAGCTTGCAAACATTTGTACGCGGTGGTTTGATCCTACCCGCAAGTGGATCAGGTTTAGTGAAGCGCAAAGGAGACGAGGGCTCTAGGCGCGTGGACGTAGGCCGGGATTTGGCCGAACCACGTTAAAAATCGGTGTCATTTATTTTCTACACTTTTATTTATTTATTTGCACATGCCTGCTTGAGTTAATATTTTCAGCACACTATCTTGCAAATAAATTAATTCCGAAAATTGACTAAATTAATTTTAAGGGTAAAATAATTATTTTTGAATTAAATAATTAATTTCAGAATATCACTTAATATTAAATACGAAAATTAAATTAATATTCCTAGTGTGTTAAAATCTGCATTTCTAGTTGTTTATAATCAGTTGATTGCATTTATCTGATATTGTTAAATTTATTCTTTATAGTTTTATTAATATGAAATTTGTCTAAGTTATTTAAATTTAATATTTTCTGAAATATTAATTTAACCTGAAAAGTTTGTAAAAACTCAATTCACCCCCCCCCCCCCCTCTTGAGTATTTTTCTGGGCAACAATTGGTATCAGAGCTAGTGCTCTTCTTATTTATTTTGATTTAACAATCAAAGAGTTAAAGATCATGACAAACTTTTCTGTATTTATTTTGAATATTGCACTTTACATTTTTATTATTTGTATGCTAAAAAGTTTGATCTCTTGTAGCTACTCATTGTTTCATTATATGAAAAGAAAATGGATATGCAGTGGATCATATGTTTCCTACTTTATTTCGAAAGAAAAGTTCCATGAAAATTCTGATTTTGATGCACTTAATAAAAATATGTGCACCCCTTGCCTATATACCAATATTGATGAATCAAGCATTGAAGAATCTATTACTCCCTGTCTCATGGCAATTGGTAATGAAGGGGTACAATCTAATCCTTGCATTAGTAATGATGAATCATATTCTACTTATAGTGCAAATCATGATATTGAAGATGATATTGTTGATGATTATGATGAATTACAAAATGCATTTAATGAGTTATATGAAAAATATGAAGATATTGGAAAGAAATTCATTGCACTTAAAAAGACTCATAACAAATGTGATTTTATATCAAAAGATTTTGATAATCTTAAATTAGAAAATGAATCTTTAAAAAGTGAAATTAAATCCTTGAAAAAGGAAAAATATGTTAGTATCCCTAATTCTCTTGAATATGAAAATATTGAGCTGAAAAGGGAAATTGAATATTTAAAGAAATCTTTAGATACCTTTACTAAAGGCAATGATTATTTTCATAAAATTATTGAAAAACAAAGAATTCGGTTTAATAATAATGGTATTGGATATGAGGAAGATAATGAGAAAAAGAATTACTCTAATTTATTTAAAAATGATGCCTCATCTAGTCATTCTAACCCTTTATGCTCATATTGTGGTAGACATACACATTATTCCAAATTTTTTAAATTTAGAAAAAGAAAATATAATACTAAATTAGCTCGGATTCCGAAAGAAACAATTATGTATGCTAACCGTAATTTGCCACTCTTTTTGGGTTCCAAAAGATAAAGTTTTTAGGTGCAAAACCGGTATTGGCACTTGAACGATTTTTTTGAAGAATAGAGTTAGTGTTAAATTTCTTTTTTTCATTTATTACTTGATAAATTTTTTTTGATATATTGTTTTCATATTTAATATGCTTAGTTTCGTGAAATATTATTTCATAAGATTCTTACACCTTATATGCTTATTGAATTATACACCATTCATTATGTGAATAATTTTTTTTCAAAGAATGCTATGGATGTTAAATTATTTCTTTGAATATGGATTAATGAAAATTTTAGTACATGATAAAATTGACATTGATGATTATTATTTGTTACGTACATTCTAGTATAAGTTGCGTATCATTATTGATCTTCATGATTATCTCTTATTATGACTACGCTTGAATTTTTTATAAGAAAATGAATTCTGAAATTTTCTATTTAATATTGCTTTATGGATCTAACACTTTCTTAGATGAAAAGAGAAAATCTTGAAAGATGTGTAGGTTACATTATGAGATGGAATATGGATTTTCAAGGCACATGAATTGGTATCATTACAAATTTCAAAGTACCATTGCCTAATGTTGAAAATGCCACACTTGGACAAATCTTCATGAAAATATCGTTGGTATTGGTAAGGTGGTAAGGAACACTATTCATGAATTTAAAATCATATATTTGTTGATGATTTATTTTATGATATATTTCCATGCATTGAATACTTGTTATATCATATGAGCTTGTTGATAATTTAGTATTCACATGTAAATTTGTATATTTATTATTCTTAATGATTTTATGTTATATGACACATACACTTGATTTTGATGATAATTTATTTTTAGTAAAAATTCATAATCTTTAGGTGTTATATATCTAGACATATATTTGTGGATAATATTGGATTAATTCATGAATTTATTGTACGTTAATTTGAAATGAAAATGTCATTTGAGTACATTCTAGTATATTAGTTATATGTGATACATGTTGATGTTGTAACATTCACTCATTGATTTTGATGATATGAAGATATTAATCTCTATGAGTTAGTTTTATTTCATACTACATAATTAATGTCATTGTTCGAATATTTGTGACATTCACGATGAATATTTTTTTTAGATAGTAACATTTGTGTGATGTATGTTTGAATTGAGAAACCACATGATCAAGAATTAGTATCATTTGTGAGACTTTAAAAAAAATGATTTTATGAAAATAATTTTTAATAATATTTTATCTCATGAAATAGATGCACCATATTTGTTATATGCATATATGCTTCGTTGGTATCCCTTAGGGGGAGATAAATGTTTATTGAAAATTATTCATAGAAAAATGCCTACCAAATTTTTTTTGCAATATGATTGAATTTTCCAAAATTCAACCTCGTATCTTGAAAACGGCAAAGCATAAACAAAATTGAAAATTTTAATCGTTATATTTATGCCGCTATCCTCTAACTCATGTGCGCTTTATTCCAAAATTATTTGAAAACATCGAGTTATGAAATGTTTCATGTTGTTCGCTTAAAAGTTTATTCTATCATGAGGATTTTTACAACAATTGATATTGCGCCTATTGAAAATTTATATATTGCAATTTTTTTTTAGAATTAATTTATGCACGTTGATATATCTCTCGTATTTGTATTATTTGAGAACATTGAGTTATGATTTCTATTTATACGTAAAAAGTTGTTCAGAGAGATTAGTGTGTGACTACAATAATTGGTATCATTTATTATTTATCATTTTTTTTACTTATGCATTATTTGATGATATTTTTGTCTATCTACAAATTCAAATACATGCTATGAATATTTATGATGAATCTATGTTGACAAATGTGCATATTGAAAATTTCATGCCCTTTGCGATTTATGGTTATATCCCATGCATATATTATTTTTGATAGGGGGAGCTTTGCCTTTTTTACCCGTGACACTGAATTTATAAGAAATATCTTTTTGATAATGTCAAAGGGGAAGAAATATTTATGATCCACTATTTGTGCTTAATATTTCATTTTATAAAAATATGTGAATCATTGTTTGTCATCATCAAAAAGGGGGAGATTGTTAACGAAAATGTTATTTGTCCCTAATTAATTAAATTAGTGTACATTTTAGTTTAGTATAATATATTAATTTTGATGATTCCAAACAAATTTTTATTTAAGTAGTAAGTAAATATTTCTTATTTTTATAATATTTATAATATGTTAGTACTTTTAACTCATTGTATAAATAGTATATTTTTATAAATTATATTTTCACAGGCTATCACCTTACATATTTTTTATATAACTTTTAGTATTGTTGTTAGTTTATTTTATATTTTATATTTTTTTCTTAATTATATATATATATATTAGTAGTAGTACCTGTTATATAGTAAAGAAAGTAGTTGGAGCATGCCTCCCATACCATTTTTAATATACCTGTTATACATGCATGTCATGCGTTGGACTATTTGCTTTGTCCATATCTTTTAACCTCATCTATTTCTTATAATTATTATATATATTAAAGTTCAAACTTTTTTTCTTAACGTTTTTTATATATCATTCTCAAATAATAAAAAAAAATATTTACGTTTTTTTAATTAAACAGAAAACTAATTTTTATTATGTATATTTAAAAAAAAAATTTACATAAAATAGTCAACGTTTTTTTTTGGAAAATAATTTTTTTGTATATATATATTTATATATTTCTGTCCATCTAAAATATCTATGTATATATTTTTTTAAATATACTTACTGTTTTTATATATGTTTTCATTTATACATATTTAGTTTTTTTTTATCTTTAAAAGATTTTCTTTATAACTTGGAAAGTTAAAATTTTATTGCTGCTTGGGATAGGTGTTTATATATATTGAATATTCTAGAACTACATTTGCTTTTAAGATGTTCTGTATATAGCATGTAAAAGTTGACAAAGACATGAGTTCACAAATCTTAAAAACCTCATATGCCTTTAGCCTACTATCTTGCGCCTCACGATATATATATATATATTTGGCTTTGATATAATAATTGATTAAGACACTACTATTGCTTGTGTCAGCGCTCTTGGTGTACAGATTTTTCTTTGTCCGCGTCATTTCACTCAGTTTTGTCTATTCAAAGCATTTGATATTATGACCACTTAATAATTTTGTTTGAAGTTAAAAAAAAAATAAATAAAAAAATAATAATAATAATATTTTTAAAAACAATTTTGTGCGTGTATATTATATATTATATGCATGTGTGTATGTATGATATATTATGTATGTTAGTTTGTGTTGGAGATATTCTCATGTGTAGCCTTATGCTATACACAAAAATTGTTACCAATTTGACTTATGTTGGCATGAGTGTATATATTATATTATATACATACATCTTGGCTTGTGCCTTAGCAGGTAAGGCTTTCTTTGGTTTCTCAACACCAAAGTGGCGCCACATGTCCCTATGACTTGTCCTTGGCTTTAATTGATGGTGTGTTCTCTTTATTATATATATATTTTATATATTTGTTGGATGTTGTCATCTGTTAAGAAATTTGAACCAAGCCAGCCTTATATGTGGCTGAAACTGAATGCGTGTACTTTTTCAAGACACAGTCTAATCATATTAATCATATGTTACTTTGGAACGTTTCTCTTGAACAAAACTATTTTCTTTGCCTTAGGAGGTGACTTAACTGATCAGTTTTTTTTTGCCGTGCGTCGCTTTCCTTACCTGTCCGATTATAGCCTTAGGCTATTATAAGTTAGAGTAATGATACATACATACCAAATTTATCTCAAAATTATCGAAATTGTGCTTTAAGGGGTTGTGTCCTGGCGGAACCCACGCCATAGTACAATATTCTTAAAGCACATTCGATAATTTTTCGATACCCAATTTCAGTGCATACATCATTTTTCTATAAGTTAACAGTTGGCGATTTAACCGCCTATGGCCTTAGGCCTTTACCGAAGTTGACGCCCTGTTTCTTTTATCAAAACTGTTCACTATTTGTCATGGAGTTTTTTTTATTCATGACCACGGTTTACCAAAATCTTTTTTTTTACTAAAACGATACCGTGTCGAGTGTGTTACAACGGTAACTTTTGTTACCTATTTTGACAGTTGGGATAAAAGCTCTCTGGATTTGATTTGATTCCGTACTGGACATATCAAGATTTTTTAAAGAGCCTTTCTATTTGCACCGAGAATACTTGTACAAAAGATATACATAGTGACGTGTCATTGATGTTCATTCTCTTTTTTGTAATGGCATCTTTCTATTTTTTTTTGTAAGTTTCTTATTTTTTTATTTTTTATATAAAAAACAGTTTTTCTATTAATATAAAAAAATATTTTTTTAATTAAAAATAAACAGTTTTTTATTAAAATTTTAAAAAATGTTTTTTTCATAAATAAAAAAATTATATTTATTGACATGATATCGCGATTGATTAATGTCACTGACGCGGACCCCATTTTCGGACCCACATCATTTGTTGAATGTGGATCCGCGTCAGTGACACTAATCAATCGCGAATCTAAGACATCAAATTCAACAGTTTTTTTGTATTAAAATTAAACAGTTTTGTTTATTAAAATTAAAATTAATTTTTTTTTTCATAAATAAAAAAAAAACTATTTTTATTGACATGATACCAATCTCGACACCCCGTGTAGCGATGCGGTTTCAAAGCGGTCTTCAAATAATCAATCATATTTTTTAATCAAAAAATCAATGTTTATATAAAAAAAACATGGAAAAAATAGTTTTTTTGTAAAAAGTTTTTTAACATTTATATTTATAAAAATGTTTACTTATCTAAAAAGAATTAACGTTTTCTAAAACAGTTTATAGTTTAAAACAAAATTATTTATAAAAACACTGTTTTAACCTTTTATATTTGACTTTTTAATTTTACACCCTTAATATTTGACTTTTTTTTATAAAAATGTTTTATAATCTTTTTAAGAAGTTTTTTTCATAAATAAAAACTATTTTCTTAAAATAAAAAATTGACTTTTGGTTAGTGCCGACCCACAGCATCATCGCGTTTGGTTAGTGCCGTTGGGATGAACCCACATCATCATCGCGATTGGTTCATGGCGCTGGCGCGGACCCATAACATCATCATGTTTGGTTAGTGCCACTGGCGCGGATCCATGCCATCATTTAGTACCGTTGGCACGGACCTACATCATCATCACGTTTGATTAGTGCTGCTGGCGCGAATGTACGTCATTTAATAAAATGACTTTTATTGAAAATACAAATTTTCAATAAAAGTCATTTAAAAAAAAATAGTGAAATGTTTTTTTGTTTGTTTTTTAAAACAGTTATAAAAAGTTTAAAATATTTTTGTTTAAAAGAGTTTAAAAAAAATAGTTAAATTTTTTTTATTGAAAATACAAAATTTTAATTATTATTAAAAAAAATTTGAACAAAATCTTAGTGAAAATATTCATCAACTCTCCCTTTCCTTTTGTCTTTTAGTCATGCCATGTCATTATGTACAAATCTCAGTAAAAACCTCTCGGTGCAAATAGAATTTTTCTTTTTTAAAACCACTATTCGTCACTTTCCTTAAGGTGGTTTTGACAGCCTATAGCCTTAAGGCTACGACTTCATAGGCCTGCAAAGATTCCTTTAGATATATGAGCCTCTAAATATTTTTATAATATATATTTCGTCCGAAAATACTTTTATCTGTTCGAAGTTTTGTTCGTTTCGTCCGAAAATTATTTTTTCTAAATATCTGATCGAGATCTTATATATAACCTTCTGTCCGAAATTTTTTTTACATAAATATCTGCTAGAAATTTTTTATATATCTTTCTGTCCGAAATTCTTTTTATAAATATCTGTTCGAAAATCTTTTATATATATATATTTATTTCAGTACAAATTTATATATATATACCTTTCTTATATATATATACTTACAAACCTGTAACTGAGTTGTGCATGTACTTGTTGTGTCCCATTTACCTTCTTGACAGAGAAATGTTCTTAACACACCAGTTATATTCTTTGCACAATGGTTCCACATTAATATATCAGTTGGATATTATCTCTTGGACTAACATAATTTTGCAGAGCCATTTTTAAATGCTACTTTCAGTCACACATTGTCAGATTACCATTCTTATGCTACAACAGCCATATTTTTATTGAGAAGCAAAATAAAGATTTGCATATCAGTCTTGGAGATTATTTTCAGACCACTTCCATCTCAGCAATATCAGGAGCATTTAATGCTCGAATTGCATGTGTCTAACAGCTAGTTTTTGGGAGACACATTTAAAGATTTCAAGTGTTGCATTGAAGAGCAACCAACCAGAAAGAATATGTGCAAGACTTGAAATATTATTGAGATCATTTATTTTACTACTCAGCTACACTTTCAAGAGAGCAAAAAATTTTATCATTTGCTCAATCATTGAAGAAGAAGACTTGTGCCTACTCCAACATCATTTATTGAAGTCTGATTAAAGAAGGAGAAACTCAGATTAAAAATTGTATCTTAAGGAGTTTCAGTATTTTAATTCTGTACCACAAAAATTCAGATTTGTTGTGAAGCTTTGTTGAAGCTTCGGTTTGTACCGGTAATTGGTTCCTACCCGCAAGTGGGCCACGGGATTTGAAGCTCGGAGTTATCTTGCAAACAGTTGTACGCAGTGGTTTGATTCTACCCGCAAGTGGATCAGGTTTAGTGAAGCGCAAAGAAGATGAGGGCTCTAGGCACGTGGACGTAGGCCGGGATTTGGCCGAACCATATTAAAAATCGGTGTCATTTATTTTCTACACTTTTATTTATTTATTTTCACATGCCTGCTTGAGTTAATATTTTCAGCACACTATCTTGCAAATAAATTAATTTCGAAAATTGACTAAATTAATTTTAAGGGTAAAATAATTATTTTTGAATTAAATAATTAATTTCAGAATATCACTTAATATTAAATATGAAAATTAAATTAATATTCCTAGTGTGTTAAAATCTGCATTTCTAGTTGTTTATAATCAGTTGATTGCATTTATCTGATATTGTTAAATTTATTCTTTATAGTTTTATTAATATGAAATTTGTCTAAGTGATTTAAATTTAATATTTTCTGAAATATTAATTTAACCTGAAAAGTTTGTAAAAACTCAATTCACCCCCCCTCTTAAGTATTTTTCTGGGCAGCACTTACGTTGCTAGCATCATTCAGATTTGAGTTAATATTGGGAATGGAATGGTCATAGTCATCTATCCACGCTTGTTAAGGCTTCTTGTAGATCTAGTACCTGAGGCGATCAAGCATTTCAAATATGCTTCTCATGGTCTCCTATTGATCTTGCAAAGACTTCTTTGTATTTGCCAACTCATTTCCGAACTGACCACTCTTCTTTTCATTAAAAGATAACATACTTTGAATGGTCATGTCCTCGCCATGAAGAGCCTTTTGTGACTTCACCAGTTATTCTCTAAGTTGGGTGTTTTCCTCTTCCAGAAAGGAATCTCCTTACCCAGAATGCTTTTCGAGGAGAGACTTTTTAACTCTCCCAAGATCAAATGGCATATCATTATTTCCTTTCTCAAAGAGGGCAACAACATTTCTAGCTCTGATATGGTTGACCTATAAGATAAATATTTTTCTCCCATGCGCAGGCTCAACGTTGGCCCATTTCTTATCAAAACCTTTTTCTCTACTCATCTTCGTCACCTTTTTGTGAAACCTATCCCTCAAAATGGCTAACTCTTCCTTATAAGTTCTTTGAGTGGTGAGAATCATGTCATGAAGAGTTCCATTATCTTTCACAACTTGGTAAAAAAGGCAATGTAGATCCAAGTGAGATTCCTTTTCTCAAGTATACACATCAAGGCTCATGACCTGGTCGATATCATCATATCTAGAAACAAAGAGTCTCTCAAATCTTTCTCTAAAGTTTCACTAACTGGTGACAATCATTATGAGTCTTTTACCAAACTGCAAGAACACATGGTTGGACATTTGAGCTTGGTAAATAATGATAAATAAATGATATGTGGAAATATTAATTAATAGGAAACAATTGAATCAAGTTATAAATTTAATTAAAATATAGAAACTTGGGAAGTCCCCTACATCATTGATTGAAAGATAAAATAAATACAATGTCTCCTAAAGAGTCCTAAGGAGCATTCTCTCTGACCTTATATTTTTCAACAACTTTAACTTTGGCTATGACTTTCAAATGGTCGACCGCACTTGTAGAATCGTGTTCCACCCGCCCGAAACAATCTCAATAGCAGTAGCTTTTCTAACTTTACCATGAGGAATCCCAATAGAAACAACTTATACTTCAAACTGCTCATCTTCCCTATCATTATCTTCCTCCTCAATTTTAGGAGGAGACCTACTTCATGATCCTTGAAGTGGTCAGAGTCCTCAATAACATCATGCTTCAAAAGGGAATTATCCCCAAAATTTAAAAAAATATATATATTTCTCAGGTATGCAATTTGATCTTCGTCCTTAGAAAAGGCCTTATCCCAGCCACGAGTCTAGGCATCATCTTTTGCCTATGATACATCAGTTAGGGCCTTCTCAGCTTTGACCTTGGCCTCACATCATTGGTTTTGGTGTTCTCAGCCTCGACTTTAACCCTCTAAGCGTCTTTCTTGGCATGATCTGTAATGGAGACTAGAGTAACAAAGTCATTAATTTTCTTTTAAAGGTTGGTATTCTAAACCTCCAGGCTTTGGACTTTGGGCCGAGCTTTACCTTCTTAACCTCCTGAGTCTCATTAACTGATTGAGCAACCTCCAGAGAATTGCTAAAATCATCAAATTCCACATTCACATCAACAGAGGACTCCTTCAATGCACCATTCCTTTCCAATAACATATTCTAATAAACTAGTAACTGCCTGACATTTTGCAAACATAGGTAAGTAAAATGTAAGAAGAAAAGCAAGTAAAAGGATATAAAAATGACAAAATTATAACGGAGAGATAGTGGCTGGTGCATTCAAATAACTAACCATGAGTTAAGGCAAAAGCAACTTCCTAATCATCTAGAAAGTCCCCTGACCAAATCAAGTCTCAAGCTAGTTCAGATCGAGCAACAACATATTGAGCAACCCATTTGCCCTTATCAGTAGTAAATTTTTCCATAATAGGCAATAGGGGAGGAGGAACATGATCCTTCTAAAACCTCTTTAAAATGGGATCATGATCCTTAGGTGGTGAATCCCCGATCTCCATGGTATTAGTAGGACCCCTAACTTCACTCTTTTTACTCAACGACCGAGCAAGATCTTTATCCTTACCCAACGAGAGATCAAGGGGAGAGTTAGTATTCATATTTGCAGCAATTAGGTTACAACTTTCCTCTTGGAGGACATGGCACCAAGAGATATCTCTATAGAAGGAACATATAATACATCCAACAGTACAAAGGAATATGATAATCCCCCCTTATTTGATCCCTCCCCATTTGAGTCTTGGGAGGTGGAACCTCTCGGATCGTCCAAGTCATTATTGGTGATCAAAGTTTGTTCTACTAGCCTCACAACAAAGGAAGTGGTAGAAATATTATAAACGAGAAAAAATGTTTATAACCTAGGATGATCAATAGTTCCAATCCTCTGTTAAATTTCCCACACTTCTAAAGGTCCAAAAGTTCACTTCCACAAGGTTATTTTTCTTATTTATATCTATGATTAATAGAGGTAAAAAAAGTTACAACCAGTTAAGTGAAAAGAAAAGAAAAATAGAAAAATTACAATCGTGACCTAACCTACCCCTTTTCCATCCTAACGATACATCGTTACTTGGTATGCCTTGCCCTCAGTAAGGGGGGTATATAGACAATTTTTCAAAATGACTCCCTATTCCTACTAATCCTTATTGTAATTAGTCAAGTTCACAACCAAAGCCCGATCATCCATCCTCATCTTCAAGTAATAAATACATTCATGGGCCATTGCACATTGGTAGTAATACAAATTATTCGTAATACCATGATAGGTTCCATATGACTCGTTAATTCAATTAACCCCATTAAATATCCGCCACTTATTTGGGGTAACCTGGGATGGGACCACATCAAAATATCGACAGATATCATAAAATAACTCCTTTGGTGGTAATGTTACCCCACACTCAGCAACGAAAATTAAGGGCGGCGAATGACCTTCAAGAAGCACACAGAGCTCACAAGAAACCTATATTAACCCTACTTCATCCCATTTGGGTATATGGTTATCAAGTTTGAATTTTCAATAGTTCTCTCATTAATAACATAAACCATTATTAAAAATAGCAACCCAATGGAAGAATTTAGAAGGGAAAAGATATTGAAGAAATGTAGAAAAGAGATTAAGATGAGGTTAAGTGTGCTTATAGGGAAATGAGGACATTGCAAAGCTCTTCTCTAAAGTTTGAAGGTTTTAAATCGATAAGAAAGATAGGGAACGATTATTTTATGGTGAGAAAAGGCCTCATGGTTCCCAAGACATAATGATCATGTACGTGTGACGGCTCTCTAATTGACATATGTATTCCCTCATAGCAAAGAAAATAGAACATATTTATGAGCCTGCCACTGGGTCACTTAACAGAGAGGGAGTTTCCATTTTTTGGGCATTTACTGAACTACCCTCTGACCAATCAGTGAAGATTTCATAGTTATAACCTTATGAAGAAGTAATATTGTTATTCCCATAATAAGAAATTATCAAATATCAACAGTCGACCTGAAAAGGACAAAGCCTAAGAATCTCAAAGAGGCACTGAACTTTGAAGGCAATTATGAGGTACATAATCATAATGTTATGTGCTTGGCATGAGCTTTAAGGACACATGAGATTATAATTGATTAAGATTCCAAGTTAGAGAAGACTTCTTCATGTTAATCACTTATAACAACTAATTATGATAAGAGATAGGTATGAAATTTTAGGTATAGCTATTAACGGAGCTTAGGACTTTCTTAAATTGCCTTATAAGTATAAACCAACCCCTATGAATAGGACCTGTGATATTGTAATGTCCAGCAGTACTACGACTCTGTCGACCAGTTTTCTAAAGCCATGAAGAACAAGTTGAACCACTTATATCTTGTGTCCTCTGTGTGTGTTATTTCATTAATCTATGTTAATCCATTCTTGTTTGGCTTGTCTGCATTGAATAACATCACCTATAGGAAATTACCATATACAAATTTATTTAGATAATTTTGATAGCGACTTAATTTCTGGAATTCTTAGTGGAAAAAATATATTAAAAATAACAAAAAGAAGTGCTCGTGAGTTATGAACCCCTTTGGTCTAGTTATTAATGGATAAATATATATATTAGAAGACCATTTGAGCACCATACTTGAGGCTTATATGAGAAAAAATGAGATTTATATTTTTTAACCCCTTGTTAGTCACCTCTTTGTATAAATTTATTATATTGAAATACCTAGGGTTTGATGTGACACCCCGCCTAATAAAATACCGGGTGATCAGTCCTATACCAAATTAAAACAGGAATCCCAGTTGGATCATCCTTAGCATCACCGTCGAAAACTTTTTAAAACTTACTAACCACCTAGTATTCCAAAAACTGGTGCCAATTTTAACCTTTTTAAATAAACAAAACAATACATGCGGAATAAAAATATAAACCATTCACACAACTGAATGAAAATAAACTGAATCATATATACACAACTTGCCGAATAAAACACCAGCCACCAAATAAATAATCCAATACAAATATTCAACACCTGAATGAATACACCTGAAAACTATACTGAGAAGTCTGGGCTACAAGCCCTAAATAAAACTGAGACTGATACAAGATCCCTACTCTAGGAATGAATGAATGATGCGTCTAATCCAAACTCCTGCTAGCATCCACATGTGCCGCAGCTCCGTGTCCCTGGAATAGAATATCAATCCTGGCGTCCCTGTGGATGGACACCTAAAAGATTTTGAAAATATTTTTATAGCAAGGGTTAGAACCCAAAACATTTTGAAAATATTTAGCAAGTGAATTAACTGCAGTAATTTAAAATGCATGAATGCGCTTCATATTTAAGTTAGTGTCGCACTCCCTTGTGGACATTCTCACCCCTCTACTATTGTGCACACCTAACGGTTATCTTAATCCCACCTAGTTGTACTACCCCGTCCAACTAGTTCTGGTATAACCTTCCCTTGCCATACTACTCTAACCCGAGTATAATGATTCTTGAATTATAAGTTATTTCACAATTAACTTAATTAATTCCTCTTAATTAATAGCCTATAATTGTCTCACAAGTTATATAAAGTAAATACATCACACACTGTATTATTCCAGCAAACGAATAACTTAATTAATTTCTCATTAATTAACAGCATATAACCGTAACCCGAGTTATATAAGGTAAATACATCACACACTGTATTATCACCTACATATAATATTTACTACCATATTATACGCACCTTTACTAACATCCACACATATATCATACGCGTATCCATCCTTCCGAGTATACCCTCACCGGATGATTCACTCTAAAATGACATTTCACTAGGTGTGCTCACAAAACCTAGTTTTCCAAGTTGGATTCGCTCACCAACCTGGTCTACTACATAACGAATTGGAGGCGGTCATATTCCTTCCTGAAAGTGAGATAATCTCCTCACCCATGTACCGGACGCTATGACCTGGGGATATACTCGCCCTACTCCTCAAGCTAGGGGATTCACCCACATCGCGCAACCTCCCTTGATAGCATTAGAGTATTTAAATTGAATAAATATCTAGTCACTGATATTTACTATCACACACAATATATATACACATATATATGTACTATCACTACACCGTATATATATAATATAAACTCCGGCTTTACCGTGTACTCAAATTATCCTGTATATTGCCTGAAATTTCCTGAGTCTGTGGCTCGACTCCAATTAAATTAATTAACACACCTATTAATTTAATATCTCCCCGAATCTACCACCCAACTCTAATTAAATTAACTAACACACATATTAATTTAATATCTTCCCGAGTCTATCGTCCAACTCTAATTAAATTAACTATCACACATATTAATTTAATATCTCCCCGAGTCTATCGTCCAACTCTAATTAAATTAATTATTACACCCATTAATTTAATATCTCCCCGAGTCTATCGTCCAACTCTAATTAAATTAATTATTACCCCCATTAATTTAATATCTCCCCGAGTCTACAATCCGACTTTTATTTAATTAATTTACACATTAATTAATCAACACATATCCGAGTCTGCAATCCATCTCTAATTAAATTAATTATCACATTTATTAATTTAATAACTTGGCGTCACCCAACCATTATCCCCGGACTCTCTCACTTGGCCCTTACCTCCACATTTCCGAGTAAATGTTCCGACTCCAAACTAATTACTTTCTATCTATAATTAATTTAATACCTCGATATCACTTGACCAACATACCCGGACTCACTCACTTGGTCCAATTTACATCTCATAATATAATACCCACAGTTTTGCCTACAATGTGTCACACCTTTATTTCTAGAATTTTCCCAATTATATTGCCTATAATTAATAACATACCCGGACTCGATTTACTTTGCCCGAAATTAAATATTTCCCGAGTCTATATCCCGACTCTAAATTACTTAGTTTATCTCCAAACTTAATTCACTACCTTGGGTCGCTTTACCAATATACCCGGATTCACTCACTTGATCCGTACCTCACTATTTTGGAATAAAGCCTCTCAAATTTATCCATTAAATGTCCCACATAAATTCATCCTAGTCCCAATTACTCTTTCCCATAATTACTAGGAATAGATGTTTCAAGATTAATTATCACAATTTATAGTATGGAAATTAATTTAATTAATTTTCCCCTTATATCACACACAGGCCGAACTGGCCAGAATTTCCCATCATCGATCGATCGATCGACCCCTTCGTTACAGCTCTTCTACCCCCCTGTTTTCCACCATTAACGAACTTCAAGGTTTTTAAACCATAATTTAAACCTCTAATTACGTCATCCCATCATCTACACATGATTAATCCACATCCTATTCAACATAGAGACCATTAAGATAATCAACTTCTCTAATTATCTCATAATTTTCGAAATGGGTTTTTCTTCATAAAATTCAATTATCTGTTTTAAATCCCAATTTCCAGATTCGATTTCCACTCTTTTATGTTCTGAATTTCTCGTTCAAATCATATATACATATTCAGATATCAATCACCCATCTAAATCTTACTTTGAATCTCATTCAAGTATTTCAAAAACAAAAACCCCATTTTGTACCCATTTACACCCAAAAATGAATTTTGGTTTACACATCACTATGATATGAATTGATTATCATGATTTAAGAATCAAAACAGTTAACCACTTGCCTGAAAGTGTTCGTAGTGTCTGCTTCCGTTGGCGTAGTCCCTCGATTTGGCTCCAAAATCCTCAATTTGGCTTTTGCTAAGCTTTCCCCCAATTTTCCTCTCAAGCCCTAGGCTTAGATTTGTGATGGCTGCTGATTTTCTAATCTCCCCATTAGGTTAAAAACCCTTAATCCCGTTTTTCACCTAATGGGCTTAATTAAAGTGGCCCAACTCACCCCGTTTGGGCCCGGCTATGCTCAAAAATATCCCGAGACCCAATTACTACCTCCGGGTACTCTTTTCTGACTATCTCGACCCATCCGGACTCAACCGCGTAGTCATAATTGACATCCGAATTAATTTATAAAATCCTTATCTCACACCCAATTTAGTCTATACCGACTCCCGGCTGGGATAAGTGTATACCTCGTCATTAATACTCGAAATGACGCGATTAAATTATTACTATTCACTTAGTAAATAAATTTCCCTAAACATTAACCATTCACTCCCCGATTAATATTTAAATATATATATTGCCATAATTAATTCAATTAAAATTACAACACACAAGTAATTTAAAATTCTCGAATTAATTAAATATTAAATGTAATTAATTAAATATTAAATGTACAAAAATACGGGGTGTTACATTTGAGAGAAAGCCATAGGAGGCTACATTTTAGTATATAAAATGATAAAAGATAAGGAATATGGATGAGAAGAAGATTTCTACAAATTCAAGGGTTATAAAAGAAGATGAAGGGAGGTAAATAGGTGTTGAAACCCGTCACTTTCAGGCTGTCTTGACATTGTATATTTATGAATTTGACTTCTATAATACCCCATATTTTTATGGCCTTTAAATATGGGATTAATTAAATTTAATTGGGATAATTTAATTTAATATTAATTCGGATTTTAAATTGAATATTTACTAGCGTGACGAGAGTTAGTAATTATTGACAAGAATTATGTTGAATATTACTTATTGAGTAAATTAAAATATGAGATTGAATTTAATAAAATTGTCACGAGTGAATAATACGGTAATTATAGAAATTAAGTCGGGGCGCGCGTGTCAGTCGCGTTAGGACTAAATTAATGAGATAAAAAATAAATTAATTATAATTCGCTTGTATGATCATTCTGAGTGCACCAATGTGTCCGAAAGGGTTGAGATAGTCAGAAAAATGTACCTAGGGGTTTAGTTTGGGTCTCGAGACGCTTCTAGGCCTAGCTGACAAATCGAGAGGGCATTTTTGTAATTTTTCATTTTAGGCCTTAATTAATGACGAAAAATGAAGGGTTATATCTGATGGGAGTTAGAATCATCGAGGGTTAGAAACATTGGAGTTGCAGAGAGACTAAGTAAGATAAAAGAGAGAAGGTCCCCAAGGATGAGAACCACCAACCCTACACCATCCTCACCAATTCTACCACCAACGCATAATTGGAAGAAGAGGATCGTTCCTATACCACTCAAATTTGTCAGATCAGACCTTTGATTTCCAGACAAGTATCTAACTTTCTATTCTTTAGTTGATAACACATCCATGCTAGTGTAGGAGATAATAATTGTATGTCTCATGAAAATATAATTTTGTTTGGGAGATTATTATTGCAATTTGGAGTAGAAACCATGTTAGGATGAATACCTTGTTATATGTAGAATATTAACCACGAAATTTGATGCCCATTAGAGATAGAAATCTGGAAACTAATGAAATTCTTGGGAAAATTAGATAAACTAGGATTAAATGATAAATTCTTGAATTAATCCATTTGATGATGATTCTTGAGGAATTAACGAATATTTTATGTTAGAAATCATACATATTGGTTTATGTAACGTCCATGATGTTTTGTTAGGATCTTGGGACATGTTAATGGAGGTTTGATGATATGCATTGGAAGAAACCCATAGGCTCGATAAACAGAATTATGGGCAATAACTGTTGGATCGATCGATCGACTCGAGAATGTCGATCGATCGACCCTTTTCATCGATCGATCAACACCTCCTGGAAATTGAAACGTTTTCCTCTTTTAAATGTTAATCCAACCCAAATGCATAATGACCCTTAAACATAATTTAAATATCATAATGGGACTTGGGAAGGACCAATAGGGTATATGCGAGGTCCGGGTAACGCGACTTGATATATGAAATTTAACCGTGAAATTTCGGGGGTATCAAATCGAGTGGAACTTATGCGTACGTTAAAGTAGGTCTTGTGAGTATTAAGAATGACTTAGACCAGTAGGGTAGAGAGCGTACACCTACTGATTTTATATTTTTCATGATGGTACACTTCGAGAGTCGAGAAGCACTTAAGGACTTACGAAAATTGAGGAAGTAAGAGTGGATTAATTATATGTGGGACTCGAGCGCAACGTGTCACGTATGGTCAGAATATTATATAAGTCGTGTGTGTACCTATCTGAATGACGATAATATAAATATGTGTATGAATATTTATTATATATATTTCTATGTGTAATCATACATGTGCTACTTTCTATCACAGAGGTTTCCGCGTCGGGACAGTCTTATCTCGATTGGACCTTATGGGGGATATTGACTTGTACTCTAGAACATAGAATCCATGGATACAGGCTATCTGAGAATGATAGTCAGATGGTCCTAAGAGATGTGAGGGTATGTGCTGACCTCTTTGTGGATGAGAACTATATTTTACCTCCAATATGTGTGTTTTGTGTTAATACGGTTCGAGAGTGATTCCGAACTAGTATTTACCTTTGTATGAGAGATGCAGGGACTTGATAGCAGAGTATACCGACACCATAGATTTATGTGGGGTTCCCTATTAGTATATATATTGTGAGTGATAAATATATATTGATGTGATTAATCTACTGTGCTTGTAACTAGGTAAAATTGAATAATTTATATTAAATGAATTAAGTGGTTGAGAACTTAAGTCTGTATTGAGATGAATATAACTGGCTTGACAAATTCATAAGAAAAGGTTTTCAGATATAAACTATAGTCATGCGATCACTTAGATTAGGATTTGTCAATGGAAATTGGGTTAGACTAGTTAACTGGGTTAGATTTAATTAGGTTAATTAGGTAGTATGTTAGGCGTGCACACTAGTTGAGAGGTGAGAATTATCAAGTGAGTGTCGAGGCACTAACATGTATGTAATACCAACTAGTAAGAATTTTAAATACTTGCCAAACTATTTTAAAGTTGTTTTACGCTCGGGTTGTGACCCCTTTCCTGTCATCTCTTCCTTCTCTTGTCTGTGTGTGTGTGTGTGTGTGTGTGTGTGTGTGTGTATGTATTACAAGTGCCCAGTCACAGGGGCGTCAAGCTTAGATCTTTGGATTGTTGATGTGTTGCAGCTAGTGTGGGAGTTGTAGGTCCTTGTAGTAGACGACTTCATCCTTGTCTTCTCAGTCTTCTATCTAGTCATCATTAGATAGGGCATGTGTCTCCCATTTACAGTTTTTATCTAGTTCAGAGAGATTTGTACTCTTTATTTATTTCACTACGCAGTGTAGTTGGGATTATTTTAATTATTTCATTATCCTTCATTGTGGGATTAATCATTTGGATTGGTTAATCTAGCCTGGTTATTTCATTTGGATGGTTTGGTTTTAATATTGTTATCCTTGTTCATGAAAAAGGTTTCGTATATTAAATCATAACAATAGGACTTGATCTATAAATGAAATGTTTTGACACTTGACTTAATTATTTATTAGGTGATTAATAAGGAAAAATTAGTTTCTATAATGATGCTAAGAATGAACCAACTGGACACTTTGATTTAATTTAACAAAGGACTAATCACCCAAAATTTAATTAGGCGAGGTGTCACAGGTGGTATCAGAGCATCAGGTTCTAGTGTCCTTTAGGATCTATACGGCCTATTATGTTTTTTGCTTAGCGTCCTTTGATTTAAAGCCCTAATATTAGGAATTTTGTATTCAGCCTTACGCGTTGGAAATTTTTACTTCTGCGATTTATTTGTATGAATGTTGAACTCACCCAATCTATTTCAATTTTCAGATGGCACGTCAGGAAGAACAATCTAACAATGATGGAGGATTCAATGAGCAAGGCCGGTTGATACCTCAGGTACACCCGAAGAGTGTATCAATTCTGAAATAGCAGGCATTGTGGCACAGGCAGTTACCACTGCAGTCTTATAGTACCAAGATCACGGTATGCATCTTATAGGAGGCAAAAGAACAAGAGAAGATAACCAATCTGACATGAATAGAGTTAATAATTGTGGGAAGACACCAATGCCACGACAACAAGTTCATCAAGATCGTGAAGACCGCGAAGGTAATAGAATTTTCTAAAATAGCCAAAAGCGTCAAGGCCATCATAGCCAAGGACAAAATGATGTCATAAATGGGTGTTTCAAATGTGGAAAAGATGACCATAAATGTCAAACTTATCCAGATCAGGCTGGAAAGAAACTCTAACCTGAATAGTAGGGACAATAAATCCAAAGAAAACAAAGACTTACAAGACTCTGCTATAAGTGTGAACGACAGGGTCACAAGTGGAGGGACTTCCCTCAACCTGATATTATTTTTTGTCAAAATGCTTAGCAGGGCCAACAGGGTTAAGGAAGAGGTGGGACTGAGCAATAGGGCCGAAATCAATAGATTCGTAAGATGAGACAGTTTAGTGGTAAATGCTTCAATTGAAGTAGGACGGGTCATAGGGGGTAGGATTGCCGAGATACGAGCAAGATACCCCAGCAGCAAAGTGCGTATTAGGAGCTGAAGAGGCATATGTTCCCAGTGGCCCTTCCAACATCGGTGTAGGTACCAGCCTTATCAACCATTTATCCTGTTGCTCCACCATAGTAGGGGCAGTTACAGTATGGGTGTGTGTACAACGTCCAATAGGCAGCAGTTCAGCAGCCACCACTCACCATTGAAGGTAGGTTCTTATCCATGGTACTATAGAGGAGGGACATTTTATTTGACACCATGGCATCACACTGCTTTATAACCACTAGTTTTACATGGGCCACGGGGTTGTTAGACTCAACAGAGAGTATAGTGACATGTGTAGACTTATCGCTAGGTAATGGGTCGTTGATTTTCTTTATATATCGGGGAGTAGGTATAAAGATTGGGAGCCTGATTTTGCCTTCAAATATGCTAGTCTTAGATATGCACGAGCATGACACCATTATTGGCATAGATTGGCTTGCTACTTATAGAACCAAGATGGATTATTTCAGTAGGAGTATTAGTTTTGCTATTCCAGGGCAGGAGATGTTTCTGGCGGTGATGCCTCGTCCTGAGGGAGGATTGTCCACCCATTTATTCTATATAGAGGAGGAGACCTCTAAAGAGATAGTGATTCCCACTGATTCAATTCCTGTAATTTGTGAGTTTTTGATGCGTTCCAGGAGATACCGAGACTATCGCCTAGCTAAGAGATAGATTTCGTTATAGATTTGATGTCGGGCGCTCGATTGATAACCCGCACACCATACCGTATGGCTCCAACTAAGATGAGATAGTTACGTGATCAGATTTAGCAGCTATTGGGATAGGACTTCATCCTTAGGAATACCTCGTCTTGGGGTGCTCCCGTATTATTTGTGAAGAAAGGATATGGGTCATTGAGGTTATGTGTAAACTATCGAGAGTTGAACAAAATCATGATACGGGATAAGTATCTGTTATCCCGAATCGATGGCTTGTTCGACCAGCTGAGAGGGGCCGCTGTATTCTCAAAGATAGACTTTAGATCGAGATATCGTCAGTTACGGATTATGGAGCAAGATGTGTCGAAGACTGCTTTCCTGATGCGCTATGGATCCTATGAATTCTGGGTTATGCCATTTGGGCTAACCAATGATCCAGCCGTGTTCATGGACTTAATGAACAGGGTGTTCAGAGAGTTACTGGATCAGTTTGTCATTGTCTTCATAGATCCCGGTGTGTGTGGGGACTTTATTGATATGATTCGAAGTGTATTGGGTTTACTATTTAGCAAAAAGATTTAGCTTGTTATTATGTTTAGTGCTCAGGACTTGGTGATAGGAAGAGCGTATTGTTATATCTATCCTTTAGAGATGTGGGAGTTAAGACTTATATTCATATGTTTGGGGACAGGATTTCGAGAGTCTCGATTGTATGTGTATTAGGTTTATGGAATATTATTACCACCAAATGCTGAGTGATAGCGTAATTGGAGAACGGTTTTTTATTTAAGTGTAATTGTGGGAGAAGATGTAGCTTTTATGTCAAGAGACGGGAATATAGGGATACATGGTATGGATGGAGGACCTAACGTATTTCGATAACAAAAAATGCTAGGTAGTAGTGTATGAGGGGGGGGGGGGTTCCTTATTTAGATTTCTCTTTGCGAGACATCCCACGCATGAACTTAGCATAAGGTTGGAAGTAGGGAGATGTTTGTTCATTAGTCCATGAGTCCGGTACCTCGGTCGTCATAGAAGCAAGTAGTTATAACTGTAAGTTGGAAGTTAAATTATGATTTAAGGCTAATGGAGCCGGTTGTGTGGTAAGGGAAGCATTGAAAATTTTATTTTATCACCATGAGTTAAAGGGTGGAACGATGATAAGGAGGATTTAAAATTTCGATTTCTGGGGTGATTAGGAATACCCAAGTGTTATATCCACGTTGTGAATACAAGGCCAACAAAGAATTGAGTGTTATGTGTGAAGCGTATGTGATGTTTATGCCAGTATGCACGACTTATAGGGTGTGTGGGCATCCTGGTTAGCTGATGTCAGAATCGTTCAGGTTAAAGGGACGTGAAAATAGAAGTGTGAAATATATGCCCGATGGACTAATATAACGAAGCATAAATGGTAAAGTGGATTAAGCATCGTGTGAGAAGGACAATAATCCATATATGCGTGTGTAATCAGAATAGCATACCCGAATTTAGTTGAAAGCCTGTGGGAAGCCATTTATAAAGGGGTATTCCTTGAGAAGAGTAAAATTTAACTATTATGAAAAAACACTTGGAGCAGAGTTTTACCTAGTCAAATGTTGAGAACGAATTGCGCGTAGATATAACGATGATGTTAGTATGGTATAGAAAATTGAGAAGTGCACATCGTGGAGAAAAATACACGAGTCGAAACTTTCGGTACACGCTGAGGAAAGTAGGGGAGTATTAAGTATCAATTATTATGAGAAATTACAAGTGGAAGTTGATGTTGAGCGGGACATAGTGAGTAGTCTCTGCGTGCACCACTCACAGATAGAAATCGGTTGGCGTAATAGGATCAGCCAAAGAATTTTGTAGCAAGTCGACAATTCCTGTAATGGAAGAGGGCAGTCAATTTGGTAAAAAAAATTATGGATTGCCAACGATATACCCATATATATCCTCGGCCAGGCCGAGGGAGCCCTCCACCAAGACAAGCCCAAGATGACCTCATAACCCTTCATCAGGCCCAGACGACCCTTCAAGGGGCCGACCCTTCGTCAGGCCTGGACGACCCTCCAAGGGGCCGACCCTTCATCAGGTCTAGATGACCCTCCAAGGGGCCGACCCTTCATCACACCTGGACGACCCTCCAAGGGGACGACCCTTCATCAGGCCTAGACGACCCTCCAAGGGGTCGACCCTTCATCAGGCCCAGACGACCCTTCAAGGGACCGACCCTTCATTAGGCCTGAACGACCCTCCAAGGGGCCGACCCTTCATCAAGCCTGGATGACCCTCCAAGGGTCCGGCCCTCCATCAGGCCCAAACGACCCTCCAATGGGCTGACCCTCCATCAGGCCCAGACGACCCTCCGAGGGTACGACAGTACGAGCCCCAAATTGGGCCAGACTCACTACCGGAAGGAACTTTGCCCTCGGCCTCATCTCATAGGCCTAGGGTGACATCATCACAGCGCGTGGCTTGGGAGACGCGTGGAACAGTGTGCGTGAGGCTCACATGGCACGTGGAAGGCCGTTATAATAAAATCACCCCCTCACGTGAGGAAATATTATGTCATCATTTGGCATCTACAGGTGTCAACAGGAGATTGGATAAATCATCATTCACATGCACTATGCATACTTAGGGGGTACACTACACCCCCCAAGACTTATATATACTTATCACCTACAACCCTACCAGGGGATCGATCGACAATTGGAAACCCTAGCTGAAACTCTGCTTGTATACACAGTAGAGAGAAAGTGAGCTTATGTGCAATGTATCCAAGGCCATTAGTGCCCATACTTTGTGGATCACACACAGTGGATGTAGGCCTAATTGGCTGAACCACTATACGTCATTATCTTGTTCCTCTTATACTCATCTCGTTCTACACACTTACACACTCATACACTTACATCTCTATGGCTTCCATGGTTATTACTGTTTGAGCTCATCATCACTTATCTGGTGGTGTTAGATTTCAGCATCATCAGTTTGGCGTCGTCTGTGGGAACGAGAAGACATCTCTTCCTTTGTACAGATTGACCTCACTGGGCACTCTGGTGGTGAGCCAGTTCTCCCCCTTTGCGGAGCTGTTTCACCATTGAAAGATACCCATTAAGGTTCTCAAGCTCACCAATAATTTCTTCACTTCAGCTATTCATAGCTCAAACACATGGCACCAGAAATGCCACCACCACCACTTCCTCCACTGGATAGTGGAGTAGGACCCAGTTCCAGTCAGCCACCGACTCAGTCTGAGATGGCTGATGTGGCAGCAGCCTTGAAGTCTCTGGCAGCAAGCCAGCGAATCATGCATGAGCAGTTCACAGCTCTAAGACAAAACATACTAAGACCACCAGGGGTCTCACCTGAGATGATCACTCCGACAGCGGCTCCAGGGAAGCATGATTCCAGGGGAACACCCCAGGAACCACGTAAAGACTTGACAACCCCACTGCGATGGAGGGATGTTGCTGACCCCCGGTGTCTACGCCTAGGGAGGTAAGGAAACCCTTGCCCTGAGGACAGGTATGATGATCTGGCGGGAGAGGAGGCCCCCATAGAATGCTAGGAACCATATGAGGTCTCCAACAACACTGTGCAGCCTCTTCAAGAGAGCATAGGGAAGTGTGGAAGGAAAAATCTCGATGACCGTCCGAGAGGCTCTACTTTTAACCGTTTGAGCAGGGGGTCGACCTTTGAGAGGTTGGGCCCAGTAAATGACCTGCAGGAAAATTTGTCCAGATCAAGGAGTGCTGCGAGATCCAGAAGGGAGGCAGCGGATGGCCGACCCCTTGATGGTCAAGGGGAAGTAAACAGCCGACACAGGCCTGCTGCAGCAGAGCCCTCCGTCCACCTCAAAGAGGCGGCAAGGGATAACATCGGCCAGGCCGACTCTACGAGGCCTTAGAATGACTCGATCCAATGACTAGAGGATAAGATCGGTGATATACTGTAGAGTCAGGACACTCTTCACAGAGGATACTCCATAGGCTCATCCTTTGTGGCGAAGATAGTCATCTTTCCTACGCCATCAAAGTTTAAGCCACATGTGGTCACCCCAAGGTATGACAGGAGTACTAACCCTGTCCATCATATTGAGATGTATCAATCAGCAGTAGACATATATTTTATCTCAGATGAGATGAGGTATCGTGCCTTCTCTGGTACTCTGACCGGGGATGCACATGTTTGGTATATATCTCTCCTAAAAAATTCCATTGAAAAATTTAAGTAGTTGGCAGACCGGTTCATCCATAATTTTTTCTTTAGGGTGAGGCCACAGAAGAAGACCACACACCTGCTCTATGTTAAGCAGGGGAAGAATGAGAGTCTAAGAGACTACATAGACAGATTCAACAAAGAAAAGTTAGAAGTTGAAGACTATGAGGAGAGCATAACCATGACCGCCCTCATCGGAGGACTCCAGAAGGGGAAGCTTCTATGGAAGCTTGCTGAGGACCCTCCGAGGACGATGGTTGAATTGCTGTCGTAGCAGGGAGGGTAATGAACGCCGAAGAGGTGATGGACATAAAATACGAAGATGAAAAAGGAGGCACCAGTGGGGGTAAGTACCCTAGGAAGAACAAAGAGGGGAAGAAGAGGTCTACGGATGACAACTTCACTGATTACACCCCTCTAACGGTCAGCTGTGAACATATTATCGATGAGATAAAGGGTGACCGATGCCTGAAATAGCCTGAGAAGTTTAGGGCAGCCCCGGATAAGAGGAATAAAATTCTGTGGTGCAAATTTCACAAAGACCATGGACACATGACAGACAAATGTTTTACTCTGAAAGATAAGATTGAAAAAATGTTAAAAGAAGGGAAGCTGAGGAAGTACGTTGACATTAGTGCCTTCAAGAGGGGCCGAGGGGATGACCCCAGGAAAAAGAGAATCGATGCATGCCGAGAAGATCCTCCAAAAAGAGGAGACGACCCCTCTGAGGATGAGGACGACCCCGACCTCCCTCTCAGAGACGATCGGCCCCGTCAAGAGACTTAATATGATCTCTCTCGGTGTGGGCATGATCTTCGGAGGACTGGCAGGAGGAGGGTCAGAGGTCGCAGATAGGAAGGACCACGTGGCTGAAGCCAAGGCAGTGACGAAGATAGTACACTCAACCTCTCTGGAGGCAAAGTCAGAAAAGAGGAAGAAGGTCGATATGGATACTCTGATAGTGGGGTTTTCAAGAATGGACTTCAAAGGCCTCTTAGCCCCACATGATGACCCTCTCGTCGTCACTACCAGGGTACATGGATGTGAGGTGCCTAGGATCTTGGTAGATGGGGGTAGCTCTGCAGACGTGATGTTTTGGCCATGCTTCAAAGCCTTAGGTCTCAGTCGTGCTAGACTCGTCCCGTACCATTACCCATTAATTGGATTCAGTGGGGAAAAGATTCATCCCCTCGGAGTGTATGAGGCTGATGTCAGGATGGGGGACGAGTGGCCAAGATGGCTTACCAAGAAGGTCAGCTTCTTTGTGATGGATGAACATGTCTTTTCGGCCTACAATATTATACTGGGGCGGTTAGACCTCAAGGGGTTCGAAGCTGTGCCATCTACGGTCCATCAGATGATTAAATTTCTAACCCCTTACGGGGTGGGGGTAGTTCAGGGAGACCAGACGACAGCATGGGAATGTTATTATAACTCCGCTGAAGAAAGAGAGGCACACAAGAAGGCTACAACCACTTACAATATTGATACCTTAGACCCCAGAGACAAGACGAAGCTGAAGAAAGGAGAGGCGGCGAAAGAGGTAGAATCCATCATCCTCAATGAGGATGACCCAAAAAAAACCGTCCAAGTCGGCAAGTCTCTGAAGCCAAATATCAAGGAAAACCTCATTAAATTGTTGAGGAGAAGATAGAGCGTCTTTACATGGAGTCATGCAGATATGTCGGGGATCAACCCTAAAATCATGTGCCATAAGCTCAACGTGGCAGAGGGTGCGAAGCCGGTAAAGCAGAAGAGGAGAATTTACTCTAGAGAGAAGTATGATGTCATAAGGGATAAGGTCAAAAAATTAGAAGATGCGAAGTTTATCAGAGAGGTCATCTATCCTGAATGGTTGTCCAATGCAGTTATTATCCCAAAGGCTAATGGGAAGTGGAGAATGTGTGTGGACTTCACCGACCTCAACAAGCATTGTCCCAAAGACAGCTTCCCTCTCCCCCGCATTGATCAGATGGTAGACGCTATCACAGACCATGAACTAATGAGTTTCATGGATGCCTACTCAGGGTACAACCAGATCTTTATAAGCCCTAGGGACTCGTGAAAACTGCTTTTATTACTGACAAGGGGACATACTATTATAGGGTCATGCCCTTTGGCCTGAAAAATGCAAGGGCAACGTATCAGCGCCTTATAAATAAAATGTTCGAAGACCAAATTGGAAAGTCTACGGAGGTCTATATAGACGACATGCTGACTAAGAGTTTGAAGGCAGAGGATCATGTGGCAGACCTTGAGAGGACCTTTAATACGATGGACAAGTACCGGATGAAGCTCAACTCGGCCAAGTGTGTCTTCGAGGTGGGAGCAGGGAAATTCTTGGGGTTCATCGTGAATCAAATGGGCATTGAGGACAATCCTGAGAAGATAAAGGCCCTTATAGAGATGAAGACCCCCAAGACCATTAAAGACGTTCAGAGGCTTACGGGGCGAATGGCTGCCTTGAATAGGTTTGTGTCCAGGGACACAAACAGGTGTTTACCATTCTTCAAGATTCTCAGAAAGGCTTTTGAATGGGGCGAAGAGTGTGATGAGGCTTTCAGGGAGCTAAAGTCATACCTAGGGTCTCCCTTGCTATTGTCACGACCAGTGCAGGGTGAACGACTCTATGTGTATCTAGTTGTCTCAGAGTCAGCCATTAGCGCAGCAATCATCAGAGATGAAGACGGGGTACAGAAGCATGTGTATTTCAACAGTAAGGCACTCTAAGGAGCAGAGCAAAGATACCCAAGGATGGAGAAGTTAGCCTATGCCTTGATCCATGCATCAATAAAGATGAAGCCATACTTCCAGTCCCATACAATGGTCATCTTAACTAACTCTCCTCTTAGGCAGGTCCTACACAAGCCAGAAAAATCAGGCAGGTTAATGGCCTAGGTTATAGAGCTGGGAGAGTTTGACATGGTATATCAACCTAGGACGACCATTAAGGGGCAAGCATTGGCAGACTTCGTGGTCAATTTTACTTGGGAAGATGATGAAGTCGAGGATGAGAGCCCCGGGAAGACAGATACCCAACAAGATAGGCTCACCGATACACCTGTAGATAAGGCTGAGATCATCACCGCTAGAGGAAAATTGGCCGAAAACAAAGAGGTAAGATATCTCTTTAGATAGGGGACCCTCACCGAGGGAAGTTTCTCAGAAGAACAGACTGTGTGGAGCCTCTTCGTTGATGGGTCCTCCTGCGATAGCGAAAGTGGGGCTGGACTGATAGTATCAGCACCCGATGGCACAGACATTGAGTACACCCTGAGGTTTAACTTCAAAGCCTCCAATAATAAATCCGAATATGAGGCCCTGATAGCAGGACTCTCCTTGGCCAAGTCTCTAAGTGTCGACCAGATTTTGGTCCATAGTGATTTAAGGCTAGTAGTAAATCAGATATTAGGAGCCTACGAGGCCAAAGACGAGCGGATGGACAAGTACCTTGAAAAAGTGAGGGCGCCATTGAAGAGCTTCAGAGAAGTAAAATTGAAGAGGATACCTAGGCTCGTCAATGGTCGAGCTGATGCTCTAGCTAGACTGGCCTCGGCGACTAGGACAGATATCAGGAGGATAGTCCCAGTGGAAATTTTACTTCGACCAACTATCGAAGACACTGAGGGAACACTTAGAACTTACCTGAATATTTCTAAGGAAGCTTCATGGATGGACCCTCTGATAAGATACATTAAAGAGGGGGAGATGCCAGAAGCAAGGCAAGAAAGGAAGAAGTTGAGATACAGAGCTGCAAAGTTCACTGTCATTGGGGACACCTTGTACAAAAAGGGGTTTTTCCTTCCCTTACTTAGGTGTGTGCACCCATCTGAAGTCCCATCCATTTTGCAAGACGTGCACGAAGGATCATGTTCAAGCCACATTGGAGGCAGGTCTCTAGCAAAGAGGGTGGTCACCCAGGGGTACTGGTGGCTGACCTTGGGGAAAGATGCCACAGCATATGTAAAAAAGTGTGATAAATGTCAAAGATTTGCCACTATCCCACACCAGCCCCTTCAGCCTCTTACCTCCATTACATCCCCATGGCCATTTGCAGTGTGGGGGATCAACCTAGTAGGCCCCTTTCCTAGGGCCATCAATAACTATCGGTTCCTCATTATGGCCATTATTATTTTTCAAAATGGGTGGAGGCAGAGCCGATGGTCACGATTACCGAGTAGAAGACCTTCCAGTTCATCTGGAAAAATATTATATGCAGATATGGTCTCCCCAACACCTTCATCTCGGATAATGGGACTTAATTCAAGAATACATATCTAGAGAAGTACTGTGAAAAGGTGAGTATCAAATAATTCTTCTCTACCCCAGGCCGACCTCAGGCTAATGGGCAAACAGAAGTTACAAACAGGACGATCCTAGACGGGATCAAGAAGAGACTTGAAGAGGCAAAAGGAAGATGGGTTAAGGAGTTGTATGCCGTACTGTGGGCCTACAGGACGACAACAAAGACCTCTACCGGAGAAACCCCATTCATGCTAGCTTATGGATCAGAAGCCGTCATCCCCACCGAGATTAGGTTACCTACTCATAGGGTTCAAATGTATGACCCCCAGAGAAATACGAAAGAGAGGAGACTTGACTTAGACCTGATTGAGGAAAGGAGAGAAGACGCCGAGATAAGGCAAGCCGCCTACCAGCAGAAGACTGCAAGGTTTTACAGTTAGAGGGTGAAGCAGAGACCAATTGCATTGGGGGACTGGGTCCTCAAAAAGACTTGGCAAAAGCCCAACAAGCTCCACCCGAATTGGCATGGCCCATATAGGGTCATCGATGAAGTTGTCCCTGGGACCTATAGACTAGAAAACCTAGAAGGGGAACCCTTTTCCAACCCCTGGAATGCAGATCATTTGAAGAAATACTATCAGTAGTGTTGTAATGTCCTGACGGACCATAATTGTAATGGGTGTTGCTCCAACAGAACACTTGGAATGTTAATGAGAAATATTAGTGTTTCCTCTCATTTTGTGTTTATCAGTTCTAGTATGTCTCGGCTATAATGAGGGTCAACGTTGGGGACGACCCCACCTTTGCCCTCAAGAAAGACGAGGGAGGACTTGAAAACCATAAATTTGGTAAAATCAACCCTCGGCTACAATGAGGGTCAATGGTTGGGACGACCCCACCTTTGCCCTCAAGAAAGACGAGGGAGGACTTAAAAACCATTAATTTGGTAAAACCAACTCTCGGCTATAATGAGGGTCAATAGTGGGGACGACCCCACTTTTTCCCTCAAGAAAGACGAGGGAGGACTTGAAAACCATTAATTTGGTAAAACCAACCCTCGGCTATAATGAGGGTCAATGGTGGGGAAGACCCCACCTTTGCCCTCAAGAAAGACGAGGGAGGACTTGAAAACCATCAATTTGGTAAAACCAATCCTCAGCTATAATGAGGGTCAATGGTGGGGACGACCCCACCTTTTGCCTTCAAGAAAGACGAAGGAGGACTTGAAAACCATTAATTTGGTAAAACCAACCCTCGGCTATAATGAGGGTCAATGGTGGGGACGACCCCAGCTTTGCCCTCAAGAAAGACGAGGGAGGATTTTATCAACCTTATCAATTAAAATTGGTGGAAACCATCCTCGGCTATAATGAGGGTGAATGTTGGGGACGACCCCTCATTCACCCTCAAGAAAGGCGAGGGTGGGGTTAGTGATATTGTTAATATAAAAAATTCACAATACAATTCACGCAAGAGATGAGTATGGAAGACAACAAGAGAGATGATATTATAAATGAAATATTACAAAAGGATGTTTGTCCTACAAAAATAAGGTACATTCATGGGGTACATAAAGAGGGTATTGGCTACAAACAGCCACCCTATTGAGCAGGATCAGAGGGCAGGGCCTCAACGTCGATAAGAGAAGTCTCCTCAACGACCATGATGGGTTGATCCTCAAACGTGCCCATACCCTCAACATGCACTTGAGACTCCACCTGTGCCAAAGCCTCAGCAATCAGGGGGTCGTCCAGTTGGATTGCTTCGATATAGGGGCGGACAGAAGATACTGCGTCAGCAAACTTAAGTATGACCCACCGACAGGCCGTCCTAATCCCCCTCTCTAAGTATTCAAGACCGAACCCTTGAAACTCATCCGAGAGTTTGTAGGCCTCCACAGCATCGTCCTCGGCTTTCTTCACAGCCACCTCAAGATCGGTCTTGAACTGAACCCCTAAGTTGATCAAGGCCTCGTCCGTCTCTTTTATAAGCGCGTCCTTGGCCTGCAAGTCTGCATCGTGCTGCCATGTCATCTCATCCAAGACCCTGGCATGTTCGGTCCTGGCACTCTCTAGTTCAGCCCTTGCAGTCTCCAACTCCGTCTACAGATCAGCATCGTGCTGAATGGCCCTCTCGGCTTCATGAAATTTTTATTGATTCTCAGTCATCCACTTAGTGGCCAAAGTAAAGGCACAGACAGACTGCACAGAAATGATAAACAGTTGTTAAGAGGCCGAGGAAATGGTTTATGAAAAATTTAATTAAGAAAAAGTATGAACAAGTACCTGAGCCAGAGTGTGCAGACCATAGTCATACACCTTCGCCGGGGACATCTTGGACAAGAACTCATAGTCGGCAGCCGAGGGGGCAGAAAATATAGACGCCTTGGCCGCCCTCAGGTTGGCAATCAGAGAATACGACTCGGCCTTCAAAAATGCCAAGTTTTAGGACCAGAAGGCCCCCATGATGGAAGAAGAGGCGGTCCCCTCGGACTCCTCCACCCTTGACCTCGTCCTAGAATCTGGCTGAGGGTCAACGGGAACTTCTGGCTCTTTCCTCTTTTGCCTGTCGGAGGACGGCTCAATATGCATCGACCCCACGGTCTTTGTCTTCCTTAGAGATTGCTGAGTCTCCTTGCCTTTCTTCTTGCCCAGATTAGATAGTAAGCTCGGGGAAGTCATTTCCCAAAGATGGTCGGATATACCTGCAGGACGACCTGAAAAGAAGACGACACGTCAAAAAAATGGGGAGGCAAAGATGAAACACAAAAAGGCAAAGATTGTGCAAAAAATAATATAACTCACATAGCTCTATCAGGGGGTCGACCCTCAGACCAGCTTCCTTGAGGAACCTAGGGGTCATCAGATCTTCAAACTTTGCAAGTTCACCCCCTTTCCCTTGTTCCCTCAGATACTCAACTATGTCCTTCTCGTCCAGACTAAGTTCGGGATCTGACCTGGCCTTCATCGATGGGTTAGACCATATTCTTGGAACCCTCGGACCATCGTCCAAATGTTGAGACTCAACGGTAAATTCCCATTCTCCAAAAATGAAGAAAAATCTCTTCTTCCAATCGTGTTTGGAGGTTTGTGCCAATGGAGAAGTTTTTTATCAGACCTCCACGACCCCAGGTGATAGTAACCAGGCTATTTGGACGAGGAAGTGATGTTATAACAGGCCAAAAACACGTCAGAGGAAGGCTCGTCAGTGAAGGCATTCTTCCACAAGGATATGTAGCCAAGGATCGTCCTCCAGGAATTGGGAGGAAGCTGAGAGGGGGCAACACCGAGGGCTGACAGTATATTAACAATGGCAGGGTGCAGAGGGAACCTAACACCGACCTTAAAAATCTGTTGGTACAGTGCTATATCTCCCTCTTCACCCTCAAAGACCCTCTCAGACTCAGAGGGAACCCTCATACTTATGTTGGAGGGCACACCAAATGCATGCCTCCATAGCAAGAGGTCACGATCCCTGACTGAGGAAATATAGGGCGAGGCATGAGAGGTGTCAACTGGGTCAGCATCTGAGTCCTCAGTCCCCTCTCCCTCAGCCTCATCACCTGTCAGGGTTCCATAAGGGAAAACCATCTGGAAGGCATGGGGGGATAAAGTTATCACAGGAACAACCTCCTAAGCATTAAGGGGAAGACCCTACACTTGGAAGAAGTTGGCTAAGCTAATTAAAGCCAAGTTTGCAGTTGACCAAACTGAACTTTTGGATTGAAACGAAAGAAATTAAGGTTTTTAATCAAGAGCACTCAAGAACCAGTTGCCGGAGAAGACGCAGGAAAAGTTATGAAATAACCAAAGGAAAATCCAACCCTACAAGCCTAAAATAAGAAAGCAAATAGAAATGAAGATAAAGAGGGAACTAGGGAGAGGGATTACCTGAGAAGAAATAGTGAGATTGCCAATGCTCGAAGCGAAGAAGTTGCAGAAATAGCTAGAAAGCTGGTGAGAAGCTAGAGAGAGAGAGAGTTCAGGCGCGAAGAAAGAAGAAGAAGAAGAAGAAGAAGAAGAAGAAGAAGAAGGGGAATAAAACTTCAAAAATTATTTAAATACCTTAGTAATGAGTGGGCCCATTAACTAAGGCAGAACACAGACCACGAGGAGGGCATCAATAGGGAACACAGTCCCATGCCAAGTGTGCAACCACCACGCCTTGAAAACTGGAACGATAATGGATATCTGCCTAGGTGTCATATCAGCTTGACAGGTGTCACTCACCTAACCGATCATACACCCATCTCAAATATAACACTATCCCTTAGCCATCTCAACAACATCTATGGCTAAGGGCTGGGGGGTGATTGATATACCCATATATATCCTCGGCCAGGCCGAGGGCGCCCTCCACCAAGACGAGCCCAAGATAACCTTGTGACCCTTCATCAAGCCCAAACGACCCTTCAAGGGGCCGACCCTCCAAGGGGAGGACCCTTCATCAGGCCTAGACGACCCTTCAAGGGACCGACCCTTCATTAGGCCTGGACGACCCTCCAAGGGGCCGACACTTCATCAGGCCTGGATGACCCTCCAAGGGTCTGGCCGTCCATCAGGCCCAAACGACCCTCCTAGGGGCCGACCCTCCATCAGGCCCAGACGACCCTCTGAGGGTACGATAGTACGAGCCCCAAATTGGGCCAGACTCATTACCGGAAGGAACTTTGCCCTCGGCCTCATCTCATAGGCCGAGGGTGACATCATCACAGCGCGTGGCTTGGGAGTCACATGGAACAGTGCGCGTGAGGCTCACATGGCACGTGGAAGATCGTTATAACAAAATCACCCCCTCACGTGAGGGAATATCATGTCATCATTTGGCATCTATAGGTGCCAACAGGAGATTGGCTAAATCATCCTTCACATGCACTATGCATACTTGGGGGGTACACTACACACCCCAAGACCTATATATACTTGTCACCTACAACCCTACAAAGGGATCGATCGACAATTGAAAACCCTAGCTGAAACTCTGCTTGTATACACAGTAGAGAGAAAGTGATCTTATGTGCATTGTATCCAAGGCCATTAGTGCCCATACTTTGTGGATCACACACAATGGATGTAGGCCTAATTGGTTGAACCACTATACATCATTATCTTGTTCCTATTATACTCATCTCCTTCTACACACTTACACACTCATAAACTTACATCTCTGTGGCTGCCATGGTTACTACTCTTTGAGCTCATCATCACTTATCTGGTGGTGCTAGATTTCAGCATCATCAGCCAACCTTTAGATTAAGGTCACAAGTTCCTTCAAATGTGTGGAACAAGTTGACCTAAAAGAAAGTAATTATAATTCTTTTAAGTGATTTACACTATTAGATAGTATGCCCTAGTCCTTCTTTGAAAAGAAGGATTGCGCCGGTAAGTGGTCATGCCCGACACTGTTCTGAACTAGGATGAGATCCTTGAACCCCAACTTCAATAAGAAATTTCAGAAAGTAGTGGGGATGAAGTTTTTTTTTTAGATGCATCACCAATAGCCCGAGTAGTAGGCGAAAGGTGATTAACGACTAGTGGAACCGTATAAAAGAAATTTTGGACTCATTGTGATCATTTCATTTCAAAAACGGATATAACTAGTAATTGAAGTATATTACAGTACTTGGGAGAAGATATTACCAAATGTTAGAGTTGTGTGTAAGCACGTATACCTGTTTATTATGGACAAGTGCTTATTAAAGTTTGGTGTGCAAGAACCTTAAATATTCTCTCTCTAGTTGTTTAGAGGTGAGTAGATATTCAAAAAAATTTATTGGTCGAGTTAGAGTTCGATGACTATAGTGGAATTACAACAGACGATTTTAGGTGGCTTTTGACTGTCATAAGAGTTACCTTGCTAAAAATCGAGATTCGAAGAATTGACAAGAGTAGTCAGATGTTCATATGGTTTCTCTCAGGATGAGAGTTTTGTATTTAGTTAAATACGAGTAGTTGATACGTAGTGAGGTGCGACCTTCCAATAATATTGAGATAATGGGGGCCAATGATGTATAGGCTCATATTATTCGAATGTCGTCGGGTAGGAGCACAATGTTAAGTGTCGTTATTGAGGTGTGATCCCATAACTGATAACGTGCTGAGAGTGTTAAACAAGCTTGCTGTGAGGCGGGGATTATAGTGATTGAGCGCCTTACTCTGAAGTTGGTTATGCGTATTGACATAGTATCCAAAATTGTTTTACCAGGTAGGCCTTATTTTCTTAATTTCAGGACGAAATTCCATTATTAGGGGGGAAGTATGTAATACCCCGTATTTTTATGGTCTTTAATTATGGGATTAATTAAATTTAATTGGGATAATTTAATTTAATAGTAATCCAAATTTTAAATTGAATATTTACTAGCGTGACGAGGGATAGTAATTATCGATAAGAATTATGTTGAATATTACTTATTGAGTAAAGTAAAATATGAGATTGAATTTATTAAAATTATCGCAAATGAATTATACGACAGTTATAGAAATTAAGTCGGGACGCGCGTGTCAGTCGCGTAGGACTAAATTAATGGGATAAAAAGTAAATTAATTATAAGTTATCTGTATGGTAATTTCAAGTGCGCCAATGTGTCTGGAAGGGTTGATATAGTCAGAAAAGTGTACTCGGGAGTTTAGTTTGGGTCTCAGAACGTTTTTAGGCCTAACCGGCAAACCGAGAGGGCATTTTGGTAATTTTCCATTTTATGCCTTAATTAATGACGAAAATTGAAGGGTTATATCTGATGGGAGTTGGAGTCCTTTAGGTTTAGAAACATTGGAGTTGTAGAGAGGATAAGGAAGAGAGAAGATAGAAGGTCCCCAAGGAGGAGAGCCACCAACCCTAAACCATCCTCACCAATGCGTAGATCGGAAGAAATTGATCATTCCTATACCACTCAATTTTTTTGGATCAGAGCTTTGATTTCCAGGGAAGTGTCTAACTTGTTGTTCTTTCGTTGATAACACATTCATGCTAGTGTAGGAGATAATAATTGTATGTCTCATGAAAATATAATGTTGTTTGGGAGATTATTATTGCAATTTGGAGTAGAAACCATGTTAGGATGAATACCTTATTATATCTAGAATATTAACCACAAAATTTGATGCCCATTAGAGATAGAAGGATCTATGGTTTAGCTATTAAAAGCTTCACAATAAATGACAATGGTGGGTGAGTAAACTATCTGGTTTGAAATAACTTCTCTCTGATATATCATCTCTCTAGAAATAAATCTCTAGAAATAACTATTTCTTTCAGAAGTGGTTGAGGCCAATAAATATCTCCACATCATTCTCGAGATGCCTCAATCCTTCACAAGTGTGAAAGATATCCCCTCTTACTTTACGTCACAATCATTAAATGCATGATGGGCCAACCTATCCTACGTCATAAACATTAAATGCCAAGACATACCTTTTGTCCAACCATTATGTATCAGAGGATTGTCATAACAGAGGTGGCACCAAACTATCTGACAACCCCAATACCAGAGCGGTTTACTCGAGTGCGGATTGGACAGTATTTAACTGGCTAATGACATCACCTAAAGTAGATGTGACATTTGGTAGAGGGCTATTTAGTTCGAAACTCAACAAATAATAGAACTCGTGGTTACTCCGCACAAGCTTCCACGGTGAAAGATCTCTCGGTGTTTTAACAGGCGTATCTAAGATGGTTAGGATAAGCCCTAACTCTGCCTCACTTCTCAATCCTCCAAACCAAGTCCCTCTGAAGTTCTCATGGCGAGGTCATTCGATAGAGCATGTAAGCTCCACCAAGCCCTGCCAGACCTGGTCTTTCCCGAGTATCGTTTGACCCCACACTCAATATTATAATCGATACATCATTACAAATAATGTAATTAAAATGTACAATTTGACTAAGTAAGAACGGAAGATAAAAGAAAAAGAGCTCTCTCAACAAGTTTCCTCACTGAGCTGCTTCGTTGGGCTTCCTCGTTGAGCTGCCTCTCTAAGTTGTCTCGTTGTTTTCATGCTAATCCTTCCCCTGAGTCTCTTCTGTTAATTGGGGAAGCTCTCTCTAATTCAGAGATTACCTTCAACCCCCTATAATTGTAATAATATTATTCATAATATTTCAAAATTATTTTATTTTTTATAATAGGATTATGGATCATCTTTTATTATCTATCTGTTAGTTGTGGGTGATTTCTTTTGTATTGAGGGACCGGGAGAGGGAGACTTGGGTACGCATAAGGAGATTTTTTTATGTTTCATCTATTTACATTAACTTTTTTCGATGTAGCATTTCTCCTCTATATTTCCTGATTTGTTATACACATTATCCCACTCTTAAGATATTCCAAACAGTCAGGTTTCGAGACTGATTGAATCTTCTTTAACATTGAACAAATCCCCCCCAAACTCCTTATTCCCCTAACTAAAACCTTATGGGCTAAATTAGAGTGTGTAAATGTTCTCAATATTTACCAGGCAGAGAAATTATGCATATTCTTTTATAACAATAGTTGTGTCCACGTGCGTTGCATGTGTGGCCGTTTCCAGATATTAATCTTCCACTGCAAATCTGTGAAGGACAAAGTAATAAAAATACTGGCAACATATTATGTACAATCTATTTTGTTAGAATATAACATAAAGTACCTAGTACGAAGTATCAATCATTACCCCCAAAATCAAACCTCCATTCAACTATAAATTATACAAGATATTCTTGTTCTTATTTAGTCCTTCATCCGTGCTTACTCCTCTCTGCCAGCCAACTGATAGGTATCTATAAGGAACTGATGATTAAATCCTATTTAGGACTCGAAGGCCTTCGTGGTATGACAAAATATGCGTGTAGGACTTTGTCTTATGATGCTTTTTATGTTTGACCGTGGCCGTAGAGTGGTATTAAGGTTTATTCTGTAATTTCAACCTTGCACACAGGGCATTGAGGTTGTTGGTGATCTTGAATTTCAGCAGATATACTTGACTAATGAATCCATTTGTAAATACAGTGGCATCAATAAAGGTGGTTAGAGGGTCTTCAACCATGTCTAGGCAAATGTTACAATCGAAACCACCGGTCGCATTATTTTCCGTTAAGTTGGTGGATTATTTTCTAACGCTTTCGACTTGATATTGGTCTACTTTTCTACCGTACCAAAGAAATAGGATTCTCATCATTGACTTTATTAATTGGGTATCTAACCACCTGTCTCTTTTTTTTACTACCATAAATAATTAAAATATTATTCACCATTTTTATAACTTACCAATTAGATGTACCCTACACTAATCACGCGGGAAAAAAAAATTTATCTCCGATGTAGGCGAAAGACGATAGTATTTTGCCAAGTGATAAATTTCCAGGACTAAATAAATGGGACAATATGTGCCACCATCTTCATTATACTCAACAATTTAGGTCGCAACCTATAAAGCCAATGACAAACCCATTCTCATTCTCTCTATATACGTATCTATCTAGTCTCCCATATATCTGAATCCAACAATTATGACATAATGAAAATAGTTTGAAAAATTTAGGTTAAAAAAAACATATAATCGGCTAATACTTTTTTCATTGTTATTTTTTTTCAATAAATAATATTATTTTAAACAGTTTTTTAAAATATTTTATTATTTTTTAAAATTAAAAAATAATTGTTTTTTATCAAAATTGCTATGATAGTTTTAAAAACCTTTTTTTTTATTTAAAAAGATGTTATGACAGTTTAATTTTTTTTAAGATAGATTTAAAAACTTTTTTTTTCAAAAAAAATGTTTTTACATAAAATTGGGAAAAAATTAACAAATAAAAATACTGTTATTTATATTGAAAACTGTTTTTTATATTTTTTAAGTAACACGATCACGACCCAAATAAAATGCGACGTGACATGAAGTCGTATTATTTTTAATACCGGTGGCAAGGACCATTATTTATTATTTCAAAAATAATCTTTTTACTATTTAAAAAAATGGTTCGCGTCAGCGGTATGCATAGGCGGTCCAAACACTTATATATACCAATGGCGAGGACAATTTTTTTAGTATGTTGGTACGCGCCAGGAGTATTATAAAATATTTTCAATAAAATGTACAAAAAAACAATTTTAAACAATTTTTTAAGTGCCTAAAGATTTTATTTTAAAAAATTATTTTAAGTAAAATCCAAGCATGAGAGTGTTTTAAGAAAATTGTTACAAAAATTCTAATAGTTACAAAAATTGTAACAAAAATTCTAATAGTTACAAAAATTGTTTTATAAAAATAAAAAGTCAGTAGTTCGAAAATAGTAACTATTAGAATCTTAATTTTTTTTAAATAAAATCTTTAGGCACTGAAAAAATTGTTTAAAACTGTTTTTTTTACGCGAACAAAATAAAATTAACACGACATGGCACAACACACCTCAGAATCTTAATTTTACGTAAAATGAATATGACACATTTGAGAGTGACATGACACGACACAAAATCCTTTTTTTTACGAAATGCGAGCACCGCCCACTTGTCGTGTTTCATTTTAAGTGGGTTGTGTTAGTATTTGACACTGTTCTAAAAAACCCGCCTAGGCTCCGCCTAGGGTTAAGGCTTAGGAGAAATGCATCGCCTTACGCTTTTCACGCCTTATTCTTGGTAAAACCCTAATGGCGCACTTTTTTCTAAAGAAACAATTCCTTAGTGAAACGATGTCACCTTTTAAAGAATTTGTTTACAAATCGGAGCATTATCTTATCCAAAATAATCAGATAGTATTTTAATTTGCATATATTCAGATATATTTTTATGATATGTGCAATTTTTGTATTTTTATAGCCTTGGTATGGTTAAAAAATATTAAAATATATTAAGAAGGCGTAAACGCCTTTTCACATCTTTTTACACCTAGGTCCGCCTAGGCTCGCGTTTTTTAGAACCTTGGTACTTGATAAAAAAAGGGATTTCGTGTTTTGTCATATTACCCTTATAGGTGAAAATAAGATTTTGAGGTGTGTTGTGTCATTTTTATTTTGGTTGGATTCGTATTTGGTTAAAAAAAATAACATATATTGTGGCGTGACACAATATATTTCATGTTGGGTCGTGTTAGTGTTTTGTAAAAAAATAATATTTCATGTTGTGTCGTGTCACTTTTATTAGGATTGTGTTCATGTTTGGTTAAAAAAAAAATCGTGTCGTGTTGTGTCGAGTTGTTTGTATTTGAGTCGTGTTCAGTTATAAAAACAATTTTCAATTTCAAAAACAGTTTTTTATTTGCTCATTTTTTCCCCAATTTTATGTAAAAAAATAATTTTTTTGAAAAAAACAGTTTTTAAATCTATCTTTAAAAATACTTCTGTAAAAGTATCATAACAATTTTTTAAATGAAAAAGGGTTTTCAAAACTATCTTAACAGTTTTTTAATAGTTTTTATAAAAAAACAGTTATTTTTTAATTTTAAAAAATACAAAAATGTTTTAAAAACAGTTTAAAGTACTATTTTTTATTGAAAAAAAATTAACAAATAAAAAAGTATTTGTTTGATCTTTAGAGCAAATGGCAAGTTTGTCTTTTAAAAAGTAATTGAAGTGTTTTAAGAATTTTTAGAATCTTTAAGAAATAAACATGAATACAAATACGTCCAACTGGAAAATACATATGAATACATAAAAAATAATAATCTAATAAGGAGTGAACTTGGTAATTCCCACTGTTCTAAAAAACCCGCCTAGGCTCTGCCTAGGCACGCCTAGGCTTGAGGCTTGGGAGAAACGCCCCGCCTTAAGATTTTGACGCCTTATGCTTGATAAAACCCTTAAGGTGTACTTTTTCTCTAAAACAATAATGCTTTAGTGAAACGATATCGCCTTTTAAAGATTTTTTTACAAACCGGACCATTATCTAATCCAAAATAATCAAATAGTATTTTTATTTACAAATATTCAGACATATTTTTATGATATGTACAATTTTAGTATTTTAATAGCCTTGTTATGGTTAAAAAATATTAAAAAATATTAAAAAGACCTAAACACCTTTTCACGCCTTTTTACGCCAAGGCCGCCTAGGCTTCTAAGGCTTAAGGCTTAAGGCTTGGCCTCCACGCCTCTATCACGCCCCGCGTTTTTTAGAACCTTGGTAATTCCTTAACTTAAAAAATATATATAATTTTTCTAAAATTAACATTGAATTTTAAATTATTATAAAACATGAATAGAACAACAATAAAATTGAAAATATAAAATTTGAGCACAAAAGAGAGATAACATTCATGAATAAGATAGATATAATTACAAAAATTATGTATATGTTTTGAAATTAACAAATGCATACTTTTGATGGTAAATATGAATCTGATGGGAAGATTGAAGGAACTTGGGCAGCTAACTTTTGATTTTTAGGATTTCAAGATGAATGTATTTGAAAGTTTTATTAGATGAATGTATTAGGAGAGAGAACGTATCATATTAAGATTCATGGAATGATTTTAATTTAATGAATGTGTGAGACTAATATTAAGGGTATGATAGAAAATGTTAATTTAATGAGGGTAGTTTAGTACTTTGAGATTTGAAGAGGAACTTCCCTCTTTTTAAGTAGTAGAGATTAATAATTGATCATGTTATTTTACAACATTTTTTTTATCATTTACTTGAACTTATTATAGTTTAAATTCCTTCGACCAACTCCAATCGATCCCCAAAACTACATCCACAACGGACACACCAACCAACACAAAACGAATATCCATCAACATAGATTATAGTTTAAAATGGAGAATTTCTATCCAAATTTACTAATATATACAAATCACTACATAGAGATGAATATTTACAAAATTGATTCGCAACTTGATATCGTAGAGATAAGCTCCCTCGTTCTTGATCCTTACGTAATTGTGCAAATATTTGCATCGTGTATGCCTGGAAATCCTTTTTTTTAACGAAGAGGGAAAGACCCCCCTGGTCCCTACCCCCACCCACCCCACACACATATAGGTAAATGGAGAAAAATCCTCTCCCGTGACACTTATAGAAGCAAAACAAAACTAAACAAACAAAGTGAAGTTTAGTTAACTTTCCTAAGGGATGGCATTTGCCATCAGTCAAGTCTAATGAGGCCCCACAGCTTCCTGGGAAAATCAGACACGGCATAGCCAGTCCTATTAGTCAGAGTGGAGCAACCCATTTTAGCAAGGAAATCAATCGGCATATTCGCTTCACGGAAGATGTGGGTAAAATGTAAGGAATGCTTGGATACCAAAATCAAGATCTTATCCAAAGTCATAAATAAGTCCCAAGGCCACGATGAAATGCCATTCGGGTAATCCACCAGAACTTTGGAATCGAACTCTACCAAAATGTTATAGCCCATTAAGTCTTGGCATAAAGAGATATCGTGCAACAAACTAAGTGTTTCAACTTTTAAGATCGACTGAATGCTAAATTAGCAATGGTAAAAAAAAATGACTGCCCCATTAGGATCTCTGAAAAGGCACCCTCCACTCGAAATACCATCGAACGCCATAATGCTACCATCCACGTTAAGCATAATCAGGGTTTATATCTATAACATTTTCACAAACATTAACATTTACTGTGTTCATATAACACAATATATATATATATATATATCCAAACCTCTTTTTTCTGATATTATCTTATTTTTAACGGTCCGCGTCAGCGGCATCCAATTCCCACTACCACCCACCCCCATTGTTGGAGCTCCAACAACCTTCATCAAAGCTTTGATTTGGAGTGACATGGGGTGCCGCTGGCGCGGACCTTAGGAAATAAGAGAATATAAGATAAATGGGGTTTGGATCCACCGGAGCTCCGGTTTGGTGTGAGTAGGGTTGGCATTGGGTTAGGTTTATATCTGTAATATTTTCACAAACGATAACATTTACTGTTATATATATATATATATATATATACACGGTGGATCCAAACCTCTTTTTTTCTGATATTGTCTCATTTTTAAAGGTCCGCACTAGCGGTATCTAATCCCGACCACCACTAATCCCAATTGTCGGAGCTCCAACAACCTTCATCAGAGTTCTGATTTGGGGTGACATGGAGTGCCGCTGGCGCGGACCTTAGGAAATAAGAGAATATTGGATAAATGGGGTTTGGCTCCACCGGAGCGTCGATTTGGGGTGAGTAGGGGTGGCATTGGGTTAGGTTTATATCTATAACATTTTAATAAACATTAACATTTACTGTGTGTGTGTATACATATATATATATATATATATATATATATATATATATATATATATATATATATATCCAAACATCTTTTTTCTGATATTATCTTATTTTTAATGCTCCGTGCCAGCGGCATCCAATCCCCACAATATATATATTGTGTAATATTAACTCAGTAAATGTTACTGTTTGTGAAAATGTTATAGATATTAAACTTTATTGTATACAACAGAAAATGAAATAGTTTTATATCTGTGACAGATATAAAACTATATCATTTTATGTTGTATACAATAAAGTTTAATATCTATGACATTTTTATAAACAATAGTATTTACTGTGTTATCACATTATATATATATATATATATCCATGACACTCCGGTCGATCCAAAATCCTTTTATTCAAAAGTCTCTTATTTTCAAATATCCGCGCCAACGGCACCACATGCCACCCTTACCCACCCCAAATCGGAGCTCTGACGAAGGTCGTTGAAACTCCGACAATGGTGGTAAGGATTGGATGCCCCTAGCGCGAACCTTTAAATATAAGGTAATTTTGAAAAAAGAGGGTTTGGATCCACTGGATATACTGTGTAATATTACCACAGTAAATGTTACTGTCTGTTTGTGAAAATGTCACATATATAAAATTATTTCATATTTTAGTGCATAGTAAAATTTATTGTTTGTGTAAATTTTTTTCTTTGGAATTTTATAGCTTTCATGGATCTTGTTTGATAGATCTCATCGAACAGATTTCAAAAATAGTAATTTTGCGAAAAAATGGATTTGTGAATCAAAAGTTATGATTATTTAAAGATTAAAAAAAAGTCCAACCACTTATGTAACTTCCTTAAGGAAGTTACGAATGATTAGTTATAAAAGGGTGAAATTGTGAAAAAATTCCATAAAAAATTGGAATAGGACTATATGATTATTGAAAAGTCAATAGAACTTATATGAATATTTACCTGACAAATAGGATTTAAATATAATTATCTCTTTATTTATTGGTTCAGTTCACTTTAATTTTGAAAGAAATTAAAAATTTGTTTAGAAATTAAAATTTGATATATTGTGTGAACCATCTCACTTTTGAATTTAATATTTGTGAAATCAAAAGCATATCTTATAATTGAAAGGAAATTTGGCATTCTTAGATTGGTATCCGAGCATTTTTAGTCCAACATAGGTGAAGTTTGAGTTTGTGAAGCAAAATTTGGTTCTCCATTCGGGTGATTCTAGGCACGAATGGTGTTTTACCCTCAAATATGTGTTTATTTCTAGCCTTCTATATATACCATTCGATAAGCACCGGGCTGAATGATGAAATTATACCTTGAATAATGATGTTCCGATTTTGGTCATTACTATAATCAATAATGATGCTCCGATTTCTATTTATAGAAGTAACTGCATTATTCTTGGGAGGTGGCACCTCATCAACTATTAGATTACGATTGCCAAATTTATTATTAATGCACACTTTAGTCGTTCCCTCCACCACTGGTAGATTACAATTTTGGCCATCTCTAATTTGCTTCCATGCTCTATTAGTCTGAGTACTAGAGTCATTTGAAGGTAGATGATTTCTGAGATTAATACTATTATCCTCATCATCCTTGCCAGTTTTGTTGACAGTACCCAATGGTTGATTTAAGGTTTCCTCAGTATTAACCACCTTGGACACCAGTTTCAGGGCATCAATGCCTCTCAAATATTTGGTTAAATTGCGGTCTTTAGAATTTCTTCCTTCCATAGTAGTATTATTCTTGTTCAGTCTAGCAGTCGTAAAATTGGGGATACATATTTTTCCCCCTTCATTTTGATTAGGTTTTTTCAGACATTAGGATTGATCATGGCCTAGCTTGTAGCACAGCTTGCAATAGCTTGGTATAGCTTCATATTCGATATCTTGTCAAAATTTAGTTTTATCACACCCAGTCCAAATTCGAGATGGGAAATCTTTCAACAAATCCATATCAACACATCAGGAACATCGGCTTGTATTACACAGTAAACTACTAAAAAAATATAATAAATGTCAAGTATCACACAGTAAACTACTAATAAAATAACGAAATAAATTACATATCATGAAAACATCAGGAACATCGGATTGTATATCTTGAACAACATCATTGACTGATGTTTACTGGAGACGTGTCGAGGAGTGACTCGAGTTTCATGTTTTAATAAAAAGGAATAGCAACTCTTTTCATGGTATGTAATCCTTTTTTGTTTTATTTCATTTGGAATAATATTTTCATTTTTCTTTGGTAAGAGTCATTTTATTCATTATTGCACTATATTATTTAAGCAAATACATTCTATAAGGGCCTGTTTGGTTGTCTCCGAAATTGTAAATTAGTTAATTTAAAATTAACTCATTCATGAATTGCCTTATTATTAGTGTTTGGTTACAAGAATGAATAAATTCAAAAATGAACCAATTCATGTTGATTCACAAAAACTTAAATTAGTTCATTTCACCAAAATCTTGAAATTGCACAATTTATAATTACAACATGAATCTTAAATGCACCACTCCCATAGAGTACTCTCACCATACTACTCTCTCTCTCTCTCTCTCTCTCTCTCTCTCTCTCTACACACACACACACGCATATATCAAAAGTAAATAACTCCATTTTTCTTTTCCAAACACACCACAAATTAGATTTAAACCCATTTAAAATTAATACATTGACAATCTATTCATTTCAATTTGATCAATTTATAAAATTAAATAATTTACGCAACCAAACGGGCCCTAAGTCTTTTGAATTGCGATCGAAACGATGTGACTACTACCGTAATGGTTAGTAAAAATCACCAAGTTAATTTATTTGCTTCATAGCTAATTTTGGCACTCCGGACAATATGTGGTTGAAGTGAATGTATCACTTGATTATATCTCATTGACCAACATATTTTAGAAGTATCATGCATTGAAGGTAATTCAAATGTGTTAGTGGAATGTATCACCAGAACTTTTCATAATAATTGCCAAAATATTTATGAAATGAGACATTACATAGCCTTGCTCTTCCAGTACAATCAAGTGTCTCATATCATATCCTTACTCCCACAGCAAGACCCATTTTTTCTAGGGTCATAACATCCTTTAAGAATAAATTAAGAAAAATCTATTACAAGGAGCCCATGGTATAGATTAGTTCGACCTCCTTAGTTTCTTATATATTTTAAAGGAAGATGTTTATATAAAGTCCCTAGTTTATGCTTTATTTTCTTTCAGTTGTGGGTCTAGTGGATTAATACTCTTTTTTGTAATTAACATGATTGATAAATGTTGAAACAAATTCTTTTTGGGCCTTCTCGTGGAGAAAAATAAAAAATAAAAATTAGAGCTACTGAGGAAAGAAGATTTGAAAACATGTGAGGGTACTATGAGCTAATTGATACAATTTGAATAGAGCTTGCTCTCTTAAAACTGAATGGAAGGAATGTTTCTTTATTATAATAAAGAAAGGCCTCATGTTTGTTTTTATAAATAAATAAACTTAAACGGGAAACGAATATTGGATAAACAACTTCCTTGCTTATAACATCTCCCCTTCTCAAGAAAGAAGAACTATTTTTTGGAATTTCATATGATATATTATTTTCTTTTGGCTAATTAGTACAATTTAGTAAGTGATAAAGAGGTTAATTCCAATCCGACACGGCTCTCCTTAATGATAGTGAAACCAAAGCATACGTCCAACTTGAGAAAACTTTTGGAGGAACCAACTTCTTAATGGATTTTTCTAAGTCCATGGTGAAGATGGGTTAGACTGGTATCCTTGCTGGCAACTCAGGGAAAATTAGGAAAAATGTTCCTTTGCAAATTAGGCCCGCTTTCATTATGTTTTTGGTTATTTAATTTGGCGATAATTTTGTGAAAAAAATTATTTGATTGTTTGAATATGTTCATTGAATTTCCAAAATTTGGGACGCTTGGTGAATTCAATAATGTATTGAACTTCCATTGTCTCCAAATTGGGGTTTTCATTTTACATATTTTCAATAAGAAGTAAATGTATATCAACAAAATCTAGAATAGCAATCAGAGACAGTAAATGTATATCACTCGAAGACAGTAAATGTAAATTCACACTCCCCTAGTTGTTCAAAATCAGGAACAACAATAAGATACAATAATTGTATATCAAAAAAATACATAACATCCCATGCTAAGAATTCATCATACTTTTATATAATGATAAAATATCATTAGTTTGTTCTCTTCATGATACATTCAAGTCCTAAAGTGTCCCATAGACAATTCCGTTGATATAATGTACGACTATGTGGAATCAATATCTGAACCATTATTAACATATCGAGACCTCTAATTTCCATTGGTGTATAAGAAATAACATAAGGGAATCTACAAGCAAACAACATCATAATACATACCCTCCCTCATCCCCACCCCCAACCCACCCTCTACCCGACACACCCACAATAGAAAAAGGAAAAAAAACTACGTATGAATAGATGATTTTCACGGAGACATGATGAAGAAATAATAAGAAACATGTTGTAAATTAAAGTTACTAGTGATGAGGAATGTAAAGCATGCAATAAGAACCAAGCTTGAATGAAATTCCGAAAATACTATGATGTTCTATTGAATTTGGAGTGAAAAAAAAAATGTAAAAGTTGATCCAAGAGGTTCTTAATCATATGATGCCTTACACTGAATGATAATGATGAATAATAACTCCTAATGTGTGTTTATAAGTGTTAGAATTCATTTTGATAAGTCCCCATAAACTCCAACTCTTGTAGCTAAAAGATAAGAAAAAAATAAAATTCCCATCTTGGACTGAACCCATGCACTGAACCTAGGCCGAATCGAACCCATGAAGTGAATCGGTTAGCATAGGGGAATGAAATGGTTCGGTTCGAATCTCTGCCTAGGAATGCCTTATGTACTTGATTTGCTCATAATTATAACTCTGCCACCGAATTCTCTTTTCAACTTCGAACGTGCATAACTTTCTAACCATAGCTCGGATCGGGGTGTCATTTCTTCCAGTATATTTGTGATTTCAAGCTCTTCTACTTTTAAGTTGGCCCCTCCTTTAGGTTTCGACTGAAAAATTATGAAATTGCCCTTGACATCCTTTTCTTTCGCTTATTTCACTGTTTCGGCTTTTCTCTTCCATCCACTTGCACAATTTACCTGTAAAACATGATAAAAATACATAAAATATAAAATACTCGCCAAAAAAGGTTAGTATCATAAATATAAGATAAATTTGGGCTAAATGAATTGTACGGGACCGTAAAAACACCGAAATCAAGGGGATAAATATGAAATATTTATGCCTAATCAACCCCCCCTAACTTAGAAGGTTGATAGTCCCGAGCAATGTAAACGAATGATAGTATGAGTCTAAATAAACATCTAAACACTAAAGGGATAAAATATCTTTCATGGGCAAGCGATTGCATTTAGCGTATGCAACAAGCCATTTAACCCATGGGTTACCCTAGTATGACGAGTAGTGACTTGTGAGGGTTTTGCAGTGAATTTATCCATAAAATTCATTTTTCACAACTCAAAAAAATATCAAAATTATTAAAAGCGGTACAATTTAAATTCTCAAGAAATAATCACATCAAATTTTTATTCGACAAATCTCAATCCATAGTGTGTGTGTATTAAACCGAAAATTAACCCGCTAACTTTCACTAATTGTTCATTATGTTGGAGTGTGGCCTTTTTTCTCGGTGTGCGTGATATTAAGAGTAAATGTAATTGGATTCGAGATCACGCACACAAATCTAAGGGCAAAAATATTTAAGGTGAAAAGATCTCATGAACGGAATACAATCATTGGAAAAGGAAAAAATATCATTCTTTATTTGCACCATTTTGTCTCTTTATTGTCTTTCTGTATTTTAGCTCTCCACATAACAATTAATTTCGTTATTTGAACTCGGTTAGGAGTTTTTGGAGATAAGGTGCTTTGGGTAATAATGGGAATGTTGGAAAATTTCCAAGTTGGAAAATTTTCTTGCAATTTCCGTTGGCAATTTTGCTCATTTGCTCATTTTATCTTATTTTTCCTTCTATTTTTCTCATTTTTTCAAGTTTTTTCTATTTTGGTTTGAGTATTTTATTTTTGTTTTTACCCCTTTTTATGCATCTTGTGAACTTAATTGATGAATTTTTCGATTTTCACAACTCTGGGCTAATTGTGTTTTTCAGGTCAACAAACGAAAAGTGATATTATTTTTGGGTTCAAAGTGGTTTGCAAAAGGATATTTTTCATGACTTTTTCTGGCTAATATTTTTGGATAAACAAATGATAGCCTAACTTCATGTATTCGAATTACTAATCAAGTTATCATATGCGTCTCGAGATTTATTTTTAGTTTTGAGACATGTTAAGCACGCTTTCAAAATAATATTTCACTCGTTTTTCATAACCGATCAAACAATGATTTAGAGATCATCAATGACTTTTTATCACTGAAAATAACTTTTGAGTTAATTTTAACTCGGATTGATTTAATTACTTGGAAGAAATGATAGGCTCGAAATCTCATCGAGTTAAAAATCTCCACACTTATTCGTTAGGTCGTCAATTTTCATTTTTGGTCAATTTCGGCTTAGTGCATTAAGTTTTTACAAATTGAAACTTCAAACAAAAATTTAGTGAATTTTTTGAAGATTTTAAATTCTAATCTTTATTTATTTTGAATTTTTTTTTACTTTTTTTTGAAAATTTTAAGTTTTTGGAGTTTTTGACATTTTTTAATTTTTTTAGGCATTTTAAAATTTGTGAAGTTTAAAAGAGGTACTTCTACCCCCCCCCCCCCCCCCTAGACTTTTGCATTGTCCTCAATCAAAAGGACTAAAATCTAAATGAGAAAGGAAAGAATGCGAAAATTAAACAAAATAAATTTAAAATACAAAGTTACATATATAACTCCAACACAATTGCATTAACAAGATATAAAAGTTTACATAGTTTCTTTTAAAGATACAACAATGAAAATAAAGAAACTACATAATAAAAACTAAATTAATTCCTCTCTTGCTAACAAAGAATCAACTCACACCTAAACGCTCTACGCACTCACACGACTCAAAGATATAACAAAAACTCACCCCATATGCATCAGGGTTGTGATGACCTCTCCTCAAAATACTTACTCATCCTCGTATACGGGGTCCGCTAAAATCGTATCCTTCTCCTCCAAATCATAAATCAAAAGTCTGAACAATTGGGAACTGATCCAATATAAAAAAATGGACACCTCTCCTCGAACGATATGCTAGTCATGTCTTCAATCTTATATGAGAACTCAAATGGCATGGGTGGACGTTCATAAAGAAAGACTTGATCGATCCCATCCTTCCAGTTACTCTCATCTAAGTGAAAAAATGAGTCCAATAACGATTGGACTTCTACGGTGAGGTTCTCATCCACCGGCCCAAATTCTTTCTCAAAATGTTCAAGACTCATATCTAAAGACAAATCAGGTGGCCAAGCACATGGATCGGCTGTGTCACTAACTTCATTCTCACCTAGCATTTCCCTCGTCATACGCATCTCTCAATCAATCTCTGAATACTCTATCTCGCTCTCGATAGCTGTCACTAAAAATGCCTCACATGGATACTTTAAATTATTACTCTCAAATTATTCGTGTACTACCTCCTCATTAAGATCCATGTCGTGTAAATCATCCTCATCATCCGTTTACTTGGTGAAGTTGAAGATATTCGTTTCAAGTGTCATGTTCCCAAATGTGAGTTGCATCCTCAACTACCCCACGGGGTACCTTCAAGGAACGATCCGCAAGTTAGAGAGTAATTTTAGTGGGCTTAAGATCTCCCAAATAAAGCTTTCTATAGATGGATTAGGTTATAAAGTTGACACTCTCCCCTAAATCCAATAAAGCTCTCTCAATTTTATTCTCTCAAATAATGCACAAAATAGCGGGGGGACCCGGATCCTTTTATTTGGTTGGGAGGTCGCTCAATAGTACCAAACTTACATTTTGTGCTTAAAAACCTTTTTCTTAAACTTTAACTTTCATTTCACCGTAATTAAGTCCTTCAAGAACTTTGCATATGTGGTAATTTGCTTAATTGCCTCAAGAAAAGGTATGTTCGTCTTCATTTGCTTAAAAACCTCTAAAATGTCAACATGAGCGGTCACTTTATAATGATGGACCAACCGTTGAGGGTATGGTATGGCTATAGGGGGTTTCACTACCACCTCAGGCCTAACTGTGTCATCTTTTTCACTCTCTTACAAGGGGATATCTTTGGCCTCTTGCCTGCCAGGCAAAAGCTCCTTGTCTTTTTGCACGTCGTGTGGGGGAGGTGACAAATCAATAAATCTCCCACTACGTAGAGTGTTACTACTTGACATTGCTCTTTATTTTCATCTAGATTAGAGCTAACACGTTTTTGACCTTGGGAAGGTCGTTAACCTTGGGCGGGATACTTTCCCTTCCCTTGGACACTTAATGAAGATTGTAACTTAGAAAGTGATGCCTTTAAGTCGACAAAATTTTGAGCATTTTAGGCATTTATCGCTGACTAAGTTTGCATAAATTGAGCAAGAGTGTTCTCAAGACTCTTCCGATGTGGGATCACATAAAGCGGGAGAGGAGGCGCTTGCATGTGTGGCACTTGTGGTTACGGTGGGACTGGTGATGGTTATTGGGGAACTTGTTGATTTGGGTTCATTACCGCATTCGGTTTCCCATAACTAAAATCGGAATTGTTTCTCCATAAGGGATTAAAAGAATTCTCACGAGGAGCGTTAAAATTACCCTTAAAAGATCCCATCTCCTCAACTTGCACTGAAGCATAACTTTGTAGGCGGGTATCATCGGATATTCCTTCGTTACATTTTCCGCCTCATAAATTGCCTAACTCTCCTTCGATAAATCTCGATATGGCCCGGATATATCTCTCCCCATAGCTTCCACCACATCCTCTAGCTTCTTAGCTAATTGGTCAATTTGGAGCTTCAACTCGGCTTCCTTGTCCAAGTGGTAGAGTCAGGATGCAAAAGAAGATATGGACATTATTTTAACTTTGGATTGGGCGTTCGGATCCGATGTGTTCCAAGGCTAGGTAGTCTTAGCTATATACTTAAAGTGGGACTCCACATCGTCGGCATCTAACCCAAAGAACTCTCCTATACACATAGTTTCATCGAGTTGTTTTTAGCTTAGGCTAAACCCGTGATGGAAGTAGGAGATGAGTCTCCGCTTTTCAAAACCATGATATGGGCACATGTTGACTAACGCCTTGAACCTCTCCCAACACTTATCAAAGTGATCATTTTCGTTCTTCTTAAAAGTCTAGATTTGATCCTGAATAGAATTGGTCCGATGTGCGGGAAAGAACTTTATCCCACATGTCTCTCCACATAGATATCGAGTTCGGTGCTAGTGACCAAAGCCAAGTCCTTTTCTTATCCTTAAATTAAAAAGAGAAAATCTTAAGGTGTACCAAGTCACTACACAAAAAAGCTAAATTGTCACCTTTGAGCCAGCGAGCCTTGTCACGGTCATTAACCGTGATAAAAATATGCATTTTTTTGTCACGATTATTGACCGTGATAAGGGTTTGTCACGGTCATTGACCATGATAAAGTTAGGAAATTTTCACGGTCAAAGAACTTGACAGGTCTGTATACACCACATTCTAGGACCCCTTAGGTCTCCCCTTAGGTTCCAAGCACCTCCCCATCTCACTGTAAACCCTAGGTCGCACTCCGAGTACCGATCTCGAGCCCACCGGGCGCCCTTAGGCCCCTTTTGAGTCTGGTCAACTCTATCATCAGAGAAAAATCTCTTTGAATCTTTAAAGGGATCTGAATACCCTTTCCAATGATCCACCCCGTGCATGAATCAGCATAACGGTTCGGATGAACATACCATTTTACTATCGAAGATCGATTCGAAGGCCACCGAGCACTTTCGGGCCCCGAATTAATCCCAATAAACTTTATCATAAGGGAGAAAACTCTTTGAATATTTGAAGGGTACTGAAACCCCTTTCCAACAGTCCTCCCCGTGCACAAAATAGCATAACCGTTCAGACGAACGATCAGTTTTCCCCCAAAAATCGATTCGGAGGCCACTAGTGGCGCTCCCGGTCTTTGTTTGAACAAAGTCAACTCTTCATCTCAAATAAGACTAAATGAATCTATGAAGGTCACTGAATACTGTTTCTAGCGGTCCACCCCGTGCGCGATTCTGACCTACGGTACGGACGAATGATCCGTTTTACTCCGAGAGGTCCCCGGGTAATTCTGAGCCCCGATTGACCAAAGTCAACCATCCGAATAGAGAAAAAATATTTTGAATGTCGAAGTACATTGACTAACCATTCCAATGGTCTACCCCGTGCACGATTATGACTTACCATACGGATGAACGATCCGTTTGCGTCCGACGATCTCCCGTCCAAAGGATCAATGTGTGCTTCCAAGCCACATTTGACCCAAATTCAACTCTTGGACCCGGGAACATGTGACACCCCGACTAATTAAATACCGGGTAGCTACTCCTTTATTAAATTAAACCAAAATGCCAAGTTGGATCAGTTAATAGCATCACTGACGAAAACATTTTTATTATTACTAACCACCTAGTATTTAAAAAGTAAGTTGCCAAATTTTAATTAAAGTCTGATTAACACGCAGTAAAAGATTTAATGCAAGAATAATATCACCATTCACCATAACGAAATAATAGAATAGCCATCACATGATATAAATAAATCCGGAGGAAACTCCTCACAACAAACTCCACAACTGAAATGAATAACGAAATACTGAATACTGGATCAATACATGCCAAAGTTTGAAAAACTGAAATGGAAATGTATCTCTAATGGAACTGGGCAACATGCCCTAAAACTGAGGAATACTGAACATGGAATCCAAATGATAGAAGCGTCTACAAGCAAATCCCTGTAACTTCCACAAACAGCTACAACTCGTCATCTGAATGAGTATCCTATGCATGGTGTCCTTATGGCTGGGCACCTAAAATGGTTTTACAAGAAAAATAGATTTGAAAGCAAACGGGTCAGAGCCCGAATGTGGAGATATTTTAAAAACCTGCAAGTGCTTTAAAAACATTAAAACTTTAAATGCAAAGTACATGTTAGGACGTGCACTCACATGAAATTCTTACCTCTCGACTAAATGTGCACTCCTAACGTAAGTACCCATCTAAAATAACACTAACCACTAGCTAAGTGACATCATATCTAGCTAGACTGTCATAGGTTCTACCCTTATTACTCGGTTCATTAACATTCTAACCTTATCAAATTATTAGAGGGCTTCACTTAAACTCAGATCCTCAATATGTAATATATTTCACTATCAGTTAACCCGTTATGTTTTTCTCAAAACAATACCATAATTATATTCACAGTATTAACATGAAGGTTCTCATTAATTAAGTGTATATTATTCACATCATAAATATACAATACAAGCACCCCGAGAACTAAGCTGCGGTGCACACATACTCTGCTATCCATCCCGGTACATCACGTACATAAGGATCACATATTCCGAATCTCTCAGGAATAGTTCACAGATAACAACATCACAAATAATGGAGGCGAACACAGTCACATCACATGGGTCACGCACATACCTACGCTCCCACGATCAGCGGACTTATTAACATCCCAATAAGTCTTTCTCTGACCTATGTTCATCAAGGTAACCAGTCTAAATCCGGGCAACATAAGGATTAGAGGGCCCTAAGCGAACGCAAACCTCCCGTGATAGCAAGTATGGTAGGTATGTCATACACACAAATCATATATCCATACTAAGTAAACACGCATCTTAGTAATCACCGTAGTTTAATTGTAGTACTTATCGCATTCTCGTACCGACTTAATATATATACAACTTATATAATCCCGGTCCATATTTATACGCGCCATAATTTATTCTCACGTCGTAGTAGGCACTCACGTCTCGACTCAAAATGTCTATTTGACTCGTTCCACAATTATATAATTTACTCCTCATTATGTCCCAAATGTCCCAAGTATACCAATACATCATCAAAAGAATGTTATCTCTATCCTCGAACAAGTTTATGGGACTCCCAAAATCAAAACAGGTCAAAAAGCCTAAACTGCCAGCTCTTTAAAAGTCTCGTTCGAACGAGGTTGTTCGAACGAGATTTCATTCGAACGAACTGGGCTATCTAACGAGATCTCGTTCGAACGAGATTATCGAACGAAGATCCCTCTCGTTAGAACCAGAAACTGTCAACTCGTTAGAAGCTCATTCGAACGACCTGGGTAGGTCTTCTATCGAGTGACCAGATTCAAGCCCAGAAATCCTATCTCGTTTTTCCAATTTCTCTACACCTCAAATCTCATCCAAACCTCAATTTAAAAATTGTTTAACGTCTCTAATCGTCCCTAAACATGTTAAAGTCACATACTAACGTATTATAAAGGATTAATTCTTCCTAAACGTCATCAAATCACAAGTCTCTACTCTTTTCCCCAATTTTTCAAGAACATAAACCCTAGAATTTATCATCATCAATTTACTCAAATTAGATCCGTTTTTGTTACATCCAACATACATTAATATCAGGGTAATCATCTCTATACGATTCTACATGCAATTTCTTCTCAAAATTTAAGTTCTAAGTCCAATTAAAATGGGTTTTTATTAAACTCCCAAGAACAATTTGATTTATTGGATAGTCTAAGCATGGAAGAAGCATTTACTGCATAAAAACGTAATTTAAACCACTTGCCTTGATTCAATCTCAGATTTTGATGACGATTTGAAGAAGTTCTTTCTCTCTTTCTGCAGAATTCCCTTCTATCTCTCTCTCTCCAAGCTTTCTTCTCTAATGGCTATGGTGGCTAGGGTTTGCTTTGGGAAATATTAGAAAACCTAATTCTAATAACCTACGTAGCCTTCTAGGTTAATATGGGTTGTCAATGGGTTAAGTGGGTCAATTCCTAATCAGATAAAAACTCTTAATTTTCGTCACTTTTAATTCCCAAAAATACAAAATTACCAAAATACCCTTTATGTTGCCGGTATGGCCTAAAAATACTCCGGGACCCAAACTAAACCCCCGGCTAGTGTTTTCTGACTATCTCGACCCTTCCGGACGCGTTGGCGCACTCAAAACGACCATACGATTAATAGAATTTAAATTCACTTTTATAAATAAAATAATTATATCCTGACGCGACTGTCACCCGCGTCCCAATAAAATGTCCAAATTGCCGTATCTCAATCTCACGACAATTTCATAATTCAATATTCATAAATCATCATATATACTCAATATAGTCAAATACCAACTCACATCTCGCTAGTATTTTATCCGGATTAATTCCCAATTAATTCTCATTTAATTATTTAATCCCAAAAATAAATATTGCCAAAAATACGGGGTATTACATACTTCCCCCCTAATTACAGAATTTCGTCCCGAAATTCGGAACTAGAAAGTACCTGGTAAGAACAACTCTGGATAACGTTCGCGCATCTCATCCTCGCGCTCCCATGTGGACTCCTCGACATTATGATGTCGCCACTGAACACGCACTAACGGGACTATCTTTTACCGCAGTTTCCGCTCACTTCGGTCCAAAATAGTAATCGGCCCCTCCTCGTAGGAGCTATCAGGTTGGAGATCGATGTCCTCCAAAGCAATATGAGAATGAGCCAAATTGTCTCTAAGATATTTCCTTAGCGAGGAAATATGAAACACATCGTGAATCCGATGCAAATGCTCCGGTAATCCAAGCCTATACGCAACCGGTCCAATCCGCTCAATAATAGGAAATGGTCCCACATATCTCGGTGCCAACTTCCCTTTCTTCCCGAAACTCATAATCCCCTTCATAGGAGATACTCTGAGCAAAACTTGGTCCCCTACTTGGAACTCTCTGAAGAACCTCTTCGCATCAGCATAGCTCTTCTGCCTGTCCTGAGCTACCCGAATGCGACTTCGAATCAATTCTATCCTCGTCGAAGTATCCTGAATCACTTCCGGCCCAAGTAGTTTGTTGTCCCCCACCTCCAACCAACATGCTGGGGAACGACAAGGCCTACCGTACAACGCCTCAAACGGAGCCATGCCAATAGTGAACTGGTAGGAGTTATTATAAGCAAACTCTACCAGTGGAAGGTATTGCTCCCATCCACCTCCAAAGTCAATAATGCACATGCGTAGCATGTCCTCCAACATCTAATTTGTGCGCTCGGTCTGCCCATCGGTCTGCGGATGATAAGCCGTACTCAACCGCAATTCCGTGCCCATGGCCTCCTAGAAACTCTCCCAAAACTGCGAAACAAATATCTTGTCTCTGTCAGACACGATATTTAGGGGTACACCGTGAAGTCTCACAATCTCTGAAATGAAGAGCTGGGCATACTGTCCCGTAGTGTAGTCAGTCCTTACGGGTAAAAAGTGAGAGACTTTGGACAATCTGTCCACAATTACCCAAACGGAGTCGTGACCTCTCTGTAACGTAGGCAATCCCGTGATAAAGTCCATGGATATGCTCTCCCACATCCACATCGGAACCTCCAACGGCTGTAGCAGTCCTGCCGGTCTCTGATGATCCACTTTTACTAGCTGACAAGTGGCGCATTTCGAAACAAACTCGACAATATCTCTCTTCATTCCGCTCCATCAATACTGACATCTCATGTCTTGGTACATTTTGTCCCCACCGGGATGTACCGCGAACCGTGAGTCGTGCGACTCTGCCATCACCTCGTGTCGTAATTCCTCCCCTTCCGGAACCACTAATCTCCCATTGAAGTGTAATCCCCCGTCTGAGCTAACGGTATAGGAATCGGCTCCCTCTGCTAGTAATCGAACTATCTGCTCCTGACAGAACGAGTCATTAGCCTGTGCCCGTACTACCTTCGTGACAATCTGCGGTGTAACGGTCATCACAGACATAAAAGATCGGGCCACTGCATCCTGGTGTCCCAATTCCTTCCACTTGGCCTTCCACACCTCTGCCACTTAATCTGCTGGCATGCGGCTCAACGCGTCTACCACCACGTTAGCCTTACCCGGGTGATACTGGATATCGAACTGGTAGTCCTTCACAAACTCAAGCCACCTCCTTTGCCGCATGTTCAACTCCTTCTGCGTGAACAGGTACTGTAGGGACTTATGGTCCGTGAACAATTGGAACTTCTCACCCAAAAGATAGTGCCTCCAAATCCGTAGGGCAAATACCACTACCGCTAACTCCAAATCATGCGTGGGTTAATTCTTCTCACGAGGCTTAAGCTTACGGGAAGCATAAGCTATGGCCTGTCTCTCCTGCTGCAATACACCTCCAAGTCCTTACAAAGACGCATCGGTGTAAACCAAATACTCAACTCCCGGTCTCGGCAATGCTAACACAGGTGCTGAGGTCAATTAATCCTTCAATTCATCGAATGCCAACTGACAGGCATCACTCCAGATGAATGGCACACCCTTACGAGTCAGATGTGTCAAAGGACCTGCTATCTTCGAGAAACCCCGAATAAACCTCCTGTAGTATCCTGCGAGACCCAAGAAACTACGAATCTCAGTCGGTGTCGTGGGCTGTCCCCACTCCCTCACCGCTGATACTTTCCCCGGATCAACAGATATTCCCCGGTCGGAAATAATATGTCCCAAAAACTGGACCTCCTTCAGCCAAAACCCGCATTTCTCATATTTTGCATACAACTCGTTCTGACGCAGCGTCTGCAAAACCTGCCTCAAATGCTCGGCGTGCTCCTTCTCTGTCTGGGAGTAAACCAGAATATCATCGATGAAGACAATGACAAACTGATCTAGGAAATCCCTGAACACTCTGTTCATCAAGTCCATAAACACAACTGGAGCGTTGTTCAAACCAAAAGGCATAACCCGAAACTCGTAAGAACCATATCTCGATAAGAACGCAGTCTTCGAGATACCCTCCTCCCTGATACGCAACTGATGGTATCCCGATCTCAAATCAATCTTTGAGAAGAAAGAAGCTCCTCTCAACTGGTCAAATAGGTCATCGATTCGAGGCAACGGATACTTATTTTGTATCGAGACCTTATTCAACTCCCGGTAGTCCACACACAATCTCAGTGAACCGTCCCTCTTCTTTACGAACAACACAGGGGCACCCCACGCTGAAGTACTCCTCCGAATAAACCCCTGACCCAACAATTGCTCAATCTGTTCCCGTAACTCCCTCATCTCAGCTGGAGCCATACGGTACGGTGCGCGTGCTATAGGCCTCGTACCTGGTAATAGGTCTATAACAAAGTCTATCTCTCGACTGGGGGGTAGGCCTGGTATCTCCTGAAACACATCACAATACTCCCTGACAACTGGGATCGAGTCTAAAGAAATCACAACCTCCTTAGAGGTATCCTCCTCTAGGTAATACAAATGAGCGGTCGATCCTCCCTCTGGGCGAGGCATCGCCACTACAAACATCTCTTGTCCCGGAATGGCAAAAACAATGCTCCCACCGAATCAATCAATCATGGCTATATAATCAGTGAGCCAATCCATACCGATAATCACATCGTGAACATGCATATCTAATACTAACATATCTGCAGGTAATACCAGACTACCAATCTCTACCCCCACTCCCCAGCATATAAAGAATATAAGTGACCCACTCCCCAATGGTGAGTCGACACACGTCACTGTGCTCTCCACTGTGGCTAACAACCCTAAAGCCTTCGTGAAATGTGTAGCTATAAAACAATGTGTAGCCCCCGTATCAAATAATACCCGACCCATAGTGCCATGGATAGGAAACGTACCCTCAATCGCGGGTGGTGCCTGTGGAACTGCAGTCTGGTGGACGTTATAGACACGTCCATACTGTAGCTTCCCCTACTGAGCTGGGATTGCTGGAATGGGTGACAATGCTGCCATCTGTGGCGGTGCGGGGAGAGCGGCGGGAAATATAGGCCTCTGCGGCTCCTGGCGAGCACCCTGCTACTGCTGCTGTGGGGCCCTGCCCCTATCAGGACAATCCTGTCATTTATGGCCAGTCTTGCCACAAACAAAACATTTCCCTGGGAAGTTCCCTCCTCTCTGCCCCTGCGGTCCCCGGCCTTGGTGGCCGTTACCGTTCCTCCCTTGGCCCTGCTGGCCCTGCTGAAACTGCTGCCCATTCAGCCCCTGTTGGCCCTGATGGCCGTTTGGACCCTGATGGCCCTGACGGAAACCTCCCTGTCCGTGCCTATAGTTTCCTGATCTGAACCTCTTCTGATCCCCCTACTGGGAACCCTGCTCACCCTGTCTCTGCCCCTGAACAGATTGTGCCCCACCGGCACCATGTCCTCCAGTCCTGCCCTGATGGCTAGACTCTCCCGATCTCTTGCCCTCAGCCATATGAAAGCAGTGATCCTGGCAGTGTAACAAAGCAGCGTTAACCACATCAGAATAAGTGGCCAACGAAAGGTTCCCTAACAGATGCTGACGGATCTTCCATGTCAACCCGTCGGTGAATTTCTCAATCTTCTTCTTCTCTGTCGGTATCTCATCCGGAACGATATTCAAAAGATTCATGAACTCGGCCTCATACTCGGCCACGGTCTTACCCTCTTGCTTCAGATTCATCAGTTTTCTCCTCATTTCCATGTGAACAGCTGACGGAAAGTACTTGTGGTCGAACCGCACCCAAAAGTCCTGAATAGTGAGAGTATCCCTCTCCTCTACGGTGGTAATAGACTCCCACCACTGCAGTGCAGATCCAACTAGCTTGAAAGTAGCTAGCACCTGCTTCTAAACATCTGTGCACTCATACATCCTCAAGTGCCTCTGCATATCCTTCCTCTATTGGCTCGAGACTACCACATCTGAGCTACCTGCAAACTCTGGCGGATGGGCTTTCTGAAAAGCGTCACGTACACGTTCTTAAGCAGACGGGAATGCATTTGCCTGTACTGGCTCGGCAACCGGCGCCTGAGGTGGTGCCTGCTGAACTACGACAATTGCAGCATTTACCGCTTGGGCTACAATGGTTGCAACCTCAGCGGCGTTCATCATGCCCTGAACTGGAGCGGGCTGGGGTTCGGGAGTTACATCCCTGGGAACTTATCGTGCACGTCGTGGAGGCATCTGAAATAAGAATGAAGTTTATAAGTTCGTTGTTTATAAACTTAAAATAGCTGAAGAATGAAGCATACACAAAAAGAGTACAACAATCCTATAATATAGGGCTCTATATCAAAGAAACTTAGCGAAAACATAATAGCCGTACAGATCCTAAAGGACACTAGAACCTGATACTCTGATACCACCTGTGACACCCCGACTAATTAAATACCGGGTAGCTACTCCTTTATTAAATTAAACCAAAATGCCAAGTTGGCTCAGTTAATAGCATCACTGACGAAAACATTTTTATTATTACTAACCACCTAGTATTTAAAAAGTAAGTTGCCAAAATTTAATTAAAGTCTGATTAACATGCAGTAAAAGATTTAATGCAAGAATAATATCACCATAAAGAAATAATAGAATAGCCATCACATGATATAAATAAATCCAGAGGAAACTCCTCACAACAAACTCCACAACTGAATGAATAACTAAATACTGAATACTGGATCAATACATGCCAAAGTTTGAAAAACTGAAATGGAAATGTATCTCTAATGGAACTGGGCAACATGCCCTAAAACTGAGGAATACTGAACATGGAATCCAAATGATAGAAGCGTCTACAAACAAATCCCTGTAACTTCCACAAACAGCTACAGCTATTCATCTGAATGAGTATCCTATGCATGGTGTCCTTGTGGCTGGGCACCTAAAATGGTTTTACAAGAAAAATAGATTTGAAAGCAAACGGGTCAGAGCCCGAATGTGGAGATATTTTAAAAACCTGCAAGTGCTTTAAAAACATTAAAACATTAAATGCAAAGTACATGTTAGGACGTGCACTCACATGAAATTCTTACCTCTCGACTAAATGTGCACTCCTAACGTAAGTACCCATCTAAAATGACACTAACCACTAGCTAAGTGACATCATATCTAGCTAGACTGTCATAGGTTCTACCCTTATTAATCGGTTCATTAACATTCTAACCTTATCAAATGATTAGAGGGCTTCACTTAAACTCAGATGCTCAATATGTAATATATTTCACTATCAGTTAACCCGTTATGTTTTTCTCAAAACAATACCATAATTATATTCACAGTATTAACATGAAGGTTCCCATTAATTAAGTGTATATTATTCACATCATAAATATACAATACAAGCACCCCGAGAACTAAGCTGCGGTGCACACATACTCTGCTATCCATCTCGGTACATCACGTACATAAGGATCACATATTCCGAATCTCTCAGGAATAGTTCACAGATAACAAAATCACAAATAATGGAGGCGAACACAGTCACATCACATGGGTCACGCACATACCTACGCTCCCACGATCAGCGGACTTATTAACATCCCAATAAGTCTTTCTCTGACCTATGTTCATCAAGGTAACCAGTCTAAATCCGGGCAACACAAGGATTAGAGGGCCCTAAGCGAATGCAAACCTCCCGTGATAGCAAGTATGGTAGGTATGTCATACACACAAATCATATATTCATACTAAGTAAACACGCATCTTAGTAATCACCGTAGTTTAATTGTAGTACTTATCGCATTCTCGTACCAACTTAATATATATACAACTTATATAATCCCGGTCCATATTTATACGCGCCATAATTTATTCTCACGTCGTAGTAGGCACTCACGTCTCGACTCAAAATGTCTATTTGACTCGTTCCACAATTATATAATTTACTCCTCATTATGTCCCAAATTTCCCAAGTATACCAATACATCATCAAAAGAATGTTATCTCTATCCTCGAACAAGTTTATGGGACTCCCAAAATCAAAACAGGTCAAAAAGCCTAAACTGCCAGCTCGTTAGAAGTCTCGTTCGAACGAGATTTCGTTCGAACGAACTGGGCTATCTAAAGAGATCTCGTTCAAACGAGATTATCGAACGAACATCCCTCTCGTTAGAAACCCAAACTGTCAACTCGTTAGAAGCTCGTTCGAACGACCTAGGTAGGTCTTCTAATGAGTGACCAGATTCAAGCCCAGAAATCCTATCTCGTTTTTCCAATTTCTCTACACCTCAAATCTCATCCAAACCTCAATTTAACAATTGTTTAACGTCTCTAATCGTCCCTAAACATGTTAAAGTCACATACTAACGCATTATAAAGGATTAATTCTTCCTAAACATCATCAAATCACAAGTCTCTACTCTTTTCCCCAATTTTTCAAGAACATAAACCCTAGAATTTATCATCATCAATTTACTCAAATTAGATCCGTTTTTGTTACATCCAACATACATTAATATCAGGGTAATCATCTCTATACGATTCTACATGCAATTTCTTCTCAAAATTTAAGTTCTAAGTCCAATTAAAATGGGTTTTTATTAAACTCCCAAGAACAATTTGATTTATTGGATAGTCTAAGCATGGAAGAAGCATTTACTGCATAAAAACGTAATTTAAACCACTTGCCTTGATTCAATCTCAGATTTTGATGACGATTTGAAGAAGTTCTCTCTCTCTTTCTGCAGAATTCCCTTCTATCTCTCTCTCTCCAAGCTTTCTTCTCCAATGGCTATGGTGGCTAGGGTTTGCTTTGGGAAATATTAGAAAACCTAATTCTAATAACCTGCGTAGCCTTCTAGGTTAATATGGGTTGTCAATGGGTTAAGTGGGTCAATTCTCAATCAGATAAAAACTCTTAATTTTCGTCACTTTTAATTCCCAAAAATACAAAATTACCAAAATACCCTTTATGTTGCCGGTATGGCCTAAAAATACTCCGGGACCCAAACTAAACCCCCGGCTAGTGTTTTCTGACTATCTCGACCCTTCCGAACGCGTTGGCGCACTCAAAATGACCATACGATTAATAGAATTTAAATTCACTTTTATAAATAAAATAATTATATCCTGACGCGATTGTCACCCGCGTCCCAATAAAATGTCCAAATTGCCGTATCTCAATCTCACGACAATTTCATAATTCAATATTCATAAATCATCATATATACTCAATATAGTCAAATACCAACTCACATCTCGCTAGTATTTTATCCGGATTAATTCCCAATTAATTCTCATTTAATTATTTAATCCCAAAAATAAATATTGCCAAAAATACGGGGTATTACAGAACAGTTCAAAGGACTTTTGAAGGTCTTTGAAATACCTTTCTAGTGGTATGATCTGTGCATGATTCGAATCAATGGTTTGTGTTCTACGACCGTTTTTCCAGGAAAATCTGCACGGGACTACCAATTGGCAGGTCTAGATCCCTACCTATCGGCACAGTGTCTAGGGTCACATGCCGATGGGCACCCCTAGGGGTAGGCTGATCGTCACCCCCTAACCCTATAAATAGGCGCCATGACCTCACTCCAAGTAAGAGACAACAGAACCATCAGCATCGGTGATCTCAGTAACATTCCATTGAAATCAGTGAAGTTCCTCATGTGAAGTTCCATCGAAGCTTACATTCACATCCTTTTCATACACAATTTGGAAAATATCCTTCTCTCTCATCAACATTCATCAACACTCAAGGGATTTCATGCAAGATCAAAGATCAAGCTTCAAAGAAGGTCCAATTCCTTCACTCTCTCTTTAAATTCCTTGTTTTTGCATAATAAACATTAGATTCATAATCTAGTTCTTACATTAGTTCATGCGCATTAATATATACACTTTTATTAATATATTTCACATACCTTATTTTCTGTAAAAATCCCCCCCAAAAAATAAAAGAGGGTTACACCTGTAAATTCCGAACAGAATTATCCATCACACTTTTTCCAAAATCGAAAAAATACATTTTCTACACATACACATATAATAAAATTTCGTTCGAATCTATGAAATAAATTCCACCCCTATGCTACATTCGAACTACGTGGACTTTGACGCCTTTATAGGCTACGTAGGCGTCTCGGATTAAAATTCGAGACTCGAGTCCAATTTTCCAAATTTTCTTAATTTCTAAAATTCCCTAATTTTCCAAAACCTCCCATTTTCATATTTATATATATATCATGCTTATTCACGTTTCATCAAACACATATTATCATTTCCTAATAACGATCAATATCGTGATGAATGCACAAATCATACTTTCTATATATGTTATTTTAGGAACATTCCTATAGATGACATCACTCTACCTTGTCCATGGTATGAGTTGAATGATTCCGATCTCCATTATATAAACACTCACCCACACTTCACGGGGATATATAGGAAAATAATAACACTAGCCAATGAGAGACCGAAAGGGCAGGATGGGTGCCTAACACCTTCACATTTTGTAACTTAGCCCCTGAACCTTTGAACTATTGGTTTCCTATGCATTAGTTTGCCCTTGACTCCACTCTCTCTAAGTGGCAACATGTTCTTTTGCCTATTTTATGTAAAATAGGCTAGCGATTCTATCTCTTCACATTTACCCCCCCACCACCACCACACACCAACGACAGCCGAAGCAACCTTCCCAATAGGGGTGCGAGACCACGGCACAGCCTTCCCGTGGGGATATGTATCTCTCTCTCCCCCCGGCACCGCCCGAGATGGACACAAGGTCTGTGACAGTAGGTTTGCGTGTGTGTGTGTATATGTGTGCATGTGCATGGGTCTGCGTGTATGTGTTTGTGGGTCTATGTAGGTGTGTAGGTGTTGGGGGGTCTTTGTGCATTATGTGGGTTTGCTTTTACTTCTTCCGAATTCATATTTTGAATCATCCGAATGAAAAATTTAACAAATTAGTTTAATTCAGTAAAATTAAAATTAGTTTAATTAAGTAAAATTAAAATTAGTTTAAATATAACATAATTTATTTTTAGTAGAATTAAGTGATTAATTAATTTGCCAAGATCCCTGTCGCACATACGTTTATCAGTGTATTGGTATTTGTATGAATCAGTATTGATATTGGTATTGATATAAATTGAAATTGATATAAATTGGTATTGGTATAAATTGAAATTGATATCGTATGTATTAAAATTGGTATAAGTTTTAGTTCTTATGCGTACTTTAAATTAAATGAAACATACTTTAAATTACATATAGTGCGCATAGATACTAGACTTCTAGTTCTTATGTGTACGTATTCAATAGCCCTTAGACCCGTTCAAGAGTCATTACCCCTTTAATGAGATATCTTGAATTATTCCGTTTGGATAGTTTGGGACTGCAGTTTCTGTATAATAATATTCTTAGTGACTTAAACTTGTTACTTATGGGAGAAGTTCTACTGTCGTATCTTAATGTTTTCTGGGTATACATACTAGATGATGCGATGTTAAGTGTTATTTCAATTGATAAATTAAAATAACACTTACACTTGCGAATATATGTCATGTACTTGGAGAACTATGGGGATATGCTGCCAAACTTTCCTCAAATTCGTAAAATGTGCATGATTTGTTAAGTATATTATATAAATATGCGGTCTTGAATGGGATAGGACCACTCACCCTTTAGAGGAGATGGAGGAAATAAGAATTATATTATTTTTATAATATAACACCGAAAGAAGAAATGTCAATCTTGTAGTAAATTATTTAATGGGAAATAAGTGTTCAAACTTTTGTTTATAATATTTCATGAATATACGCTTCTTACCCATAATAGGTGATTGTTTATAGTAGTTGTGATGGGATATCCTAAATACAAAGAATGGATGTGTGAGACAAATAGATTAGTGGATGTGTTTTGCAAAGGTGCTAATGAATCTGTGAATACGTAAAAAGAGATGTCATAATGATGAAGAGTTCACGTGTTTGTGTGCTACGTTTAAAAATGGTTAGGTGTTTGATTGGAAAGCATTTGAACTACAATTGTTAAGATCAGGTATGGAAGATAGTTATCGATTTTGTATTTTTCACAGAGAATGAAAAGTTCCTCTTGTCCCCGAGCAACCTTCACAACAACCTTCAACAAGTAGGATAGATGTATAAGTGGAGGAGGAAAATGTAGATCATAATATGTTAGAGGATTTAGTTGATGATGCGTACACCAACCTGTAAGAAGAAACTCATGTCATTCTTTGTTTTGTTCTTTCTATAGATTTTGAACTTAATCATTGGATTGATGAATGCCTAATTCTTATTTTGCGGATATATGAGCATCGAATTCTATCCTATCACTGAAACAACAAATTATTGTATAGGAAACCCCATAATCAAATAACTAAGCCACGGTCAACACAAGGAATTTTTCAGTGAACAACAGTGGTAAGCGATTAGAATTATTATTTAATGTTTTTAAATATATATTTATGGTTTATTGTAGGGAGTTAAAGGACAAAACATGTAAACTTAATTTTTCCCCCTCTTCAGTTCTAATAGGTAAATTGATTGGAAATTCAAATTACTACCACATGAGCACACAATTAAGACCATAACAACATCACTCTGTGTAACAATGAACTTTATCTGCAAATGAAGGAAATAAATAGCAAATGTTAAATAAGTTTAGATAAAAATAATAAACCCTTTTATAACTCATTTATAATTGTTATGGAACATTACCAAAAAGTGTATGTTTTAAAAAAAGTTAAAAGCAGAACCCAAACCAAAAAAATAATTACCGTGAATAAACAATATCACAAATATACTAACAGGGGACCAAATTTCACTAATCGTAAGTGTTCGGAGTGGTGACACATACCCTTCGAGGCATTGACACTAGTCAAAATAAAATCAAAAGAAAACTTGAACCTTTAATTCTAGAAATTAACTCTTATGCTTGAAAGGGGTACACGGACGTTGTCTCTCTTCCCAACGTTAGTTTATGAATAAAAAAATTAGGCATTTAATACTAAAGGAAGATGCCTTTCATACAAATTTAAACAAAAGTTGGTTTCAATTTGTATTTATACGTTCATAGTGCCTCCACATGCTTTTCTAAAATGTCTTACTGAGTTCCCTTGGATGCAATCACAGTAGCATTAAGATCACATGCTACCTTAACAAATGAGATTGCAGTTCTTTTCTCATAAGATAAAAATAAAGATTAGTTTAAATTTTTATACACGTCTATTGCTATTCAAAATGCATGTAGTGATCCAGCCACCATCTAAAGTTAATTGAACCACTCCAAATACTTACTCCCACAGTTCATAGAAGTTCAATTCGAGCCCAAGTATTTTTCATTAATTAAGAAGGACTAACTCTCTATTTCTCCTAGTTGTCAAAAATGATTATCATTAAACATGTTTAAAAGAGGAAAGAGAGTCCAATTATTATTTTTCTAACCATGTTCCAAAAGGGGGTATCACTAAACAAGACAAACAGGAGGGTGATGTACCTTTCCCCAAAGGTTGATATGGTCGTTGCTATGGATATGCATAATGCCCCCAAGAATTGAAAGGAAAGGTTCTTCTACATGGGTGGTGTTTGGACTGCTCCTAACCCTACTGAGCCAGTGGGTTGTCCTAACTTTTGGTGCCCTCTTTTAGCTCCGGGTTACTATAACGATTATTGTAAATAATATTCTATATGAAATATAGGCATTCGAAAATGAGTCAATTTTTTTTAGTAATCCAATACATCCATTGACGATTTCATTTATGGTTTTAAAAATTCTTTTAAGATTTTAAGCTCACAAAAATCTATATAATATTCTATATGAAATATAGGCATTCGAAAAGGGTATTCGGATCTCACCATATTGGAGAACACGTTGAAAATTTAAACAATATCGTTCTAAAGTATCAATATCACAGAGATGCTATTGACAATTCAATTAATGGCGCAAGTGAGTCATTGATGAAGGCATAAAAAAATTCTAAGTGAAACTCAAGATCAATAGTGTGCAGCACATAGATCATCATTCATAAAGCACATAATTGAAACTAACAAGTTTAGATATACATATAAGATCTAATTAAAATGTCTACGACATACCAAATTTGCTTTGGGACCATTTTGTTGACTTTTCCTATATTGGGTCATCATTTCGTTACGTCCAAGGAACAAACCTTTAAAGTCACGATGAGCAGGAACAAATAGGGATGCAATGGGGAAGGTTTTGGTGGGGATCCACTCCGCCCCCGACCCTAATGGGGGAATTCGGAGGTAATAAATGGGGCGGGTTCGTGGCCGAGTTTGGTATTAATAAAACCCATCGCGGTAGGGTTGGCATCGGGTTTAGTGTATAAAAACCCTAAACTCGCTCTATTTAAGTGTATGTTTACTAATATGCCTTTTGTGGGAATCCATTTATTCTCAGTGCATGAAAGTAGCCGACCTAGCCCAATAGATCTAAAAAGCTGCTCGACCCAAATCGTGGAATTAAGATACGTGTATGTGTTATCTAAAATGCCCCAGGACCAAGTCAATCCCCAACAATATCGTAGAGATATTCAAGGGATTCATGGTTCATCTCATCATGAATACCGTGGAGTTACTTTCATAACTGAAATTCTACATCTATAATTTATAACCCCTGGCCCGGGGCATAGAGGCATGTAACCAAGCATATTGAGAGATACTTAATAAAATAGTAGACCTCTCTATGTACGTAGGAAAATTGTCGAACCACGTACATAGTTGTGTTGTGTGTGTGATTGTATGCTTTCTTGCTTAATTGTGATAGTCCTTCGTAAATCCATCATTGTGATATATATTTATACCACAATTGGCGCCATCTATAGGAATTGATTGATATTCCTACAAGAACACTCACTAACTGAAAACCTGCAATGTCTCACCAGAGTAGCAACATCCCTCAAGCCAGCGACATTTCGGAAGAACCTGCCCCTCTTAGGGTTAGGTCTGAAATTCGCCAACCAAATCTAAGGCTTTGCCTGGAAGGGAAGCATTCTAAAGAAAGTCAGGGACCACCTAGGTCCACGCAGATCTCCACGTTGTTTAACACCTACGAGGCCAGACTTCGAGAGCAAGAAAAAGCCACGCATCTTCAAGAATAAGAGAATGCTCACCTGAAAAGGCGATTGGAAATAATGGAGAAAGATCTCCACGGGAATACAAGGCGACACCACGATAGAACTTTTAGCCCTTGGGTGAGTAGATCTCACAACCGATAAAGGAGCCTTAGGTGCGACCAAGAAAGATTTGAGAGGAATAGGTCAAAGGATGGTCAATCTGAACGTCTGCAGTAAGCTCGACGCCATGGGAGTCTTGGCCGATTAAATGATGAAATCATGAATTTAGTCCGAAGGGAGATGGATTGGCGTCTAGCCCACCGAGGAGCTAGATCCACACGAGAGCTATCCAGAAGAGCTCTTAACACCCAAATAAAGTTCGCTTTTTCAAGGGAGATAGAAGAAGAGGATCCCCCCAAGATATTCGCAATCCCTAGATTCAAGATTTATGATGGAAAAACTGATCCCATTGACCATGTCCGACAGCATAGGCAGGCCATGACCTTGTAGAGCCATAAAGACGCATTGATGTGTCGCATATTTCCATCCAGTCTACACGACGTGGCACAGAAGTGGTTCGAGAGGCTGCTACACAGGTCCATAAGGAGCTTTAAGGCTCTAGCTAAACTATTTATAGCTCGATTCATAACTAGCAGCACCAACCCTAAACGGATGGATGCGCTGCTCGCAATGAAAAAAAAGCCACAGAAAAACCTCAGGGAGTATGCCAAGAGATACTGGGAGGTTTTCAACGAAATTGAGGACTTCTCGGAGAAGGTTGTCATAGCATCATTCAAGATCGGTCTGCCGACCACTTCTCTATTGCAGCAATCCCTAACCAAGAAGGAGGATAATTCCATAAATTCCTTAATGGCTCGTATTAAGAAATACGCTAAAGTCGAAGATGTAATTCATCTTAATGAAGGGGATAATGGGACGAAGGCGAACAAAGGGACAGAGAAAAATGATTCTCAGAAGAAAGGAAATAAGAATGGGGACAAAAATTTCTCCAAAAATGGAAACAAGAATGACCCTCGAAAGCATTCCAGGCTGTTAACACGGTCTTCAAGGAATCAATTTATAAAATCCTCGCCAAGATCAAGGATGGTCTGTATATCAAATGGACAAAGAAGATGGGAGGAGACCCAAAAAAAATGGAATAATACACTGAGATGCGCATTCCATAAAGAGGGAGGTCATAGAACTAAACACTGCAAGGCACTTAAGTCTTATCTAGAGGGGCTGGCCTAAGCTGGCCATCTCAACGAATTCATAGAAAAGAGGTTGCGATAAATGGCGACCGGAAGCAGAATAATGTCCTCGAAGAAGATATGGGCAACGAGTTTGTAGTAATTCATGGGGCATCAGACCTCAAGCAAGTACAAGGAAATGATGTTCAGATGTAGGTCAACTTTTTTAACTATTGCGACCCTTCCGAACGTACTGGCGCACTCGAAATGACCATATGGATTACCCATCATTAAATCTCATATTTTAAGTCCCAACACGATCGGAACGAGCATCCCGACTAAATTTATCGTACTACCGTATTCCTCACTCACGAAAATTATAATACTTTCTTATCAATTTATTACTCATTCACCAAGTAATATTTAATATAAATAAATATTAACCCTTGTTTCGCGAATTATTATTTATTTTAATCCAGATTAATTTCTCAATTTAATTTAATTAATCTCAATTAATCCTAAAATAAACATCATTAAAATTACGGGGTGTTGCATGTTTCTAATCCTTTGTCTATTACGGACAAAAAAGGGGGAGAAAAAATTACGGGGGAATTTCTATGTTTGTTTAAAACTCGATGTGTCATGGGGTATATGTTTGTTTGTCTCATGTGTGTAGGTACTTAAAGCGTAATTCAAGACACATTGGATGAAGACAAATTTTGAGAAAGGGAATAAAAAGAAGTTTGAAGATAAGGAGACTTATGTCATTCAATTCTAGGGTTAAGAAGGGTGTTAGCTCTCTTTTATCATTTATAGAGTTTTGTTAATGTAATTTGGATAGGTTTGTTTGTTTTTATACCGGAATAGCCAATGGGGGAGATTTGTAAGAGCAAATTTTCTAATATTGCTCATAGTATAGGTCTTGTATCGTTTTAGGCTACTTTTGCGTATCCCATTACAAACCGTCACGTACCGTCATAGCAAAACGACATCAACACTCGAGACTTCTCGATATCCCATAAAGGTGTAAAGTAATTTATAGTTTAAATTAATTCACGAACCTTATTTTTAGGATGTTTATTATTTATGAAAAAGAATATGGATTTTAAAATTTTAAAAAGAAACTCGTTCAAACGAGATCTATATCTCGTTCGAATGAACATGATTTTTCGTTTAAAGGGTCATTTGTTATTTTTATCAAACGTGTATCAATCAAGTGTGTACTGTTTTGCCTCGTCAGAAATTTATTTGAACTTCGTTCTGACGAGATTGTCTTCTAGTTCAAACGAGATTTTATTCACATTCTAACGAGATCAGTTTCTCATTTGAACGAATTTCAATTTCGTTTGAACGAGCCGCCGCCTTGAAAATTGTGAACGCCCTATAAATATTTGTTTCATGTTCAGATTTTTTAAGACTTTTGTCAAAACGTTTTCTCAATATCTTATACAAAAGCTCTTCATTGTTTAGTGTTCTAAAGCACTTTTTGATTCACAACATACATCCTGAAAATAGTTTTTGTGAATTTGTTTAAACCCTAGAGAGTTTTTTATCCTTACATACACCTTTGTGGAGAGGGCATCTCCATGAATGAAGGATGACTACAGTTCTTGTGATTCTTATGAGGATCATTGCTGATTGGTGGATACCGAGCATGGAAGGCCGCGTGTGGACGAATTTGGACTGAGTTGTATTCTTTAGAGATTTGCAAAGACTAGCGTGTTATACTTGTGGCGGTTATCAAGTTGTATTGTAAGTTGACTATCTTGTAATATTTCTAAAGTGCTGAATAAAAGGTTTTGCCCAAAAGGAATTTTTCCTGAAACTTTGCCTTTACGGAATGCTTGGTTTGATTTATTATTTTATCACACAGATGCATGTTTAGGATAAAAAGATAAAATTGATTAAGATAAATTTGTTTAAAAGTGGTTTTGTATGCTTGGAAATTAAATTGATAAAAATATAAAAATGGAATTTTTGTTTGTGACCATCCTCGCTAGTCAGTCTGCACTAGCATTCTCATACTTTGACATTAAGAAAACAAAGACTTCACTTAATGATAATGAGGAAGAAAAATTTAAAATGATCCACCGATTGTTTCTAACAAACCTCGACTATGCAATAAAAATTGAGTTTATGTCATTTTTACAATAATTTTTTATTGTCTACACATACTAGAGGTTGAAAGTGGTGAGATGGGACTAAGAAAAGTTGAGCAAATTCGATTAGTGTATCGAATTTTTTGGCACAACGAGCTTCAACTATGATGAGCCCATTGTTGCAACCCAAGATGTTTGAGCTTTATGCTTTCTTTTTTCATTCCCTTTAAGGACTCAAATATTTGATTCTAACGTTTGGGCACACACAATGTCACCTTATAGCTATAAGGATGGGCTAGTTTTATTTATTTGGTCAAAGATACATAAAATCATAATTACTTTTCTTTAATGCACTAACTTTTTGTTTATAATAAAATACACATATTTAAACAATTGTACCCCTCACTCATATCAATTTTAAATCCATTCACTGTCTCTCAAAAAATAAACACATATGACCTCTCTCTTCCTCTCTAGCACCCCCATTATACAAAATCTAATTAATTGACCTATGAGCTTCCCACCATCTATCACAAAAGGGTGGTGGGTTGTTGAAACCTGACATGTTGATTAACTAATTATGATTGACCAGGTAAGTAATTAAGTAATTAACTACGTCTTTACTTATACATTGAAAATCAGATGGAGCTAGTATCTAATCTCGAATGATCTCTAACTATAATACTAATTAGTATTATATAGTGCACATAGTTAGTATCTTAGTGGGCCTAGTATAAGATGATGACTAGGAACTTCACAGTATTCTATTATTTTCTTATATAATAATAAATAATAAAAGATAAAAAATAATATAAATTGAGTGAAGTCTTTTTTGTGTGAAATCAACGTGGACACCACCAACTTACTTGAAAATTGTAATAATAAATAATATCAATAAAAACAAACAATTTTCCATTCCTAATTCAAATTTGAATAAAAAAAAATATAAGCAAATACCAAGGTTCTAAAAAACGCGGGGCGTGATCGAGGCGTGGAGGTCAAGCCTTAAGCCTTAGAAGCCTAGGCGGCCTTGGCGTGAAAAGGCGTTCAGGTCTTTTAAATATATTTTAATATTTTTTAACCATAACAAAGTATTAAAATACTAAAATTGTACACATCATAAAAATATGTCTGAATATTTGCAAATAAAAATACTATTTGATTATTTTGGATGAGATAATGGTCCGGTTTGCAAAAAAATCTTTAAAAGGCGATATCGTTTCACTAAAGCATTGTTGTTTTTAGAGAAAAAGTACGCCTTAAGGGTTTTACCAAGCATAAGGCGTCAAAATCTTAAGGCGGAGCGTTTCTCCCAAACGTCAAGGCTAGGCGTGCCTAGGCGGAGCCTAGGTCGATTTTTTAGAACAGTGGCAAATACTATGAAACAACATCTAAAATATAAACGTGTATTTTTGTATTTTATGTTGACTCAACAAAAAAATCACTCAAAAGTGTGTTGACCACATTTCTATTCGGCTCTCGGTGGCATAAATGGATTTAATTAATTTTCTTAAATCAAATTTTTATTAAAAATATAAGCAAATAATATGAAACAACTACAAAATGAGTATTTTTTTTAAAGTTCAAATTTATTGATCCTAGATAACATGTCCAATGTGATTGTTTGAAAAACTAACAACTCCATGGTGATTTTTAATGAATTGTAATTGTTTCCACCAATAACAATTATAGAATGATGTTAACCCATCCCGGAAAGCCAACAAATTTAAATTCATTTTTTATTTTACATTGACTTAAAAAAAAAAAAAAAAAAAAGACTCCACCTGATAAAAGACTGCAACGTTTGCATGTAAAACAACTACTACTATGACTTTGCCACAAAGACTTTTGAAAACAAAGACTATATGGTATCAGAATGATCTGGTTGTTTCTAAGAACCCACCACTATGCAATAAAAATTCAGTTTATGCCATTTTTTACAATAATTTCCAATTGTCTACATATATTGGACGCTGAAAGTGGTGAGATAAGAGTAAGAAAAGTTGAGCAAATTCTATTGTTGTTGTATCAGTTTTGTTGGCAAAATGAGATTCAACGATGACCAGCCCATTGTTGCAAGCCAAGATGTCTCAGGTTTGTATTTTCTTCTTTTTCATTCATTTTAAGCGCTCAAATATTTGATGAACACTTCTATTGTAACCGAAAAAATGACATAAATTTTGATCGAAATTAAACGTGACAGCGTGTTATTGGTTGGTTCTTTGGATCCGCTGGCACGGACTCTACGAACTAACCAATAGAAACCCGCCACCTAATTTGGTATCTCCACTTTCGATAAAAATTTCGGTTCCGATATCATTTTTCATATTTGATTCTAAGAGTTAGGCACACACTGTCACCTTATTAATTTCATTTATTAGGTCAAAGATGCATAAAATCACAATTACTTTTCCTTAATAGTTTTTTTTTTTTACTTTAATCACATCTCCTAAGATTTGTTTGATTCTCATTCCATATATTTTTAAAATTGTAAGTCACGTAATCACTCAAAACCGTTCATAATTATTCTGTAACCGCCCCTCTTTTTTTCCGCAGAGAACGACACGTGTCCCATAATGATTAAAATAAAACTAACAACTAAAAAAATAAACATACGAGTGACTAATAAATCTTTAAAAAAGGGGCTAAATACTGAAGATCACTTTCTTTAATGCACCAACTCCTTTTTATAATAGATCACACACAATTATACCCCTCACCTATATTTATTTTAAACCCAACTTGCTCTTTCTAAAAACAAACACATAATAACACCTCTCTCTGTAGCACCCCCACCCCACTACGCCCTACCCTACCCCACCGGAGTCTCTTCGGAACAGTCTACCGGACATTCTCACTAGAGTGTTTTTCTCTCTCTTCGTTTTCTCTCATTTTCCTGGTCCACGCCAGAGTTGTAGAAACGCCGAAAAATGGAGGTTTTAGAGTAGATTTTTTTGTTTTGATTTTTTTGTCAAAAAATATCGAATATGGGTGTTGTTTGATAGATCTTGATGGCTAGATTTCAAATATCTAAATTTTGTTGTAGATTTGAAGTTTTGAACTTTTAAAGATTTGATGGGTTTTTTATTGCTAAAAATGAGATAGTTAGTTGTCAAAGATATTTTGGAGGTATGTTGGTCATTTTAATGCGCTGAATTGACAGATTATGACTTTTGACACCATTAACCCAATCAAAGGGTTTCTTGCATCATCGACCAAGTCAATGGGACTTGGTACCTATCACCATTAAGTGCTTGTAAGTTGTGTGGGTCCCCCCCAAATGTTCAAATGCATCCCCACCGTATCCATTAAGTACTTGTACTTGTGTGACTCCCACCCCAATCTACAAACACTCATTACACTTTTGGGATGTTTTAGGGATAAGTTTGGGGTACATATCATTTTTTTCCTTTCTTGTATTAGCATATTATGGTTCGTACCTAGTCCTAGTTCGCTTCTCTCGTATCAGCTAATTAATTGTACGTCTTGAGATTATATAGCATCCTAGGTACTCGTGTCGAACACTCTGAACACTCTGACGACACAGCTCAGACACGTTTCTGACACGCCGCACGTCGGATTTATTTGATATTTTAAAGAAGACGGACACTCCGACTTGAGGACGGCTTGGCCATTCCACGGACACAACACGGGGACAAAAATTAAAAACCTTAAAAAATTTAAGTGTCATCATGTAAAATTGAATCTTTCGAGAGCTTCTAAGAAGGTAAAAAGATTGAAGTTAGTCTCTCATTTGATTTTAATGCATACTTTTGACTTACGGCTTAACTGTTACTATGAAATATTTAACCATGTTAGTTTTTATTTTGACAACTAAGTCAAAAGTTTGATTCTAAGGTTTGGGCACAAACGATGTCACCTTATATATATCATCCAATTCTATCTTTTCTTTTTGGTAGAATCAAGTCAACAAATATTTGTAGCTTGTGTGGGTTGCACTTAAATGTTCAAATACATCCCGAGCTCATCAATTAAGTGCTTGTAACTTGTGTGGATCCCACCCCAATGTAGAAACAATTACTGCACTTTTGGGATGTTTTGTGGGATAAAGTTTATGTTACATATCATTTTCTTTTTTTCCCCTTCCACGTATTAGTATATTATGGTTCTTACCTACTCCTAGCTCGCTCCTCTGTTTCAGCTAATTAATTGTACGTCTTAAGATTATATAGCATCCTAGGTACCCATATCGAACACTCCGATACGCGGATGACACGAATTGGACACGTTTCGGGCAGAAGGCTTGGCTATTTTGCCAACACAATGTGGGGGTTGGGGGGCAAAAAGTAATAAACTTTAGTGATAGGTTCTATAGGAACTGGACGATCCCATTTGGTAAAAATATTGACGTTAGTATTGTTGATTTTAGCTCTCCTATTTTTTTAGTTTTGGTTTATTTACAAATTTGCCATTTTGGCTCAAATCTATAAATACAAGTGTTATTTCTAGGTTTTGGGGGAGGACAAGTTTGAGAGTTATTGTGAGAATTATCAAAGTTAAAGAGAGATAGAGCTCCCATTTGAGAGGTAAGTTCTTGTGAGGTTGTGAGTGACTTTCTAAGAGAGATAAATTGTGTGTGTGTATAACCTTTGGATTCCTCCATTTATCTATAGAAAGAAGAAATCCTCCTTGGTGGATGCAGCCCAAATTTGTGTGAACCACGGTATATCGTTGTCGTTTTGCTTTGATGATTACTTGTATGTTCTTATTGTCTCTTCATTGATGCTTGGTTGAATTGATTGGGAGTTTGCACACTAGTTCATTTTGGGAACAAGGTCTTGGGTGTTTTCCGCACACCAAGTGTATGATAAAATTTTCGAGTGAGTTTTATCGTCTTGGTCGCTAGAGATAGTGTTGCTTTAGCGCAACAAGTGGTATCAGAGCTTAGGTTGCATTGTTTGCCCGGTTTTTTTGGTTCGAGGTTGAATCAATTTTGGCATAACTTTTATTTTTGTTCCAAATGACGAAAAATGTGGAGAGTACTCGAGAATCAACCTCTATGAGCGGAGGCTCTAAGAGATGGGATCCGAGTTTTGGATCAAGTGGCTCAATGAAGACGGACATGAAGGCTTTTGATGAGAAGATCAATTTCGGGTTATGGCAAAGACGAATGTGAGGCGTTCTTGTCCAACAGAGTTTGTAATTAGCATTATTGGGGGTAGAGGGACGACCGGTAGGCATGACCGATGCCAAGTGAATTGACATTGATCAAAGAGCGGCTTCGTGTATTGAGATGCTTATCACGGATGATGTGTTGAATAACGTGATAGCGGAGACCACGGCTAAAGGCATGTGGGATAAGCTAGAAGATATTTATTTGGGAAAGTCGTTGTCAAATAAATTGTTCCTCAAGAAGAAACTCTTCAAGATTGAGATGAAGGAGGGTGAGGATATGATGAAGTATATCAACGTTTTTAATGCCTTGATAAATTACTTGAATCGGATAAACGTTCAATTCATTGAGGAGGATCGAGCATTGTTGTTACTTGCATCATTACCCGATTCATACGAGCATTTTGTGACCACTCTCATGTTTGGGAAGTCTACGCTCCGGTGTAACGAGGTTGTGCAAGATATTCAATCTCATGTCACGATGAGAAAGAAGGAAGGGGGAGGTGACGGGTATTCCCATAATGAAGGCCTTACGGCGAGAGACGGAGGTGAGAAAAATGGGGGGAGGAACTCCAACCGGGGATTTAATGACGGTAGTAAGTCTAGATCGAGGGGTATTGGTGGTAAAGGGCCGAAATGCTACAAGTGTCGGGAATGGGGTCATATGATCCGAGAATGTCCTTTGTGGAACGACAAGGTTAAGGGCAAGGTTGATTTCGAGAGGGCAACGGTAGCAAGTGCGAATTACGAATATGAACTTGGAGAACTTCTTATAATCTCTAAGGTTAATTCTCTTTCCCAAGATGATTGGATATTAGATTCGGGATCGTCGGATCATGTTTGCTCCAAGAGATAATATTTTAAGACTTTTACGGAAAATGGAAAAGGTTCCATGTCTTTGGCTAATGGAGAGAAGGTTGCCGTTGAGGGTGTCGGGATGGCGAAACTCAAGATGTTCGATGGGGTGGAGCGCACTTTGGGTGGTGTGGCCTATGTCCCAAAGTTGCGAAAGAATTTGATATCCATTAGCCGTTTGGATTCTAAGGGTTGCCAGGTGTCGATGGCGAGTGGAGTCTTGAAAGTCACACGCGGTTGTATGGTCCAAACGAGGGGAGAGGAGAGAGAGGGGTTGTATCGTCTAAATCAGACTTCGAGGAAGATGAGGAAGCGGTGTGCACAAGTGATCGAACGTTCGAGGCATGTCTCGTTTGTGAACAAAGTGGAGACATTGGGTGCTAGCTTTCCGAGACTAGGCGATAGTGATGAGATAATACCTACTAGTGGAGGGGATGAATCGAAGTCCCCCTCCAGGGCCAACGGGTGATGTTGACTCGGTTTAGTTGCACACATGCATTGGCCGATTGGAATCGAGGAGGTGTAGGACTGTGATGGATTCGAGGTGTGTGTAGCTAGTTCAAGGAAGGTCGATGGGTGATTGTTTGCGAGCCTTGGCAAACAGGAGTCTTTCGTGACAAAGACTTGGTACATCTTTCGAGGGTGAGATTTGGAGGGTGTGAGAGGTGAGGAATTTTCCCTCTCATCCGTGGTTAATTTCTCAAGGAGGAAGATGGTGTTGATGTGTCTGAATGTTTCGTGTAAAGAGGGTGTATGCTATATGTATTGTGTGGGGGTGTACTCAGTGGGTTACATGAGGAGCGAGCTTCACCGTATGGTTACATGGGAAACATTCAGATGCATGAGATGGAGTTCTTAGTTTAGAACTTGGTTCCTCGGCGGGTGGAGTCATTTGGAGTCTTGGAGTGAAGACTTGCGGTATCTCATTTCATAGTTGAAGTTTGGGGTGGTTTAGTGTCGGGTGGAGCATATTGGCTTGTTAGACGTCAGGATGATCTTCGAGCGAATTTGATGTTTGTATTCCGAGTTCGGTTGGATCATGAGGATCGCCTGGGGGAATCGCATTAGCTTGGTAGATGATGGGATGGTCTTCAAGCGGGTTCAATTTCAGCATTCTAGAGATTGGTTGGATCATCAGGATCGCCAAGGTGGAGTTTGTTGATTTTGGCTCTCCTATTTTTTCAGTTTTGGTTTATTTATAAATTTGCCATTTTGGCGCAAATCTATAAATACAAGTGTTATTTCTAGGTTTTGGGGGAGGACAAGTTTGAGAGCTATTTTGAGAATTATCAAAGTTAAAGAGAGATAGAGCTCCCATTTGAGAGGTGAGTTCTTGTGAGGTTGTGAGTGACTTTCTAAGAGAGATAAATTGTGTGTGTGTATAACCTTTGGATTCCTCCATTTATCTATAGAAAGAAGAAATCCTCCTTGGTGGATGTAGCCCAAATTTGGGTGAACCACGGTATATCGTTGTTGTTTTGCTTTGATGATTGCTTGTATGTTCTTATTGTCTCTTCATTGATGCTTGGTTGAATTGATTGGGAGTTTGCACACTAGTTCATTTTAGGAACAAGGTCTTGGGTGTTTTCCGCACACCAAGTGTATGATAAAATTTCCGAGTGAGTTTTATCGTCTGTGTCGCTAGAGATAGTCTTGCTTTAGCGCAACAAGTCTCTCATTTTAATGCATACTTTTGACCTACGTTTTCAATGTTATTATGAAATACTTAACCACACGGACGAAGCTGGCCATTCTTCAGAGTTGCCATGGCCCCCTCCAACTTTGGAAAAAGTTAAAATTACATTCCTTTTTAACAACTTTTACCAATACAATATATAATTTAGGAACATAATTTAGTCTACAATGTAGATCCCAATACGTAAAATCCTAATAACATCCAAATTATAATTATTTGATTTGTAAAATTTTGTAATAATAACTTTATTAATTAAATTAATTAATTATAAAAAAAAATTATATTAGCCCCCCTCAACCTATATTCCTGGCTTCGTCCCTGCTTAACCATGTTAGTTTGACGATTAAATCTTGTTTTTGAAGTGTAAAATAAATGAAACTATTTATCTATATATGTATGATTAAAAATATATATAACGTGTCTTTGTTGTGTCGTGTCGAACACGACACCCGTACCTCTAAACGACGCTGTTTTGTGGTGAAATAAAGGTGAAGCGAGAAGTAACCCCCAGATTTCACCCCAAAATGACGTCTTTTTGAGTAAACCCGTTGTTTGGTGCGCACCTAATTGGCTAGAATGTTTGCGTTTGGGATTGCATATTTCAGGGGAAAAACCTGCACCATTCCTAGCAGAAAAAACAAAGGTGACACTCATCCATAAGACGGAGGCACCACTGGAAGAAAACAAATTCAAGGTGATGCTGCAGCTCACGGGGGCCGGATCCGACAATGACAGATCGGGGGTGGATCTTGTGACAGTCTTAGATGTTAGCGGGAGCATGGAGGGAGAGAAGTTAGCAAAATTGAAACTTTCCATGCAATTTGTTATCAGGAAACTTAGCCTGATTGATCGTTTGTCGGTTGTCACATTTGCCCAGGACTCCAAGAGGTTGTGCCCATTGCGCCAGATAACTGAAAATTCCCAAGTGGAGATTGAAAATCTGATCAATGCTTTAGTTGCCAACGGTGGCACAAACATCAGTGCTGGCCTTCTAACAGGCTTGAAAGTGCTCAATGACCGCTGTCTTACCAGCGGGCGTGTGGTTGGCATCATGCTTATGTCCGACGGTCAGCAAAACGTCGGTGCTGATGCTACCCAGGTTCTGATCGGCAACGTGCCCGTATACACATTCGGTTTTGGCGCAGACCACGATTCAAAGGTACGTTGAAATACCTTAATTATTGCAAAAGTTGTATAACTTTACTAATTCATGTGTACCCGTTCGATAGGTGCTCAAGGCCGTCGCAGACAACAGCACGGGAGGAACATTCTCTGATGTTCAAAACAAAAATAACTTGAGCATTGCATTTTCCCAGTGTTTGGCCGGGCTTCTCACCGTGGTTGCTCAGGATCTGAAGCTGACCATCACACAACATGAATCGACAATCGAGAATGTGTCTGCCGGAAACTATCCACAATCCAGGGACGATGCTGCCGGCTCTATAACTGTTTCGTTGGGTGATCTCTACGATAAAGAGCTACGCAAGGTCATAGTGGACCTTCTTCTCCCTTCTGTTAGTAGTCTGGCGTGTGCGGATGTTCTCCAAATCACTTACACGTACAGGTACCAAATCCCAACATTTACTATAAATTATGTTTTTTGTGTTCGATTATTTTGAATCGATCTGATAAATATGTAAGCATATGCAGCACTGGAGGGGAACTGCTTTATGCCAATCCTCTAATTGTGAACATAACCCGCACCGGGACATCCGTGGAGCCAGAAAGGGAGGAAGTGATGATTGAGGAGAACCGTCTCCGGACTGCAAAGATGATAAAAGAAGCAAGAGTCATGGCTGACGACAATAAGTTGGACGATGCTCAGGTCAAGCTCCTTGAAGCCCACAACTTGCTTGAGGGTGTCAATGGGTCTAACTCGTTGATTGAGATGCTGAAATCTGAGGTGCAACAGCTCTTGAGCTTGATGAAGTCACAACGAATCTACAAAAATCAAGGGCGTCCTTTTGCACTCTCTTCTGAGACTTCCCATGAACGCCAGCGTTTTGCTGCACGAGGTGATGTGGAAAAGTTGCGCTTATTTTCCACTCCGCGTATGGACACATACCTTGAGCAAACCAAGTCCTTTAACGAGGATCCCAGCAAGCCACTGCCCACGGTGGATGAGGATGTGAAGCAAGAACTTGCTCAAATCCATTGACAACATACTCAATAGAATTCGTTGAATGCATGCATGCACACGTGCTTTAATTCCTTTGCCATCTTTAATTTACAATGTAGCCCATTAATTTGCGTTTTTCTTTTGCACTTCAATAAATTAAATCACCATGTATCCCCAACATTATTACCTATGCATGCCTTAGGCAAACCAAGTTGTGCGTTGTATGGTTTGTTCGTGAAAGTATTTATTAATAAAGGCTACATTTCGTTTTCACATTCCTTAATCTTATGGGGTTTTTTATATATGCAAGCCCATTTCTTTTTGCATAATCTTCAAGTATCAATAAAAAATTAAGAAATAATTTTATAGAGAGTAAATGTCCAAAAGGCAAAAATGAAGCTTCCTTTCCCCACAATTGAGCATATGCCCATAGTCGCAACCCTATGTTTCTGTTGAGCCTGCTCCTTATTCTAGAAAAGAGGAAATTTCTTGTGATGCCGCTCACAGTGGAGCAATTACTACATCAAAATGTCTATTTTTGTAACAAAAATAAAAAGTGTTAAGAACACATATATTTTGCAATGGTTTAAGATACTTGAAAATTTACAAGTGTCCAAAACCGTTACAAAATGACAAATTTAACATATAAAATCACATGATTATCACGTGATAGTCCCAAGCATGGGTCAAAATCATGGCTGAGTCAACTCAGTATCAGTCGATTTGACTTGGTTTTGCCAGCCACCAATCCGATTCTGAGAAGCGTTCAAAAATAACAATAACTCGTGGCATATCGGTTGATATCGTCTAGATATCAGTTGTTCCGAGTCATATCCATATCCACATCCTCCAGGAGGAAATCACCCATATCCACACCCTTACCACAATCGATATCGCAACTAGATTATGAGATGAAATTGATGAAAACAATGTAATCACTTCAATATTACTTCTGTATGAATTTTTTTGTGTCTTTACATTGTTTTGCTTACTTATTATGGAGAATTGAAGCCGAGAGGTTCGACAAGCGTCATGTAGTTCATTTATTCAGAGTACTCTGCGTATTATATAATGGTTTTTAACTTATCTAATTGGTTCACACAAATAACCTTATTTTCTTAAACTATCTACATTTTCGGAAGTTTTTGGGCCCTCCAAATAGCATATCACCCATTACCGCGACCAAGTTGAAAATCGGGCTTCCAATACGCTGTCCCAGACCGATATTTTGAACCAGGCTCCCGAGGGTTAGTTTGGTGCTTATTATTTTATTTCTCCACCTTTTGGATCCAAAGAAAAGTTTTCACTAGACTTTGGCTCCAAAAGAGCTTTCATAATTGCACGTCTTTGTAGTTTGTAATTTTTTCTTTGGCGCTAGGTATGCATTTGCGACTATTTGGATTTTCATATATGTTTGTGACTTTTTGGACTTACATTTACATAATCCGTATTTTGATTCTAATCATTCATAGATACATCTTAATATTTGGGGTTTAAGGTTTTTTTGGTGTTTAATCAACTGAATAATGTGCGTGAAACCAGTTAAAATTTGTTTAAGCAGATGTAGTATGTTGTTGTCATCATCCCTTTGTCCCAATCTTAGTTTTATGCAGAGGCCCTTATAAACAATACCAGAACATGTGGGGCTAACTTAATTCCTTGGGTACACTACTAGAACTTTTCCACCCTTGGAACCCTTATCTGCTCACACTCAAACAATGGCATAGCCCTTTTCTACACCATCCTTGGACAACTTTAATACGCACCTGCGCGCGCGCGCGCACACACACACATATTTCTTACTATTATATATTTGAATCTATGGGACTTCTTAGATTTTCTCCCAACTCCCATCCCAACATTTCCCGAAATGTGATTTTTAAAAAACAAACAAATATACTTGGCTAACATAGGAGTTTCCATTTGTTTTTAAATTCAAAAAGAAAACTGCATAGTTTGCAAACCATCAACTAACTGTGTACTCCTATAAACAAACCACCGCTTGCACATACCTTCCCCTCACATCCGACATCTCTCATATTTCTGTTAAATTACTCACATCTATAATACATAAAATTAACATTTTTCATATAAAAGATTTCCAGTTTTCATGCAATCGTTGCATACAACCACAACCCACACACAAGTTCTTCACTAGGAGTTTGTGTCTCAGTGTGTGTGCTGATGTGAGTACAAGTTTGTGTTCATTTGAGTTTGTGGTCTGTTAAAATGAAAAGAACTGAAAGAAGAAAAGAAAATGAATGAACTAACAGAGAGCGAAGAGAAAAATGGTAGAGAAAAATGAAAGATATAGTCACGGCTGCCACCATTTACATCAAAGCACCCGTAAAGGGGACGGTTAATATAGAGAGAGATAAAGAGAGGATAGTTGATACACAAAGATATCAGAATAGATAAAGGAAACCGAGGGGAAAAAGAGCTTTGAATTACAATTGGTTCTTTTAAATTGATACATTTCAATTATGTGTGTGGTGGTATTAACCTTAGATCCCCCTGTAAATGTTTCATTATCTTCTCTCAAGTAGCTTAAATGTTAGAGTATATTTTTTTCTTGTGCAGATTTTTATGGTTTTAAACAGAATGTATGCAGTTGTCAAGTAAGGTAAGCCTCTCTGTTTCTGTCTACTGCATGGTCAAGTGTCCACATGTGTGATATATTGTGTTTGTGTGTTTGTATCAGAAGTTGCAAATATAGTGTGTTTGGGTGTTTATATGAGTGTGTATTTGTGCGTTTGGATGCTTGTTTGAGTATTCATATAGGGCATATGAAACAGCCAAATCTGATCCATATGATTTCTTTTATCAATTGAATTTCTGTAAATTCAAATTAATTGAATATCTCATTCTAATTTTTTTTCTTTTTACATATTCATTGAGATCCTATATGCTTTGGTTTGGAAAATTTAGTAACACAATAACATGGATATGTCAATTTTAATTAGTTTGACCACTGATTTTTATTTTTTAATGCAAAATAGATTAATATATTTAGTTGCGTCATGTCTCTACTGTGTCAAGTCCTAATTTTTGAGATTTGCCATGTCGGCGCACCATGTCGTGCCGTATCCGTGTCCGTGCTTCAAGGGTTAGCAATAGTATTTCAAAAATCAAATGTCTTTTAGACTACATGACACTACAGCACTATATTTCTAGTACCTACGAAGGAGAAACCATTTTGCAGGACCGTAAAACTAACATTGCCATTTGAAATTTGATAACTTTATGTACCTCATCAGTGTTAGATGAATATGAGTAAAGTTTAATTCGTAAATCTCCATGAGTCTTTTTCCACTTTACCACTCACTCATTATCCAGAAGTTAAAATCAAACGTTAATGTTTGCCTTAACATAACTTGAAATACCGTGAAATCAAATTAGCCCAGCTCTCTAGAGTGATAAATGGACTGATGAGTTCAAAGCAAAAGATATCTTTACACGTCACTTGATATAGTAATTTTTTAAGTGAATGGAAAAAGGAGTACAAAAAATGTTCAAAAATATGAAGCAATTTTGTAAGAAGTGGAGGGTTGCTATTATACTTAAATCATCATTGCAATTTCTTTTTTTCTTGTTGTTGGTATCACCATACACATCGTCAATGATCTCTGATAGGTATAATGTATTCTTAAACAAACCGTCGCATGTGAGGATTAGATAACCCATGGGTAGAACTTGACCCCAAAAGCTAGCTCAAGGGGTGAGAGTGGCCATGTGGCTTATAAACAGTCCAAAATCTTTGTAACATGGGAATTTTTTCTTTAAATTTGTTAAGACATATTATATATAGACAAGAAGGGGAAAAGTTACAAAATCGTAAAATTTTCATGTTGAAGAACTTGTGAAGAATACCTTGTGAAGAATATTTGTTTTATTTTGACTTCACTTGTGTTTGATTGTAGTTGTATTTTGTTTTGGGGCTTAGGGTGTATTACTGGTTGTGAAATCATTTTTCTGAAAAGTAATTCAAATGTTTAAAGTTTAATGGACCCTTTAAATTTTTATTTATAGTTTGTGTTCATTTGAATTATTCTTCATATTATATTTTTCGTAGAGTTTTTAATATTCTATTCCATTTTCTGTATTTCTAAATTTGTTAAATAATTATATCATAAAAATTGTATTTATTATGACAATATATAGAACTTGGGACATATCTTTGGTCTCTTAACGTCATTCATGTTAAAACGAGGGCATGTAGGCTAGTGTAATGCCCTATTGATAGACTCAAATATAGACTAAAATAAGCTCTTATATGTAACGACTAGAGGTTGCCCATGCATACGGCACGACACACCCTGCCCCACCCCACTCATTGTTTTTTTTTCGAGTTTTCAAACATTTAAGGGCAACATAGCACAATACAATTTTTAAATTTTTACAGATAACCTATGGTCAAAGTAAAATTTGACATAAAATTTTATACATATTCTACCCTCGTGTTTAACATACACATGCATTCAAAGACAACTATAGTGAGGTAACACCTAAATTTGTTAAATATAACATTGAATCATCTTCAATACCTTATAAATTGGAATCAGCACAAACACATTGGAGAACACCAAGTAAGCGAATATTATTGCGCCTTAAAATTGTGACACGTTAGCTATTGAGCACAACGGATACCTATGTGACACATTAGGAACAATACAGACCTAAAGTTCTATGCAAAAGCACTCTGAACAAATTCAATTAACACCAAACAATTTATCCTCCAAAAAAGCGGTGGCTAAACATGAACTTACACCAAATTTAAACCCCAATTTACCTTACCAGTCACTTTGAAATGCATGTAGTAAATTTATATAACAAACTTAGTACAAACTAAATTATAGCACACTTGGTAGTAATATTTATTGTATCACACATACAGATTTGATCTGAGTAACTTTCGGATGGTGCATCTTTAGACATGGAAAACAAATATAATCAAAGAAACTAAAAGAAAAGGTGTTAATAAGTTGATATGAGTAGTATGCAAAACATCATATTATATATATCCCATTTCAAATAACACCCAAATCTCTTGAAAATTTAATAACCTTCCTCTGGAATACCAAAATGTCAAAACATCAATATCAATCACACAAAAAGTTCAATGTAAGCTACCATTCTTGATGTTTACACCTGAGAACACAATTTTAATGACTTGGGTTATAATGCTAGAAACTATATAGCTTAAGGGTGAGAAGGTTTCATCATTCCTAGAAGAGGTTTTATTGGGTTTGTATGTTTAGTGAGTTTTTTTTGTTTCTCAAACCTAAGTTTTATGCTTTCGTTTTAACATTGAAGTACTCTGTGGATTTAAATAAGTGTCTTAATGTGTTTTAATCAGGTTTTGTCTGTGTTTGAAGGTAAACATAGCACATGGAAGTCAACTCCATATGTGAATGGCAAATGACATTGAGATCATTGCATTATCTCTCATAGTATGTCTCTCTCCGACGGTATATTGTTTTTGTGTTTTTCATTGCAAACGGAGTCGTGCGTGTATTGTGTTTATGTCGTGTGTGAGTGTGGTCTTACTCTATTGACTAAATACCAGGGTAATATCCCCCTCGCTAATATCATCATGCGAAAAAAATTAGATATCAATCTCCATACTACATTAATGCAAATTTCATAAAATCAAAAGGCTATTAGAATTTGCAAGAGAAAAAGGCATGATAGTCTATCGTAGGCCTTTGACAAATCAAGTTTGAATCCCCCATTATCCCCTCTGACCTTGGAACCAATGTTTTGTAACATTTATTTTGCCAACAAGAAATTTTCTATCATTCCTCTTCCTTACACAAAACCTGATTGTTGAGGTGATACAATATTTGGGAGGATGATTCTAAATCTATTATCTCGAATCATGTATACCACTTTATTCATAAAATTACATAAGCTAATTGGTCTTAGATCACTGAAACTGGATGGATTAGATACTTTTGGAATGAGGACAATTAACCTGACCAGCTTTTAGGCAGTCTTTCTCTGCCGTAAAAACTTTGGACTTCTGATATAGTCATTTGGAATGATTTCCCAACAAGTTTCAAAAAATACTCTAGTAAATCCATCTACACCTGCTGCATTGTCACTGTCTACGTCCCAAACTGTCCTTTTGATGTTTTCAATGGAAGGAATACTTGCTAGTTGTTCATTTTCTTCTGTTGTGATTAAGTTTGGAATAGAATTGAAGATATTATCATCATTGTCAATAGGAGTGTCCCCTGTCATCAACACTCGTATAAAAAAAAAAACTGAAATCTTCTCTTCACCTGATTTTAACCAGAGAAATAAATTATTCAAAATACAAATGAGTTGTTAAGAAGGAAAAAAATGGTGAGCATTCTTGTGTTTAGATGCTTTGTTTCTGAAAGATAATGCCGATATGACTTTTATGTTATCGTTAAGAACCAAACAACTTCATACCACAGAACCTTTTAGTATTTATCCAAAAATTGGTGAATGGACATAACTAGTTGATGGATTAAGGTATTAAATAGGAACCCAAATCTCATATTGGTGTGTAATTCAGGATGAAACTTTGTTGATATATATTCCTGTTTTTCATTTTTGTTGTCAGATGATGATGTTCTTCAGCAAACAAAGTTATAACGGTTTGGCCTTGACTCTCTCTAAACACTTCGACTTCATCTTTGGGATATATATATACTAGCGGATGCCCTTGCCCGAGGGCATGGCGATAAATTTGCCCCCGTGATAAAACCCAGCCTATAATAACCAGCCTTTTTTAAAAAAAAAAAACTTAAAAAATATATTTTTTTTAAAAATATTTTTTATAAAAAAAATATTTTAAAAAATTATTTAAAAAAAAATATATTATTAAAAAAATAATAAGATAATAATGTATATATGTATCCATGCATACATGCATGTGTATGCATGCAACACATAAAATGACATGGATGTTTATCATGCATAAGTTACTATTCATAACATCATTGTCCCATATTATATAGATATATACACATCCGATCTCTTACGGGTGTGTTTTAGCGGGTTGAAGAAAGGGTGTTGAAAGAACTTAAATTCATATATTATATGCTACATCATAACACTCTCTCCTCTCTCATTGACATAGATTGTGCTTGCCTAATCCCTCTTCGACATTCACATCATAACACTCTCTCTCCTCAAAGGCTAGCTGTTTCTATTCTTCTCAAACTTATCATTTTTTTTTGTTTTTCATTATAAATAACGAAAACATTTAGTTTTTGGAAATGAAAAAAAAAATACGTAATGTATAACAAAAAAAAAGCGCATTCACGTTTAGATGCTATTAGACTTTTTTTTAGACATTCTAGTCCAATCATGTTTTTCCCTTACATATAAGTCCTATTCCTAATTTTTTGGAACTTTTTTTCACAATTTGAAACTTTTTTTCACAACTTTACCCTTTTAAAATCAACCATCTGTAACTTCCTTAAGGAAGTTACATAAGTGGTTGAACTTTTTTTTTTTAATCTTCAAATGATCATAACTTTTGATTCACAAATCCGTTTTTCCCAAAATTACTATTTTTAAAATCTGCTTGACGAGATCTATCAAACAAGATCCATGAAGGCTATAAAATTCCAAAGAAAAAAATTTACACAAGCGGTAAACTTTAATGTATGCACTAGAATATGAAATAGTTTTATATATATAACATTTTCACAAACAATAACATTTACTGCGTTAATATTACACAATATATATATATATATATATATATATATATATATATATACACACGGTAGATCCAAACCTCTTTTTTTCTCAAAATTACCATATTTTTAAAGGTTTACGCTAGCGACATTCAATCCCCACCACTATCCACCCCCATTGTCGGAGCTTCAACGACTTTCATCAGAGCTATGATTTGGGTGGGCAGTAGTGGCATAGGGTGCCGCTAACGCGGCCTCTGAAATTAAGAGAATATTAGATAAATGGAGTTTGGATCCACCGGAGCGCCGATTTGGGGTGAGTAGGGGTGGCATTGGGTTAGGTTTATATCTATAACATTTTAATAAACATTAACATTTACTGTGTATATATAACACAGTATATATATATATATATATATATATATATATATATATATATATATATATATATATATATATATATATATATATATATATATATATATATATATATACAGTCCTGCTCTTGTGCGGACTAGTCCGCATTTTAAGAATGCGGACCGGACATGTGTCACCTGGCGGTGAGCCCAGAAAAGAGAGAGAGTGAGCCTATAATTTAGGCGATAATTTCTAGGCGCACCGTTAGGTGACACATGTCCGGTCCGCATTCTTAAAATGCGGACTAGTCCGCACAAGAGCATTATTATATATATATATATATATATATATATATATATATATATATATATATCCAAACTTCTTTTTTCTGATATTATCTTATTTTTAATGCTCCGTGCCAGCGGCATCCAATCCCCACAATATATATATTGTGTAATATTAATTCAGTAAATGTTACTGTTTGTGAAAATGTTATAGATATTAAACTTTATTGTATACAACATAAAATGAAATAGTTTTATATCTGTGACAGATATAAAACTATTTCATTTTATGTTGTATACAATAAAGTTTAATATCTATGACATTTTTACAAACAATAGCATTTACTGTGTTATCACATTATATATATATATATACTCTGCGCCACCGGCACCTAATGTCACCCTACTCATCCCAAACCGGTGCTCAAGAGGATCCAGATCCCATTTATCCAATCTTATTTTCAACGGTCCGCGCCAGCGGCACCCCATGACACTCCGGTCGATCCAAAACCCATTTATTCAAAAGTCTCTTATTTTCAAAGGTCTGCGCCAGCGGCACCACATGCCACCTTACCCACTCCTAATCGGTGCTCTGACGAAGGTCGTTGAAGCGCGAACAATGGTGGTAAGGATTAGATGCCGCTAGCGCGAACCTTTAAATATAAGGTAATTTTGAAAAAAGAGGGTTTGGATCCACCGGATATATATATATATATATACTGTGTAATATTATCACAGTAAATGTTTCTGTCTGTTTGTGAAAATGTCACATATATAAAACTATTTCATATTCTAGTGCATACAGTAAAGTTTACTGTTTATGTAAATTTTCTTCTTTGGAATTTTATAGCCTTCATGGATCTTGTTTGATAGATCTCGTCGAGCAGATTTAAAAATAGTAATTTTGCAATAAACGGATTTGTGAATCAAAAGTTATGATCATTTAAAGATTAAAAAAAATCCAACCACTTATGTAACTTCCTAAAGGAAGTTACGGATGATTAGTTTTAAAAGGGTAAAATTGTGAAAAAATTCCCTAAAAAGTTGGAATAGGACCTATAGGATTGTTGAAAAGTCAATAGGACTTATATGATTGTTGACCCGACAAATGAGACTTAAATATAATTATCTCTAAAAAAATGTGATATGAATCTTTTATAATCACAACCCAAATATAATACGACGTGACATGAAATCGTATTTTTTTTCATATCGCTGGAGCGGATCATTTTTTACTATTTTAAAATTAACTTTTTTACTCTCTTTAAAAAAATGTTCCGCGTTAGCAGTATGTATATGTGGTCCAACAACCTATACATAACGCTAACCCGGACTGTTTTTTTAAATACCTCATAAAAAAACTCAACTACTATTTTAGAAAAAATGATTCGCGGCAACTGTATGTATAGGTAGTCGGATCACTAATTCATACCACTAGTATTGAGCTTATTTGTGTGATATTTAAACATTTTAAGGGACCCATAAAAACTAATTTTACTATTTTCTTACTATTTTAAAAAAATGGTCCGCGTCAACGGTATGTATCCGTTCTTCCGAATTTTTATTCATAGAAAATGATTTGTTTTATAAGTACAGTATAATATTTTTTATAGAAAACGAATTTATGTTTTTTTAATTATAAATAACGAAAACATTTTAAACTATTTAAACAAATTTATGTTTTTAACAGCTTAAACTGTTTACAAAAAATCAAAGTAGCTGTAACGAAATTTTATATCTGTTTTTGTAACGTTTTTACGAAAAAAAAATTCTTAAACAAAAACGATATTTTGTAACAAAAAATGTATAACAGTTTTAGGTTTTTAAAGGGAAATCAATATGATTTTTTTAAACAAAAATAAAAATAATCTGTTAAGAAATAGTATAAACAAAACTTTCTTTCAAAAGTATAGTATTTATGTTTAAAAGGGAAATAAAATAAGTAAAAAAATTCTTTAAAAAACAATTATGATTCTATTTGTGTTCATCTAGATTCCAAATAAAAAAAATTCACCATTTGCTGGATAATAAAAAGTGTTTTTTTAGATTCCAAATAGTTTTTATGGTTATAAAACGTAAAATTTATTTTCTTAAAAAAGTATTTTTTTATTTACAAATTTAATTTTTAGTTAAAAACTGTTTTTTTTTGTACTATTTTAAAAGCAATCTTTTTACTATTTTAAAAAAATATGGGCCGCAACAGCGGTATGTATAAGTGGTTCGACCACCTATATATACTGCTGACGCGGATCATTTTTTCTAATATGTTGGTTCGCGCTAGCAGTATGTATATGTGGTCGGACTATATATACATACCGTTGGTGCGGACCATTTTTTTTAAATAGTAAAAATATCATTTTTAAAATAGTACAAAAAAATAATTTTTGACCAAAAATAAAATTATAAACAAAAAATACTTTTTTAAGAACACAATTTTTAAAGAAAACAAATCTTACGTCTTATAATAGTTTTTTATTAAAAAAAAATAGATAAGATTTGTATTGTTCTAGTAAATTTTTTTAAATATATAAAAGATTATTTTAACATGAAGTGTGGGAATAAATGGATAATAAGAAGTGTTTTTTTTAATAAAACATAAACTTTGATTCAAGCTACAAAAACAGATTTTTTTAAGAACTAGATTTTATTGTCAGTAAAAGCGATTAGCCAGCGGATTTTTAAATCAACCCATGTATTTTTGTAACAAAAGTAACCATGTTTGAACAATGGAGAAAATTAAATACTAATAATAACAACCACATGTTCTTTCTCTAGTTAAAGTTATTATTTGACCATGAATACACGCTTTTGTGGTTTAAAAGCCACGTTGATTACTTTTCTACTAACCCGCTTATAAGTTCCCTGTGTGCACCCGTCGGAGATCTGGTCTCTCTCTCTCTCTCTCTCTCTCTCTATATATATATATATATATATATATATATATATATATATATATATATATATATATATGCACATATATATCATGACTCCACTCTGTTTCACAATCACAAACACACACACTTTAATGTGGGTTCACATATTAAAATAGTAATTATATTTTAGCTTCAATTTTTAAATGGGCAAATAAAATGATCTAATTAGGTAAGCTCAAAAGACATCAACAGTAAGTATGGAATTCGAAATGTGTGGTTACCCAAAAGTCACCTACTGGTTACTCAAGAGTCGTGTTACTCAAGAGTCACCTAATTAGAATTAATGGGGTTCTAATTAGATGTCTATATAATGAAGGGTTCTGGTCCCTAAGGCTAATGCACTCAAAGACTCACCTCCTGTAAGGACACAAATTTTCAATTGAATCCTTTGTTGTTTTGGCTCAATTCTGGACAAAAACGTTTGAGTCATAGGATAGAGTTCTTGACCATCCTTCAAGCCTATGGCATACTAAAGTTGAAGACGTAGCGGCCAAGATTATAAAGCTTCAACAAATGCCGAGTTTATTATGCCAAGTTTCTACGTCAACAACATTTGTTCCGATTACTCCTAAGGTATAAATGCACTACATATTTATATAGGAGCTTGGAACAATTAGTATTGGGTGCAAGTTTTGTTTAAACTGTTGATTATTTTCAGAAAGTTTCGTTAAAACTTTAAAATAAAGTTTCTGGGAAAAAATTGAATTTTTGAACATTCTGGAAAGTCGTTCGATATTGTCGTTCGAACGAGAATATCGTTCGAACTTGGTTTGCCAACGATCTTGCCTCTGGAACTTCGTTCGATATTTTCGTTCGAACGAGTTGGCTTGTTCAAACGAGAATGTCGTTCAAACGAGTTTGGCAATTAGATTTCCCATCAGGCCACTGGAATTTCGTTAGAAGGGTCGTTCGAACGAGACTTCGTTCGAACAAAAATCTCGTTCGAACGAGATTTTCGACGGGAAATTAAAATGGCAGTTTTGGGCAATTTTTGACAGTTTTTTCCACTACTTTTCTCCATTAACTTTTGACTGACTTAAACCAACTATTTTGGATTAACTTTTTCATACCCTTCCATCTCCAAGAGAGAGTTTGAGAGCAAAATTAAAAGAAGAAAAAGTTCATGTTTGAGTGTTTATTTTCCAAAGAAAAATCTTTAAAACACTTTTGTTTTACACCCATAGTTTGTTTATTCCAAGCTTCCATATAAATATCTTGCTTGGAGTGTTTGGCACCGGTTTATCTCTACACCTTGAAGAAGATAAGTTTGGGTTTACTTCTACATCCCTCAAAGAAAAAGTTCGTTATTTTACTGCGGCATTCTCACATGGTGAAAGGCACCATGTGTGGTTGACGGTGTACCTAAAGTCTCATTGGTGAATTCCAAGATTCCGGTGGAGCTCCGAGATTGTCAACTAGTCGGAGGTGTTTACAAGAAGACGAGTCAAGGCTTGAAAGGGGTCGAGTCGAGGAAGTAAGTCATCTGTCTTGTAATTGTAAAACCATACTTAGTGGACTTAAGGCTAGGGCCGTCCGAGGTTTTTTCCCGTTGTGGGTTTTTTCTCGTACATCGCGGTGTACACTACACCAAAATGATAAAATTGTCACCTTTCAGTCGGCCACCCTTGTCAAGGTCCTTGACCGTGACAAAAAACATGCGTTTTGTGTCACGGTCATTGACCTTGACACGACCGTGACAAAGAATTGTCACGGTCATTGACCGTGACAAGTCCGTGACAAATTTACTTGTCACGGTCAAGGACCTTGACAAGTCCGTGACAAACTTCTTCAGTAAAACCCTTACCCCTTCTTTTTCCCCTCCGTCGTTCCCTCCTTTTTCCAACTCTCTCTCTCTACGCTGCTCTCTCTCTCTCTCTCTCTCTCTCTCTCTACTTTCAGGTTAATTTCTCTCTCTCTTCCATTTATATATATGTTTGTGTGTATATGTGTGTGTGCGTGTGTGTGTGCGTGTGGGGGGGGTGGGGCAGGGGGGGCTGTTGTGTGTGTGTGTGTATATGTGTGGTGGGTGGGGGTGGGTAGGGGGTAGGGGTGGGGCAAGGGGGTTGTTGTGTGTGTGTGTGTGTATGTGTGGTTGGTGGGGGGTGGGGAGGGGGTAGGGCAGGGTGGGGGGCTGTTGTGTGTGTGGGGGGGAGGGGGGGGGGGAGGGGGGTAATGCAAGGTACCATTGTAATTCTCTTAATATCATGTTTTTGTGATTCTATGAGATAATATATATTGTTTCAAGGTTAACTCATTGTAGATAAAAATATTCACATAGTAAGATTAAATTGAATCCATCCATAGATTCTATAATTACATCCACTAAAATATAATTAATAAATGAAACAGTTTTAGATTAAAGTAAATTAATAATTAGTGCCCATTTCATATGAAAGTAGGATTGCCCCTCTGTGTAAATTAGTAAATTAATAATTGTATACGTTAATTGTTAGTTTAATTGATGAAATGAATTAATTGAGTAGATGAATTAGAAGAAGTACGGGATACACATTTGTTGTTGACATTGCTGTTGGATTATTTTGTTTAGTAAATGTTTGGTTGGTTAGTTTTAAAAGTGGTATGACCACTGGATTATTGTCCATATGGGGGTGGGATTTTTCAACTTTTTTTGAAAATTACTTTGTATATCGAACAATATAAATAAGACATAATTAAATGAAACATACTATATATAATTATTAATAATTGAATTTGAATATAAATAAGACATAATTAAATGAAACATAGTATATATAATTATTAATCATTATTGGATTATTGTGTGTGTGGTGGGGGGCAGGGGGTGGTGTGTGTACGTGTACGTGTGCGTGTGTGTGGTGGGGGTAAGGTGAGGGGGGGAGGGGGTGGGGTGGGGGCAGGGATGGGGGGTGGGGGTGGGGTAGGGGTGGGGAGCTGCGTGTGTGTCTATGTGTGTGTGCGCGTAGTGTCCCTTGTAAAAAAAATGATTGATTATTAATTTTTTTAGTAAATTACTATATGATTGCCCCTTATTGTAAATTAGTAAATTAATATATACTATATATAATTATTAATAATTGAATTTGAATATAAATAAAACATAATTAAATAAGACATACTACATATAATTATTAATAATTGAATTTGAATATACACATTTGTTGTAGACATTGCTGTTGGATTATTTTGTTTAGTAAATGTTGGGTTGGTTAGTTTTAAAAGTGGCATGACCACTGGATTATTGTCCATATGGGGGTGGGATTTTTCAACTTTTGAATAATTGAATTTGAATATAAATAAGACATAATTAAATGAAACATACTATATATAATTATTAATAATTGAATTTGAATATAAATAAGACATAATTAAATGAAACATAGTATATATAATTATTAATCATTATTGGATTATTGTGTATGTGGTGGGGGGCAGGGGGTGGTGTGAGGGGGGCAGGGGGTGGGGGTGGGGTAGGGGTGGGGGGCTGCGTGTGTGTCTATGTGTACTAATAACATTTTTTTATCTGTACTAATAACATTTTTTTACAGCAAATTTCTCCTTCAGGTATTAAGGCGAGGATGATGATGCTGGTTATGATGATGTTGTCTGGGCTCGGTGGTAGCGGAGGCTCGGCCCCTAGGCTCCCCAAATATGGCAAATTTGGGATTACCATCGAGAACAAGTCGGAGCTATTAGCGAGATCCCTCGAGCTGCTAAAGACGGTCATCGGCCCGGGGTTTATGAGTTGGAAGGAGGTGCCATATGAGCTCAAGTTAGCTGTTTGGGCGGCACTACAGGTAATATATTTATATTTATATGAATATTTCAATTTCAATTTCATTTTCGATTTCAATTTCATTTTATATTTATATTTATATTTATTCGCAACTAACATTGTATTTGTTGGACAGGAACAATTCAACTTGGATCCAAAGCTACGCGATTCCGTCTTGGAGCAGTTGAGGGTGCAACACAAGACGTGGAAGAAAAATATGCGGACACGGTACTTTGGGAAAACACGAGAGTCCATTATCCAATGGGGTGGATCCGTCCCGCCCAAGGAGCCGATCTCATTGGCACAATGACAAAAGTTCATTGACAGTGAGATCGAGGATCGAGAATTGGTATCTCGTTAATCGGGGAGGGAAAATCGGGCAAAAAAGACGGACGTGCACTACTCCGGCCAGATGTCTTACGCCGAGGTGGAGCATAGGATGAAGGTAAGATTTAATTTTTCTATAACTACAGAAATATATTATTCTTCATTATTTTACTTTGCGGGGCCGATACTAATTTTACTTTATTTTATTTCAAGGGGTAGGGAGTGGCCCAGGGGGTAAGCCACATAGGCTCGATACTTATGTGGCTCTTCGGACGAAGAAGGGGAAGGACAAGGAGGTGTCCCCGAGCGTCGCGGCCACGATTGTAAGTAATCCGACAGTTTAATTTTTGTTAATTACGTTATAATTTTTTAGTTTACTTATTTTACTAATCATGTGCTTTTTGTCGTTTCAGGCAAAGCTTAAGGAAGTGCATGAGTCGCAGTCTGATGCCGACAAGGCGTCTTTGTCCATAGACGCACTCAGCCAAGTGCTTGGCTCTGATCGCAAGGGGAGGACAAGGGGGGTGAGCTCGCGGGTGGCCAAATCTAGGATCATCGGATTGGAGACGAGCGACACCGGGTTGGCTCGAACGGTGGATTCACATGACACGAAGTTGTCCCGTTTGGAGGCGGCGGTCCAAGATATGTACTCATTCATGAAGCGTACGTTGGGCGGAGACTGTAAGGGGAAAGATAAGGAGAAGGCGGTGGAGGAGGAGGAGGTGCGGGAGAACGAGGCGCAGGATGACGAGGATGTGGACCTCTTTGCTTCATCACCGACACGTGCGTACTTCGATGATCCACTTCCTTATTTGGCTCCCTTCCCCAGACCGATGTCGACAATTGGTTGGCCGAGCGTGTTCATATTGGACGCATTTGATGGCCAGCGGATAGGGCGGGGGTTGAGGGACCCGAATATCGTTCAGGGTGAAATAGTTCATGGACGTGCACTTCAAGAGATCGAGTCCAAAGTGCTCGTCACGCATGTGATTCCCGGGAAGGAGAACTACCTATTGTGGTTGCGCGAACAATGCGACACGATGTATATTAGTGGGTGTGTCAATTCGTATATCGTGTGGCCTACTCACCTCCTCACATTTACCCCAGACATGTAGTGACATTATTTTTATGTTGGTACATTTGAATTATATTTGGATTATATCGTCATGTATATTGTTTCTATTTTGACTATATATTTGCATTATCCTTAGTTTATTTGGATATATGATGTTTGAACAGGTACAACGTTGCTATAACAGGTACAAATAGACTGCTGGGCAGTGGCAGTGGCAGTGGCCATACTGCCCAGCAGATTTTTTTTAAATTCTGCCCAGAATTGTCACGGTCATTGATCGTGACAAGTTCTTAACAAATAAGGTTGTCACGGAACCATAAGATTTTTTTTAAAAAGGGTCAAGGCTTCGTGACTAAACTTGTCACGGTCAGGAGCCGTGACACGACCATGACAATTCTAATGAACTTGTCACGGTCAATGACCGTGACACGTCCGTGACAAAAAAAATTGTCTCGCCCCGAATTATCACGGTCATTGACCTTGACAAGTTGAGCTTGTCAAGGTTAATGGCCGTGACAATTAGGCAGATTTGGTGTAGTGGTAGTGGTTCTTTGTTTATTTTATCTTTTGTAAATTCACTTAGAACGCATGCTTAGGTAAAAAGATAAAATCTGGTTTAAATCACTACTTGTGTAATTTGGTGCTAAATTAATTTGAGTAATATTTATGTTAATATAATTCAAGTCATCACTTAATTTGATAAAATTGGTTTGGCCTAATTTGAGAATATTGAAAATATGACTTAGGCAAATTTCTAGGACTTGGGTTAAATTGGTTTAAGTGAAAAATGTATTTTCGTTTAATCTAATTTCACTTTGTTTAATTTTAATTTGAAAAGAAATTAAAATTAGTTCATTTGTTTAATTTGAACCATCTCGCTTTCGCATCTTTAAAAGGAAATTACTTTTTGTGTAGTAAGAATTTAAAAATTGGGGCCTCGTGTTTCAACAAGTGGTATCAGAGCATTGATTGAGAAAAACTCACGTTTTCAAATTGGTATCAGAGCATTGATTGAGAAAATCTCTCCTTTTCACCTTCTCATCCACATCAATGAGAGAGAACTCATAGAGAGAGGTATTAGTCTATGGAAGACCTCCAACCCCCGAGTCTCAATCACCGTTATGGATTCAGGTACACAGTTTCTACAATTCCTTTATTATGTAATCTTAATAATCTAATATGTTGATGAATTTTATTTAATATTCCAACATGTGTGTCTATACATATATATGCATATATGGTAGTTTATGTATTATATACGTGTATTACTGAGTTTTTGTGTGATCTGGTATACATAAGTGCGTGTTTGTGAAACATTTTCTGTTGCGATGCGGTATAAATGTGTGTGAAACAGAGTGTGAGTTGAAATATATGTGTGATAGTGTATACGGTATAAATGTGATTGGTGCCATGTGTTGTATATATGTGTGTGTAAAACACTGTTTCTCGAACACTCTTTTGTTAAATAAGATTGGACAGTGTTATATGTCATGTGGACAAAACTTGTGAACAAACAATGAAGATAAAAAAACACATTTTCAATTTTTTACTTTTCATTTAGGTGAATTTCTTTTCATCGTGAACCAAATGGGGCCAATTTTTTCTTTCTCCTTTCCACTTTTTTATTTTCATGAAGTGCGTAAGTTTATTTATTTTAGATATTACTAGTTGTATTTTTTTGATTAAAAAAAGGCACATCTGCGGTTCACATTAGATCCTACCTTAGTTTTCAGAATCTTTATCGTGTTATTGCGGAATGATTATGCCTATGGATGTGGTGTTGATTTTTCCGTTAGAAAATGTGTAGAGGTGAGTTTTTCCTTTGTTTTTTACTAATCATTTTTGGCTCTTTATTATAGCATAAGGCCTATTTTTGTGACCATATTGTATCTTTGTCTAAGAGAAGCCTGCTCATGAGATATAGGAGTTGTAGTTTCTCAATGGATTGTATATCATTTGCTAAATCAAATGATTCACGGATGCGAGTCATGGCGATTCCATGCTATTCAAGAGCATGGTTCCTTCCATGTACCACAACACTAATGTTTCATTCAAATAGCCTTTAATATTGGGTATCATAATGGCCTCATAATGTCCTTTTGAATAAGTACTATTTCTGTCAACAATAATTCATAATTATATGCATGCATTCACAAAAGATAGAAATAATAGAAATCAGAAACACATTTATTGAATTCAAGTAATAGTGTCAAACAACTAAGCCAAAATAGCAATCATAATCTAACTAATTGAGACCCATCTCTTTGACATGTTCCATAAAGGTCTTTGGAGATTGTCCTTTCGTAAGAGGATCTGCTATGTTATCACGCGTACTAATGTGATCAATTGACACTCTTTGTTTCTGAACTTCTTCTTTAACTGATAGGTATTTCATCTCAATATGCTTAGCAGCCTTAGTATACCTATCGTTCTTAGAGAAGAAGACTGCTGCGACATTATCACAATAAATTTTCAACGGCTTAGATATTGACCCCATAATTCTAAGTCCTGAAATAAAGTTTCGCAGCCATAATCCATGATTTGTAGCTTCGAAGCAAGCTATGTATTCATCCTCCATAGTATATGATGCAATGACGCTTTGCTTAGCACTTTTCCATGAAACGGCTCCTCCAGCCATAAGGAAGACATAACCCGAAGTGCTCTTCCTACTGTCAAGGCATCCCCCAAAATCTGAGTCTGAATAACCAATCACCTCAAGGTGATCAGTCTTCTGATATGTGAGCATGTAATCCTTGGTCTCTTGCAGGTACCTCAGCACTTTCTTTACAGCTTTCCAATGGTGAATCCCCGGATTGCTTTGATATCTGCCTAGCAAGCTAACGGCAAAACTGATATCCGGTCTAATGCAGACTTGTGCATACAACAAGCTCCCTACGAGCGAAGCATAAGGCATGCCTTTCATGTTCTCCCTTTCTAAATCACTTCTAGGGCATTGACTTAAGCTGAACTTGTCCCCTTTTGGAAGTGGAACATTAATGGGATTGCAACTTTGCATGCTAAATCTTTCTAAAACTTTGTTAATGTAAGCTTTCTGAGACAATCCTAACATTCCTCGTGATCTATCCCGAGATATTCCTACCCCGATCACAAAGGATGCCTCACCTAAATCTTTCATTTCAAAGTTTTTAGAAAGGTACTTCTTGGTTTCACTTAATAAACCAAGATCACTGCTGACGATAAGTAAGTCATCAACATATAGTACTAAAAACAAAAACTTACTCCCACTGATCTTCAGGTATATGCACCGATCAATGTTTTACTTAAACCCAAAGGATGTAATGGTATCGTGGAACTTAATGTACCATTGACGAGAAGCTTGCTTTAGACCATATGTTGACTTCTTCAACATACAGACCATGTTTTCCTTTCCTTCCTTTATGAAGCCTTGTAGTTGTGCCATGTAGAATTATTCTTCTAAACTCCCATTTAGAAAAGTTGTTTTTACGTCCATTTGGTGCAACTCCAAATCATAATGAGCCACCAACGCTAATATGATTCTTAATGAGTCTTTCTTTGAAACTGGAGAGAAAGTCTCATTATAATCAATGCCTTCTCGTTGATTAAAACCTTTGGTAACAAGTCTAGCTTTATGTCGTTCGATATTGCCTTTTAAGTCAAGTTTGGTCTTAAAGATCTACTTGCACCCAACTCGTTTTTGTCCTTTTGGCAATTCGACCAACTCCCAAACTTTATTGTCATTCATAGATTTTATTTCTTCATTCATCGCATCAATCCATTTATCGGAATCATCACTATTTACAGCTTTTTCATAAGAAACTGGATTATTAATATTCCCTATGTTAAATTCGATCTCTTGAAGGTATACCACATAATCATTCGAAATTGCCGATCTCCTTTCTCTTTGAGATCTTCTTAATGGCACTTCCTGTGGTGCTTCAAAAGTTTTATCGGTTATAGTCTCATTATGTGGTTATTCAGTTGGTTGATCATTCACTTGTTGTTCATTGTTATTGATTGGGTCAATGACCGGTTCAACAACTACATTAGGAACAACGGGTATGTTATGAACTATGGGTATATGAATTTGTACCCTAACTTCTTGAATGATTTCCTCCTTTTCTTTTATACTCCCACTTACTTCACATTCTTCAATGAATTTAGCATTTCCAGTTTCTACGATTCTAGTTGTATGATTTGGACAGTAGAATCTATATCCCTTCGACTTTTCTGGATACCCAATGAAATGACAAGATAATGTCCTATGATCTAATTTCTTTTCATGAGGGTTATAAATTCTAGCTTCCGATGGGCAGCCCCACACACGTAAATACCTTAAATCGGGTTTCCATCCTTTCCAAAGTTCAAAAGGGGTTTTTGAAACTGACTTACTAGGAATCCTATTCAAGATGTGTACAGCGGTCTTTAATGCATGTGTCCATAAAAATATAGACAATTGGGTCCTACTTACCATACTTCTAACCATTTCTATAAGTGTACTATTACGCCTTTCAGCTACACCATTCTGCCAAGGTGATCCTGGCATTGTGTATTGGGCGCAAATACCTAATTTTTCAAGGAGTTTAGCAAATGGGTTAGGGCATTGCCCTGACTCGTCATATCTACCATAATATTCACCACCTCTATCAGACATAATAATTTTTACCTTTTTGCCTAGTTGCCTCTCAACCTCATTAATGTAGATTTCAATGACGTTCACAGACTGAGATTTATCATGCAACATGTACAAAATGCAATAACATGAAAAATCATCTATAAAGGTGATGAAGTATTTTTCTCCACTAATGGATGGAATATCAAAAGGTCCACATATGTCTGTATGTATTATTTCAAGTGGCTGGATGCTTCTTGTGGCTCCTTTCATTGTATGTTTGGTCTATTTTCCTTTAATACAGTCCACACATACATCATAATTGGCCCAATCCAGGTTATGGAGTATTCCATCTTTAATGAGCCTTTCAATTCTCTGCCTGGATATGTGCCCTAATCTTTTATGACACAAATGAGCAGATTTTTCATCATTAAGTGTACGTTTTGTACCAACATTAGGATGCAGGGTCACAAGGGTTTTAGAAAAATTCTTTTCAAGATTCAATTGATACAAACCATCTAATAAAAATCCATAACCAACATTATTAGAATTTTTAATCAAACCAAAACCATTGTACTTAAATTCAATCACAAAACCATCTAAAGTAAGTTTGAAAACATAAATCAAATTCCTAGAAACTGTGGGAACATAAATAGTTTCTTGCAAATCTAAAATAAATCCAGTGCTTAAAATCAGGCGAAAGACTCCAATAGCTTCTATTTTAGCCTTCACTTTATTGCCCATGTAGAGAAAATGATCATTTGGATTTGTTTAGCGGATCGAAGTCAAGCCCTATATCGAATTAGAAACATGACACATAGAACCAGAATCAATCCACCAAGTGTTAGAAGGAGCGTTAATAAGGTTTGATTCGAAACAAACATAAATAAAGGGCTTACCCTTTTTCTCGAACCAGGCCTTTCGTTTATGATAATCCCTCTGAAAATGGCCCTTCTTTTTACAAAAGTGACACTTGTCGTTCTTTTCCTTCTTCACAGCAGAAGTTGATGGTTCAGCTTGATGAGACGGCCCAGGACCTTTCTATATGCCCTTGCCGAACTTCTTCTTAAAACCAACTCCTTTGACTGTCAGATTTTCCCTATGTCCCTTAGTCATATGGCCATTATGTTGCTTAAGCCTTCCTTCCTCCTGTACCAACATGCTTTGCAAATCATTTACATTCCACTTATCTTTTATAGTGTTGTAATTGATTTGGAAATGCCCATACTCAGGAGGTAGGGAGTTTAGGACGAATTGGACGAGAAAAGACTCATCCACTGTCATACCCAAAACTCTAAGTCTTGCAGCCAGATTGGTCATCTCTATAATGTGCTCATTCATGGTTCAAGTACCATCGAACCTCATAGTGGTCAGGTCAGCCATCAGTTTCCCAGCAAGGGATTTATCAGCAGTGCGAAAGCGTTCCTTAATGTTGTTCAAAAACTCTTTTGCTTTCGTAGTTTCAGGTAGGGAGGTCTTAATATTAGCAACAACGCACATTCGCATAAACATAAGTGCCAGCCTATTGGATCGAGACCATACTTCATGGACAACAATTTCATCCTCGTTACTGGCATCAGTAATAGCAGCGGGTTCATCGTACATAATTGCCATGTCCAGGTCGAGAACCCCTAGGCTTAACTCAATTTGCTCATTCCATTCAGAAAAATTAGTTCCATCAAATTTGGAATAGGACTGAGCTTGAGAATACAGGTTAAGAGGAACTTCAATTAATAACAATGTTCACAAATTAAATTTTCACACACAACTAAAATTGCAAGGGTCGAATATTGAATTGTTGACTAAAAATTTTGGCATATTTCATTTACAATCTGAATATCACGGAATCTGTGTTAATCATCACATAATGCTCAAATTGTAATGATATATTACCCTATAATTCATTTATCATGGTCCCATAATTTTGGCATCTGTGTTTGTTGCCTAAACATTTAATACCATGATTAATGGACTTAATGTCAACTATTCTGTTTTTCACAAAAGTTTTTCTAAAGTTGTTCAATTCAGAAATTAGCATGTGTTGCGCCTCAATCCAATTTTATAACTAACATTAGAATAAACCTTTAATGCATGTAAGTGTATTATTCGTACATGCAGTCTCAGCCTGTGTTTGGCCTTTGACTTAACTCAAATGAATAATTTCTTACATGTCCCAATTTAAATATAGTTAATCATGCATTAAATATTAACTATAATACGTAATCTATCAGTAATTACAAAGATACCAATAGTAGCTTAAATGCCTCAAAAACATAATTTCCCAGGTATAGTTAAAAATACATAATTCATGAATTTTGTCAAAAATGGCAAAAATGAGTTTTCACCATAGAATCGAAGTAAAATATGCCAGAAAACCAAAACTTTTTGTGGAACATTAATATCAATTTTCTGTAAAGATTTATTAGCCTCGAGATTATTTTCTAAAATGGCAAAAATGGGGTTTTGAGGACCTTAATGGACTCGGATTGTCGAAAAACACATTACATCACAGCCAAAGGTCGTGAAATTTGATCGTTGGCCTGTTTTCAGTCAACATATCAAGTTTCAAGTCAATCGGACACCAAAATTTTCAAAAAACACTATTCACTGCGCCAAAAAAAAATCTCTCGGAATCTGTTTTGCGCCTAATCGCAGTTTTCACTTAATTAATCTTAAAAACAGATTCGTTTTCTTATCATGATTAATAAACATGTTTTCCAGAATGCTTATACAACTTGAAACGATAAAATAATATTAACGTCATATTAGGGTTCCAATAACACGACAAGGGGTTGAATAATAATGGGACAATTATCACAATATAATATAAGGACTGTATGCAGTAATTTCGTTCTTAATATCATACATAACACTTATTCGAATTACCATATGTATGATTACCAAATTGCATAAAAATTCCAGATTTCCAGGAAAACAAAATTTCCAGATTTCCAGAAAAACACAATTTTCAGATTTCCAGAAAAACAAAATTTTCAGATTTCCAGATTTACCCAAAATTCTAGATTTCCAGATTTATCAAAAAAAAATTCCAGATTTCCAGATTTACCAAAATTCCAGATTTCTAGATTTTCAAAAGGTCATAAATCAGAATTGTTATAAAGGAGTTTTCATTAACGGAAAACATGAGATTATAAACCGAAAGCTCTGATACCACATGTTAATCAATACTGTTTTGTCAATCATAAAAATCAGATATTAATTGTAATGTTACATCACGTTAAAAATAGTTTTGTTATGAATCCAGGATGTTTAATCTTCATGTAATCACAAAATCATAAGTTCTTTATAACTATGATCAAAACTGACCTTTATCCGTTGCAATTGATTGGAATAAGGTGACTTGAATGCAAAGCTTCCTTTGAATCCCTTCTTGAATACCCAGAATTACTCTCTTATGTGCCCGGAATATTTGTGATAAAATAGGAATAATGAGAATTTCGGATTTTCTCTCCCTCCTTAGAAACAGTGTGTATTGAGATGACTCTAGATGGTGTGTAGGTCTCTATTTATAAGGGGAAGAGGGACGGAATCCTAGTGGAGGTGGGACTCTTTCAAGTCTCCCATTAATTCCACTAACCATCATGTGACTAACGGATAAGGTTTACCCAAATCTTTTAATATCTTTATTTATCACATTCGTAATCAATTATATGACATTTATTAAAACTACAAAAATGGGAAATTCGGAATTTAATACAATTGAAATTAAATAATTAATTTCCACACTTAACATTAATTTCCAACATCTCAAACATGGCACCAGAGCATCTGAGAATTTAATCAAATTCCTGGTGCTTGTGTAACTCACAAAACCCCTCTCCTACCACAATTTTAAATAAAAACATAAAAAAATATTAATCCTGTTGTCTGGTTTTCATTATCATATTGTTCAGTTTGGCTGTTGGAATGACTCCTATGAAGAACTTGCGATTAGTAGAGGCTGTAATTTTCTGGGTCCGTTCAGTTCGTGGTGAAAAGTGCACGCGCTACTACGCTAGATTATGTGCAACTTTAAATGAAAACAGGGAATAGTAAATTACCCCAAATAAGTGAAAAGATATTTCACCATTATACTTTTCACCACCGTGAAAAATATTCACCTGAACCAAACGGACCCTTTCTTTTGGAACGATTGGTATAGCTGAACTGTATCCAGTTTTTATGGTTTGGCCGCCTGCCCACTTTCTTTTACCATTAGATCACAATAATTGGATACTTATTATGACTGTAGTAACTGATACTTATTATGACTGTAGTAACTGATACTCTGGGTTCTTTCGGAGTGAAATATTTTCGTCTACATGACAAGTGTTTGGATGTGAAAATTTGTTCTCTATGGGTTTCAATTTTCATGAATGTAATTGGATCGATCTCAGTGATATCTCCCTTCTAAAATGAACATGTGTAAAATGTAAGTCAATTGCTCAAGCACACTGTTTGTTGTCCATTGATTATGTTGTTCATCTTATAATATGTTTTGAGTCATAATAGGAATTTCAAGTAAAACACCACACTAATTCAATATCTAAGGATATCCATGTGTCCTTTTGAGAGTTCACTCATACATGATGCAGATTTTTTAAAATAAGAAATCAATTTAATTTTGGTTTTCATTTGTGTTATTTTGACTTTGGCCCCCATATACTTCTATTTTCATAGGTTCAATGGTCTCGTCCAAGATTGGAGTGGTAAGAGTCCCTTTTGGAGAAGTGTGATATCCTACTTTTGGGTGGAAGAACTATCCTCACACTCTACAAGGCCAAAAGAGTTTCTCTTTTGTTAGCAACCAATGTCAAAGTTGCAGACAAGTTTTCACCTGATGCAAACAGAAGGTTTGTTTCTTGAGCATTCATATAAAGATTTTGTCTTTGTTACTTAAGGATCTGTTTGGTTCAGGTGAAATATTTTTTATCAAGGTGAGAACTACTTGAACCTATTTGGATTTTAAATTTTTATTCATATAAATTATAAGTGTACTTGCTGTAATATTGTGATTTTGGTCAACTTAAGAAATACATTATAGGACTTTTGACTTAAGTTGCTAATGATCTGAATTATACTTTGGTAGTACCATAATTGTTTTTTAGACCGTGGTACTTTTTCAACACTAAGTTTTAGTTCTGGTGGCGAAAATTTACGTTCAACGACAAAAACTAATCTTCTAAAAAATAATTATGATAGTATTAAACTCTAAATTTGATACAAACTTTAAATTGGTGAAAATATTACTAGCCATTTTACATTTTACCGAAGTGAGGACTTTCCCCGAACCAAATGGGGCCTAAAGCTTTTTTTTATTAGGAAATATTTATGTTAGAATTGGCATTAGAAAATTTATAATCTTTCCTAAAAAACTGACACGGACTAATACTTCATTATATCTTCATATTCAAATGGACAAGAAAATCAACGATGCTCTAGACACTAACAAAACTTTTATAGTGATCTCAATGCCGATACAGCAGGCACAACGTCTTTATAAACGGCCTTGTACCAATTTCAATTATAGATCACAAGGATTTTAGAAGTAGGAAACAACTCTAAGTTGAATTTTCAAAAATCCATAATGGTAAAATAAAACAAAACAAAACAAATTTTGTATTCTTAAAACTACAGTACCATGGATGTACCCATAAGATCAATTTCACAACTTGCCAGTGTATTTTTCTTGGATCGTGCATATACATGTTCACCATACTAACAAATTCTGAAATAACGGGACTCGTACACACTATTGCATACATCAAACTTCCCACTACATTAACATAGGGAACATGAGACATCTTTGAACGTTCTTCATCTGTCTGTGGAGATTCCAGGGCACTTAGCTTGAAGTGCAGGGCCAACGAAGTACTTACATGTTTGGTTTTAGAATCCATACCAAAACGTTGTAACGCCTTCTTTAAATACTTCTTTTGTGCTAAACAAATAATTTCCCTGGAACAATCTATGTTATTCTCCATGTCGAGTATTTTATTTGCCTCGACTAGATCCTTCATCTCAAATTCACGACTTAACTGAATTTTTAGTTTTTCGATCTCCACCTTGATCTTAGAAGCAATCAACATATCATCAACATATAAGAGCAAAAAAAAAAGGATCCATCATGAAGTTTACAAAAATACACACAATGATCATAGTGGCTCCGTGTGTACTGTTGCCCAAACATAAACTGATCAAATCGTTTGTACCATTGCCTTGAACGTTGTTTCAACCAATATAGAGACTTTCTTAGTTTCCAAGCCCAATTCTCTTTACCAGCAACTTTGTTCCCTTCTGGTCGAGTCATATAAATTTCCTCCTCCAAATCTCCATATAAGAATGCAGTTTTCACGTCAAGTCGTGCTAACTCGAGATCAAACTGAGAAATCAATGCTAGCAAAATACGAATGGAAGAGTGCTTCATAACAGGATAATCGATCCCTTCCTTTTGTATATAGTCTTTTGCCACCAATCGGGCCTTGAATCTTACATTGTCTTTCTCCAAGGGGCCTTCCTTCTTGGCGTATACCCACTTGCACCTAATGGCTTTCTTCTCTTCTAGAAGTTGAACTAACTACCAAGTCTTGTTCATATGAAGAGACTGTATCTCCTCGTCCATCACCTTTTATCCAATCTACACTTTTTGAGCTTCTTCCGACTTCTCTATAAGTAGATGGAATGTCATAGTGCATATGACTCGTAGGTAGGAGCCTCAACCTCTTTTGTACTTGTCTCATTATCTTTTGAATTTGTGACAAGTCCGACTGGAAAAATTAGAGCCTCAAGCTCCACCTGTTGCGAAGCTTCTTTGGTTTTGTTCTCTATAGAATAACTCTTCAGCATTGTAGATTCATCGAATGTAACATCCCTACTGTTTAGTACCTTTTTCATCTCGGGGAGCCAAATTCTATACCTTTCACTCCAGAACTAAAGCCCAAGAATATGTCCATCTTGGCTCTAGGATCCAACTTGCTTTCCCTAACATGAAAATATGCAAAGGCGCCAAAAATATGTAAAGAATCATAATTTATAATAGGCTTTCCCAACCATACCTCCATGGGTGTTTACCCTCATTTGCAGTTGCAGGTAACCTATTAATGAGGTGACATGCATATGTAATAGTTTTAGCCCAAAACGTGTTGCCCAAACCAGCATTGGATAACATGCATTTCACCTTTTCCAGTAATGTGCGATTCATAAGTTTGACCACCCCATTTTGTTATGGCGTGTCTCTGAGTGTGAAGTGTCACACTATACCCTCATCCTGGCATACTTGCAAGATTGAGTCTGACTTGTATTCACCGCCATTGTCTGACATTATTATTCTAATTTTTCTACCAGTATGGGTCTCAATCATCTTTTTTCACTTCAAGAAATTTTTTAAGACTTCATCCTTATGTATCATGGTGTACACCCAAACTTGTTTAGAGAAGTCATCCACAAAAGACACAAAATAATGCTTACTTCCTAAAGATGTAACTTTGGTAGGTCCCCTTCGTACGATGTATTGTTATTCCAAAGTTGACTATTGTTTGCTTTCCCATAACACGGTGTTCGTAAAATACAAGATTGATGGTCTTGACACCTTTCAATAGACCTTGATTTACTAATCCCTGCAAAGCCTTATCTTCAGCATATCCCAATCGCACATGCCAAAATCTGGTAGCATTAGATGGTTCCTCTTCTAAAATTTTTGATACGGTTGCTGCACCTGTAATGTATTTCCAAGGAGAAAATACATGTTACTCTTATTTGATACCTTCATCACAACTAGGTCTCCATGTGAGACCTTCATGCCATCTCATTTTAGTGTGATCTCATAACCCTTAGTTGCTAAAGCGCCAAGTGAGATACGAAGGTCTGGTACATACCGAACGTCTTCCAGTACTCTGATTATTCCACTATGTAACTTCAATAGGAATTTTCCTATCCCTTTTGTTTGACGGGCATGATTATTGCCCATCAAAACAACTTCACCTTCTAGCTACTTAAAATGAGAAAACCACTTCCTATTGGGACGCATATGATTGAAATAACCCGAATCCAAATAGCATTCCTCGGAACTGGATCCAAATGGTGCAATAGACAAAGAAAATAAAAATCTTCATCGACACTTGCTGCAACGTTTGTAGTGGGGGTTCTTCGTGTCCTTCTTTAGTTTAGGGCAATATTTCTTCCAATGCCCTTTCTAGTGACAAAAGGAACATTCATCTTTGGAAGTAATTCTCCTACCCAAAGTTGATGTTCTACCTCTCGATTTAGATCGAGATCTTCCATGACTACCATTCTTCCTCTCATTTGTTCTGCTACAAACTGCCAGCACTTCAGATGTTGAGTCTCTATAAATCTATTTATGCTTTTTACGAGCCTCGTTATTCATTAAGGTATTTGAGACGTTAATATATTTTATTTCCTCCTTTCCATGTAATGGCGTGGTAATGAGATGTTCATATGAATTAGGTTGAGAATTTACCACTGATGATACGAGAAATCAAACACACGTCGTTCTCATACTAACAATTCAAGTGTAAAACAAATGTAAATAAAGTAAAGAGAGACGAAACACAAGATATAGAGTGGTTCGGCTATTAAAATGAGTCTACGTCCACTTTGTTTCCTCAATCTCATTATATTCATGTCGTAATACAAGTTTACATAGCCATGATAATCGTATAGTAGAGTTAAGAGAGGAGAATACATGATTATAGCAATTTCGGGTAGGCTGGGGAGAGGACTACAGGGCAGGTGAATAGCCCCCAAGATGAATTGGGGTTGTGCCTATTTTGAGGTGTGGACCTCTATTTATAAGAGGTATGTAGGCTGTCTCACGTGACCTAAGCACGTGATATGTAAATAATCTGAAGAGTAAGTAATCCCAATGGTTGGGCGACAGTTCCATGAGCAAGGGCTATGACCTATCTAAGCCCAGGCAGCAGCAGGGCTGAAGGATCTGTAGTGTGTTAATCCAGGCATTGGCCATAACTGGGGTGAGGTGCCGCGGCATGTCAGGTACAAAACAGCGGCCAGTGGTTGAAGTAGGCGCAGTTAGATAAGTATGAGGTCGTGGTCTCCCTGTTCCAAGGCAGCGGTTTGTTATTAGTAGAGTCTGCGGCAGGGGACTATATTGGTCATATCAATAAGCCCCCAAGCTGTAGTGCTAAGGATTGTTGATTTAGTGCTGCGGGTTAGTATCGTACTGTCGCAGTGTGTTGTACGTTCTGCAGTCACTTGCAAAGCGACGCTTTAACTTCCCGTTCCCTCTTATATAAATGGATCTAGCCGTGGCCTTCATTACGTTTTTCAAACCTTTGAGAGCAAATCGAAAATTAACTTCTGTTATTAATTTCTTTGAATTTTCCATCAAGCTTTCAGTGGCGGTTTGAGGCCTAGCAACCGTCGTTTCTTCGCATTTCTTTGATTTCCAGGTAATCTTCCAATTAGTTTCTCATTTTCTTCCATATTTCTGCGAATTGTAGCTTCTAATTCATGCTTGCCACTGTGTTCATTCATATGATTTCCTATTTCTCAATTTGAGTAGAAATTAGGGTTTATGTAAATCTCCATAATCTCACTTGCCATAAACCCCCAATTAATGTACAATGTAGCTATTATTTTTTTATTTAAGTTAGAAACTTAGTTTTCTTAGGTTTAAGCCATATCATTCGTTGGCCTTGTTCTTGGTGTTCTTGGCATTCTTAGCCAGAATCTTAGAATTCTAGGTTTTCAACCTTTGGTAAATTCTTAGTTGAATAAGAACGTGTTTTTGCTTTTAGCCGCGACAGGCAACAAGACTTGCCCTATTTTGTTGCGACTATGTCAACACTTAGCTCTTCTGGCTGCGATCATTGGTTCTGAACTGATTGACTGCAGCCTTTAAACTTTGTTGTGGGTCTTGCCTTTTAACTTTAATTCCCATTTTTATAATATGTATCTTTAGAAGACTTAGTAATTCCTCATGGCTGCAGTCTTTAGGCTTATAGTTAGAATAATTGGTTGTCGCCTTTCATAATTACAAGCATGTAACCCGCGCGATGCGCGAGCGTATTATAATAGTTTATAAAAATATATAAATAATTCAAAATAAATAAATAAATTTAAAAAAAAATTGTATACTAAGACTATTTATTAGGAAAAATAAATTAAAATTTTAACTATATAATGGTGTATATAAATTTGTAATAATTGAACAAATGAAACAAACCTCCATTGCCTAAGAGAAATTATGGATTTTCCTTATTGTGAACCTTAGCCTTCATTGTAAGGGATATTTACATTAACATATAATAATGAGATAATGTAATAAATGTAAGTGTAGAGTTTATTAGAGGTACCTTTAGCATGAGCTATGGATGAAATTATCTAAAAGAAAACACGACCTGACCGAATAAATCAAAACACGATCATAAAATGAATAGCTTCAAATAAGTCACATATTTTTTATCACAATTAGCTTTGTTGCCAATTGTTATTTTTTTAAATCAAAGATCCAAATAAAATAGTTACTTATTATTTACATCAACTCAAACAAATATCGCATGTCAACATTCAAAAAGAGGTTAATCTCCAAACTCCATAACAAAAGCAATTCACGTCCGAATGCCACAACTGAGTCCCCTTTCTTGCAAAATCATTTCCCCTTTGAGCTTTCCAACGCCTCTTTCGTCAACTCCACGTGCAAATCCCTAGCGAAACACGTACAAAAAATCGAAACCAAACCCATAAAAATAAGACTATTGATTAGTCTCCATTTTATAACTGCAAATTAAATGTTAATAAGATTTCAGAATAGAGAAAGAAACATGAAGTGAAACAATTACACATCTTGATACTAATGAGTGGAAAAAATAATTCGGGGAAATGAAGCATCAGTCAAGAGAATAGGGCGTTTCAAAGGGCGTGAAAACACCTAAGTTTTATTCACAACTGGACACGTGGATGATGTACCTGACCTTAATTACCGTATTCCAAGACTCAAAAACATCTTTAGGATCCATAATTTGTCCTGCACATTAATAATAAAACAAAAGAAACAGAATAATACAATGAAAAAAAATCAAAGAACATAGACTTGAACAATGTTTTCCCCACAAAGACATAAACAATCTAAGATCTGGTAATTCATTAATTTCTAATTGTAATTTCTTCATTCCTTGCATCATATATGCTGGAGTGAGAAAAATGGGTGATGTTGTCTTATAGAGGTTACTTATGCATACAATTATTCATTATTATCTTTTTCTAACTTTTTCAATCTCAGGGTGTGAACATTGTCATGTCCCAGAGGCTAAAATATGAAGGTTTGTACAAACTGAATCAAGCCGCGACAATCATTCATAAAACTGATTTAGAGACAACCAGATCCACTTCTTTTGAGGTGGAAAAACAATCATCTGTCGCGGAACTGAAAGCTGCACAGATGAATTTGGAGACTACCATTAAAGCAGTTGATGAGGCCGAAAAGAACTGTGCCACGACTGCATCATCTCTTCAAGTTTCTGAAGCCAAAGTTGTGGAGGCTGCCAGATACGCCTCCAACTTTGAGAGCCAACTGAATCAGCTTCAACAAAAGTATAACCAGTTGGAGGAACACAGCACCTCCTTACTCCAACAAAAGGAAAGGGACCATGCCACAGCCTTCAAACAAATGAAAGACTCTCATGTTGCGGCCTTAACTCAAGCTGCAGACGATACCGTAGTTGCATATAAAAAATCCAAGGATTTCTTGTTGATAAATAATAAAGCCTATCTTCGCGTCTTCCAAGAGCTCAGGCATATAGTGGTCAAGAATTTCCCTGATTCCAAGGATAAAATCCTTGCTTGGGGGCTCAGCGATGATGATCATGTGGAATGTGTGGCTGAGATCAAGGTTGCAGTTGAGGAAAGGGCCAGACATAGACTGGAAGCAGTGGTTGCGGCAGGGGAAGATAAGACTGAGACTGCTGCGAATGGTGAAAAAGAAGATGAAGACGACAACACAGCCTCATAGTTTTTTAATCTTTTCACCTCTTATCATTTTTGGGCTGTAATGAAATGTTTCTTAAACTTAACTTCATACATGGTTGCTGCCATTTATAACTTAACATTGAATTCTCGAATAGGGTTGCGCCATTTTTTGCAAATTGTAGCCATAATCAGTATATTTAACTTTTGCCTAGATGATTCTTTTGCCTCTGCATCTTAAATACTTGAATGCTTGAATGAATGCTTTACTTTGCTTCATCTTTATGTTTTGACTGCTTGAATGCACTTGACTGTTTCTTTTCAAAAATGAATATATGGAACATGGGGCTGCGACCACTTCTCATAAAATGGACTCTTGAACAAGGTTATGGCCATTTATTTTTGCCTTTGCTTTTCTCATGATTTTTCATTTCACACAATGAGCCCCTAAGTCGTGGTGCCTAAGGAAAATGACTTTGGGGCTGCGACTGAGTTCTTTTGCCCTGCTTGATTTTTCTTTTCACACTTATGATCCCTCACGTCTTGGTGTCAATGGAAACTTTGAGGCCACGGCTGCATTGTATGCCTGTCGCAGCATCTGAGTTGATATTCTAGTGGACTTTATGTTGCGGTGCGGCCACTTATTCTTTTTAGCTTTAATATGGTTCAAGACGCCATTGTCGCAGTATCTCTTAGTCGCTTTAATTGCATGGAACTTCTTCAACGGCTTCTCTTTGTCCCTTTAATTGCATGGAACTTCTTCCACGACTTCTCTTTGTCTCTTTAATTGCATGGAACTTCTTCCACAACTTCTCGTTGAATAGATAAAGGATTTTCCACAGATAATTAAGTCTTTTACCCCTTTGGGTTATTATTAGGTCTCCCCAGGCTAGGTATTATGAAGCCTCCCCAAGCTATAATCGGATATATATCAAGCCATTCTTAGCTATTTCAAGCATTTCAAAATCAAATAACGGACATTGTAAGCCCCCGTGGCTAATAGGGGCATCCGAAAGAAAATAATGGGTATTGTAAGGCCCCGTGGATAAATGACGAATTTTAATAGCTAAGAATGGGCATTGTAAGTCCCCGTGGCTAAATGACGCATGTCGATAGCTGAGAACAGTTCTTGTAAGCTCTCATGGCAAAATGATGCACGCCGACATCTAAGAGGGGGCACTTTAAGCCCTGAAGTTGATAAAAGTATACCGAAAGATGTTCGGCCATATGAATATAAGCATTCTTCGCTTCACCATAAGTGGCATTATAAGCCAATTAGGGCTATTATCTCATATTCTTCATAGACTTCTTCTGAAAGTAATATCCTTCTGAGATGATTTTCTATTCATCCCTTAAAATCTTCTTAAAACGAAGGTCTTTTGTGAGATTAGAGATGAGAAAAATAAGCAAGCAAAGTATAATTAAATCTGTCGTTCTTGTATTTGTATATAATTTTGTAGTGGAAATATGAAAGCATGTAAAAATCATAAAATATTTTTTCTCTTGCAATAGAAACAGAAACGGAAATATTCTAAGGCAAGGTTAGGGATGCGGCTATCAGTTATAGGTTGTGCCCTTTACGAATCGCTGGAGCATCCCCTGCTTCACAAGCCTTTCAATCTCATCCCTCAAGGCATGGCAATTATTCGTGTCATGGCCATAATCACTGTGGAAACTGCACCATTTGGCTTCGTCCCTCTTGCGAGGAGGGGTCTTCAGTTTTTTGGGCCAGTGGAGCAATTTATTTTCTTTGATGAGATACAAAATGTCTTTAATTTGGTAAATCAATGGTGTGTAGGTGTCATAGCCTCTTTCTTCCTTCTTCTCCATCTTCCTCTTTTGGTTATTGTATGCGGCCTCTGAGGCAGTGGCTTCTACGGCTGATGCCATAATGGTTGGGATAGCAACCCTATGTGCTGCAGCTTCCAACATAAGAACCCTTTGGGTCAGAAAGTTAACCTGAGTCTGGAGTGAGGCATGGCCATCATACAGATAGCTGAGGTGGTTGTACAACTTAACAATCTCATCTTTCATTTATGTACTTTGGCTGGAGTCTCCTTTTATTTCTGCTTTGTTAGTCTTTATAGGTATACTTTAAGATGAACTCAACAACGGTGAAAAATCAAGAGTGCAGAGGAAATAACCAAGTATAGTAACAAGGATGTAGTCCTTAGCGATTTGCTAATTTATACTGCTGTGGTCATGGCATGTAGAACATATAAGGTTACCGCCAAGGCCTCTCCAAGGATGTTTGTAGATACCACATTCTTGGACCCCCTAAGTCTCTCCTTAGATCCCTAACACTTCCCCATTTCACCACAAACCCTAGGTCGCACTCTGAGTACCGATTTAGAGGCCATCGAGCACCCCTGGTTCCCGTTTGACTCCGGTTAACTCTATCGGAAGAGTGAAAGATCTTTGAATCTTTGAAGGGCTCTAAATACTCTTTCCAATGGTTGGCCCCGTGCATGAATTGGCATAACGGTTCGGATGAACGAACCATTTTACTACTAAAAATTGACTCCGAGGCTATCGGGAGCTCCCGGGCTCCGAGTGACCCCAATCAGCTTCACCGTCAAAGCGAGAGATCTGTGAATCTTTTAAGGTCTCTGAATACCCTTTTTAACGGTTCACCCCGTGCACGAAATAGCATAACCGTTCTGACAAATGATCAGTTTTCCCTGAAAATCAATCTAGAGGCCACCGGGCGCTCCCAGACTCCATTTGACCAAAGTTAACTCTTCATATCGAACGAGACTGAATGAATCTCTGAAGGGAACTGAATACCCTTTCCAACGGTCTACCCCATGTGCGATTATATCCTACAGTACGGACGAATGATCTATTTTAATGCGAGAGGACATCGAGTGCTTTCGGGACACGATTGACCAAGGTTAACTTTTTCAGCCAGGCAAAATACTTTGCAATGTCGAAGTACATCTCCTAACCTTTCCAACAGTCCGCCACGTGCACGATTCTGACTTACCATACGGACGAACGATCCGTTTCTGTCCAACGATCTCCCGTCCAAAAGACCTTCGTGCGCTTACGAGCCACATTTGACCCAAAGTCAACTCCCTAAATTCAGAGCAGTCCAAAGGACTCTCAAAGGTATCTAAAGTACCTTTCTAACGGTATACCTCGTGCGCGATTCAAATCAACAATTTGTGCACTACGGTTATTTTTTTAGAAAAGTCTGCACGAGACTGTCAACTGGCAGGTCCTGAACCCTGCCTATCGGCACAGTGTCAAGGGTTACCTACTGATAGGTACACCTTGGGGTAGGCCGATCGGCACCCCCCTTGGCCCTATAAATAGAGGCGATGACCTCACTCCCAAGACACAATAAATCAATCAGCATCAGTGATCTCAACAACATTATCTCGAAATCAGCAAAGTTCCACATGAGAAGTTCCATTCAAGCCTTAATTCCCATCCTTTTCATACCAAATTTGGCAAATATCCATCTCTCTCATCAACATCCAAAGGATTTTATCCAAGATCAAAGCTCAAGCTCCAAGGAACTTCCAATTCCTTCTCCTTCTCCCTCTCTTTCAATTTCTTATTTTCGCATAAATTACATTAGATTTATAATCTAGTTTTACTTTAGTTCATACATATTAATATCCACACTTTTATTAGTATATTGCACATAGTTTATTTTCTATTAAAAAAAACCAAAAACTAATCAAAGAGGGTTATACCCATAAATTCCGAACGAAATTGCCCATCACACTTTTTTCAAAATCAAAAACACATTTTCTACACATACACATATAATAAAATTCCGTTCGAATCTATGGGATAAATCCCACCCCTATTCCACATTCGAACTATGTGGACTTTGATGCCTTTATAGGCTACGTAGGCGTCCCGGATTAAAATTCGATACTCAAGTCCAATTTTTCCAATTTCTCCATTTTTCCAAGTTCCTCAAAACTCCTCATTTTCATAATTATCATATTTTTACATATAACATACTTGTTCATGTTTCATCCGATGCATATTATCGTTTACTAATAACGATCAATCTCGCGATGAATGCCTATATTCTATATTCTATATATATTATTATCTTGGGAACAATCCTATGGATGATTTCACCCTACCTTGTCCATGGTATGGGTCGAACGATTCCTATATCCATTATATAAACACACACATGTACCTTACGAGGATATAAAGGAAAATATTCACACTAGCCCATGAGAGACCGAAAGGGCGGGATGGGTGCCTAACACCTTCCCATTCCGTAACTTAGCCCCCGGACCTCCGATCTATTGGTTTCGTATGCATCAGTTTGTCTTTGATACCACTCTCTCGAAGTGGCAACATGTTCTTTTGCCTGTTTTGTGTAAAATAGGTTGGCGACTCCATCTATTTACATTTATCCCACATCGACGATGACCGAAGCACCTTTCAAAGAGGGGTGCGAGACCGCAACGCGATTCCCTTTTTGATGGATCCTCCCCCTGACATCGCGCCCGGGATGGCCATAGTGGTGACTTTGCTGGGGACTTCTTTAAGAGGGCTAGACTCTATTTGCATGGATACCTTATTTTCTTATATATCTCCTCATTCTCATGTTCCCCTTATTATTTCATGTACATATATGCTTATGCCACTATTCACACACTAGTAGAAAATCTCCATGTACACTTCACACCACATGCACCTAGGATCACGTACATCCACATGTCACGCATCACTTAGAAATCCATGCTTAGGTGTCACTAGCACACACCTCCACTTATATATATCCATGCTCACTTATCACACACTCAATTGTAGATAATTACACATCACTCACACATCACTTATCCATGCTTAGTATAGCTTTACTATTTGTACTTGCACCTTGCTCCCTGTAACTGGGGAGTCACTTCGTGATGGGCGCTGGTCCGGTAAGTCATAGTTAGCGTAAGCGATATGACTCTCACTTTCCATTAGCCAAGTACCTGTAATACCCCGTATTTTTATGCTATATTAATTTGGGGATTTATTAAATTTAATGTGAATTAATTATTTAATATAAATCCGGAAATTAATTATGTTATAATTATTAACATGATAAGAGTTAGTAATTATGGGAAATTTGTTGAATATTACTAATGAGCAAAGTAATATATAAGATTGGTTATATTAGATGTCACGAGTGAATAAAATGACAATTTTGGAAATTTGAGTCGGAACGCGCCCGTGTCGCGTCGGGACTAAATCTTGATGAATAAAAGTGAAATATTTTTAAGTTATCCGTATGGTCATTTTGAGTGCGCCAACGTGTCCGGAAGGGTCGAGATAGTTAGAAAAGTGTACCCGGGGGTTTAGTTTGGGTCTCTTGGTGTTTTTAGGCTTAATTAGTACCCCGGGAGGGCATTTTGGACATTTCGCATTTTTGGGTAATTAAACCCACGAAATTTCAAGGGATATATCAGATGTCTAAGGTTGCCTTCTAGGGTTAAAACAACCAAAGACAAGTTACAGCCATAGGAGAGGGAAGGATAGAGCTTCCAAAGCAATCCAAGGCCCAAAATCCATCCGTTTGCACCGCCACCACCACTAACGCGTAGATCGCGCGACGGGGAACGCAACCACACCAAATTCGTCATCAAACCAGAACTCCAAAATCCCAAGCAAGTGTTTGTCTTGCTTATTTCGTTAATGCATCACTCATGTTAGTCTAGGGATGATTAGGATGAGTTTTATGGAAGAAAATCCAAATTTGAGATAGGAAATCGCATGTAGTAATGGTTTAAATGTTATTCTAGAAACCCCTTCACATGTAGAGGATTAAACCATGAAATTTTGATGTTTTAGAAGAAGAAAATTCTGGAAAAGATTGATTAGAACCATGTTAAGGAGATTTCTAGGGTTCTTGGGATTTATATGAATTTTGGCCTGTTAATCCATGGTTATTAATGGAAATTTGCATGCTTTACGTAAAAGATGTATGAAATGGGTTTATACTATTAGTAGTACAAAATTTTAGGCGTTTGGGAATGAAAAGTTTGTATTTGGAGGAGGTTATGTGATAGAACCCGTAACTGATTAACTGCAGAATTCGCCAAACCTGTTTGATCGATCGATCGATCCAAGAGCTTCGATCGATCGAAGGTTCGATCGATCGAGCCCCAGACCTCGATCGATCGACCCCTTCTAGCAGACTCATATTTCCCTTTTTTTTAAATTAGTTGAATTCACTTTAATGAGAAATAATTCTTGGACACCCTTATAAAAATGTTTTGGGAGATAAAGAAGACCGGTAGGATATATGAATAATTTTGGGACCTTTAATGTAAGACGAGAGTTGTATTTTTGGGATACTTATATATAAGGGACGGTGAAGCTATGTATTAAAGGGAGAGACGCGTAAGATAGTTACGTTGGAACATAAATGAATACCTACTGAATTTTATACTTGGGAGGATAGATTCCATGAGTAGTAGGTAGTAAGTTGGAAAAATCCCTCGAATTAAAGTAAGAGACGAACCGCTATACGTGATAACTAATAATGGGAAAATCAGGATAAATGTCGTGATTATGGGTTATGGGATGAACCTAAATTGATATGATAAAAGTGGTATATTTATATGATTGTGTATGCATATATTATATACATGTGAAAATCATGCCCATGCTACTTGCTATCCTTGAGGTTACCGCGCTGGGACGATCTTATCTCGATGTGCCTTTATGGGGGATATTGACCCGTACCCTAGAAGATAGAAATCCTTGGTACAGGCTATCAAATCGATAGTTCAGACGATCCTAAGAGACGTGAGGTTATGTACTGACCTCTTAGAGACTTGGAATCTATGCTTCGCCTCAATATTGTTTGTGCATGTGTTAATACAGTTCGAGAGTGATTCCGAATTTGTATTTCCCTTAGTATGAGTGATACGGGGATTGGATAGCAGAGTATGCCCTCACCATAGTTCTTATGTGGGGTGCTGTTAGAATATATATATTATTCGAGTATTTAATATATATATGAAATTCTGAAATTTGGAACTACCTGCTGTGATATGGTGAGTAAGACATGAATACTGACTTCAAATTGGAAATACTTGTTTTGAAAAGTATAATATGACACTGGGAAACTTTATTAATAAATAAAGTTTAAAAATAAAAATGAAAGCTTTGTCACTAAATGAAATTTTCCTTTTAAACAATTACATTGTTCAGTTTTAAATCTTAAGAGAAACCTAAGATAAGTTAAACCACTGGGAAGTTTAGTGTGATATAAGATAAGATAATCCGTTGGGAAGGTTAGTACGATAGGCGTGCACATTAGAAGAGAGGTGAGAATTTCTCAAGGGAGTGCCGCACTAATATGTTGTTGCATTGACCTGTAAACAATTTAAATACTTGCTAAACGAATTTTAAATCATTTACACTATCGGGCTCTGACCCGTTTCTATTTTCCTTTCTCTCTTGTATATATATGTATATATTACAGGTGCCCAGCCACAGGGGCGTCTTGCGTAGGATCCCTTGGAAGGAACGCGCTGCAGCTTAGGTGGGAGTTGCAGGCCTCTTGCTTAGACGACTTCATTTATTTGACTCCACTCCTAGTATATTCATTTAGTGGGCCATGTGTCGCCCCTTTTCATTATTCAGTTGTTTATTTGGACAATGTGATTCAGTTATTTCTAGTATTGTCACTTTGGGATTTATTACTGTCTGGATGTTTTACTTTAAGTTTTAATGTTGGGATTTAGTTGTTGAATGTTTAAATTATTTGGATTATATGTTCCAGGATTATTGTGGTGTGATTCTTTAATATTGAATTGTTGTAAATAATTAAATCTTTATTTTAAAATAAAATTTGGAAAGTTATGTTTAAAAATGGTTTTGACACTTAGCTTAATTAATTAGGGTGTTTAAATTGGAAAATTTATTTTTACGACAGTGATGCTAAGAATGAACCAACTGTTCACCTTGATTTTAATTTAATAAAGGAGTGATTGCCCGGTATTTAATTAGGCGGGGTGTCACAGTACCTTCGACGTATATCGAACGGTTCCCTCATATTGTACCGCTTGATCAAAGTCATGATGGAAAGTATATCGCAGGGAACTCGTTCACGTACGTCGAGTATATCAAATTTTCTCTCACACGTACCGTCCCCATGAGGTATATAGTGAGGCAATTCACATACACTTAGGTATATCAAATGTCTTGTTTACACGTACCGATTGCCCTCAAAAGTAAGACATATATTGTGGAAGTCACATCAAAGGGGGGGGGGGGGGGAACACCTTCTAATTAACCCAACCAATGCATACCCGCATATAGGTGTCAAGCCTAGGGAACACATATTAGATTGCTTATTTCTACTCGAAACTTTATCGAAATGACGGGTCGGCATGCTGCCCAAGTTTTTGCGTAATTTTTAAAACAGGACCCTGCCTGTGAGCCTTGTTAAAAGTCCAACCATAGTTTTACATATGTTGCAAACCCAATTTTTCCAGGCTCGGGTCCCGTCCGGCATTTCTTTTTTGCATTTAGGTAAACATAATACAAGTGATAACCTAATAAACACAATAGTAATCATGCTAAGACCCGTCTCTCGTCTTTTCCTCTCTATTTTTCCAAAAGAGTCCAAAAACATTTTTCCTCTTTTATCAAAAACACCAAAAATATTTTTCCTCCATTTCCCTAAAAAAACATTTCATCCTCATCTTTTCCAAAATGTTAAAAACATTTTCCTCCTTTTCCAAGAATAACAAATTTCCCTTTTCATTTTACGAAAATAAATCCTAATTTTTCTCATTCTCAAGTCGATCGCATTACCCTTGGCCTGGCTCCCTATTGGCTTCGATCTTCAGTCAAACTGCCCTGAAGCTCTGTCAGGCCCCTTACTTCCTTCGAGTTTAAGATCCACCCACTTTCCATGGAGAACACGAATTAAGTGTCGAATGTACAACCGAATTTGTTGACGGTTCTAGCTCAACTGTCCACTACCTCTGAACTTCTCGATATTGGGCATCTTGAATTTCTACGATAATCTAGCTTTAGGATATGGAGACATATGGGTGTAGTCCATGTAGTTCCCAGAGATTCTGACTTGATCGAGCTTATTGGTCAATATCTTGAGGTCTTTATTGACCTTATTCAGTTATTCCTCTTTCGGGTGGACATTCATGGGCAAGTTAGCCCCCGTCTGAGCAAGGTTTGGCATAGGAAGATGGACTTACGGTGGCCCATTAGCAAGAGGAGCGCGTGGAGCATGCTGGTATTCTTAAGGAACCCAAATAGGCTAGGGTGAAAGTAAACCCATGGCGCGAGGGAAAATAACCTCAGGCTCTTCGAGGGCAGGGACCCTGTTTCTTTGCATCTCATGAACCTCAGTTTAAAGGTTGTCAATTTTGAGCATACTTTGAAAGATAGCGACCTCTGTTGGTTCATATCCCTTGAGGAGTCCAGAATCCGCAGCTGGGAAGACGTTGCCCGTGAGTTCATGTCATAATACAAGTACAACGAGGAACTAGAGGTTACCTGACGTGACTTAGAGCTACTTAAGAAGAATCCTGGGGAATTAGTCAGCAACTTCATAGCAAGATGGAGAGAAAAAGAAGCTACCATGACCAATCCGCCTTTCGAAGAAGAATAAGTCAGCATTGTGAAGAAAAACTTCCTACCCCATGTCCAAGAAATAATAGGAGGACAGTATTACACTCAATTCTGATCTCTCCAAGAAGAAAGAGTGGAAATCAGAAAAGGTCTTACCAAAACAGAAGTTTAACCGAAGAAAACCTCTGGATAGTTTTCTCCTAAAAAGTTTGAAAAGCCTGCTAGTACTACAATTTCTACTATTAACAACATCTCTCAGCCTACTGCTTCATGAGCACCGGAAAGTCGCCCAAACCAAATCCGAAAGGAATACACCGAGCTTCATGATCCTCTCTCCAAAGTCTACCAGGCCCTCTTGAGTCGATACACTTTCGAAAAACTTCAAACCTGATGCCCACTGTGACTTTCACCAAACTGTTGGCCATACCACCGACCAATGTTTCCATCTTTGAAATATGATCCAAAGTCTGATTGACTGGGGTATCATCGCCCCACCAACTAATCCTAAACCAAACACTTCCCATAATCCACTCTCAAATCATGCAAACGCCATCTTCTTAGAAAAAGACTCAGAGTTTGAGCCATCCACCCAAATCATGCCAAGTAAATTACCAGTCACACTTATATACTCTCCTAAACCTCTCCAAACATGCCCATATTTCCTCTTACACCGTACCAGCTTTGCCAATCAAGCCTTATCACTCCTCACCAGAGCATGCATCGTTGTCCGCACCCATTCTAGAGTTAAAGATATGGCATTATCATAAGTGCTGAACTAACTCCTAGAGTTTGGGCTAAAATTGCCCTCTCGGATGAACATCAACTGTTAGAGATTCAGTAGGTTGTTCTTAAAAGCTCAAAAATAGGCCCGAGAGTCAGACAACTAGGTAGTACCAACCGATGAAGTCAGTCTTGATGATATAGTCCAGATCATAGCAGATTTGTTTCGACAAACTGGTAATATTTGTAGTGTATCCGAGCTGCTTGATGCTTTGAAATTACAAGGGCACCTGGTCCCTTCAGTCCTTTATTTCCCTGCCGAACGGGAAGAATTATACGAAGAGGTCGTAGAAGTTATAGAGTGCATTAACTTCACATGAAAAGATAATATCGTTGCCACCGGATGGGTGAACGATTTTAAAGATTCAGAAAAGACTAGTCTGATAGCCAACCTATGTGGAATGATATCATTCAAGGAGCTGCTAGGAGAGATCAACCAGGTAGTTGAGCTACTGAATATCGATGAAGAAATAGGGTTTCTATTTTTTCCCTCTTTAGTGAACCACGTGACCAGGTCAGGGAGACATTACCAAATCCCAAACCTATAACCATCAGAAATCAATAAGGGGACGGGTGTTGAGAACCTCCTTATGCCAGAAATGACTCTTGAAGAAATTAAGGTCCTTGATCAACTAAAGAAAACCCAAGCCAAAATCATTTTATGGGGACTTTTTATGTCTTCCCAGCTACACCAAACTGCCCTAATCAAGCTATTCACCGGACCTATAGTTCGTCCCTCAACCACACCAGAAGAAGCAGTTAACCTAGTTAGATCCCTGGCCTCTAGTCGAATGCTCTCCTTTTATGAAGAAGAAATCCCCAAGACTAGTCCCAACCACAATCATGCTCTTAATATCTCTGTTGAAGTTATGGGAAAAATTATTTCCCTCTCTCTCATTGACAATGGAGCAGCTCTAAACGTATGCCTGTTAAGAAACCTAAATTATTTGGGATTAAAAGTAAGCGACCTAGATCCAACCTCTGTTGTCGTACGTGCGACGACAACACCCGATGAGAAGTAATGGGATTCGTCAAGCTTGCAATAGGGGCTGGCCCTATAAACCCCATTATGGAATTCCAAGTATTTGACATCCTTGTCTGTTTCAATCTGCCGCTCGGATGACCGTGGCTCCACAGCATCAAAGGAGTGTCTTCTTCCCTTCATTAGAAATTGAAGTTCTTCACCAACGAATAAGTTATCACCATCTTGGGAGATAGTGACAACATCGAGAATGCAAGCACCAGTAATCCCGTACTTGAGATACAACAAGGGTTGAACGACGTGCTATTACCAGGATTTCGAGTTGAACCACTTCTACTCCCAGCAGGGGATGACCTCAAAGACAGGGTTTATCCTAAATATGACCCCCGTGAAAACATCAATGTAATCCAGACGTTCAAAAAAATGTACTTCATGCTCGTACTGGGGTTATAGCAAAAGACAACAAGGGATAACTGAACCTATTGTGTTAAAGAAGGCCTTTCCTCCTTGTGGCTTGGGCTATCAACCGTCAGAAAAAGAACTCAAACTGATCCGTCAGCCTCGACTGAAGAGGAGATTAGAACTCACTAGAACTGTCTCGGGAGATTCCCTAAATGAAAGATTCGTCAGGGAGGCTGAAGATTTCCCCTTTCATGACTTCCCTGAACCTTGGTATGACCATGTAGATAAAAAGATGAAATCAGGAATGGAGATCATCTTTCAAGACAGCTACCCATGGGCTGAGAGTTCCTAACACTGTGTACAACCACTCATTAGAAAGACCATAGCTGATATCAGGGATTCTAAGGACAGTGACTTCGAGTATTCTTTCAACTTCCACACATTGGGGCTGACACTTTGCATGATCCACTGAGGGGCCACATCATCAGATCCATCCTGCCTCATCAAAGATGCTGATGCACCTCTTTGTAATAACCCTTACTTTTGAATAATTGATTTTATATTAATTTTCCATGAGAGATAATTATATAAAATATTGGATAATGGAGTAAATATTATTTTAAGTGAATTAAAAGATAATATTTACTATATTTTGCATATTTACTATTATGTGAATGTAAATAGAATTATGTTACGATTCATGGTGTCGTTGTACTTTATACGGAATTTATGGTTTAAATGAAGTTGGAACTTGAAATGATTTATATAATTCCGGATGCCAATTTAGAGGGCGCGGTCAATCTCGAAATAGTCGAGATAGTCAAAATAAGTGTCATATTGTATCTTTGGGTTCCGGGCACTTTTGACAGGTTGTGACTTAATTATGTAGTTACGAGTCATTTTAATGGTGTATTAACATTTAAAGATGGGAATTAATGCTAAGGGCATGATTAAGTCTTGCAACCCTCTTATTTCCTAAGTGTATGCTTTCTAAACCTAGAGAGAAAGAAAGAGTAAGAGAATTGTGGAGAAAAAGAAGATAAAGAAGAAGAATTGAAGAAATTGGGTTTGATCTTGCATCTACCGTAAAGGAATCCGAAATTTTAGCTTAAGACAAGTTTCTTACTTGCTAATATATGGTTTAAGGTGAATAAAATGTAGTGATGGTTGTGTATTGGGAACTCTTGAACAATTATGGGGTTTTATGAAATTGTCGTGTTTGAACCCTTAAACATTGTTTTAGATAGATATTGTGTTGATTATAGTACTTAGTATTTATGTAGGATTGTTTTGGTTGGATTAATGATGGTTAGTGTGGGTAAAATGGAGGAGAAATGAGTTTTGGGAAAAGTTAGGGTAATAAACTCCATAGCCGAAATTGGGCATTTAGGCCCAGGCGAATCGATTCGCCCCTAGCGAATCGATTCGCTAAAGGGGTAGGCTACAGGTCTGTGATGAGAGAATCGATTCAGCTTATCCAAATCGATTCGGCAGTATGCAGAATGTTGGGTACTCTTGACCGAATCGATTCGGACCATCCGAATCGATTCTCTTAAAGACCGAATCGATTCGGCTAGGGAGAATCAATTCGGAATTCCTGATGTTTTGAGTTATTTTTCTAACTTAGATTGTAATCCTTTTCTTGTAGGTTTAGAACCTAGGAACTTTCTTTTAGGATGAAAAAGAGTGTAGAGTCTTATATTAGGTAGGTGACCACTCTAAATTATAAAGGGGATAATTGGGCTTATCTCGGGGATAATCTAATAGATGTTAGGGTAGTTCCTTCTTTAGAAAACTAGTTTGAGACTAGGAAAGAATAGGATTATATAATTATGGAAATTTAGAGACGTGTTTGAGGTATACTATACTTAGTGGCTTATAGTAACGTCATTATTTCTCGGAGACTAATTTGGGGGTTTATTAAACGTTAAAGTTTATAATGATGACATTAAACGCTTATGGCTCCGGATAAAGACTTAATGTATATTTTAAAATGGGAATAACTTGTGAATGATAAATTGCTTATACACACCTCTCTAAACGCTATCATAAGGGAAGTTACGCGCATGAGGTGAAGTCCCCTGAATATAGTCCTCTGCCATAGGACCGGTTATTATATATTGTGTGATTATTATTCGAAGTGAGGTAATTCCGGGTGTGGTTATTACTCAGTGTCGAAGGTATATGGCCACTTCCCGACGTCACGCGATGTAGGATGCCCAGGTTATCTTGGTGATAGGCCCTCAAAAATGATAGCTATTTAGGGGGCGCATCTAGTGGAGAAACCCAGAAGGATGGTCTTAGAATCGTTATATGTTGTGAAATATAACTATTCTTATTAAAGTGGGATTTTATTGATAATACGGCACTTTATGAAGTAAATTGCTTAAATACGTTTCCTAATGAGAAAAAGGAACGGTGAAATGAAATTGTGTAAAAAGGTAATGGAATCTCATTAAGTAATATTTTATTTATATTCTCCTGCACAAATGAATTGTGATCATTGTCATTATTATTGCGTTAGGTTATGCTTTTAGATAGAAAGGTTATATTCCTTATCATTATTTATGGTGAACGAAACAAGCTTATTCATGGTAATTAAATTGTCCATTACTTTCATGCACTTTATTCACTTGGTGATCATATTAAACCAGGCCCTGACCCGGTTATATCTCTCTATTTTGCATGAATCTTATATTCGCCCAGGTGCTCCGCCGTAAGGAAGCCCGTATTGTATTTTCTATTCCAGTGTCCTGGAGATGTAACACTTTGCGAATGTTATGGGATATTTGATATAGACGCTTCCATCTTTTTATATTCTAGTTATGATCGGTTACACATTCGGGCATGTTGCCCAAGTTTTGTACTTGTATTATATAATGTGATATTGTACTTTAATTCTCGGTGTAACCTATTTGTATGAGTATGTTAACTGACAGCTTATTCGGTTATTTTTGGATGTATATTGTTGATCAGATACATGTCTTTATTTTATCCACCTTCTTTTCAATTGGATTGTTTAAATGTTTTTCATTAACTGACCAATTAAATTTTGACAATCCGTTTTCTAAAATAATTGGTGGTTATCCCGTATACTTACTACTTTACGTTGATGCTAAGAATGGATCATCTATGATTTCTGTAATTATTAGAGTATAGGGTTGGCCACCTCTTATTTTAATAAGCGGGTTGTCACACTCTTCTCAACTGGCATGCTGCACCTGTGCCACCCGTTGATATTCAACCTAACCCGATATTTATCCCCTTTCACCTTTAGTTATTTCCTCTCACTTTGATGTAATCGAGACCTCCTTTGATGAGGTTCTCAATGTTATTTTTCCTATTAATGAAATACACAAAGATTTTGAGTATCTTGTCGTGCCTTACATTAACTGTCTTAATTATAATCAAACTCTTGATGATGATGACTTTACAAATGAACAATTCTTAACTGGAGGTTAATAACAAACAACATAATCGCGTTCAAGTTAACGAAAATGGAACTGTTATTATTAATCTCGGGTCTAGTAGTTCAATGCGTGAGATTAGGATAGGGGCCACCCTTAATGAGCACGAACGTGCGTAACTCGAAGAATTACTGAAGGAATTCGTGGATGTCTTCGCATGGTCCTATGAAGACATGCCCGGCATTGACCCTGAGATAGCTCATCTTGAGATTCCAACTCTCCTGAAATGCAAACGAGTCAAACGGAAGTTGTGAAAGCTCTGCACTTAATGGTCACTCAAAGTAAAAGAAGAAGTAGCATGCAATTGAACGAGGGCTTCATTCGTGTAATCGAATATCCCACATGGCTAGCCAATATCATACCCATGCCAAAATCAGGAGGGAAGGTTTGCATGTGTGTCGACTACGAAGACTTAAACAAGGCATATCCGAAGGATGATTACCCGCTACCCAACATCAATATGATTATGGACAATATAATCAGTCACGCGCTCAAGTCATTCGTTGACGGGTTTACCGGATATAACCAGTTCAAGATGCACCCTGATCATCAAGAGAAAACCGCATTCATCACCCCTTGGGGAACCTTTTGCTACACTATCATGCCATTTGGTCAAAAAAATACAGGGGCTACCTACCAAAGGGCTGCCACAACCATTCTACATGATCTGATACACAAGGAAGTCGTGGTCTATGTAGATGACATGATTATAAAGTCCAAGACTAGGGAAGGCTATGTTCTCGCTCTTCGGAAGTTCTTCGAATGACGGCGACAATACCAAATGCGGCTTAATCCACATAAATGTGTCTTTGGTGTTACTAAAGGAAAACTCATGGGATTTATGGTTAGTGAGAAAGGGATAGAAGCAGATCCTGCCAAGATGAAAGCCATACTTGAGATGCCACCAAACCGAACGGAGAAGGAAGTCCGAAGATTCCTTGGAAAATTACAGTACATCAGCCGGTTCATCGGCCAATTAACTTCCAACTGTGAACTTATCTTCAAAACGATTCAACCAAAGTCTGGAATGAATATTTCCACCAAATCAAGCGATACCTAACCCGACCTCTAGTGCTCATGCCACTACATCCTGGTCTTCCCTTAATCCTATACCTAACCTTGATCGATACTGTAACTGGGGCTTTGCTAGCCCAGTGCCTTAAAAAAACTGCAAAGAGAAATCCATCTACTATGCCAGTCAAAAATTAGCCAGTTATAAAGTTAACTACACCGCGTTGGAAAAATCTTATGTCGCTCTTATTTAGGCTACCCAAAATTTACGACACTACATGCTCTCCTTCCCCATAAGAATTGTATTCCGAATGGATCCCATCAAATACTTACTTGAGAAGCCCGCCCTATCTAGCTAAATGGCCCGTTGGTTGATGCTTCTAGCTAATTTTGATATCACCTACGTCACACAGAAATCCATGAAAGGAAGAGCCATCTCTCACTACCTTGCTGAATTCCCTATAGAAGAAGTTGATGTTTGGATCTTCAAGCTCCCCGATTAAGAATATCCTTTGCGCCTCCCAAAAAGACATTCAATGGAAAATGTTCTTTGACGGCACTACCAAAAAGAAAGGATATGGCATTGGAATCCTATCGATTTCCCCTGATGACTCCCACACTCTCATTGCCATCAAATTGGATTTCCCCTGCACTAACAACATGACTTAATATGAGGCATGCACAATAAGACTCAAAGTTTCCCTCAATATTTTGATAAGTGCACATATCATATTTTATACTTATTATTTTGGGAACATTCCTATGGATGACCTCACTCCATCCTTTCTATGATGCTAGTCGAACGATTCTAATATCCACTTATATATACATGCACATAACTACACGGAGAAATTAAGAAAAATAGTAACATAATCCCATGAGAGACCGAAAGGGCGGGATGGGTGCCTAACACCTTCCCATTCCGTAACTTAGCCCCCGATCCTCTAAACTATTGGTTTTGTAAGCATCATATTGTCATTGATGTCGCTCGAACGAGGCGACGACATGTTCTTTTGCATATTTTGTGAAGAATAGGCCGACAACTCCACCTCTTTACATTACCCCACATCGACGATGGCCGAAGTGTCCCTAGAGAAAAATGGTGCGAGAGCTTCTGTTCTTACCTGAGTGCGCGAACGCGAGTGCCAGACGACCCCGAGACGGGGAGGGAGGAGCCACCCCGAGAAGGAAGGGATGGCCACACTGCCGACTTCACTGGGGAATACTTGTCATAAGAGGGATAGACTCTATTTGCATGGATGTTATCATTTTCTGCTTGTGTGCGTATGCACCTACATGTATGTTCCTTTTTTCCCCTCTATTATTCCTTGTATATATCTCACTCACTTTTCACTTCACACACCTGTAGATACTCTTTGGGTACATCTCACACTACGTACACATGGGATTACTTATATCCACATGTTGCACATACCACTTAGAATATCCATGCTTAGGTGTCACTAGCATACACCTTCCATTTACCACACTTATCCATACTCACTTATCACACACCACTTGTAGTTGATCCATGATTAGGTTCACTACCACACACTTACTTATAGATATTCGCACATCACACACTCTCACATATCCATGCTTAGTATAATCTTCACGCTCCATGATAGACTTATGTTTTTTCTTACTTAGTATAGTACTCATCATGCCAAATAAAATATTATCTCCATAATATACTAATCAATGAATCATGCATTTTTGCACACTACATCACTAAGAGCATGGCTATTGAGAAAATATTATCCCATAACTGGGGGGCCACTTTATGATGGGTGCCGGTCCGGCAGGTCACAGTTAGCCTAAGCAATATGACTCTCACCATCCATTGGCCAAGTACCTTCGATGTATATTGAACGGTTCCCCCCACATCGCACCACTTGACCAAATTCATGACGGGAGGTATGTAGCAGGGAGCTCCTTCACGTACGTCGAGCATATCAAATTCTCTCTCACATGAACTGTCCCCACGAGGTATATAGTGAGGCAAATCACTTACACTCAGGTATATCAAATGGCTTGTCCACACGTATCGATTTCCCTCAAAAGCAAGACGGGGGAAACTTTCCACTAACCCAACATCTGCATACCCTCATATAAGCGTCAAACCTAGGACACTCATATTTAGTTTGTCGGTTACTACCCGAAACTCTGACGAAATGCTGGGTCGGGCATGAAGCCCATATTTTTGTGCGATTTCATATTTTTTTTAAATGGGACCCTGTCCACAAGCTTGACAATAAGTCAAACCATGTCTTACATATTTTTCAAATTCAATTTTCCCAGGCTCGGATCCTGTCCGGCATTTCTTTTTGCATTTAGGTAAACCTAATACAAGTGAGAACATGCTAAATAATAATCATGCTCAAGTCCTTGTCTCATTTTTTCATCCTTCTTTATCAAAAATGTCAAAAACATTTTTCCTTATTTTATCAAAAAATACCAAAAATATTTTGTCCTCTCCCTTTCCAATAAATGTCAAAAATATTTTTATTTTTTTTTCAAATAAATCCTTCCTTATCTCTTCCAAAAATAAACTCGAATAATTTTCCTTCTCAGGTCGATCGCATACCCGACCCTTGGACTGGCTCCCTATTTGCTTCGATCTTCTGTCAAATCACCCCGAGGCTCTGTCAGTTCTCCCGCTACTTCCTTTGGGTCGAAAATCCACCTTCACCCGCTCTCCATAGAGAATGAAGACCAAGTACCGAATGTGCAGCCTTATTTGATGACGGTCTTAGTCCAACTTACTGCCAAGATTGACACCCATCAAACAGAGGTTCATGAAATTCAACGTCATTGGGTTCAGCTTCCTGAAGTCCTCTTTCCTCATGCCATGGGTTCACCCATACCCGATCCTATTTGGGTCCCGAAAGAATATCAGCATGCTCTGTGCATCCCACTTGCCAATGGGCCACCGCCAGCTCAGCTCCCTATATCGAATATTGCCCAGCCAGGGGCTAACCTGCTAGTACCCATTGATCCGAAGGAAGAAGAGTTGAACAAGGTCAAAGAGGACCTTAAGATGTTGACCAAGAAATTTGACCAGGTTCGAATCTTCGGGAACTACATGGAATACACCCACATGTCTCCCTACCCTAAAGCAAGGTTGTCGAAAAAATTTAAGATGTCTAACATTGAGAAATTCGGGTGTAGTGGACCCCTAATTGTTCATCTCTGAAGCTATCACTGAGCCATGGCTCTCCTACGTGCCTTTGAGAAAATAATGGCCCAAATATTCGAGTAAACTCTAAAAGACAGTGCTCTTTGTTGGTTCATATCCCTCGAGGAATCCATAATTCGAAGTTGGGAGGATGTTTTTGTTGAATTCATGTTACAGTACAAGTACAACGAGGAATTGGAGGCTACCCGTCATGATTTAGAACTTTTCAAACTGAATCTCGGGGAAACTGTTAGTAATTTCATAGCAAGATGGAGAGAAAAAGCAGACGCCGTGACCAACCGGACTTCTGAAGAAAAGCAAGTCAGTATTGACAAGAAAAACTTCTTATCGCAAGTTCCAGCGATGATGGGAGGATAGTATTACCCCCATTTTCGATCCCTCTAGGAAGCAGGAGTGGAGATTGAAGAGAGTATTGCTAAGACAGAAGTTGAATCTAAGAAAGTGTCGGACAATTCACTCCAAGGAAATATGATAAGCTTGCCAATACCAAAGTTTTGACCCTCAATAACATTTCACAGCCTGCCACTTCTTGGGCATCTAAAATTCATCCTAACCCAGTCAAGAAAGAATACACTGAGCTTCATGCTCCCTTCTCCAAAGCCTACCAAGCCATATTTAGCTGAAATCTCATCAAGCCTTTGGACCCTCGTACCCTACCAAACCCACTTCCCAAAAATTTCAAACCCGAAGCCCATTGCAATTTTTACCAAACTATCGATCGTACCACTTATCAGTGCTTCCATTTTTGAAATGTAATCCGCCATGACAGCCAATCCAAAACCCAACACCACTCGCAAATCACTTCTAAATCATGCCAATGCCATATTCTTAGAAAATAATCCAGAATTTAACCCATCTACCCAGATTGTTCCCAATAAATCACCCATCCTACCAGTATACTCACCTAATCCTCTAAAGGTTTGCCCCTATTTTCTCCTACATCCTACATGTTTTGTCGATCAGGCCCTGTCACTTCTTACAAGGGAGCGTATTGTCATCCGTACTTATTTTGAAGGAAATGATATGGAGCTACCAGTAGTACTGAACTAGCTTTAGAGTTTAGGCTAAAATTTCCCTCCGAAATGACCATTGACTATTAGAAGTTTAGCATCATGTTCATAGAAGCCTGAAGTGGGCTCGCGAGTCTGATAATTGGGTGGAACCTATTGACGAAGTCAATTTAGATGATGTAGTCAAAGTATGGACAAAATGTTCTGACATGCCGATGAGATTTGAAGTATGTACGAGTTACACGATGCATTTAAACTATAAGGGTGGTCAGTCCCTTACCTTACGCATCTCCCCGTTGAGTGGGAGGATCTATATGAAGAAGCTATGGAGGTTATAGAACGTATTGACTTCTCATGGCAAGATGACATCGTTGCCACCAGATGGGGGGACGAGTTTGATAGCTCAGATGAAGAACCAATCCAAGAAAATGTCGGTTTAGTAATTAGTATCTGTGGGATGGTATCTTTTGAATACCTGTTAGGGGAAATTAACAAATTCATTGTACAACCCAAAGTAGATGAAGAAATAGGGTTTCTGTTCTTCCCCTATTTCATAAATCATATCATGAGATCTTAAAGTCACTACTAAAGTCTGAACCCTCAGTCATCAGTAACAGATAAAGGAAAGGGAGTCGTCAAGGAGCTCCCCATAACAAAAATGACCATCAAGGAGAGCAAAATCATCAACCAGTTGAAGAAAACTCAGGCCAACATCACCTTATGTGGACTCTTCATGTCTCCCAGTTACATCGAAATGCTCTGATAAAATTTCTCACTGCCCCACAGTCCCTCCTTCCACCATTTAGAGGAAGTCGTGAACCTATTCGGGTCCTTAACTTCTACAATATCACTCTCCTTTTCTGAAGAAGAAATCCCAAAGTTTATTCCTAATCACAACTATACCCTTAATATCTTTATCGAAGTAATGGGAAGACAGTACCTCTCTCACTCATCGACAAAGGATCAATAATCAAGATTTTCTCGTTGAGAACCCTCAACTGTCTGGGTTTAAAAGTAAGCGACCTTACTCCAACTTCTGCCGCAGTGCGTGCCTATGACAACACCCATTGAGAGGTGATGGGATCAATAACACTCACAATAGGGGCCGGACCTATAAATCCCATTACTCAGTTCTAAGTTATTGACATACCTGCTTGTTTCAACCTATTGCTTGGTCGACCATGGCTTCACAACATCAAGGGGTATCCTCCTCTCTTCATCATAAACTGAAGTTCTTTGCTAAAGGGCAGGTCATCACCATCTTGGGTGACGATGATAATACCAAGAATGCAAGCACTAGAAATTCAGTATTCGAAATATAGCATGGGTTGAATGATATGCTTCTATCTATCTTCCGAGTCGAACTACTTCCACTCCTGGTGGGGGATGATTTCAAAGATCGAGTCTGTCCAGAGCATAACCCTCACGACAATGTCAACGTAATATAGATGTTTAGTAATATGCACTTCACGTTCAGGCTGGGGCTGGGACGACAACAATAGGGGATACTGGGATCCATAGTCCTGAAGAAGGCCTTTCCTCCATGTGGCCTGGGTTACGAACCATAATCAGAATAACTCAGAATATTCCGCTAACCACGATTGAAGAGAAGTTTATAAAGTGCCAAGACTGTCTCAGTAGATTCCTTGAACGAAATATTTATCAAAGAGGGTGGACATTTTTCCTTTTGTGGCTTTCCCGAACCATGGTATGATCATGTGGACAAGAAGATAAAGCTAGGAATGGAGATTTTCTTCTAAGATAGCTACTTATGGGCTGAAAGTTCCCACCATCATGTGCAAGAACTCGTTAAAAAGACTACAGTTGTTACTAAAGTGTTTTAGGAAAATGACTCTGAGGACTCGTTCAATCTGCAGACACTGGGACTGACACTCAGCATGATTCACTCAAGCGCTACACTATCGGACCCATCCACTCTGATCAAGGCTACTGATGGACCCCTCCTTAACTGGAATACTATACTAGTTCCACCTGCTGAAATGCAACCCAACCTAAATGTTTACCCTCTTTCTTCCTCTTTTGTTGTTCCTCCCTTTTCTGATAACAATATAATCGATACCTCTTTTAACGATGTTCTCAATGCTATTTTTCCCAATAATGAGATAAACAAAGATTTTGAGTATCTAGTTGTGCCTTACAACAATTGTCTTGATCTTAATTAAACTCTTGATGGTGATGATTTTGCAAATGCACAATTCTTAACTGATCTTAATAAGGTTAATAACAAATAACATAACTGCGTTCAAATTATTGAGGATGAAACTATTGTTATCAATATCGTATCTAGTAGCCAACTACACAAGATTAGGCTAGGGTCCACCCATGACGAGCATGCGTGTGCGCAACTTGATGAATTATTGAAGGAATTTATGGATGTCTTTGTATGGTCCTACAGTGACATGCCCAACATCGATCCCGAAATTGCTCAGTACGAGATTTCGACTCTCTCGAAATGAAAATCGATCAAACAAAAATTACAAAAGCTCCGTACCAAATGGTCTCTCAATGTTAAGGAAGAAGTGGTTAAACAATTGAACCTAGGCTTCATTCAAGTGATCGTATATCCCACATGGTTAACCAACATTGTGCCCATACCGAAATCATGAGGAAAATTATGCATGTTCGTTGATTACTGAGATTTGAACAAATCCTTGCCAAAAGATGACTCCCCACTACCCAACATTGACATGATCATGGACAACATGGCCACTCACAGTCTCAAGTCATTTGTTGATGGGTTTGTCAGATACAATCAGATCAAGTTTCACCCAGATCATCAAGAAAAAAAATGCACTCATTACCCCCTGGGGAAACTTCTGTTACACCGTCATGCCATTTGGTCTCAAAAAATACAGGGGCTACCTACCAAAGGGTTTCCAAAACCATCTTCCATGATCTAATACATAAGGAAGTAGAGGTCTACATGGATGATATGATCATTAAATCCGAGAATCGGGAAGGTCATGTTCCCGCTCTTCGAAAGTTCTTCGAATGACTGCGACGATACCAGATGCAACTTAACCCACATAAATTTGTCTTTAGCATCACCAAAGGAAATATTTTGGGATTCATAGTTAGAAAGAAGGGAATTGAAGGAGGCCCTGCCAAACTGAAAGCCATACTCGAAATGCCACCACCTCGAACAGAGAAGGAAGTCTGGGGATTCTTGGAAAAATTACAGTATATCAGCCAGTTCATCATCTAGTTGACTTCCATTTACCATCTTCAAACTCCTTAGAAAGGATTCAACCAAAGTCTGGAATGAAGATTGTCAGGTAGCCTTTGATCGAATCAAGCAATAACTAACCCGACCTCCAGTACTCAAGCCACCGCATCCTGGTCTCCCTCTACTTCTATACTTAACCGTAATGGAGACTATAGCTGGGGATTTTCCAGCCCAATACATTGAAGATTCCCGCAAATAATGGGCCATCTACTATGCCAGCTGTAAATTGGTCGGATATGAACTCAACTATACTTCCTTAGAGAATGCATGTATATCCCTTGTCTGGGTCACTCAAAATTTATGACACTATATTCTCTATTTTCCCATCAAACTTCTGTCCCGAATGGACCCCATTAAATACCTGCTCAAGAAACCTTCTCTTTCTAGCCGAATGGCTTGATGGTTGATGTGGTTAGTCGAGTTCGATATTGTGTATGTCATACAGAAAGCCATGAAAGGGAGAGCTATCTCCGATTACCTTGCTGACTATCCAGTGGAGGAAGGCGAGATTTAAATTTTTTAGTTCCCGGATGAAGATATCCTTTGCACCTCTCATGAAGAACTTCTGTGGAAAATGTTCTTTAACGATGCTACCAATAAGAAAGGATACGACATTAGGATACTCCTGACCCCCCCCCCCCATGACTCTCACACTCCCATTTCCATCAAGCTCTATTTTCCCTGCACTAATAACATGAACGAATACGAGGCGTGCACTGTAGCCCTCAAATTCTCACCTCAAGAAATGTATCCAATGCCTAGATGTCTACGGAGAATCTGACCTCATCATCGGCTAAGTCCTTAGAAGATAAAAAGTCAAAGATGAAAAGATCTTAAAGTTCCACGCCCACCTAGAAGAAGTGGCCTCCAAGGTCCGAGATATCACCTTTCATTACCTTCCCCGAGCAAGGAACAACTTAGTCGATGCCCTGGCTACCTTAGCCTCCATGGTCGACATGCCCGAAGGAATAATGATGGCCCCTTTTTTAGTCTAGAAACAAGCTAAACCCATTGCTACCACATTGAGTTCATTACAGTAGAGGACTCGGATATGAATGAGTGATGGTATTACAACATTTGGCGCCTCATCATGAACAGTAGGTATCCCCAAGATGCCAATAAGAAAGACTGAGTAACCCTCTGCAATCGGTTGCCCAGTACATTATCCGCGATAAAGCATTGTTCAAGATAAACTTCAATGGAACCCACCTGCACTGTATCATAGGGGTGGACGGTGAAGAAATGATGAAGAAAATCCACAACGAAGAATGAAGACCTCACATGAATGACCATATGTTCACCAAGAAGATTATCCGATAAGGTTACTATAGAACTACCATGGTTCAGGATTGCACTGCCTATGTTTGGAGATGCCTTAAATGCCAACAGTTTTCCAATCTCCAGCACTTGCCTTCACGAGAATTGTACAACATGACCTCTCCCTGGCCGTTCTCCACGTGGGGCATCAATATCATAAAGAAAGTTACACCCAAAGCCTCCAATGGGCATGAGTTTAGCTTGGTTGCCATTAATATCTTCACCAAATGGGTCGTAGCTGAGTCATACGCAGTGCTAAATGCCAAAAAGGTAGCTATCCAGAAAAACATTATATCCCGATATGGCGTTCTACTTGAGCTAGTATCAGATAACGGGATTCATTTCGAGGCAAAAGTCACAGAATTGGTCGACGATTATGGGATTTAGAGACATAAATCTTCTCCCTACCGACCATAAACCAACAGTGTAGTTGAAGCCACCAATAAGAATCCCAAAGCAATCATCACCAAGATGACCAAAAGTTTTCGAGATTGGGCCAACTGGATCCCTTATACCTCTGGGGCTACCGCACTTCAGTCCGGGAATCTACTGGGGCTACTCTTACTCTCTGTTATACGGAATGAAAGCAGTCCTACCCCTTAAATTATAAATACCTTCATTATTCATTAGGTTCGAGAGAAAAGTTAGCTAGGAAACTTGCATCAGAGCTGTTTCGACGAGTTATCGCTCTTAGATGAAAGAAGGATAAAGGCTATATGTCATATACAAGGGAACCATTGTCTAATAGAGCAATCGTTTAATAAGAGAGTTAAGGACCATGGTTTTCAAGAAGGATACTTGCCCTCAAGGAAATCATAGAACCCATCTGGGACCCCAGAGGAAAATCGAAGCCAAACTGGAGTGGCCCCTACATCGTGAAGAAAATCCTGTCCATTGGCGCCACTATGATCACTGACCTTGACGAAAAAGAGATGACATCTCCAATAAACCTGGACCGTCTCAAGAAACTCTACCCTTAGTCCAAAATCTCAGCGCGCTACAATTCCTCTCATCCCCATTTTTATTCTAAAAAAAGAAAAAAAATATTCATTTCCCTCTACTCAAAACTACGTGCGGCCTAATCCTCTAAAACCTTTTTGCTTTCAAAATGAAATTCATAAAATTTTCAAAACTTCTAAAGGTACGTTGGCAACTCATACACTTTACATGGGCACAATCCCCTTCTTTTTACAAAATGCTACTCTTTTGTTACCTTTGAGAACGACAGTTCATCTTATCGTTTACATGAACAACAGGATTATAAATGCCTTAGCGATTGGTATAGATAACTCAAATGAAAAACTTATCAAGAGGCACAACAATATAATTAAAATCCTTTTTATTCCATGAATGGGAAAATTTGGTACAATTACACGAAGTATTAGCGTAGGGAGTCAAACAGCTACCCTCGCCAACCAAAATTACCAACCTTCCCAAATTTATTTCCACAAACAAACCAAAAACAACCAAACACATCTCCACCACAGAAAAGCTTCACAAATAAATAAAAGCTTCTACCCACAATTACTAGAGGACCTAGCTACATCATCAACTACTTCGTGAGGTTCCCAAACTTCCCCTGTTTGGATAGTTTGATTAAGGCGCTCCATGGAACGATAAACCTGGACGAGACTAGAGAAAACCCCTACATCCCCTTTCATGGTGTCAAACATGGCAAACCATTTCCGCCCAGTCTCCTCAGCCAAGATCTCGGCCACTACCCTTTTCCACATCCACTTCATGTAGTCCTCAGACACATGCCCAACCCTGTCGACAGATTGAGAAGGATGGGTCAACAGCCGATGATTCTCCCACAGAGAGCCCAGTCGCATGCACAAGCCTTCAGTGAAATCTTCTGAAGGAAAGAAATCGAGGGTACGGGAAGGCACAATTTTCTCCCATCCAACTTGGCGCAGGAGCCACCAGGGGAAATAGAAGGAAGTCTGCATAAGGCTAACCAACCGAATATACTGGTATTCCCCCATTTCCAAAATAGGCTAAAACTCCCCCCCCCCCCCCCCCCCCCATCAGGGCACTGACCAGCGCAGACATTGAGCTCCGTGCTCCATAAACAAGTTTACCTAATTCTCTATAGTAGGGCCAAAGTTGATGAAATAAAAAGTGAAGAAATTCGGCACAGCAACTAAGGGATATTCAGGAGGGATCGCCAAATGGAATCTTTTACCCAGCCATATGAGTATCATAATGGGCTTCCTCTCAATTTTTAGAATGGCCTTCCCGCTAAGCATCTAAACCGTTCAAGGTCTCTACCAATATCACTATCGCAGGATTGCGATGGTATGACATCCATGGAGTAATGGCAGTCAGTTGAGGGTCCACCATCAGGTCCACGATCACCAATAGTAGCCTCAAAGCAAGGCCCAAAGCAACAGCTCCAGCAAAACCAACAACAGTATGGCCTCTTCAACACAACAAATTCATCACAATCTAATGAAGGCGGCAAGCTCCACTTTACAACAAAACTTTGTATCTCCTCATACCAACCAGGCCTCCAAGGCCTTCATCTACTAAACTATTCCAAAAATAAACCCCTTCAAAGGGAAGCTCTTTGTCAACCAAGCCTCCGAGGCCATCTTCCACTCAAACATATTCAAAAATTTCCAAAAAATAAACTTTTTAGACTCTTTCTCAAAATAAAAACTCAACATCAAATTAAAGTGCATGTAAAGTAAGCAACTAAATCAAGATAATCAAATAAAATATGCATCATTTTTTGCCTTTTTTTATTCTCCTTTCAGGTGCAATATGACGCTACATCAAGCATGCAATGTGGATTGCGCCAAGCTCCCACAGTCAATGATGAACCTGCAAGGAAAAAACCCATAATTGGATTTCACCTCATCTGCCCCATAACCCTATCTCCTAGATACCAGGCAAAACCGAACTCGTTCGCCAACAGTTAGCGCATCGGTGCATTCATCATAATCACCCTTGTGTGCTGAATAGCCATCCCTTAAGGGTTAAAGGTCACCTACATCCCCAACAAAGATTCAGCAATCCTACCCAATGCCACCTATGCCGCCTCCGGCGTCACCCTCAGCATACGATCCACCTCTATCTACAAACCCTCGCAATTAATCCCCAGTAGCTGCACAAAACTTGACACCCACTGATAAGCACTCTCCCTTCCCCGTCCCGAGGCGGTCCAAAATATCGTGCCACTACTGTTTGGCAACCCCTACAATTTAAAATTGCCAAAAAATCCCTAAAAATCCCCAAAAATGACAGAGAATTCCAAAAATGTCCCAAAAAATTCCTAAAATTGCCAAATAAATATCATAACACTTCTTCACCAAAAGAATAATTTTTCAAGCTCCCAAGTCCCCAGACAGATTAAAACCACATTTTATCCCCAACATTAAAATCCTAAAAATCAGCGCATCCATCACCACTCCCCAGCGAAAACCTGAAAATTTCATTTCCAGCAAAAGATCAAGTGCCTCCTCAACGGGAATTCCTGAACCTTCCAAATTCCCCTAACCGGACATCTCTCTTCAGCGGTGTCTCCAAGAAATGCATTCCCCAGCGGAGTCCCAAAATCCTCAGAAATCAGAATGCTTCCTCAGCAAGGCTACATAAACTTCTTCCTAATCCATTCACCCAATCCTCAGACAAATATCTTCTCCCCGATAGAATCCCCAAAAAAGGAAAATTAAAAATTCCCTAGGAGAGCTATCCCCACGCCCTTACTTAAGATCCTTAGAATTGACCTCGACCCTCATAATTGGTCGCCTCTACTTAAGGTCCTCAGAATTGACCTCGGCACACAGAATTGGTCGCCACGACTTAAGGTCCTCAAAATTTTCCTCGACCCGCAGAAATGGTCGCCCTACTTCAGGTCCACAGAATTGGCCTCGACTCGTATAATTGGTTGCTCACAATTTAAGGTCCTCAGAATTGGCCTCGACTAGCAAAAATGGTCGTTCTCAACTTAAGGTCCTCAGAATTAGCTTCGACCCTCAGAATTGGTCGCTCTTAACTTAAGGTCCGCTGAATTGACCTCGACCCTCATAATAGGTTTTCCCAACTTAATGTCCTCATAATTGACCTCGACCCTCAGAATCAGTCGCCCCTACTTCAGGTCCGTAGAATTGTCCTCGACCCGTAGAATTGTTCGCTCTCAACTTAAGGTCATCAGAATTGGCCTCAACCATCAGAATTGGTCGCTATAACTTAATATCCTCAGAATTGGCCTCGATTTACAGAATTAATCGCTCTCATCTTAGAACTGCAAAATTGGACTTGACCCTCAGAATTAGTCTCCACAACTTAAGGTCCTTAGAATTAGCCTCGACCCCCAGAATTGGTTGCTCTCAACTTAAGGTCTGCATAATTAGCCTCGACCCTCAGAATTGGTCGCCACAACTTAAGGTCCTCAGAATTGACCTCGACCTTTAGAATAGGTCTCCCCAATTTAAGGTCCTCAGAATTGACCTCGACCCTCAAAATTGGTCGCCCCTACTTCAGATCTGTAGAATTGGCCTCGACCTGAAGAGTTGGTCACCATAACTTTAGGTCCTCGGAATTGGCCTCGATCCACAGAATTAGTCGCCATAACTTTAGGTCCTTGGAATTATCCTCGACCCACATAATTGGTCTCTCTAACTTTAGGTCTTCAGGATTGGCCTCGACCCGCAGAATTGGTCACTCTAGCCTTAGGTCCTCGGAGTTGACCTCGACCCACAGAATTGGATGCTCAAACCTTAGGTCCTCAAAATTGACCACGACCAGCAAAATTGGTTGCTCCAACTTAAGATCCTCAGAATTGGCCTTGACCCACAAAATTAATCACTCTCAACTTAAGGTACGAAGAATTGGCCTCGACCCTCAGAATCGATCACTATAACTTAAGGTCCTCAGAATTGGCCTCGACCTGCATACTTGGTCACTACAAATTAAGGTCCTAAGATTTGGCCTCGACCCATAGAATTGGTCACTATAACTTAAGGTCCTTAGAATTATCCTCGACCCGCAGAATTGGTCCCTCCAATTTTAGGTCCTTAAAATTGACCTCGACCCTCAGAATTGATCACATCAACTTTAGGTCCTCAGAATTGACCTCGACCTTTAGATTTAGTCGCCCCAACTTAAGGTCCTAAGAATTGCTCTCGACCCTTAAAATTGGTCGCCCCTACTTCAGGTCCGCAGAATTAGCCTCGAATCATAAAATTGGTCTCTCTTAACTTAAGGTCTGCAAAATTAGCTTCAATCCTCAGACTTGGTCACCGCAACTTAAGGTCCTTAGAATTGGTCTCAACCCGTAAAATTGGTCGCTATAACTTAAGGTTCTCAAAATTGGTCTCGACCTACAGAATTGATTTCTCTCAACTTAAGGTCCACAGAATTGGCCTCGGCCCTCTGAATTGGTCGCTCCAACTTTAGGTCCTCGGAATTGGCTTCAACCCGCATAATTAGTTGTTATAACTTAAGGTCCTCAAAATTGACCTTAACCTATAAAATTGTTGCTACAACCTAAGGTCTTCAGAATTGACCTCAACCTCTGAATTGGTCACTCTTAAGGTTCTCTGAATTGAACTCGACCCTCAGAATTGGTAGCCATAACTTCAGGCCCTTAAAATTGACCTCAACCCTCAGAATTGGATAGCATTACCTTAGGTCCTTGGGATTGACCTCGACCATCTAAATTGGTCATCCTCGTCCCTTAAGGTCCTCAAAATTGACCTCAACCCACAAAATTGGTTGCTCCAACTTTAAGTCCTCAGAATTGGCCTCCCTCCTCAACATCATGTGGTGTTTATTCGAATTTCACTTGTTCCAAGCTCACCCATCAAGGTCTTTTTAGAGACCACATTATAAGTTTTCATAAGTCTCTCCTTAGGTCCCTAGTACCTCCTCATTCAATACAAACCCTAGGTCATATTTTGAGTACTGATCTAGAGGCCATCACGCGCTCTCGAGCCCCATTTGACTCTGATCAACTCCATTATCAGAGTGAAAGATCAATGGATCTTCAAAGGGCTATGAATCCCCTTCCCAACGATCCGTCCCATGCATAAATTATCATAACGGTTCAGACAAACAGAACATTTTATTACCGAAAACCAATTTAGAGGCCATCGGGCGCTCCCAAACCCCGGATAACTCTGGTCAACTCCATCGTAAGAGAAAAATATTAATGTATCTTCTAAGGGCACTGAAACCCCTTTTCAAAGGTCCACCCCGTGCATGAAATGACATAACCATTTGGACTAATGATTCGTCTTCCTCAAAAAACTAAACCGGAGACCACCGGGCACTCCCGAACTCCGTTTGACCAAGGTCACATCTTCATCTCAAATGAGACTGAATGCATCTCCAAAGTGAACTAAATACCCTTTCCAACTGTCTGCCCCATGTGTGAATCCGCCTTATGGTATGGACAAATGACCCGTTTTACTCCAAAAGCTCACCGAACACTTTCGGGACACGGTTGACCAAATTCAACTCTCCGAACTGAGTGAAGCACTTTGAAACATCTAATTTCCTCGCATAACCTTTCCAATGACCCACCCCGTGCCTGATTCTGACTTACGATTTGGACGAAATATCCATTACCGTTCGATGATCTCCTGTCCAAAAAATCGACGGGCGCTTTCAAGCCCTATTTTACCCAAACTCAACTCCCGAGCCCGGGAGTGGAGCAAAGGAATATTTAAGGTCTCTAATTACTTTTCTAATGGTATGTTCCGTGCTTGATTTGGATCAACGGATTGTGTTCTACGACCATTTTTCCAAAAAATTAGCACGAGACTACCAATTGGGAGGTCCATTTCCCCGTCTATTGACAGTGTGTCTAGGGTCACCTGCAATTGGAAGGGATAGGGCTATGTCGATAGGCAGTCCCTATACCCTATATAAGGAGCGCATGAGCTCACATCCAGGGCACACCTTAGATCCATAAATATCAGTGATCTCAGCAACATTCTTCTGCAATCAACGTAGTTTCCTTGTGGAAATTCTTTTCAACCTTTCATTCCCATCATTCTCAAACCCAATTTAGCAAAAATCTCCCTATATCTCATCCAACATTCATTCCAACTTGCGAGGAAGCTCATCAACGACCAAGATCAAGCCTCAATTCTCTAAAGAAGGTCCAAATACCCCTCTCTCTCTTTAAATTTTTTTACTTTTGCATTAGTTACATAAATTCTTAATTTAGCTTTTGCTTTAGTTCATATATGTTAATATCTCATCCTTTATTACTTATATTGCACATACTTTCTTTTCTATAAATAAATAAAAAAGAAAAAAGAAAAGGAGGGTTACACCTATAAAATCCAACGAGATTTTCACCAAATTTTCTTAAAACTAAAAATATCCTTTCTAAACACATACATATAATAACTTCCCATTTGAATCCATGGGAGAAACCCCACCCTTTACGCCGCATGTGAACTACGTGGACTTTGATGCCTTTATAGGCTACATAGGCATCTCAAGATAAAACCTGAGACTCGAGTCCAATTTTTTAATTTTCATATTTTCATCTTTTTCCCATTTTATCCATATATTATCCATAAATATCACATTTGTGATTCGTACTAGAGCGTCTTATCTAACGCATATTCTCGTTTCATCATAATGATCAATCTTTCGATAAGCGCACACATCATATTTTATACTTATTATTTTGGGAACATTCTTATGGATGACCCCACTCCATCCTTTCCATGATGTAACTCGAGCGATTACGATCTCCACTTATATATACACGCACACATACTACATGGAGAAATTGAGAAAAATAATAACATAAACCCATTAGAGACCGAAAGGATGGGATGGGTGCCTAACACCTTCCCATTCTGTAACTTAGCCCCCGAACCTCAGAACTATTAGTTTCGTTAGCATCAGTTTGTCTTTGATGCTGCTCTCTCGAGGCGGCAGCATGTTTTTTTGCCTATTTTGTGGAAGATAGACTGGCGACTCCATCTCTTTATATGACCCCACATCGACGATGGCTGAAGCGTCCCTAGAGCAAAAGGGTGCGAGACCTTCTCTCCTTCCCCGGGTGTGCGCGCGCGAGCGCCGGACGATCCCGAGACAGGGAGGGAGGAGCCTCCCCGAGAAGGAAGGGATGGCCACAAACGTATATCTAGTAATTATACTTATCTAATAGAGAACATTAATGGGGTTGGGGGTTTGGATAGCAGTTCCATGTCCTAGTTAGACCGGGGAGTTTAATTAGGATAATAAAATGAACATGTTAGGTGCACACTTTTTTTAGAGGTAAGGTTCTATCTTATGCGAGTGCGGCCGGTTAATTATTAAGTGAATACAGTACAAGTTTTAATCGACTTAAAATAATTAATTCCTTGCAAAATATTTTTACTTTTCGGGGATTGATCCGAGGCAATTATTGTTTCGTTTTTTTTTCTTTTTTAAACCCCAGGTATGCAGCAGCTGCATCCTAAATCGCATGGATAGATTTGTTCTTGTCGTTGCAGTAGCTATGGATGCCAGAGGATTTGATTAGGTGCCTCAACCGTTATATCTATATATGATCTTATTTTATTCTAGTTTTCCTTTTGGGTGTGTTGCCCCATAGATGGATAGAATTTTATATTACTATCAGGATTTTATTCCAGTACTCAATTGTTATTCAATATTTATTCAGTTGGATGTTACTATTTGAGGATCGATGGTTTATTCGGTTCACATTTTTTATTTATTTATGCATGGTGATTTATCTTTTCACTTTAGTGTATGGTTTTATTCGTATTATTTTATATTGTTTAATTGCGACAGTGATGCTGAGAATTAGACCGTACTGTGATTCCAGTTTTATTTCAGTAGAGGATTGTCACATACGTCATGTAAGAACATAGTTAGAATATATAGAGGAACTTGGTGTTTCATGCCTCAATTAAAACCAAATGCATTATCTAAACAATAAATAAGAAATATAGTAAACTAAAAATTCAAATGTTGGAGGCTAAAAAAATAGCAAATAGCACCAACACATTCGCACCACATAATTCAAACTTTCGAATAATTAACTTCCCTTCGTGTACCTACAAAAACATTTTTTAGAAAAATTTATTCACATATGACTCATACAAAGTTTTCCAAAATTGTGGAGGCAAAATAATATATTTTATTAGAGATAAATTAATTTAAAAAGAGAATTTTGTACATATTTTAACAAATTACAACAATCAGTTTCACATAAACTATTACAGGAATCAAATACATAAAATGCGTAATGCGTATGATTTCATTATTGAATTGTAAAGGAACTTTGAACCAATTATATCTTCTTTAATCTCCTAATCATAACAGATTGTATGGGACACACTTGAAAAATAATCATCAAAGCATAATGAATCCGTTAAATCATTAAGCTCATCATCGTTTATACAAACGGGAGCATAAATCAGTTCATGCTAGCTTATCCATAGAGATTTATATATATAAACATGCACAAAGATCTAAAGATGTAGCAATAATTAATACTCTGGCATGAGGGATTCTAATTCAACAAATAAATAAATCTCCATTTGGAATTCATTCTAAATAACTTAAAATTAAATTTTTAATTCTAAAATATTCAAAAAAATATAATAAATCCCATTTTCAAGATAAATACATTCTATGGAGAAGATCAAAATTGACATCAGAACAATAAATTTAGACAAAAACAAACATGTTTATTTAGAATCAGGTTCTTAGTTTGGGGTTTAAAGTTTAAAAAACTTGCACTCTTGGATATATTTGAACTCTTTGCTTTTTGAGACATAAAAGTTGCAAATAATGTTAGAAATCTTTGAAATTCTGAAAATGGACTCCAAATTATAAAAATCTACGACTTTAGACCATGAACTATAGAGATATAACTACTAATCATACAGTTTTACTATCCCCCGCCTCCACTTTATTTCCAATCCAACCCTTACAATCTAAGGTCTAACAAAAAGTCCTCAGGTAGTTGCACCAGAGGTAAACATACAGTATCTGATCTAAATCTTAAAGCTAAAGATGATTCTGGTAGTAATTTTGATGAACCTCAAAAGTTCTACACTAGTGGCGTGAAAAGGTAGTCTTGAAAAATCTATAATCCCTAGTTGATAAAAGTTTCGTATTTACTTTTAATGTTGGGGTTAAAAAAGAAAGTACTCTTTCTTAGCCTAGATGAGATATGTTTCGACAAAGCCGAAGAAATTAGGGTTTATAGGAAGTCGACTGGATTTGAGAGATTTGTTGCAACAGGTTTAATTAGGAAATTAAATCGATGGGAAGTGATGAAAGGACAGGGGAGATAAAAAGGGAATAAGATGGTTTAGGCGAATCTGTATCCAAAGCAGACTAGTCTGTAACCGTAATTTCTCTGAGATTATTTATAGTATAAGCCTTAGTTTGTTTTAGGCTAAGTTTGGCGTATCCCGTTACAAACCGTCACGTACCGTCATGAAAAACCGACATCAACAAAGAGACTTCCCGACATCCCTTAAAGATAAAAAGCGTTTTAGTGTTTAAATTTATTTACGAGCTTTATTTTTTGAATGTTTATTTTTTAGAAAAATGAACAGGCGTTATTTTAATTTCATTGCTTTTAAAACGAGGCTGGAATTTTTAAAATAAAAAATTATTTTCACCTGTCTCATTCGAACGAGATCATGTCTCATTCTAACGAGATCCATTTCTCGTTCGAACGAGAACCACATGTCGTTCAAACGTGACTGCACCGCCTTGATTTTCGTGTCTGCCTATAAAACCCTATTTCACCTCCTAGTTTCTTAAGACATTTACAAAACACATTTCTGCAAATCAGTTTCAAAAGTTCTTCAAGTTTTGAGTTAACTAAACTCTTTTAGATTCACAAATCACATCCCCTTAGTTTATTTGAGTGGATCTGTTTGGAACCCTACAAAGTTTTTTATCCTTTACATACATCTTTGTGGAGAAGGCATCTCTATAGTTGACTTGTGATACCCGAGGGAGATCACTGTTGATCGGTGGACACCAAGCATAGAGCTACTACGTGTGGACGACTTGCATTGTGAACAGGTAATATTCTTTGAAAGTTGTACGAAGGCACCATGCATTATACTTGTGGGAAATTATTAAGTAGTTTGTAATTCGATAGTCTTGTAAACTCTTCAAAGTGCTGAAAAAAGGTTTTTACTCGAAACGGGTTTTTTCCTGAAATTTTCTTCTACGGTTTGAATGATTTACTGCTTTATATCACATAGATGCATGTTCTAGGGATTAAGAATTAAAATTGAATTTGGTTTTGTGTATACAACTAATTAAATAAGTTTGATCCGTTATCCCTTCTCAAATTGGTATCAGAGCGGGTTACGCAAATTTACCGCGTGAACATATTTTTTTCAAAATTAGGGTGGTTATTTGTTTTTCCTCACTTATTGTTTTGTTTTTTTTTCTTGATGCATTCTCGTGTTTTTGACAATTTAAATAGTTTGAATTTGAAGTTTTCTAAAAGAATTGATTTTTTCAAAAAAAAAATCTCGTTTTAAATTCGCTATGGATCTTTTGCAAACTGTTTGAAATCAAAGAGATTTTTATCGTGAGAAACTTTCGGACATAGATCGTGATTTTAAACTTTTAGAACTGTCCAAGAAAGAGTGTGATGATTGAGTCCTAATTTTAGACAAAGAATCAGAGGAATTTAAAAATTTTGGGGTTTGTGTACGTGTCGTTGAGGATAATGATAAAATAATTAATGATTTTAAGGCACGTGAGAAGAATCTTAGGGATAGGTTTTCTTAAATTGAGGGAGAGTGAGATAACCTTCTAGGAATGATTGAATATATGAAGAATGAGTCCCTAAAATTGGAAGAGTCTAATTTTTTGCGTGAGTCTAAAAGTTTGAAGTTAAAAGATAATTTAACAGACTAGAGTAGTGTGTTTAGTAATGGTACTAGATCATCTTATTCTAATGCTTCTGTTGCCAAATCCAAGACCATTGTTTGTTTTAGAGGATTAACCACATCCAAGGATATTATAAAAGGTCATACCTTAGGTAACATTCCTCTTGTTTCACATGTTCGCATTGTGGTAGGAAACGTCACCTTAGGTCATTTCATTTTTATCTTGGAAGAGTTCCTAGGAAGTTCAAATATAGTGTTCCCTTGGTTCCCGAACCCTGTCGCGTTAGATATACATCCACTTGGGTTAGGAAATAACTTTTAGAGGCGCTAATTGTTAGAATTCTTTATTCTCGCATGCTTGCACATGACTCGTCACATGCTATATCTTATGGATGATTGGTTGCATGATTTTGTTTGTCATTCGCTAGTTGTGTTGCTTGATATATCCTTACTAGTGTTTTAAAGTGTACTTTTTGTATTATTTTTGTCATATTTGAAAAATACAAAAAAGATTTGATTTGATATTATTTGAAAAATACTAATAGATGTTTTGTTTTTGTTTACTTTAGTTTAACACATTTGGCATGGCATATTGGTGTGTTTAATTGAATTATTTTCATATTCTTCGTGTGACTAGAACATTTGGTTATGATTTTAGATACTTAGATGGTTCTTAGTCATGTTTACGTAAATTTATTTTGAACTTGAATTACTTTATGGATTCGACTTTACATATGCCTCCTCACACACATACACGAGCTTTTTGAACATTAACTTTACATGTATATTTGAGCTATGTGAGATGTTCTCCCATCAAGTTTTCCCTCTACATGTTTTGTGACTATGGGGAATTTATGCATGTAATAACCATTTGCCTGTGAGAATTTTTGAATTTCATTAAAAAATATTAGGATACACGGGAAAGGGCTACGAAAGACAAGTTATCTTTGCGGGAAAGCCACCGTTGGTAAGAGCCTAATAAAATATTAAAGGCAATAAAAATAAAAATAAAATTGCTAAAATGTGGCCAACTTTATTTAGTTTTGTTTATTTGATCTTTCAAAAGCAATTGCTTCAAAAGAATTTACAAGAGAAAAGAAAAATATGATAAATGTTTATCTTTTAAGGGTGTCTAGTTGAAGATCAACAGGTTTGCACAATGAATCCTAGTTATGCTTATTTTATCATGACACTGATAGAGTAAAAATGCTCTGATACCACTTGTTGGAATGCCGATTTCTTTTTAAATTATAAGATATGCTCTTGATACCACAATTTTTAACTTCAAAAATGATATGATTCACACAATATTCCAAATTTTAAAATTCTTTCAAAATTAACAATTAAGATGCTCAAATTTTAATTTCCTCAAAATTAAAATTAAATTAAGATAAATATATTTCAATATCTACTTAAACAAAAACTAATTCAATTCAAGTTCTAAATTTTCCAGACAAACCAAGCTTGAATATTTCCAAATTAAACTAGTTGACTTGAATTAAACTAAAATTACCCAAATTTAAACTAACACCAATTTACACAAAAGTTGTGATTTAAACCAATGTTTATCCTATTAACCTAAGCATTCCTCTATATGATTTTTACAAGATAAAAATAAAACAATCACAAGTCCAAGAGGTATGGTTTTACAAAAGACATGACAAAAACACTTAGTCAACAACCTGACACCCTCGCAAGCCTTGACGCTTCTTCGTTCTTCCACCTTCGCCTAGTCGACGACTCCGGAATTGAACTTCCTCTCAAAATCCACCGGTGGAGAAAATCAACCGTCAACCACACACGAAGCCATCCTCCGTAGGCACACCATGAATCAACAAGTGGAATCCTGTTAGAAAACTCTCTCTTTTGGGTAGAGAATGATACCCGATGCCAAGATAATGATCTAAAAGCAAATAAAAAGATATTGGAACTTGGATCAAGATAAACTATATGGGTGTAAACATGATTTTGTGTGAAAATTGAATCATTTGGATTCACAAAACCAAAAGGACTTTTTGGTTAAGTATTTTGCTCTCGAAATCTCTTGGAAAGTATGAAAAATTCATCCCTGAAAGTAAGAGAAATTCATCCCTAGTAAAAGGAAAGTGGGTTAGTGGGGAGTTATAAAAAAATTAACGAAAAAACTGCTCAAATTCGTAGGTCGTTCGAACGACTTTTAAATGTCGTTCGAATGACTTTGTTCGAACGACTTACTAACGAGAAAACAGATAAAAATCACACAAATCTCTTTCGAACAACTTTGTTTGAACGATGTAATTCTAACGACCTTTCTAACGAGAAAATAGGGAAAAAGTAACAAATCTCATTAGATAGTTTGTTTGAATGACCTGGGAATCTCATTCAAATGAGATCCCAGTTTCGTTCGAACGAATTTTCAGAAAAACCCAATTTTCTTTTAAAAAATCAAAAACTTTTATGTTAAGTTTTAAAATGATTTTCTGAGAAAAATACAAAGTCATTTTAACAAAAGGTTTATGCGAAGACACCCATAAAAAATAACCAAGTATCTATATACATCAATGCATTCATACCTTTAGACACTTTGGAACAATTGAAATGTTGATGACGATAAATGTGTCACAAAAACTGATAATGATGATATCTTCAATTTAGGCTTGGCCGCTACGTCTTCAACATAAACGTCATAGGCTTGAAGGTCACAAACTTCTATCCTACGACTCAAATAGTTTTGTCCGAAATAAAGCCAACACTTACAAATTGACTCAATTGGAAATTTGTCCTTACAAATCTCCCCCTTTGGCTATTCCGGGACAAAACCAAAATAAAAATCCTATGAGCCATCAAACTCATCTAAATAGACATAAACCCACCGAAAAAAATTACAGACACTTGACTATACATATAGTTGAGAAGCTTTGCTTACTTTAAAATATTGTCGCTTATGATGAAAACATGTACACTTAAACATACCATCAAACGCATAGGGAATATGATAAGATAAATTACATAAACCTACTTATGAAATTCGCCTCTCCCCATAAGTTAGATCTCCCTAACTAAATGGTTTAGATACCTTTTCTACCCTTTTTTATTTAGGAATAGTCAAAGATTAAACATGCATAAAACAACCTATTTCTTCCCAATCAAATCAAATTCTCCCCTTAAATGAAACAACGGATAGGAATAATGGAAAAAAAGTATATCATGCAGTGTTGCATAGAGTGACAAGTATAATTAAGCAACATGGAAAGAAAAGAGCAACTAATGCACATAAGGATTAATAAATACCAACTATGATGCAATAGCAAAACGATGCCAACTAAAATGTCCTAATATAAGTATGGGATTTCAAACAAAAGTTGCAATAAGATAGATAACTATTTGAAAACGAAACATTCATGGACTAGATAATAAGACAAAGACTCAAAATCAAATGATACCGTATATATTCATACGCTAAATATACCATAAACACACATGCACTTATATATAGGTATAAACACCACAAAAGACTCAAAATACAAAAATCTTTCCAAACTCATATGGCATAAATGTGTCTAAAGAACTATGTGGTAAATGGAGTGACGGGGTGTGAACTAGAGACTAAATAATTATAACCTAATAACTTAAAAATGTTCAAGGAGTTCTATTTTATTGCAAAAACATTATCAAACATAGATTTAGCCTCATGTGATAAGATAAAGTGAACTCAAAGAACAAACAAGCATAATGCTTACAAGCCTAGAATTTTGATGATTCTACAAATCAATAAAGTCGTGACAAAATAAGCATAACTAGGATATATTGTCATTGTGCAAACCCATTGATATTTTCATCCAAACACCCTCATACATAATAATTCCTTTTATTTTCTTTTGAATGAACATACCAACTAAACAATGTAGGCCTTGGATACTTTTTACAATACCACACTTTTTAGGCCCTTTTCAAACTCTTTGGGTCTTGGCTACTTTTTACAATGTCACACTTTTTAGACCCTTTTCGTGCACCCTCATATATATATATATATATATACACAATTCAAACAAATCTCACGTGCAATGGTTCATACATGCACAAATCCTCTATAGTCATAGCAACTAGGGAATGCAATTTAACCCGACCCGCAGGGTTTCGGACCCGACCCGACCCTAACCGGGCGGGTTAAAAACCCATTTAAATAATAGGGGCGGGTTTGATTTTTTTTTTAAACATTTATTAAACGGGGTGGGTTCGGGTTTTATCAAAATATGCTTGACCCGACCCACCCCATTTAGTAAATTTACTGACATACCCTTATTATACTAAGTTAATAACACTCCCCACCACATATATAAGTAAACCTAAGAAAAAAAAACTAGGTAAAATCCCATTTCTCTCAAGCCGCAGCTGGCCACTACATTTATCTCAAGAATCTCTCAAGCCCATTTATCTTGTCGTCTTGTTCTCTCTCATTGGCTACACATAGCAGCGCCGCAGCAGCCATACATAGCAGCGCCATAGTAGGGAACCTCCATAGTAGGCAACCTCCATAGCAGGGCAGCAACCCTTTGTTACTAGTTCACAGCGCCGCAGCGGCCCTTTGTTCACAACTTTAGTTACTAGTTCAACCTCCGTAGCAGTGCCGCATCAACCCTTTGTTCACAACAACCTCCATACATAGAAGCACCACAGCGTTCAACCTCCAGTAGGTTTGCAATATGGATGATGTTTTTATTGTTACAACAACACTGAGTGAATCAATTTAAGTAATTTTTTTGTAAAGTAATTTGGGCCATGGTTCACAACGTTGATTTCTTATAAAATTACAACAATAATCTAATCATGCTGGTTTTTTTGTTAAAGTAATTTAAGTAATCAAATGAACACAACGTTCATTTGGGTCTTTTTATATAATTAAATCTATTTTTAAAAAAAATCAGGTTTTAACTCGCGGGGCGGGGTGGGGCAGGAACGGGTTTGAGGAGGTTATAGTTAAACGGGTTCGGGGTTTAAAATCATAACCTGTTGCGGGTCACGGGGGGGGCAAAAAACAAATCTGGGGGCGGGTTTAGGTTTTGACAAACCCGTCCCGTTGCCATCCCTAATAGCAACATATAGATGACAAAAATTGATAGGAGAATATCTCACTTAGCTCAAATATACATGTGAAGTTAAAGTTCAAAGAGCTTGTGCATGTGTGTGAGAGGGATATAAAAAGAGAATCCATAAAGTAAATCAAAATCAAATGAGGGAATGATAAAGGATTATAACACAAGTATATGCCACAAAAAATGTGTAAAACCAAAACACAAAAAAAAAATTGAGTTTTTTAAATTTTTAAACAAACAAAAAGCGCAAAATCTTAGTTTTGTTAATGATGGTATCTTCAATATAGGATTCGTTGCTACGTCTTCAACACAAACATCATAGTCTTGAAGGTCACAAACTTCTATCCTATGACTCAAATAGTTTTGTCCGGAATTAAGACAACACTTACAAATTGAATCAATTGGAAAGTTGTCCTTACAGACGTTATTGATTTGTAGAATCCTTAATATTCTAGGCTTGTGAGCATTGTGCCTGTTTGTTCATAAAGTTCACTTTATCCTGTCACTTGATGCTAAATCTTAGTTTGATAAAGTTTTTCGGTCAATTAGAACTTATTGAACATATTTGAGTGTTCGGATTATAATTCTTTTGTTTCTAGTTTACACCCATTCATTCCATACCACATGTCTAGACACATTGATACTGATGGTACGAAAAATCGGACACAAGTCGTTCTCAAGCATCATATCGAGTGTAAAATATAAATAATGCGAATAAAAGGGTATAAACACAAGATATAGAATGGTTTGGCTATAAAAATGAGCATATGTCCACTTTAATGCCATACTCTCATTATATACATTTTGTTGTACAAGATTGTTGTGTCATTAGAGGCATACAAGAGAGATAAGAGAGGAGAATACATGGTTATAAGGAACCAGGGCAGACAGGGATGTGGCCTATAAAGGTTGATTATGTGCAGTTGCGGTAGTCGTAGAGCTCCCAAGTAGTGGTCTCTAGAGAGAGAGGTATAACTAAGAGTTTGGCAGGACTTCGCCAAGTGATTCGTCTTTTTTATGGTGAGGTGAGGACCTTTATTTATAGGAGTCATAAAGGTATTGTCAGGTGCCCGAAGCACGTGACATATGGACAAGTGAGGAATAAGGAATCCTTATAGAAGTATGATGTGAGAATAAGAGTCGCGACCTATTTGAACCAATGCTGCGGCCAACGCCTGGTGAGCTGCCATGGCCCGTTTGAGCCAAGGCAGTGGCAAGTGCTTGAAGGATTGATTCGATGGCCTGTTTGAGTCCAAGAAGTAGCTGGATATGACCATGGCCCGTCTGGCACAAGGCCTGGTAAGTGTATATCTCTGAAGTCTATTTGTCCCGTGGCCATAGTGACTATATTTGGCATATCAATAAGCCCCCAAGCCGTAGTGCCAAGAGATGGGGAGTTGGGACGGCGGCTGAATTTTATGACCTTATCGAGGTGCCATTGTTCGTCTGTCTTAAAAGAGTGCCGCGACTAATGTAAGGCGACGCTTCACCTTCCAACGCCCTCTTATATAAATGTGATATGGTTTTGGCCTTCATTACCTTTTTCGAATCCTTAAGAGAAAATTGAGATCAAGGCTTTGTCATGTCATCTTCAAGTTTTTTGGTGAGTTTTTAGCGGTGGTTTAAGGCGGTTCAAGTGGTTTTATTGGTGGTTTGAGGCTGAGCAACCACTTTCCATTAATTTCTAGGTAACTATCCTTTTTGACCATTTGCCTCTTTGTATTTTTCTGGATTTCATTATTTTAATCCACATTTTCGAAATGAATTAGATGAACCTACTTTCTATAAAACCATTTTTCTTAGTTTTGATTTCTGAACTTGTGTAGAAACTTGGGTTTGATGATGTTTGAGTCTTTTTATAGGATTTATTATTGAACCACGTTGCTTTTTCATACTATTATTAGAAAACATTGGAGTTTTTCACAAATTCCAAGATGCAACTCCTTGAACTCTACTTTATTTTGATCCCTGACAATTGGGTACCAATTTTGGGTTTTTGTCTAGATAGAGTTGGATTTGACATTGATTTTAATATATTGGATTTTTGGGTAGTTTAGGTGTTTGGGCTGGATTTTGGTTAAAAATTGGAACTTTCTGGGTTTAATCCACACCTTGACCCTATCCAGATTTCTCTTTTTTGGCCAAGAACACCAATAATATGTTCTTGATGTTCTTGGACAAAACCCTAGGGCTTTAGGCTTTCACTCTTTGAGAAAATCCAATTCAGTTATTTTACATGTTTGTGCATTTGGCCGCAGGTGGTAATGTGACTTATGTTTTACAGTTGGTACCTTTTATTAATCCTTGTTAATAAATAAACTCCCCCTGGCTGAATTCTTTAGTTCTTGAACTGATCGGATGTAGCCTTTAACATGAAAGGAAATTCTCTAGTTGTAGTCCTCAATTTTTAGATCAATTGGTTGTAGCCTTTAGGATTCACATTTATAGCTTTTGGGTTTGATAGTTGCATCCTTGACTTTAATTTTTTTGCAATTTATATTGCTTGTATCTGCTGAGGCCTCTAAGAGGCTTCTTTGATCATAGTGGCTGCGGCACCGAACTACGAAATCCTTCTGCCTTTCAGGTACTACTGTAGTACTATGAGTTAGAACCCTTCAGAGTTACTGGAGGACTTATGGAAAAGTCACTTTGGCGTTACTCCTCCTGAAATTCCCTCTATAAAGCCTTTGAAGGCTAATGGACCTTGTTTACTCAAGGATTGTCCTAACTGCGACACCCTAGACTTTGACTCCGCGAGCTACTTTAATTATAAGGACACTAGAGAGGCTGTAAACATTATGGAGGAGGATACAAAATCCAGCAATAATCCCCCTTCCAAAGTAATGGTTGCGGCGGTCCAAAATACTCCAACTGGACCCTTTTCCTAAGCTGCTGAAAAATCTCCCACTGTGTTGGAGATCCAGTACATAATGGATGAGGAGTGGATTGCTGAGGTTGCCGCGGCATTTGAATTTCCTCAATCTACCATTTGTACACTTCCTTCTACGGAACAAAGATCATGTTTTGTAGTTCCCAATGAGGTAATTTGTATTCATTTGCATTCCTATCTGCTTGGGTTGTGGTTACCTATCCCAATCCAAGTTAGGATTAGCCCCAAACCAATTAGATTCAAATGGCTCGAGGAATATTCTTGTCGCTCTAGTGTTATAGAAGAAGAAACTAAATAGGGAAATCACTCCCACTGAGTTCTTCCGCTTTTATAGGCCAAAGGAGAACTTTGTTGACTTTCCATGGTATTACTACTTCACTCTTCAGAATAAAGATGAATTTTTATATACTGGGAGGCCTTCTAGTGTAAAAAAATGAAAAAGCAAATTTTTCTTTGTTTCCGAGGGGAGCTAGAAAATCCATCCATAGGAATCTGAGAGAGAGAGAGAGAGAGAGAGAGAGAGAGAGAGAGATCTTATTGGATGCCGCTGATATGGGGGCATCCCTCTAAAAAAGGTGACCACCTGTCATGTTTTTTATTCTTTCCATCTGTATTTTATTTTCTACAGCACTTACTAATACTAATATTTGTGTGCAGCTCTTGATGATCTGTAACTCAATAGCAGGTAGAAAAAGAGAGTTGTGAAGGAGGCAGACTTCAGTAGTGAATAAAAGAGATTCACTGTGCTGGTCACCTCCGCGTTAATTTTTGAGCAATGCTACTTTTCAAACAAAGACCAACCAAATAAAATGACCACGAAAGGTAACTCTTTACACCTTTCTTGGCTTATATATTCTGTTGCAGCTTATATTTTGGACTCTACTTAATTACTTTATTTCTCAGGGGAGGAGATTGACTGCGAACTCCTAGCTGATCAGTTTGCAGAGATGGATGAGGATGAAGTTGCCCTCAACCAGGCCCCCAAGAAGAAGGGGAAGAAAAGAAAAAGGGCACGCAAAGGAACAACTTTTGCTGCTAAGGCCATTGCTACTAGTGGGTTTGTGACCATTGATATTGAGGCCACCAACCCTACTATTCAATAACATGCCGCACCTATTGAAGAATCTACGGCATTAGATCAACAAAATGATCCCTTTATAGATGTAACATTGGGGATCAACTTGATGTGGTGGGTCTGATGCCTACTATTGCTAATTTCCACGGGGTTAATCATGTTAATGTTTCCACTATAGTAAGCTCGTCATAGGGGGGTATTTGTCATTAATGTAAATTTGCCAACTTCGCAAAGCAAGTTTAAGGACGGTCGTGTGCGGCCTCAATTGAGGCAACAAGACCCCAAATCGGCATAGGATACCACTTCCATAGCTATCTCAAGGATAAAGAGAGTTGCAGTGGCATTTGATGTTACTCATCTCATTGAAAATGACGTGGAGGATCTGCAAGATTTCTCACTCCACAATTTTCTGAGGGTAATTATTCAATCATTTTTAGCCTTCTGAATAATTTTTCACAGTTCTAACTTGGAAACTTTACTTTTCAGGTTGTGAAGTCTAATTTGGACATGAGGGCCAGATATGAGTTGTTGTATAGCTAGAACCAAGTTGTAGAAACAAGCCACAAGGCTAAACTTGAAAACACTCGGGCCACAGCCTTTGAAGTTGGGAAAAAGTCTTCTTCTGTAACACTTCAATTGTAAAAATTTAATGTGGAGGATTCCACCGAGGCAAAAAATGAATCTTAACAAAATTTCATCAAGGCCACAGAGTTTGTCGCGATTGATTAAGCCAAGACTACGGAGGCTGCCAGGTAGGCGTCATCCTTTGAACAAAATTTTAGCATAGTGAAAAAAAAGAATGACGAGTTGGTTAAAAGTCATGCCACAATGCTTCAGAATCTTAATAATGAGCACATCGCAAACCTTAAATAAAAGGACAATGACCATGCTGCAACACTTAAATAAAGGGATAATGATTACGCCGCAGCACTGAAGAAGGTTGCGGATGATGCTGTAGCTGCATACAAAACTTCAAAAAAATTCTTCTCCGCTAATAACGGGGCCTACCTCCGCGGTTTTTAGGAGCTCATGTAGAGAGTTATCAAAAACTTCCTTGAGGAAAAGGATAAGGTGTTTTTCTAGAAGCTCAGTGATGATGAGCACTTGGAGTGTGTGGTAGAGTTGAGGGTTGTCACGGAGGAGAGAGCTGGGAAGTAATTAGAAGATGCTTCAGGAGATGAGGAAATTGAGACTACAGTTAATGATGCAGAAGATGGAGAGGAAGATGATGCAGCCTCATAGTTATCCATACTGGTCTTTGTGTAATCTTCTTGGGCTATGGCCATATTGACCACATCTTGTAATTTTTGAAACATTGTTCAACTTATATAGGGTTGCGGCAACTTTTTGTAAGGCTGTGGTCATAATCAACATCTTGTTACTTCAAAGAACTTCACATTTAATCCTTTATAAGACATATTATATACTGTGTTTTGAATATTGTTTATTTGTCTGCTTCATTTCTTAGTAATAGAACTTCATTAATATGGCTTGCAACGTTTAGTGATAGGTCGCAGTTATGTGATACCTTGTCAAAAATTGGTTGCGGCCTAATAGACTACGGCCAAAAGCTTCAAATTATGCTCAGTTCAAACTAGGATTAGAAATGATGCTGCAGAAATATTGGGAATGTGGATTATGGGGAATAACCTCCTTTGCCACGGAAAATTAATTCATTGGCCCCCTTTTTTCAATTTGTCGTAGCTTCTTTTGTCCCTTGATACTATAGTCTAAAATAATTACATGAACTTTATATGTTGGTTGCGGCACCTCATAGACTGTAGTAATATTTTCTTTGTAGTAACTTTTGATTCATTGCTTCTGTAGTAGTGTATTATGGGGAATAACTTCCCTTGCCATAGATAATTAAATCTTTTACCCATTTTATTTTATGAGAGGGATTGCCACAGAATTGTTGTAGCGGTGGACTGAGGAACTACTTCCTTTGCCGCAGACAATGAAGCCCTTGGCCCACATAATAAGAAATATTACCGCAAAATTTTTGAAATGGTGGATAATGGGGAACAACTTCCCTTGTCGCGGACATTTAAGTCCTTAGCCAATATTTTCAATTTGCTGCAGTTTTCTTTTTTCTATTTTAGGGAATTTTCAAGCCTCCCTAGGCTGGGTTGTTAATAAGCCACCCACGTCTGGATGGGTATTTTCAGGCCTCCCTAGGCTAGGTATTATATAGCCCCCCCAAGCTTTCGGGATGAGCTAATCATCTTTGATGGCTCATAATACTCTACAGCGGCCAGTGATGCAGCCTTCTGCAAGAAGGTGATGGCTTCAGACTCCGGCATTAGAAGTCTCTGTGCTAGGAGGTTGACTTAGCCATGGAGTGAGGATTGGATATTATATAAATGGTTAATGCAACTCAGCAGCTGGGTTATTTCTTCATCCTATTGCTGACCAGGTCCAGAGCTTCCTTCCATGCATTCTTCTTTGTTAGTCTTTAGGAATTTACTCTGAGAGAAACTAACAATGGTGAGAAAGACTAACGAATGTTATGAATGAAAACCAAGACTAGTAACAGGGATGCAGGTACTAAAGAGGCTGCGACCTGAGGTACATATATAGGTACTGACGTGGCCTTATTGAGGGAATTTTCTCATATGTCTGAGGACACTGTAATAAGTCTAATATTCCCAGGTGAACTGTTGAAGTTGTGTAGACCAACTTCCTTAGGATATGGGAGATGTACAGAATATGCCTACTAGGAGTCTACCAAGGAAAAAATAGCTTTTAGGTACAAAAATAACACAAATCTGGTAGAGAACCCTAGATCATGGGTGGAAAGTGGACGTAGGCTCATTTTTATAGTCGAACCACTTATATCTTGTGTTTATACCCTTTTATTCGCATTATTTATACTTCACACTTTATATGATGCTTGAGAACGACTTGTGTCCAATTTCTCGTACCATCATTTTGGCGTCGTCTGTGGGAATCAAGGTATCAAATCTAATTTCCCTTTTTGCATTTTAAGGCTTCCTTACTCCTTATTTCATACACGGGGGCTCCCGAGCCATAATCCCATGAGTGAGATCTAGGTTAGGGGACTCGTACTTTTACATATCAACCCCCATTAGGGGATTGTTTATTTACAGATCTATTCATTGGTCTTCTTTTTTTATGACCTCGGATCTATTTTTTTCATACCCCTATAATGTTTCCTTACCTAGATAATGATGAAAAGCACAAAAGGTTATATCCTCATAAAGGTGGGTAACTAGGGAAGAGTTTTATTTACTCATTTTCGTTCTTGTTGCCATACTCTCATTATATAAATGGTGTTGTACAAGATTGTAGTGCCATTAGAGGCGTATAAGAGATATAAGAGAGGAGAATACATGGTTGTAGTAAACTTGTGCAAATTGGGACGTGGCCTATAAAGGTTGATTCTGTGCAACTGTGGCAGGGGTAGAGCCCCCAAGTGACGGTCTATAGAGAGAGAGGTAGAGCTGAGAGTTTGAAAGGGCTTCACCAAGTGATTAATCATTTTTATGGTGAGGTGAGGACCTCTATTTATAGAAGTCATAAAGCCATCGTCAAGTGACGAGAGCACATGACATATGGATAATTGAGGAATAAGGAATCCTTCTAGAAGTCTGATGTGAGAATAGGGGTCGCGGCCTATTTGAACCAAGGCTGCGTCCAAGGCCTGGTGAGGTGTCGTAGCCTGTTTGAGCCCAGGCAGTGGCAAGTGCTTGAAGGATAGATTATGCGACCTGTCCGAGTCTAAGAGGTAGCTGGATCTGACCATAGCCCATCTGGTACAAGGACTGGTAAGTGTATAGCTCCACAGTCTATCTGTCTCACAGCCATAGTGACTATATTGGGCATATCAGATACTATGCTAGTGTGTAAATCTTATGTATTTGTGTCATGTTTTGTGTTCAATGATACCTATATATGTTTGTTGGATTATATTTGGTATATTTTGCATATATTATATATGGTATATTATTTTTCTTTACATATAGTCCACGATTGGTAAATGCATGATTCTATTGGATTATTTGTGAATTTTTTGGCCATGTTTGTGTTGTACTATTTAATTTTACATTTTGTATTTGTTTTGAAAAATTGAAAAAGTACAAAAATGTTGGTTTTTGATGGACTTTTGAGATTATCATTACACGTTCATGATTTATATCTATTTATGATGATATCTTGTCTTCTACATGATGTTTTGCACTTAATGATTATTGTTTTACTCCTTTGTCTATTACGGACAAAATGGGGGAGAGAAAACTACAGGGGAGTTTTTATTTTTGTTTCATAAAAACTCGATGTGCCACAAGGGTATTTGTTTTTTGTCTCATGTGTTAGGTACTTAAAGTGGATTTAAAGACACACCATCAAGACAATGTTTACAAAAGGGAAGAATAAAGAGTTTGAAGACAAATAGACTTTTACCATTTTGTTTTAGGGTTAGGAAGGGTATTAGATAACTCTTGTCATTTATAGAGTATTGTTGATGTAATTTGGATTTTGATAGGATTGTTTATTTTTGTACTAAAATAGCCAAAGGGGGAGATTTGTAAGAACAATTTCTCTGAGATTATTCATAGCATAGGCTGTAGTTTATTTTAGGCTAACTTTGGCGTATCCCATTACAAACCTTCCTGTACAGTCACGACAAATCAACATCAACAAAGAGACTTCCCGATATCCCTTAAAGGTATAAAGAGTTTTAGAGTTTAAATTTATTTACAAGCTTTATTTTTGGTGTGTTTATTTTTTAGAAAAACAAACATGCGTTGTATTAATTTCATTGCATTTAAAATAAGGTTGGAATTTTTTAAATAAAAAATTATTTTTTGCCTGTCTTGTTCGAATGAGATCATGGCTCGTTCTAACGAGATCCATTTCTCGTTCGAACAAGAAATGCATGTCGTTCGAATGAGACTACACTGCTGTAACAACCCGTCCTTTTTGGAGACAATTAAATTCCATAAATGAGTATAAATTGGAATTTGAGGAATTCCCCGGAATAGTAAATTTTGGGATTTTCGAGGATTAGATGATTTTTGATGGATGTTGTGATTTCTTTTGGGATTAAATATGTCGAAGTATTTTAATTATATGTCGTCGTGGGGTAAAGCGACAAAAGAGGTAAGATTTTTAATTAGAAAACCCGCATTAAGTTATATGGGTTAGAATAGTGATTTGCGGTCAAGTACCTCGGATGGGAATTTTGACTGCGCCGTGAGTCTCGAAATGTCCTAGATAGTCGGAAAAGAGTTTTCGATTATCGAAATTGAGTTTTGGGGAATTTTGGGGTTAAACGGGCTCGTAATTGAGTAAACGAGTCATTTTTGAGTTTTAGGGGGTATAAACCCTTTCTCCTTATATAAGGAAGGAGAGAGGGAGAAAAATAGAAAGAAAAGAGAGAAAAGAGATAGAAGAGAGAGAGTAAGGAAGAAAGAGGGGGAGAAAAGGGGATCTCGAGCCAAACTCCGCCAGACTCGACTCGGGATCGTCGAATTGTGTCCTCGAGGCAAGTGTTTACTTGCTTTATTTACTTTTGAGCATAAATCTCATATCGTAGTTTGGTATAAATAAACCCTAAAGATTTTGGGATGGGTTTTCGTGGATAAAACTGGTTTTGGGGAGATAAAATGAATAAACCCCAATAATGGTTTAATTGGAGAAACTTAGAAATTAATTGAAATTAATTGGTGATTTCGGGTTCTAGGATGTTTAGAACCCTTATTATAAGTGTATTTGTTGTTGGGTGAAGTTGTAGGCCGTTGGGTGAGGAGATGAAAGCTTGGGAGAAGCTTTCATGGCCGAAACAGCTTCTCGGAGAAGAAGCTGCCCGCCATGATCGATCGATCGATCATGGGGGATCGATCGATCGAAGCCATCGATCGATCGACCCCTGCTGAAAGTAGGCAATTTTCCTAGGGTGAATTGGATGGGATGAATTCCAATTCTAATTGGTTCGAGGTTATTTATGTGATAACATAAGGGACCTTTTAGGACTATTTGGTCCTCTAATTAAGGAAATCTAGGAGGCTTAAGTGAGGGTTTTAAATGTATAACCCTTAAACTATATTTTTGAGGAAAATAAAATAATTGTAGAATTGGAAGGTTTATGGTTCCTAACTTAGGGTGGGGACCTCTAGGTGATATTATGGACGAGATGTAGTCCTTGGGTTCATGGAAATGAAATCCATAACCCACTAAACTTAAGTTGTTCGGAGATATTTTAGTGGGCAATTAGGCCTATATAATTATGCGTATAGGAAGCATAATTATAATCGATTGTGGATTGAGTATATTGACCGAGTGGAAAAATCGAGCGTCCGTGTAATACGCTAGTCGTTGTTATCGGATTCCAACCTCAATACAAAAAACCTAAACTTGTAACTACACTCTTAAGGAGTATAGTGGCGAGTCTGGGTATCGTATCCACAGGGATCAAAAATTGTCACTATTGATAGGAAAAGTTATTAAATCTTGGAATGATTCCTTCAAAGAAATAAAAAGGTGATTGATGATTGGGACTTCAAAACCCTAAAAAATTGTGAAGAAATTAGATTGACAAATGAGAGAAAATGGGGTGGGGTACAATCATTCAAACCTTAACAAATTATCGTATAGAATACTAGCATTGTAAATTGAAATTCTTGACTAAATCCAGTCTTTATAGATCCTAAGCATTACATATATGAGGGAACTAGCCCGCATCATATGAAATCAAAGGTAAATATAAAGCGGTGAATGGGCAATTTCACTTACATAACGTTCTTAAACATCCCAAGTACCTAGGGCAAGAGAGATTAAAAGGTCAGCTATGTTCGTAGAATTTTCATACACGATTTGGTCAATATTTAATTTACCCTCTATTTTCTACACAGGTAATTTATACCGGAATGAGTTCATGTACCCCAACCCTTGAAAATTTAGCTAGACATGATTTTATGGGAAAACAATTTCATAACAATGCATATAATTGTGGATCTAAGAAACTTGGTAAAAACAAAAATTACAAAACAAGAAAAGATGATTAAATAAAAATAAAAATTCAGATTAACTAAGAGAATGGAATTTGATACTTGAATTGAATTGAAGAATTGATACTTGAAATCTGCACTAGATGAACTTGAATCCAGAATACTACTTGTTCTTCAAACATACAAACTAGGGTTTTTCTAAGAATATGAAAAACTAAAAAGGATTTCTAAAAAATGACTTTCTCTCCCTAATTTTTGAGTCCCCCTTGGAATGAGGTAGGGCTTGACCTTTTATAGCATCAAGTAGCACGAATTTGACACCTAGAATCGCTTGTTGCGCAAGTTTTCACCAGCTAATCACCTCAAAATCTGCATAATTAATGCCAGCAATTCGCACAGCCGGACCGGTCCGGATTCGGATCGGTTTGGTACCGGATCGATTCTTTTTTTTCTAACAGGATCGGTCCGGTCCCCACCGGATCGGTTTGGTTCCATCCCGATCGGTTTGGTTTCTGGTCCATTTCTCTTCATTATCGCGCAACTTCAAAACATCGTAACTTCTTCACCGTAGCTCGGATTGAGGTGCCGTTTTTTCCAATGTTCTTGTAATTTAGAGCTCTTCAACTTTCTAGTTGGCCCCACCTCCGGACTAAGGCTGCAAAAGTACGAAAATGCCCTTCAACTCTCCATTTCTTGGTTTCTTTCACTGTTTTGAGTTCTCCTTCGCACTAACTTGCATGAAATACCTGTAAAACACATGAGAAATACACAAAACACAAAATACTTGCCAAAAGGGGTTAGTAGCATAAATACGAGACAAATCCAAGTTATTTACACTGCATGGGATCATAAAAATACCGAAATTAAGGGGATAAATATGAAGAATATGTGCCTAATCATATATCCTACGAGATAGTTAGGATAAATTGGGAATATAGATATATATTCACTTAATGTAAGATGGTATAATTGGAGATATCCAATAAATCCTTAGATGGGATTAAGGTATTTATTACTTATTAAAGTAAGAAAATACTTTGGGTTTAGTATCAAGCGTATATGAATGCATGATTATGATTCTTTGAGAGAATCTTTGGGATTATTGGTCATCATTAGATGTGTTCGGTAAATATGGCCATTTATATATATTCGAGGAGGAATATGTAGTGTATATATATACTATGTGATTAAAGTATATATATGATGTGATATAAATGAATTTTGAAAATGTAAAAATAAATATTTTCAAAATGGAAAAAATAATGATTATCATAAATAATAATTTATGGATACACACCTCTCTAAATTGCTATCATAAGGGAAGTTGCGTGCGTATGGTGAAGCCCCCTGGCTAATGAATGCAGGGTGGATATAGTCCTATAGGCCATATGAGCGATTATTGTATGTTTTCTGTGCTGGTGAGGTAATTCTGGGTGTGGTTATGACTCTCCCGCAGGCATATGGCCGCTTCCTGACGTCTTGCATTGTAGGATCCAAGGTTGTCTTGATGATAGGCCCTGGAAGATGATAGCCATTTAGGAGCGCGCACAGTGGGGAAACCCGGATGGGCGGTCTTAGAACGCGTTATATGATATTTTAAAGCAATTTATGATAATAAATTGGCTCTAAGTACATTTCCTAGATAGAAGAAGGGAAATGGGATAATGAATTGGCTTCGAAAACACTTCCCGGATGGAAGAAGGAAAGTGGAAGCATATGATATGAAAAGCATTTTTATGATAATAAAATTGGCTTTTAAATACGTTTCCTGGATGGAAGAAGGGAAATGGGATGTTATAAAACGAAAAAGCATTTTTATGATAATAAAACTGGCTTTTAAAAAGCTATATGATATGTTAAAGCAATTCATGATAATGAATTGGCTTAAAATACATTTCCTGGATATAGGAAAAGAAATGCAAAGTTTTGAGATAAAAAGGAAAATGAAGTAATTCTCATTCCGGGAGATAGATCCGGATGTATCTATGTAACATGAGTATATATGTATAAATTGGGTATTGAGGGTCTAATGGATCTCGACGATCGACCTTGCCGCATAGTAGTGTATCGAGGGGGTTCCTTGTTTGGATTTTGCTCTGCGAGACACCCCACGCACGAACATGGCATTGTGTTGAGACTGGGGAGAAGTTTAATCCTTAGTGCTCTAATATTAGTATTTCTTATATGGCTTATGTATATGTATATACGTTACGTACTGAGGGTCAAATGGATCCCGACGATCGACCTTGTCGCGTAGTAGTGTATCGGGGGGGGGGGTCCTTGTTTGGATTTCGCTCTGCGAGACACCCCACGCACGAACATGGCACAGTGTTGAGACTGGGAGAAGTTTAGCCCTTAGTACTTGGACTATCTAGGGTTGATAGTAGTTGGGTGATAGACTAGTTTAGCAGGTTAGCTTGACTAGGATGTTTAGAGGGATGCGATAGGAGTGCACTAATAGAAGAGAGGTGAGGGGTATCTCATGGGAGTGCGATACCAAATTTAAATATGAGACAAAACCTTTTTCTAAAAATAAGGCATTTATGCACTTGCTAAATATTTTCAAAACTCGGGCTCTGACCCGTTTATCTACTTTTCCTCTCTTGCTATATATTATATATACATATAGGTGTCTAGACAGAGGGATGCCTGGATGGCACTTCTTTCGAGTCAGACGCCAGCTGCAGTAGCTGTGGATGCGTGCAGATTTTCGATAGCCGCTTTCATTCTTGTACTCTAGATAGGAGGTACTGTATAAATATTCGGGCCAATGGCCCAATTGCATTTATTTATTCTTTTAGTACGGCATTCGATATGGTTGTATATTTTGACCGAGTGTTCGGTTATTTTATTTCATTTTAGTTTCATTTACGCATAAACCCTGTGGATATTTTAATTGTAGTGTTTAAAAAGAGTAGTTAAGTAAAATTTTGACACCGGCCTAATAGGTTATTAGTAATTAAATGGATTTTCGACAGTGATGCTAAGAATGATCCATATGAGACTCCTGTTTTATTTTGATATAGGAGCAATCGCCCGGTATTTTATTAGGCGGGTTGTCACAGATGGTATCAGAGCATCAGGTTCTAGTGTCCTTAGGAATCTGTGCGAACGTACTACGCTTTCAGCGTTGCTCTTAATTTGTTATAGAGCCTTATGATTAGGATTTTTGAATTCCTATTGTGAGATTTCGTTCTCCTGCCATATTATGAGATTATAGTAATCTTTTGCGCGCTTGTTCGAGATTCGTGTGCTGATTGAGGAAGGCGGCAGGAGGTGGGGTTCAGAAAGGGATCTTACAGATAGTTTTAACCGTGAGTCCCCATTATTTAGCAGGAATGAGAAGAATGCAGATTCTGAATTATTCACATAAGGATCGGTCAGTGGCCGACAGTGGATAAAGAGTAAGATGGAGAAGAGAACCTTGTACCTAAGTGAGTTAGGTGCAATGAATAATGAGTCCTTTCCAGGAAGGATAGGCTCACTAGAGAAGTGTTGCTAACACTTATGGAGAATGGGTATGTTTGAGGACCCCATTGGTGAACATCCACCCGGGGAATTTGTTGAAACGAAGTTATTGTTATGAGTTTCACCTCAGAAGGAAGAGGTGTAATTGGCGTGGCTAGATAAAATCGCGGTGTTCGTTAGCCCTAGACTCGTGTGTGTAATTTGAGTTTTATGGCAGTCTCGATAACATTATAATATGTATGTGTATGTGTTTTCCGCGATAGTGGAGTTTTATTGTCCTTCATTCGCCATAAAGGCGGGTGTTGATATATTGAATATATATATGGCTTGGGATACTCGTTTTATATCTATTATACGAGTACGGTATTATTGTGATTACAATATGAGATTCGTTAATCGGAGCGATAGCAGGCTAAAGATGGCAAGACTATCGTGTTCGTAGTTCCAGGGTGGAACGGGTTGTTGTTGCGATACAGGTTGAGTTCGCCTTTATTATTATGGGTAGATGGAACTTCGATGAGCAGATGTTTCATTATCGTTATTTGAGTTTGTGGCGACCTTATAGATATGATTTAAGGCCCACAGGATTATTGTTGACCTGTGAGTCTAAGCTCATTATTGATTACGCAGAGACTGAGTGTAGTACGATGCGCTTAGTGGTGTGGCTCCTAGATAGAGTCGGGAGTTCAGACCACATTTTGTTGAGAGAGGGGATAGGGTATCCCGATTGCGTGTTTGAAGTTGACGGACCTCCACGACCGACAAAGTTAAGTAGTAGTGTAACTGGATGGGTTCCTTATTTGGATTTCGCTTTTGCGAGATGCTTCGCGCATGAACCTTAACGACATCGGGAGTGGAGAGATGTTATAGGATGTGAGGATGTTGATTTTGTTGATGAGTCGTATAGTGTGGATGAACCACTATAGACTATGAGTCGTATGATAACGGTATGCTTATGGAAATATTGTGCTATGAAAAAGCACTAAAGTGGTCCTCTCGCCACAAGTGGGTGGGTGAAGCAGGACTTAGAGCAATTAATTCGAGGCTTATGGCCAGGCCTTAATGAAAAGGCAAATTTTGATGAAATATGTTTTGGGTATGATGTTCGTAGTGCTTTACAGAGAGTTGGCACTTCGATTAGTTAGATTTCCTTTTCGTATAGGTGGAAGGATAGAATAGTAAGAATGCGTTCGTAGGTTAGTGTGGTAGGATGTAGGACGTCCCGTTAGTGTGCCTTAGGTCGTTATATCTCGATGATCGATAACGCGAGGGAGTAGTGTAACGGGAGGGTTCCTTGTTTGGATTTTGCTTTTACGAGACGTCCCACGCATGAAACCAAGCAAATGTCGGAAGTTGAGAAAGGCCTTGGGCACTAGGGATATATTTAGGATTATATTTGTTTCGCGTAGGTAGGGTAACGCATAGACCATAGCATTATTAGGATGTAAGTTTAGTAGAGTTAGTGGCGCCGAGGTTAGGAGAATGAATTTCGCGGGTTGGGAGGACCCATGTGTGAGTATTACACCGAGGAAAGGAGACCCTTATTTGGAGAGAGTGTTATGTGTTCGAAGTTCACAATGGATGTGCAGATGTGCATGAGGTTAGGAAGGTGTATGGGCACCTTAGTGAGATGGTTTATATACCGCCTGAAATATAAGAGGCATAGTATATAAAGTTGAAGCTTTGCGAGATGTAAAGTGGTAGTTATAAACTCGTTTCTCTTATTGGCAATAAGAGAAGCCATTGGAGTAACGCGTAGTTGTTGTGCATTAGTAGGTAGAATTTAGATGAGCTTATAGTGAAGCTAGTACATTGGAGTACACCTTGAGGTAGGTGGAACATGGTAAGGGACCATCGTGTTAGCACTTTGATTTTAAGGGTACTAAGATATGTGGGATTTGTGATCCTAGTTTGGTGATGTAGGTTGTATCCGAATTTCAAGGAAGAAATTCCGTTGTAAGGGGGGGGGAGTATGTAACAACCCATCCTTTTTGGAGACAATTAAATTCCATAAATGAGTATAAATTGGAATTTGAGAAATTTCCCGAAATAGTAAATTTTGGGATTTTCGAGGATTAGATGATTTTCGATGGATGTTGTGATTTCTTTTGGGATTAAATATGTCAAAGTATTTTAATTATATGTCGTCGTGGGGTAAAGCGACAAAAGAGGTAAGATTTTTAATTAGAAAACCCGCTTATATGGGTTAGAATAGTGATTTGCGGTCAAGTACCTCGGATGGGAATTTTGACTGCGACGTGAGTCTCGAAATGTCCGAGATAGTCGAAAAAGAGTGTCCGATTATCGAAATTGAGTTTCGGGGAATTTTGGGGTTAAACGGGCTCGTAATTGAGTAAATGAGTCATTTTTTAGTTTTAGGAGGTATAAACCCTTTCTCCTTATATAAGGAAGGAGAGAGGGAGAAAAATATAAAGAAAATAGAGAAAATAGAGAGAAGAGAGAGAGGAAGGAAGAAAGAGGAGGAGAAAAGGCGATCTCGGACCAAACTCCGCCGGACTCGACTCGGGATCGTCGGATTGTATCCTCTAGGCAAGTGTTTACTTGCTTTATTTACTTTTGAGCATAAATCTCATATCGTAGTTTGGTATAAATAAACACTAAAGATTTTGGGTTGGGTTTTCGTGGATAAAACGGGTTTTCGGGAGATAAAGTGAATAAACCCCAATAATGGTTTAATTGGAGAAACTTAGAAATTAATTGAAATTAATTGGTGATTTCGGGTTCTAGGATGTTTAGAACCCTTATTATAAGTGTATTTGTTGTTGGGTGAAGTTATAGGCCGTTGGGTGAGGAGATGAAGGCTTGGGAGAAGCTTTCATGGACGAAACAACATCTCGGAGAAGAAGCTGCCCGCCATGATCGATCGATCGATCATGGGGGATCGATCGATCGAAGCCATCGATTGATCGACAGCCATGGGTCGATCGATCAACCCCTGCTGAAAGTAGGCAATTTTCCTAGGGTGAATTGGATGGGATGAATTCCAATTCTAATTGGTTCGAGGTTATTTATGTGATAACATAAGGGACCTTTTAGGACTATTTGGTCCTCTAATTAAGGAAATCTAGGAGGCTTAACTGAGGGTTTTAACTGTATAACCCTTAAATTATATTTTCGAGAAAAATAGAATAATTGTAGAATTGGAAGGTTTATGGTTCCTAACTTAGGGTGGGGACCTCTAGGTGATATTATGGACGAGATGTAGTCCTTGGGTTCATGGAAATGAAATCCATAACCCACTAAACTTAAGTTGTTCGGAGATATTTTAGCGGGCAATTAGGCCTATATAATTATGCGTATAGGAAGCATAATTATAATCGATTGTGGATTGAGTATATCCTACGAGATAGTTAGGATAAATTGGGAATATAGATATATATTCACTTAATGTAAGATGGTATAATTGGAGATATCCAATAAATCCTTAGACGGGATTAAGGTATTTATTATTTATTAAAGTAAGAAAATACTTTGGGTTTAGTATCAAGCGTATATGAATGCATGATTATGATTCTTTGAGAGAATCTTTGGGATTATTGGTCATCGTTAGATGGGTTTGGCAAATATGGCCATTTATATATATTCGAGGAGGAATATGTAGTGTATATATATACTATGTGATTAAAGTATATATATGATGTGATATAAATGAATTTTGAAAATGTAAAAATAAATATTTTCAAAATGGAAAAAGTAATGATTATCATAAATAATAATTTATGGATACACACCTCTCTAAATTGCTATCATAAGGGAATTTGCGTGCATATGGTGAAGCCCCCTGGCTAATGAATGCAAGGTGGATATAGTCCTATAGGCCATATGAGCGATTATTGTATGTTTTCTGCGCTGGTGAGGTAATTCTGGGTGTGGTTATGACTCTCCCGCAGGCATACGGCCGCTTCCCGACATCTTGCGTTGTATGATCCCAGGTTGTCTTGATGATAGGCCCTGGAAGATGATAGCCATTTAGGGGCGCGCACAGTGGGAAAACCCGGACGGGCGGTCTTAGAACGCGTTATATGATATGTTAAAGCAATTTATGATAATAAATTGGCTTTAAATACATTTCCTGGATAGAAGAAGGGAAATGGGATAATGAATTAGCTTCGGAAACACTTCCCGAATGGAAGAAGGGAAATGGAAGCATATGATATGAAAAGCATTTTTATGATAATAAAATTGGCTTTTAAATACATTTCCTGGATGGAAGAAGGGAAATGGGATGTTATAAAACGGAAAAGCATTTTTATGATAATAAAACTGGCTTTTAAAAAGTTATATGATATGTTAAAGAAATTCATGATAATGAATTGGCTTAAAATACATTTCCTGGATATAGGAAAGGAAATGGAAAGTTTTGAGATAAAAAGGAAAATGAAGTAATTCTCATTCCGGGAGATAGATCCGGATGTATATATGTAACATGAGTATATATGTATAAATTGGGTATTGAGGGTCTAATGGATCCCGACGATCGACCTTGCCGCATAGTAGTGTATCGAGGGGGTTCCTTGTTTGGATTTCGCTCTGCGAGACACCCCACGCACGAACATGGCATTGTGTTGAGACTAGGGAGAAGTTTAATCATTAGTGCTCTAATATTAGTATTTCTTATATGGCTTATGTATATGTATATATGTTACGTACTAAGGGTCTAATGGATCCCGATGATCGACCTTGCCACGTAGTAGTGTATCGGGGGGGTTACTTGTTTGGATTTCGCTCTGCGAGACACCCCACGCATGAATATGGCACAGTGTTGAGACTGGGGAGAAGTTTAGCCCTTAGTACTTGGACTATATAGGGTTGATAGTAGTTGGGTGATAGACTAGTTTAGCAGGGTAGCTTGACTAGGATGTTTAGAGGGATGCGATAGGAGTGCACTAATAGAAGAGAGGTGAGGGGTATCTCATGGGAGTGCGATACCAAATTTAAATATGAGACAAAACCTTTTTCTAAAAATAAGGCATTTATGCACTTGCTAAATATTTTCAAACCTCGGTCTCTGACCCGTTTATCTACTTTTTCTCTCTTGCTATATATTATATATACATATAGGTGTCCAGACAGAGGCACGCCTGGATGGCACTTCTTTCTAGTCAGACGCCAGCTGCAGCAGCTGTGGATGCGTGCAGATTTTCGATAGCCGCTTTCATTCTTGTACTCTAGATAGGAGGTACTGTATAAACATTCGGGCCAATGGCCCAATTGCATTTATTTATTCTTTTAGTACGGCATTCGATATGGTTGTATATTTTGACCGAGTGTTCGGTTATTTTATTTCATTTTAGTTTCATTTACGCATAAACTGTGTGGGTATTTTAATTGTAGTGTTTAAAAAGAGTAGTTAAGTAAAATTTTGACACCGGCCTAATAAGTTATTAGTAATTAAATGGATTTTCGACAGTGATGCTAAGAATGATCCATATGAGACTTCTGTTTTAATTTGTTATAGGAGTGATCGCCCGGTATTTTATTAGGCGGGTTGTCACAACTGCCTTGATTTTTGTGTCTGCCTATAAAACCCTGTTTCGTCTCCTAGTTTTGTAAGACTTTTGCAAAAGATGTTTCTGCAAATCAGTTTCAAAAGTTCTTCAAGTTTTGAGTTAACATAACTCTTTTAGATTCATAAATCACATCCCCTTAGTTTATTTGAGTGAATCTATTTGGAACCCTAGAAAGTGTTATATCCTTTACATACACCTTTGTGGAGGAGGCATCTCCATAGCTGACTTATGATATCCGAGGGAGATCACTGCTGATCAGTGGACATCGAGCATAGAGCTACTGTGTGTGGACGACTTGGACTGCAGACTGAGGTGAGTTCTTTGAAGGTTGTACAAAGGCACTGCGCGTTATACTTGCGGGCGATTATCAAGTAGTTTGCAAGTCGATAGTCTTGTAAACTTTGCAAAGTGTTGAAAAAGGGGTTTTACCCGAAAGGGATTTTTTCCTGAAATTTGTCTTATATGGTTTGAATGATTTAGTGCTTTATATCACATAGATGCATGTTCTAGGGATTAAGAAGTAAAATTGAATATGGTTGTGTCTATACATCTAATTAAATATGTTTGATCCGTTAGCCCTTCTCATATTTGTGTTTACGGTCTAGATATGTAATATTGAATATTGTCTATTATATATATATATAATATCTATGTAGTGTCTCTTATAAATAATACTATCTTGCACACTAAGTTTTTATTCTACATTATTCGTCTTGTTGTCCAAAGTCACTATAACTCTAGACATTGTCACGTTTCGTTGACATACTCATTACAACTCATAAGTAATGATCTTGCTAATGTAACGTCATTGGGAACTAATAGTTTTTCCTTTATGTTTTCATTAAAATGTTCTATTAAATTCTAATGGACCTGATGTTACCCATTATTCGATCAACAAAGGGATACTTAGTACACATTAAATATTAGCACTTGTTTCTAAGCCTCCTAAATTTTGATTCTCCCTTATTCTATAGTCATATTTAATAACATATTACAATATATAGAATTTATTTAAAAAGATATATTCGTTAAGATTTTACAAATTTTGAGATCAATGATTGATAAGCACAATCTCTCTCTCTCTCTCTCTCTCTCTCTCTCTATATATATATATATATATATATATATATATATATATATATATATAATATAAATGGATACAAATACTATCTGAAGTCGAGAAATTCGAAAGGATACCGATAAGGACTATTGTATATACTTTTCGAGCGGATACGGATAAGGATACATATAGTGCACTTTTAAACGAATACAAATAATGGATACTATGGCATCCTCCCAGATTATACCCCTAGCAGAATGAAATATATGTCATTTTTAAGTGTTTAAATTTAAAAAAAAAGTTTTAGATGATCTTTTCACTATAGAGATCAAATATACCATGTTTGGTTAAAAAATTAACATTTTAGTATTTATTAAAACGAGAATGTTCGGGATCCTCACTGTTACAATACACACACACACACATGAGTAATATATATATATATACACACATGAGTTCTCTTAAACGAATAGAAAAAGCAGACAAAAAATAGATAACATTTGTCAGGCTAAAAAATCGTGTGTGTATCAATAGAGTACAAATTTATTTTACTTTTCCAATAGTACACAGATTGGCTTAAAATCCATTTGAAATGTATACATTCATGGTCTATTAATTTCAAATTAATCAATTTATATCGTTAAACAATTTACACAACCAAACGAGTCCTATGTTAGCATCTTACACCAATTAACAATAATAAATTGCATCACATTAGTGTGAACTTTCATATGGATGTATTTTAAGAAATTGTTACCAACAGATTGTGTTTGTTAAGTACGTAATAAAATAAATCCAATGTTTTTTTATTCTCTCTAGTATGTCCCATTAGAAAAGATAGTAAATGTTACTTGTGCAAAACAAACAATTCAAAATTGGAGGTAAACATTTTTTTGCATGTGCAAAAATGAGTATAATAAACCATTGCAGAAAATTTGTTTTTAATGTGATCAGGTACAATATAATTAAAAAAGCATCTTATGAAAACCAGACTTATATTTCAAGATCCCTTATTTTAGAGAAAATTCTACCCCTAAAAATGTGCCTATGTTTGCACGCTAAAAAATCTGAGTATGAAAGAATTAATGCATTATACCTGAGGTCCTAATGATGAGTTACCTCATTACGACTTGATTTTATTCAAGCACCGAACTTAGGGGGCATCTTGTAAGGGATTTGTTTTTCATAAGTAATTAATAGTGATGTTTTCATTTTTTATCCGTCCTAATCAAATATTCATATTTCTAAAAACACTATATAAATCTAGGTAAGATTACAAAATTATCCATCCGAATAATACCCATAAAAATTGAATAATAACTAGCCAATGACATGTTTTGAATTAAAAGATAATCACCATTTTTAGGACGACAAATTTGAAGATTAAAAATATTTCTTAAAATGTTTTACTTTCAAGTGGAGACTATTAATTTGGAAGCGAAAAATTATGTTAAGTAACCCAAAACGAACAAAAAAATTATACATTCAAATTTAGCATATATGTTGTTTTAAGATTGAGAATAATGAAAATTCATTCAATCTGAATTATGCCCATCTCATTCATGTTGGAAATGATAAAAAAATCTTTACATTTTTACTTTGTGACAAAAAATGAAAGAAATATATTTTTAGTTTTGTTTGGCATGCCATATAAATTTAGTGGTGGAGGCAGTTAAATTAATAAATTAACGAAAAGAACAAGTTGTGAAAATAGAATAAAAAGAAGCACCCGGCGTACCATTCCTTTTCACAAAATATGACAAATCTAGAATACGTAAACAATACCAACATTTAATATTAGAAAATTGCAAAATATCATTTTCTACAACAATTTAAAAAAACACTCAAAGGATTTTCCAAAAAATTAAAAAGATTTTCAAATCAATTAAAAAATTAAGACTCTTACAATGGCTTCGTAAGCTCTTTTAAATGAGAAAATGGGACGTCTTGCGACTAACCTCTCGATGTGAAAATTAGACGATGAGCTATAGGCCCTTACAGTCAACCTAAAAATCCATTATTACAGATAGAAAAAGAAAAAAATTATGCCGACAAATTTAACATTAATTTTATTGCAAGTCAAGTAACTCAAACTATTGTTTTCAACTTGGATTCAGCCCATCTGATTCACATTGTAGGTGTAGAAAATATTTACGTTGTTTTATTTCGTGACACTAAATGAAAGAAAAATATTTTCAATTATGTTTGGTGTACCATTTAAATGTTTTAGTGATACCACGCGGCCATTGTGGTGGTGGTGGCAGATAAATTAATATGTACTAAGAAAAAGTAAAGGAAGCTTTTGTACATGGAATAAAAAAATAAAAAGCACCTATGTACCACTCGTTTTCACAAAATAAGACAAGTTTAGATTATGTAATTTCAATACCAATATTTTAATTTTAGAATTGCAAAATGATCTTGTTCTACCATGATTTATTTTATTAAAAAAGATAATTTAAAAAAAATCCAAATCAATTCATAAAATTAATTTTCTAAACCAATCCCGAAATTATGACTCTAGTCACATTTGAATGAAAAAAGGAAGTCTTGTGAATAACACGTCAATGTGAAAATTAGACGAGTAGCTATAGGACTTTTTAGTTGACCAAAAAAACAACTATTTAAGAAAAGAAAGGTCAAATTGACCATATGGTGATTGATGGATAAACTGATACAAACCACACTCTTCTAATCTTTTAAAAAAGGGGTCCCATTTCGAAAGAAGCAAAAAGGTAAATTATACTAGTGGTCCTGAACTTTGGCCAATGTAATATTTTGGTGCTCAATTTTTTTGTATAAACCCTCCCTCAAAATGTGTTGTTTGTTTTAGTAAAAGCTCTTTTATCAACCTTATTGTTAAATCTAATATAATTCAAAATTGAACATGTCTTTTATGACCTCCGTACCAAAACCTCATAACCAAAATAACTTCAAACCATACCCAAACCAATTATTTTAAAGATGATGACATGTTTTATCCATGTTTTTTCTGTTCTTTTGAGTATGATTTTATTTTGAACATAAGTTTAAGTACGAGGGTGATAAATGAAATTTATGCATTGATATTGTAGTAACGTTGATTAATTTTGTTGGATTTAAAGTAAAAGTTGATAGAATGGTCACTACTACAAACATAACAAACACTAAATACTTAAGTATTACAAAAAAAGAAGTTAAATATTCACTAAATAGTGTTATGGTTCAAATATAACAAACATTAACTCAAAATATTTTTTTTTACAATTTTAAAAAAATGGGTCGATATTTGACTTTTCTTTAAGCACCTTAAAACACTATATACTTTTTTACAAGTCCCCTCAAATATTTAAACACCACACAAAATTAAAAATAAAACATTTTTTGAATTTAAAAAAAATCCCGTATGGGAGTCTTTCATAGTTAGTCTCGCACCTGAGCTTTCTTGATATATATATATATATATATATTGTAAGTTGGTTAAGAAAATAATTACTAAGTTAATCCCCTATTATGGGATATCCAGAAAGTAGATGTATGCAAATACATTTTGCATTTTTGTGGGTTGACTTAATATTACATTTTAGGTGAATGTAATTATCAAATTAATGAATGAATCCAAGATAACCCTTATTTTTTCCTTTTGCCTTCGCTAATATCAGCTAACTCTATGTGATTTGAATGAACTCATTTCTTAACTCATTATTTTTTTAGAGGCTATGTGTGTGTGAGTGAGTGTGTGTTACTTTAGCCCTTATAAAGAATTGAATCCTTGTACTTTAGTAGTTTTTAAATCGGGTGTATTTTGTAGATATGATACTTTCTATTTTATTTATTTATCAAAACTATTTTCCATTTATTTTATATATATATGTGTGTGTATGTGTTACTTTAGCCCCGATTTTTTGTTTACCAAACCCAAAGTAAATTTATAGAATTGAATCCTTATATTTTATTAGTATTTAAACCGCGTGTATTTTGTAGTTATGATACTTTTTATTTATCGTTTATTTGTCAAAAATATTCTTCCATTTATTTTATATTTTTAAGGATACATGACAAAATAATTTTTTTAAGTAACATGGTAATATGTGAAAAGTAACTCCAACTATTAAAAAATTACGATTTGAATAATGGTAGTTTGAAAATTAGGATATCACACAATCGTTTTTCAAAATTGGGTGACACAATGAACTATTAAAGTGACTGTAAATAAAAAAAAAATAGTTAGGCTAGTTCAAATGAGTATTAAAGGGTTGTCCTTTATCCTTGAGCTAATCCAACTAGTATGTTGTATTTGGAGGCTAGAAAAATTTTGGTGGGTAGGTCTTCAAATGCAATTGCCAAACTTGGTGTTCAAAAAAATAAAATTGTATTCTAATAAAATCTTATACATATTGAAGTAAAGAACCCATTATTTTATTTGATGACCAATCATCATTCACCCTCACAAAAAGTCAAGGCTCAGTTAATGGCTGGAATTTTCATCGTCGGCTCGATCGTTTCGTTGATTTCGTGATACAATAGGAGAAATTGATTGGCTTCTTAGGAAGATTCTAAGGAATCTTATCAAACCTTCAGTCAACGATTTATTACTAATTACAATATTCTAGAATGGATTTTCAACTCTATGGAGCCGGGTGTTTATGATATTTTTCAATTTGATGAGTATGTTCCTCTTCTATAGAATGGTATGACTGTATGTACTCTTATTTACACAATGAGTAACCAGTGTTTCAAATGTGTAAGGATATATCACATGTCTATCAAGGAAATGATTTGATTTTCACATTTTATAGTTATCTAACTAGGAGATGGGACGAGTATGCATCATAACAAGGTTGCAGAATCACTTATAGCTTAAGAAAAAAAAAGCAAAAGGTTTACCAGTTCTTAATGGGTATTGGGGATATTTTTGAGATTCCTCGGACACGAATTTTGAACACTTAACCTCTTCCCTGACTCGGTGAAGTGTATGAACTATGTGATAAGCATAAGAGGTGCCTCAAGATTACATCCTTATCTACGGTGATATCCAACTCTCCATCTCCAGCTGACCAGATAGATTTTGTAGCCAATACAATGAATCGATATTTGGGTTCTTTTTCTGCTCGTATTGGGATCCTGAAAAGTAGAAAATTTTCTATGAGCACTGTAGTAGATAGGGGCATGAAAATCTCACCCTCTTTAAATTGTATCATGCGTTGAGAAATAAGAAGGGTAGAACTTGAATAGTTATCTTTGTTGAAGGTCCCACTGATTCTCATTTCTCTAGTCTTGATCATGTGAATGCTAGGATTGAGTAATCATTTATTTCCAAGATGGATCAGATTCTTCATTTATTGGGTAATCATCAAGCTCCTGCCAGTAGGCCTACTGCTATGACTACATCCTCTGCGGGTACTCCTCAAGCATACTGTGCTCACACAGTCGATACTCCTTCTACTTGGGTTATAGATTCTAGTGCTAGTGATCGTATGATAAGTGAGAATGATATTTTTAATTCGTCTTCCCAACTCTTCCATAAATAGGTTCACCCTGCTGATGGGATATATACTCTCATTCTCCTAAAAGACGATATATGTCTCTTTACAGATATTACTTTACACTTAGTTTTACTTGTGCTCAATATTGTTAGGAACTTGTTATCTGTTAATTGTTTAGTAAGAAGTTTTAACTATTTTGTTATTTTATGGTCTGATTGGTGTTATATTTAGGACATGTTGTGTGTAGACACTCTATCCTAGTACACCCCAAGTTCCTTCTTAGGTCCCCAACAATCCTCCTCTCTCTGTAGGCCCAAGGTCCCGTTCCAAGTACTGATCTAGAAGCCACCGGGTGCTTTAGAGCCCTCATTTCACCTTGGTCAACTCCTCAACCTGAGAAAAGCTCAAAAGAAACCTCATAGGGCTCTGAATCCCCTTTCCAATTGTCCATATCGTGGGCAAATTGGCCTCAAGGTTCGCACGAACGATCCTTTTTACTTCGAAATGATAACAGGCCCTTTCTATCCTTATTTGACCTTCGTTAACTCCTCAACCAGAGTGAAGATCAATAAAACCTTTAAGGGATCTGAATATCCTTTTCAACGGACCAAATTGTGCATTAATTGGCCTCACGATTAGCATGAACGACTCTTTTTACTCTAAATACCCCTGTCTAGAGACCATCGGTTTACTTTCGAGTGTTGTTAGCCTCCGATCAACTCCTGAACCCGGGAGTGGCTCAATTGATTCTTGTAGGGATCTGAATCCTCTTTCCCATGATCCCATCCATGATTGATTCGAATTTACTGTTTTCATTTTAGGCCTATTTTTTTCAAAAAAAGTCCGTTCTGGACTGCCTATAGGCACCCAGCCTATCGACAAGGTGTGCTTTCCTTCACTAGCAGGGCAGACGCTATACCGATAGGCAGGTAAGGGGCCATGCTGATCGGCACCCTCCCTAAACCATAATTTGGAACTATTTAAGGAGTCCATGACCTCACACCTAGGAACCCATTTTTCAGAGATCACAAATACTCTCTCGAAATCAGAGCGCTGTCATTCCCAAAAAACCCAATTTTCCAACATTCCTTCCATTTTCTTACCCCACTTTCAAAATACCTTTGGCCATTTAGCTCACCCTACTTCACCACCGTTACATCACCATAAAATTAGCATACTCTCCTTCAAAAACCAATAACAAAGAATTTTAGGAGGTTTATTCCTATTCTTTTCTAGTTTACCTATTTAGTATTATTTACTCATATTCCCATTTTTTATATCTTATAGTTTTATTTCATTATCTCACATCAATTAACATCCTTTTTCATTACTAGTATTCACATAACATATTTTCAAAAAATTCAAAAAGACCAAAAAGTGGGTTTACTTGTAAACTCCAAAAGTAAGATTTCTTCCATTTTTCACACATTTAAACTTGAGCAAGCTTTCTTCAAAAACATTCAAAGAGGAGTCTTAAATTTGGGTTTATGAGTTAACTCCCTCCTATGACATATCAAACTACGTGAACTTTGATGACCCTTGGGCTACGTAGGCGTCTTGGGACAATCCTGGAATTCGAGTCCTATCTTTCATATTTTATGCTTTTATATTATCTTGTATCTATTTTTTATGTAATACTCCGTAATTTTATTGAATTTTATTTAATGGATTAATTGAATTAAATGAGAATTAATTTAGAAATTAATTCGGAGCTAAATACTAGCGAGATGTGAGTTGGTATTTGATTATGATGTTAAAATAAAATATTACTGAGTATATATGGTAATATATGAGTATTGAAAATATTAAAATTGTCGCGAGGCAGAAATACGACAATTTGGGAAAATTAAATTGGGACGCGCGTGTCAGTCGCGTCAGCAATGAATTTAATTAGATTAAAAAGTAAATTATATTTTTATCAACCGAATGGTCATTTTGAGTGCGCCAATGTGTCCGTAAGGGTCGAAATAGTCAGAAAATACTAGCCGGGGATTTAGTTTGGGTCCTGGAGCATTTTTAGGCCAAACCGGCAACCCAGAAGGGTATTTTGGTAATTTTAAAAATTGAGAAATTAAAACCCACGAATTTTAGAGTTCAATTATTTATTATTAGAGAGGCCACTAAGTCCATTATCAGCCAAAGGCAAGAGAGTGGGCTACGGGGGTTTTGAGAGAAGTTACAAGAGGTTCCAAACCAAAACCCTCACCCATCACCACCATTTTGGAAGGATTTGTGACAAGAAAGAGGAGAAAATCAGCCTACATTCACCAACAATAAATATGAAGAACAAACTTAAGGCAAGTGATTTGATGTTATTAATTTCAATGAATATTTCCTCCATGTTTAGTGTAGAAACTTTATATACCTTGAAAGTTTTGATGAAAACCCAATAGGATTGTTGTGGAACTCATAATTTTGGATAGGGATTGCATGTAGAATGGTTATGGACGAATTCAGTACCCAAAATATAACTTTTGATGATTTAAAAACGGATTAATAAGGAGTCTTTGTATTCAAGTAAATTCTGGGATCATGTTCATAAGGTTTGGGGCAAGATTTGGGGATTTATGGTTATTACATGCTGATTAGTAAGATTTAACCCCAAAAATATGATAAGAAGTGACCTAGGGTGACTTAGAGTAGTTTAAAAATATTAAAACTTAATTGGTATGAACTTAGGATGGATTTAGAGAAAGAAAAATGGGGAAAAATGAAGTTGGGAGAAATTCTGGGCATTCTCGGAATTTTCGTTAGAAGACCAACCCAGGTCGTTCGAACGAGCTTCTAACGAGATTCTACTAGCCCTTCTAACGCGTTGGTGGTTCGTTCGAACGAACTCGTTCGAACTACCTCGTTCGAACGAGATCTCAGAAACTTCTAACGAGATTACAGAATGGTCTTTTTCGGTCCGATTTTAGTTCGAACTTTCCGTAGACTTATTTAATTGAGTGTTATTCTTTCCTTGTTGATTTGTGGGTATAAATGTGAGATTGGAGTACACTGAGTATTAAAACTTGGAATTATATAAAATACCTGGTGACTTCTAGGGGTTAGGTTGTAAGTACTTGAATTTGCGACGTGAGAAGTGTTGGCGAACTATATTGTATATTATCCGAGGACTTGTAAATGTACAACATTTAATGACGATATAGGAATGTAAAATATACCTCTATTAATATTATAAGATATCTAAGATGTGTGAATGCTTAGTATATGGACTTATATGTGTATAACATACCTACCATACTTGTTATCATAGGAGGTCGACTTTCGATCAGGGCCATCTAATCTTTGTGTGCCTACGGGGGGGATTTAGATTGGTACCTCAAGGACATAGGTCAGAGAATGACTTATTGGTGAGTTAATAAGTCAGCTGACTATGGGAGCGTAGGTATGTGCATGACCCATGGGTATGTGAACTATGTTCGCCTCCATTATGTGTGTTTGTTGCTTATTGAAACGTCTCCTGAGAGATTCGAAACACGTGGTCCTTATGTACGTGATGTACTGGGATTCGATAGCAGAGTATGTGTGCACCGCAGCTTAGCCTAGGGGTGACATTATTGTATATTTATGATGAGATTAAAATACTAATAATTGAGATGGACTGTTTATTAAAGTGTAAGTGTGAATAATTGAACATTTTTAGTAGAGTTAAAGATGGAAAATTCTTAGTAATTCTTATAACTAATTATGAGTAATAAAAGTAAGACTCTCAGTTTATATTAAGATGTCGGGAATTGAACTTTAAATTGTAAAGTAAAGTCAGGTTATGGATTGGACTAGTTAGATAGGGGAATAACTAGAACGGGTACGGGTACGTTAGGCGTGCACAATTAGTTGAGAGGTGAGGAACTCATATGAGTGCACGCACTACCATGTATTTTATATTCACTATTTAATAATATTAAACACTTGCTATATTTTAAACTGTTTTCACAATCGGGCTCTGACCCGTTTGCTTTTAAATCTATTTTCTTGTAAAAACCTTTTAGGTGCCCAGCCACAAGGACACCAAGCTTAGAAGTTCCATTCCAGTGACGTGCTGTAGCTGCTGCGAAAGTTACAGGGCCTCGATAGTAGACGCCTCCATTTTCCGCTTTGACTCCATTCCAGATTTATTCATCTGTAGGGCATGTCGCCCTTTCCTTCTTAGAGACAGCTTATTTATTCATTTTTATTTCAGTTGTGGATATAATTAATTAGTGCTTCAGACTTCGTATTTGGTTTTAATCAGTATTTGGATTATTCAGAGGAGTACTCCTCCAGAATTCATTTTATTCCATTATTATTCTATTGTGACTGTGATGTGGTTGTGGTATCATTATTTCATGATTTAAACTTGTTGCATGTTAATCTAATTTGGTTAAAATTGACAACTCACTTTTTAAATATTAGGTGGCTAGTAATTGTTAAAATGTTTTTCGACAGTGATGTTATGAACTGAACCTACTAGACATTTTGTATTAATTTGAATAAAGGAGTAGCTACCCGGTATTTAATTAGACGGGGTGTCACATTTGAGTCATGAACTATTCTATATTTTTGTCTCGTTGAACATGCACAATCACTTTTCTATAGCGACTTTTGATTCGATGGACACTCACATTATACTAATTTTTATGTCATTTTCAGGTACACTCCGTAGGATAATTCCACTCCGTCTTTCCCATGATGTGAGTCATATGATTTCCTTCTCCCGTTATTCACACTACACAGATGTGCACACATATCACACTTTGGAGAAGAGGAGGATATTAACATATCCCATGAGAGAGCGAAAGGGCGGAATAGGTGCCTAACACCTTCTCATTCCAAAACTTAGTCCCTAGACCTTTGATTCAATTGGTTTCGTATGCATTAGTATGACCTTGATGCCATTATCTTGAGACGACTACATTTCTTTTGCCTATTTTGAGCAAAATAGGTTGGCGACTCTATTCCTTTATGTTATCCCCTTTTAACGATGATCGATTTATATCTGAGGCAGCCTGCGATGATATCAACGTGAGTAGAAGAAAGTCCCATGTCGTTGAATCACCCATAAGCGCATGGTGGGAATAGAGGGAGATTGCTTCAATTTTCCCCTCCCGTACCGATTTTGTGGCAAGCTCGTGCTGAAGGAATCCGACCTGGATGACCACAGTGGTGACTTTATTGGGGACCTTTATAGAGGACTAGACTCCATTTTCACATGGGTGTTATTTTTATGCTCTCTTACTTTTTAGTGTATGTACACATTCACTCACTTGCATGTTATCCTTAATCCTATGCTTACATCTTATATATATATCTCATTCTTATAATGATGATTATATCTACCATGCTCCTTTCTCACCACATGTATATATTGCCTTCTTATCGTATACTTTATCTTTTACTCACTTGTATATGTTCACCATGTTTCACCCTATGCTCACTTGTATATATCCACCATGTTCACTTCACAAACCCACACTCGTATATAGTCTCACTTTTACTTACATGTTTCACACGCCACTTGTAGATTATCCATGCTTAGCATCACTAGTACAAACTCTCACTTTTTTCCTCACGTGTATATATCTCCATGTTCACTTACACCCACCTCACACACCACATGTATATTATCTATGCTTAGTCTCACTAGCACACACACACACATTTCCTTCACTTATATATATTCACATGCTTTTTCCACTCACACTATTCCCATGTCACTCTCTCACCTTACACATATTCCTCACTCACTTATATATTCACACGATTCACACTTTATATCTATCACCATGCTTTATATAGCCTCCATGTTCCATGTATATACTTGCTAGTCTTGCTTTCCATGATTATCCCCGCTTTTTTATCTCATGCTTGTATATTCTTCCTTATAGTGGTAGTATTCCCTTTATTTAGCATACATAAAAACTCTCCATAAGAAACTAATTAAGACTCATGCATTTTTGCACACTACATCACCTGAGCATGTCAATATTGATAAAAAAATTATACTGTATTGGGGGGTCCCTTCATGATGGTTGTCGATCCTATAAGACGTGATTAACCTAAGCGATATCATTCTAACCTTCCATTATCCTATTACCTTCAACGTATATCGAATGGTTCCCTCCGCATTGTACCGCTTAACCGAACTCATGACGTGAGGTATATATCTAGGAACTAATTCGCGTACGTAAAGTATATCAAATTTTCTCCCACATGTACCCTCCCCATCAGGTATATCGTGAGGAAATTCACGTACACTCAGGTATATCAAATAGCTTGTCCACAGGTACCAATGAATGATTGCCCTTATAGGCAAGAGGTATATCATGGAAGTCATGCCAAAGGGGGGAACTCATCCACTAACCTACAAAATATATCAACCTCATATAGGCGTCTACCCTAGGGTACTCATAACCAGTTTGTAAGTTAAAATGCGAAACTCTGCTGAAATTTTGGGTCGCCATACCACCCAAATATTCGCACTATTTTCCCCATTTTTAAAAATAATACATTATCCGTGAGTCTAGAAATAAGTCAAATCGTATCTTTTATCTTATACCCTATCTTTTCCCCAGGCTCAGGTCCAGTCCAACATCTTTTCTTTCATTTTAGGAGAACCTAATACAAGTGGAACCTAATAATAACAACCATGCCGGGGATTTCCCTTTTCCCTCTTATCAAAAAATACAAAAAACATATCTTCCCTTTTAAAAAAGAAAGGTAAAAATACCAAAACTATTCATCTTTCCCCCAGAATAAATGAAAATCACCTTTCCTCTCAGGTGTGATCACGTGCCCTGATTTTGGCCTGGCCCCCTATTAGCTCCGATCTTCCGTCAAACCACCCTAAAGCTTCACTGCTTCCTTTGTTACTTCCAATGAGTTTGAGACCTCCCTCCTCATGTTATCAATGGAGAATGTAGACCAGGATATAAATGTCCAACCCGATCTAATGACCATCCTAGCTCAACTCAGTACCAAGATTGACAAACTCTAGGCTGAAGTCGAAGAGATGTAAAGACATCGGGTCAAAACCCCTGTGGCTCAAGAACCCCAAATGTTCTTTCCCCGTGCCATAGGTCCACCTGCCCTTGTACCAATTTAGGTCCCAGAAGAGTATCAACAATCCCCGGATGCCCAAATAACAAATGGACCACCACCACCTCAGCTATCGATTCTAAATCTTATCCATTCAGAGGTGAATTTGTCGATGCCTACGGATCCTAAGGAGGAAGAACTAAACAGAGTCAGGAGGATCTTAAGATATTGTCCAAGAAATTCAACCAAGTCAAGATCTCAAGAAATTACATGGACTACACCCACATGTCCCCTATCCTAAAACCAAACTATGAGAGAAATTCAAGATGTCAAATATTGAGATGTTCGGAGGCAACGGGCCCTTGATTGTGCATCTACATAGTTATTATCATTCCATGACCCTCTTTTGGGCTTTAGATGAGATAATGGCCCAAATGTTTTAATAAACCCTGAAAGAAGGTCCTTTCGGGTGGTTCCTATCCGTCGAGGAATCCAGAATACGTAGTTGGGAGGACGTGGCTAGAGAATTCATATTATAATATAAGTACAATAAGGAATTAGAAGTTACAGCAAAGACTTAGAACTATTCAAGCCGAATCTAGGGGAGTAGGTCAATAGTATCATCGAAAGTTGCTACCATAACTAACAGGCCATTAGAATAAGAGCAAGTGAGTATAGTAAAGAATAAATTCTTTCCCTATATTCGAGCATTGATGGGAGGTTAATACTATACCCATCTCAGAGTTATTTGAGATATTAGTGTATATTTTAAAGAAGGGGTTGCTAGTCACAAATTAGAATCTGAATAAAAAAGGTTAGTCAGGTAATTTGCACTATGGCAGTATGACAAGCCAACCAGTACCTCAGTCTCAATAATCAATAACATATCCCAACCTGCCACTTCCTAAACACTTGAAAACCATCCTAACTCTGCCAAAAAGGAGTATACTAAACTCCACACTCCCCTATCAAAAGTAAACTAAGCCCTGTTGACCCGAAACCTCATCAAGCCATTAGAACCCCCATAATTTCTAAATCGCCTTACCAAGAACTTCAGACATGATGCTCACTGTAATTTTCACCAAATCACAAGACACACCACTGATCAGTGTTTCTACCTTAAAAATGTTATCCAAAATCTATTAGGCCAGGGCATCATCGCCCGACCAACTAATACTAAACCCAATACCACTAATAAGCCTCTCCCAGTAAATGGAGCTTGGGTATAGGCCATCTTCCCAACAGAAAACTAAGAATTTGGTTACTCTACCCAAATCATTCTTGTCAAAACACCCAACAAACCTAAATTCTCACTGAAGCCCCTTAAGGTTTTCCCATGCTTTGTTATTACCTAAGAGCTTCGTTTATTAAGACTTGTACTCACCTGAGCATGCATTATCGTTCGTACTCGATCAAAACTGGGAGGCATGGAATTACATGTTGTTCTAGAGCAGCTCCAGAGGTTTGGGTTGAAATTGCCCTTAAAGATGACTATTGACTGCGAGAGATTCAGTAGTTTGTTTATAGAAGCACATAAGTGGGACTGAAAATCAAATGAATAGGTTGTTCCCATAGAAGAGTTCATCTTAGACGATATCATACAAATCATGTCAGATGTGTTCCTCCCGAAAAGGGAGATATACAGTACTTCCAAGTTGCTTATGGTCCGGAAGCTTTAAGGGCATTTGGTCCCTTCATTCCTTCATCCTTTTACTTCCTCATTGAGTGGGAAAACTTGTAGGATAAAGCTGTGGAAGTTGTTGAGTGCATCAATTCGCATAGAAGGATGATATATCTGCCACCGAATGGGGGGTGACTTCAATAGCTCAGATCATTAATCAAATCGTGAAGAATCTACTTTAATCACCTCTTTGCATGGAATAATATCATTCGAAGAATTATTGGGGGGAATTAAAGAAAGTATCTATTTATCCCGAGGTAGATGAAATTATAGGGTTCTTGTTCTTTCCTACCTCCATTAACCACATGGGCCGATTCGGGAAAAATTACAAAGATTCGATTTCTTAAACAGTCGAAAAAGATAAAGGGAAGGGAGTCATTGAGGAGCTCCCAAGGCCAGAAATGACAGTTGAATAAAGTAGGGTTCTCCACTAACTCAAAAAGACCAATTCAAACATTACCTTAAGGAGGCTCTTCATGTCCTCTCATGTCACACCCTACTTTTTGGTATGAATGAACAAGAAGTACACATAAAGCAATGATTAAAGTTCAGGGGGAATAACATAACCTTTTATTCATTATTAATATGTTGCATGGGGTGAAACCACCGCAGGGGTGAATTACATATTTCTAGTACACATGATAATATAGAAAATTGAAAAGCGTCGATCCTTTCTCCCATCCCATTTAATCTTTGCCCATAGGGTCACATACGCGAACAGGTGATCGGTGTCTATATCTAGTAGGGAAGATATACTATTTCCTTTCTCCTAGAACATCTGGAGAAGGAAGGAATTAGCACAAATATGTTAAGCATGTTCTACCAGTTCAAATAACGATGATATAGATATAAATGAGAGTTGGAGTGTGTATAAAATCAGTCTTTAAAACGACTGACAAAATAAGTTGATAATTCTATGTTTATCAAAAAAATGTAGGAAATTTACAATTCCATAGTGAATAGTCCATTTAAGAAAATACGGTACATTACCAGTTTAGTTAGAATCATTTTTTGAAAAATGTCAAGGAATTTTAACTAATATTCCCATTCTTACTAGTTCATTAAGGGGCGTAGAGGTATTAAGCCATCAGTGTAACTTTATCATAAACAATCCCAAAACTTTTGGGGAAAGGTTAAGTGGGACAATAATCAGGGCTCTCAATCATCTGAGACCAACAGGCCAAGTAGAAAGTTATGTGGGACAACACGTCAATCTACTTCCTAGTTAATACTGATGCTTATAGTAAAATAGCACAAAAGTGCAAGGGAAAAACTGAATCAATATGGTACATGATATCAGTTATTAGGTGAGAAGGGTTAAAATTGATTCTAAAATTAAATACTAGTGATAATGCAAATACTCATGATGGTTAACAAAATACATATTATGGAAGTATAATAACATGCAAATACTAAGAGTCAATGTGGCTATCACAGAGTGATATCAATAGAAGTATTTCCAATACGTGAAGTATAATACTAAAAAGGTAGGAAAACCGCACTTTCTTGGTATTCGGTTGAATTACTGTCACACTAGAGTATTCAGAAGATTTGGGACTTGATTTTCTGTTATACAATGTGTGGCATAGGAGTATTAGGGTTTAATCGGTCGATTTTATACCTAAAACTATCTTCAATAAAGTTTTGTGGGCTTATGTGTAATTATCTTGGGTCTTTAAAATAGGGACATTATGTTCATTTTTTAACTTTGGTGCAAGAGAGTTCTTGTTTAAAATAGTTTAATGCATGTAGGGGAAAAGTTTGGGATGCAAATTCCTAAGTTGAAAAAATTATTAGGGTTGATTTGTAATTTTAATAAATTTATTTAAGTAAAAACCTCATTTTTGCATAAATTGAGTTAGGAATATCCAAACATGGTCTTATCTTATACCATTTTGATCAGAAAAATTAAATAAAATTTTTGGGAAAAAATCAGAATTTTCTGATTGGCCAAGCGCCTCACATGCGTGACCAAAGTGATCATCTTCAACCTCTCGATTTTGACTTTCTAGGGTTTAAAACTTTGACTGAGGTTTTTTCCTTCGTTATTATACCATTTTAGATGATTTTTAATGAACTTAACCTAATTTTTCATAAGGATTTCAAATATATAAGTTTCACGGTTCGAATCTCAGTATAACTCGAGTTTCAAAACTGTATGTTTTCATGATATTTTGATCTAACATTCATGGATACACAGAGTATGATGGGGTTTCTTATGAACTAGGTTTAGTTTATGCTATATGTGACAGTAATTTGGTTTTGGTTTCAAAGATTTTGATGGACTATAGGTCGAGAATTTTGGATTTATAGGTTTTGAGTTTCAAAAACACTTTCGGTCGATTAGCCTTCTATATGAACATTCATGGCTTTTCACCATTACACTTGACATCCTGGGATTACAATGAGTCTATTCATGGCTTTAAATCAGAGTTTATGTTACTGTAATGGATTTCACAATTAAAGCTCAAGGTTTAATGGTTTTACTATTGTTTTCCTCTATTCTAGGCATTTCTACGCGTAAAAGCTTGCATATTGTGAGTGTTCTAACTATATTGACTATGCATAAAACTACTAGAATTGAAAATAAAGCATAAAATGATGGGTTACCTGAATTGAAAGAAAATTAGAGCTTTTGAAGTGAACTATGAATCAGTTTCTACTGCTTAGGATATGAGGTATTTATACTACTTTAGGTGGGGAATTGATTGGACTAAAAAGGAGGTGGATTTAAATTCATTTAGGGTTAGTTTTGAGTTTGGTTAAAATGGGGGAACATCGGTTCCCAGGGTATATTTTTGTAAAGTTTATGGGCATTTTGGTAATTTTAAAAAGTTTTCAGGGTTGAAACTATAAGTCCATGTTAGTTGAGGTCCAAAGGTTTAATTTGATATGAGGTTGAGGTTTAGAGGTTCAATATATCTTAATTTATCTCATTTTGAAAGTTTTAGGGACTTTTTTATAATTAACTGATAATTCAAGAAAGCAAAGTTATAGGGTCTTAAACATAGTTTGTTTCTTCTTAGAAGACTTTTGATTTTACTCACCTTATGAGGGTTGAAATCAAGGTTGTAAGTCATTTTAGGGTTTGAAAATTCCTGATTCTTGCAATCTACATACCTAAAAAAAATTCGTCCTCAAATTTTACCTTAAAATAAGTTGGGGTATTGATCTTTCATTTCTTGTTATGGTTGCCATGTAGCTTTTTGTTAATTCTGGTGTTCCCAAAGTACTTTAATTGAGGGGATTTCTTTATTTCTGAGATACTTCACTTGGCAATCAAGAATTTGAATAGGACATACTTCAACTTCATGGTTGGATTCAACTGAAACATCTTGTCATATGATAGTATGATACATAATTGGTATATACTGGCATAACTACGATACATAAAACACCTTTTGGATATTGGATAATTCCACAGGCAATTATAATTGATAAGATACATAGTCGATTCTTTTAAAAATTGTGAAAGGTCCAATATATTGGGGGGGGGAAATTTAACCTTCTTCCCAAAACGTAAGATTCCTTTCGGGGAGATACTTTCAGAAATACTTGCTCATTTTCTTGAAATTCCAATGGTTTTCAGCAATGATCAGCGTAACTCTTTTGTCGATCTTGGGTTATCTTCAACTTCTCTCGAATCTGTTGTATTACCTCAGTGGTTTCTTGAATTATTTCAGGACCAAAGTGTTTACTATCTCCTGATTCTATCCAACATACAGGGGATCTATAAAATCTTCTGTATAAAGCTTCAAATGGGGCAGCTTTGATATTGGTTTGATAACTATTGTTATATGAGAATTCAACAAGGGGAAAATATATATTCCAATGGTTATACATTTCTAATGTACAAGCTCGAACATATCTTCTAAGGTTTGAATTGTGCGTTCTGATTGTCCATCCATTTGGGGGTGGAATGCAGTACTTTAGTGAAGTTTAGTGCCCATTGCAACTTGCAATGCTTGCCAAAATTTCTTATAAAACAAGAATATCTATTTGATACAATGGATAAAGGGATTCCATGTACTCGAATAATTTCTCAAATGTATAACTTACTAAGCTTTTGGAATGAATCGGTGGTTTGTAAAGGATGAAAATGGGCTGACTTAGTAAGTCGATCTACTGTTACCCAAATTGAATTATGTCCTTAGGACGTGCGAGGTAGTCCACTAACAAAATCCATGGTAATATGATCCCATTTCCATTTGGGAATAGGTAAGGAATGAAGAAGTCCAACAGGGTATTGGTGTTCTATCTTTACTTGTTGGCAAGTAATACATATCCTAACCAAGTTCTAGATATCACTTCTCATGTTTGGCCACCAGTATTGCTTCCAAAGCATGGTACTTTTTGAAATTCTGGGGTGTATCATGAATTTCAAATGATGAGCTTTGTGCAACACTTCTTCTCGTAGAGATGTATTGTCAGACACATATAATCTATTTCTAAATCGGAGTCCTATTTCTCTATCGTAGTAAAAATCTAGATTTTTGCTTGAAAAATTCTGTACAAACGAAACTTGGGTTTGCTGCAGTAATAATCTCTTTCTTTATTCGAGATGAGCGATAATGTTAAAACATTTAGTACATGGGGTAAGTAATCGTACATCATATTGCTCTATGGTAGCGACAATATCGTAGGAATTTAGAATGCGAAGTCTTCCTATCGAATTTTGACTTAAAGTGTCGGCTACTACATTACCTTTGCGTGGATGGTAATTAAGTTTCAATCGGTAATCTTCCAAAAATTCTATCCATCGTCATTGTCTTAAGTTTAAGTCTTTTGGGGTAAAGATATATTTCAAACTTTTGTGATCTGAAAAAACTTGGAAACTTACACCATAAAGGTAACAACACCAAATCTTTAACACAAAAACTACGGATGCTAGTTCTAGATCATGGACTGGATAATTACGCTCATGTGTCTTGAGTTGTCGTGACCCATATTCAACTAATTTTTCATTTTGCATTAACACACATCCTAATCTTTGTCATGAAGCATCGGTATATACTGGTAACTTATATCACTAGAAGGAATAGTGAGGATAGGAGCAGTAGTCAACTTGTCTTTTAACATTTGGAATGATTGGTTACATTCTTCTGTCTATATAAATGGAACTTCCTTCCTAATTAGTTTTGAATACGTGAAAATCCTTCGACAAATCGATGGTAATATCCAGTTAATCCGAAAAAACTTTTTATTTTGGTAATGTTGGTAGGATTTTTCCATTCTAAAATGGCAAAAAATTTTGTTGGATTAACTTGGATTCCATTTTCGAAAATCACATGTCCTAAAAATTTCATTTTTTTCATCTAGAAATCACATTTTCTCTTTTTGGCATATAACCTTTGAGTTCTGAGAGTGCCTAAAACTATCTTCAAATGTTGAATATGCTCTGCCAAGTCTTGAGAATATACAAGAATATCGTCAGTGAAAACGATAACCAATTTGTCCAAAAAGGTCAAAAGATTCAGTGCATTAGATCCATACAAGTTAATGGGGCATTGGTTAAACCAAATGACATTACGGTAAATTCAAAATGTCTGTAACGAGTTCGAAAAGAAGTATTTGGAATATCTTCCTCTCTGACACGTAACTGATGATATGTGGATCATAAATCTATTTTAGAAAAGACCCTTATTCCTCTAAGTTGATCAAACAGATCTCTTATTCGAGGTAAAGGATATTTATTCTTAACAGTTACATAATTCAGTTTATGATAACCTATGCACAATATAAAGATTCCATCATGTTTCTTAACAAATATTACTGGAGCTGCACCAAGGCGATATACTTAATTGAATAAAACCTTTCGATAAAAGATCATCTAATTAGGTACGAAGTTCTAAAGGAGCCATTCGATATGGGGGTATCAAAATAGGAATTGTATTGGGATAAATATTGATACTAAACTCAATTTCTCTAGAAGGGGGTAATCCTGGTAATTCTTCGGGAAAAACATTTTCAAATCGTTCCAGCAAATTTTAAATCAAAAAAGAAATCTGAATTTGAAAATTTGAAGGATTTGACGAACCTATTCCTTGGAATATAAAAGAATAATTATTTTCATTGTGAAAATGAATTTTCTTAGCTTGACAATTGATATAAGCGTGATGTTCAGATAATATATCCATTCTGAAAATAATATCGAATCCACGAATATCTAATATTATCAAGTTCACCAACAGAGTTCCTAGATCAAGATGAATTTTATAATTCCTATAACCTTGTGTTGACGTATTGATTTCATCTGGTGGTAATTCATTATTCACTAAACTAATCAAGGAGATTGGAGATAATCGTATTAATTTATCTAGTCTAAGACTGATAAAAGAATACGTAGCTCCTGTGTCAAATAAAAATAGGTCGGAATATGCTGAAAAATAATTATATCTTTAATCACATCATGTGCAGTTCGCATAGGCCGTGTGCCATAATTCCTCCCACGATTCGGAATTGTCTGACTTCTCTGAGTTGGATTGAAATGATTTGGAATAGAACGAAATTTTGGATTTTGTGAGGGTTTGTTCAATTGGCGATGGATTGGAGATGATTTTATATTGGACATCGGGACCAAATATGTCCTATCTCATTACATTCGTAACAACGGATCTCAAAATGGGTTGTGTTATGATGGATTTTGGAATAAGCTTGTCCACTGGAGTTTGTATACGGATGTGGTCTTGAATGAGATGGGGTTCTGATGATATGGTTGTTCCGAACAGCTGGGGGTGGAGATCAGATCAATGTTGAAGAATTGCGTTCCATATTGGCTGCAACGTCAATCAACTAGGAATACTCATGAATTTGTAACGAAGCGATTAAATTATTAATTCTCAGGTTTAGTCCTCTTTCAAACTTCTTACATCTCTTCACCTCGGTATCTATGTATTCCAGGGCATAATGCGATAGTTCAGTAAACTTAGCCTCGTGTTGAGCTACTGAAAGGGTAGCTTATTGCAATTTTAGGAATTCAACTGTTTGTTGGCCTCGCTCAGTCTCAAAAAATATTTTTTTAAAAAAATATCTTCAAACTGTACCCAAGTAAAATTAGTAACATATTGGTTACGTGACATGGCTTGCCACCAGAAATCTTCTTCGCCTTCAAACATTTATGCAGCTAAATTGATTCGAAAATCAGTACCTATACTTACTCCGTTCAAGATTTTCACAATCTGGCACATCCATTTCTTAGCTTCATTCGCACCTAGCTTTCCAAGAAAAGATGGAGGTCATTATCGTAGAAATTCCTTAAGAGCATTCATTCTATGAAGTTCTTCGAAAATAACTTTAGGAGTAGCATGAGTAGTCTATTATTGTTGATCTAACGTAGTAAGTTCCTGGAGACACCGCATGATTCCTTCAATCTGAGTCTATTTCAGCTGAGTTCCAGCAAAGGGAGTTCGAGTACTAACCATCCTAAAATAGCATAATTTAAATAGCAAGAGTTATAACAATAAATAAATAACTATTAATTGTACAGTACTATTATACATCACTAATCATAATAGTGCGGCTAACATTTATATTTTACAATGTGTAAACAACTGTTAACGTTACATTCCTCTCTAAGTCAAAATGATTGCGTCATCACTAGTTGTAGACTCGGGGATGACTAAATAATTTCCTGGGTCTGCATCATCCATTGAGTCATCTGTAGTGCTAGGGAAATATCCTCCGTGTATATCACCATTTTCTATTGCTTCTTGATAAATGGATAGAGCTGGTAATTCATCGGCAAATGCTAAATTTATGGCTTCTTGTAGTACGACTAGATCATTCGCAAAGTCGTCCACTTTTCTCATCACTTGCATCTCGCCCAATGCTCTATTAGTCAATATTAGCCTCTTAATATCGTTACTTGAACCTACCTAGTCTTCTTCTATGCCTCGGATCATTTCTCTAAGTCTGGCCAAAGCCACTTCTCTTACCCACGTTTCCCAATGATTATTTGGCTCAAGATCTAGATTAAACAGAAATGTATCCCATTCATCCATACTGCAAAATTGGATTTCAATATAATAATAGTAATAAAAGAGGTTATAAAAATCAAATAACTAATATCTTATCTACTTCCCGCATAGAATGCTAACCCGAAGATATGTTTTAATTTTAAAACATGCCCTGATACCAACCTATCACACCCTGCTTTTTGGTATGAATGAACAAGAAGTACACATAAGGAAATAAATTTAAGTTAAGGTAGAATAACATAACCTTTTATTCATTATTAATATGCTACATAGGGTGGAACCACCGCGGGGGTGAATTACACGTTTTTAGTACACACGAAAATATAGAAAATTGAAATGTGCCACTCTTTACTTCCATCTGGTTTAATCTTTGCCCATACGGTCACATATTCGAACTGGTGACCGATGTCTGTCTCTAGTAGGGAAGAGATAATATTTCCTTTCTACTGGCACATCTAGAGAAGGAAGGAATTAGCACAAATATGCTAAGCAGGTTCCACCAGTTCTATAGCAATTATATAAATATAAATGAGAGTTGGAGTGTGTATCGAATCACTATTTAAAATGGCTGACAAAATAAGCTAATAATTCTATGTTTATCAGAAAAATGTTGGGAATTTTCAATTCCATAATGATTAGTCCGTTTAAGAAAATACGGTACATTACCAGTTTAGTTAGAATCATTTCTTGAAGAAAGTCAAGGAATTTGAACCAATAATCCCATTCTTACTAGTTCACAAAGGGGTATATAGGTAATTAAGCCATCAGTGTAACTTTATCATAAACATTCCAAAATTTTTGGGGAAAAGTAACCTGCCATGCTCACAATTAAAGTGGCACTCATACGCATGTAGCAATACTCAGGCTTTCAATGAGACCAATAGGCCAAGTATAAATTTCCATGGGACAACATGTCACTCTACTTCCTAGTTAATACTGATGCTTATTGTAAAATATAACACAAAAGTACAAGGGCAAACTGAATGAATATGGTACATGATCTTAGTTATTAAGTGAGAATGGTTAAAATTGATTCTAAAATTAAATACTGGTGATAATGCAAATACTAATGATGGTTAACAAAATACATAGTATGGCAGTATAATAACATGCACATACTCAGAATCAATGTGGCTATCACAGAGTGATATCAATGGCAGTATTTCAAATACGCGAAGTATAATACTAAAAAGGTAGGAAAAACCTACTTGCTTGGTATTAGGTTGAATTGTTATCACACTAGAGTATTCAGAAGATTTGGGACTTGACTGTCTATTATACAATGTGTGGCATAGGAGTATTAGGGTTTAGTCAGTCATTTTTGTACCTAAAATTGTCTTAAATAAAGTTTTGGGGGCTTATGTGTTATTATCTTGGGTCATTAAAATAAGGACCTTAAGATCATTTTTGAACTTTGGTGCAAGTTGGGGTGCAAATTCCTAAGTTGGAAAAGTTGTTAGGGGTTGATTTATGATTTTAAGCAAATTTCTTTAAGTAAAAAACTCATTTTTGCATAACTTGAGTTAAGAATATACAAAAATGATCTTATCTTATACCATTTTGATAAGAAAAATTAAATTAATTTTTTAGGAAAAAAATCAGAATTTTCTGATCGGCTACTCACGCGTGTGGTCAAGGTTTTTGACCAAAGTCATCATCTTCAACCTTTTAATTTTGACATTTTAGGGTTTATAACTTTGACTGAGGTTTTATCCTTCATTGTCATACCACTCAGATGATTTCTTAACCAACTTAACCTAATTTTTCATAAGGATTTCAAATATATAGGCTTCCTCCTTCGAATCTCAGTATAACTCGAGTTTCAAAACTGTGTGTTTTCATGCAATTTTGACCTAACATTTGTGGATTTATAAAGTATGGCAGGGTATCTTATGAATTGGGTTTCATTTGTACTATATGTGAGAGTAATTTGGTTTTGGTTTCAAAGATTTTGATGAACTGTAGGTCGAGGAATTATAGGTTTTGAGTTTCAAAAACACTTTCGATCGATTAGCCTTCTATATGAACATTCATGGATTTTCACCATTACATTCGATATCCTGGGGTTACAATGAGTCAATTCATGGATTTAAATCTGAGTTTAGGTTACTATAATGGATTTCACCATTAAAGCTCAAGCTTTAATGGTATTCCTGTTGTTTTCCTCTATTTTAGGCATTTCTACACGTAAAAGATTGCATATTATGAGTGTTCTAACTATATTAACTACGCAGAAAACTACTAGAATTGCAAATAAAGCATAAAATGATGGGTTACCTTAATTGAGAGAAAATTCGAGCTTTTGAAGTGAATTGTGGGATGAGTTTCTACTGCTTAGGATGTGGAGTATCTATATTACTTTGAGTGGGGAGTTGATTGGAGTAAAAAGGAGGTGGATTTGAATTCATTTAGGGTGAGTTTTGAGTTTGGTTAAAATGGGGGCACATGGTTCCTAAGGTTTACCATGTGTTACCATGTGATTTTTGAACTCTTTTGCTGATATGGAGGTGTGTGTGGACTATGGTAAAAATAAAATTCACTAAGGTTTTTATTTGTGTCCTCAATCATTGATATAATTGAATTTAGGTCCATAAAAGTACACTTTTTATAAAGTTTAGGGGCATCTTGGTAATTTTAGAATATTTTTAGGGTTGAAACTTTAATTTCATGTTAGTTGAGGTCCAAAGGTTTAATTTGATATAAGGTTGAGGTTTAGGGGTTCAATATATCTTAATTTATCTCATTTTGAAAGTTTTAGGGACTCTTTTATAATTAACTGAAACTTCATGGGGTTACAGTTAATAAGCATAGTTGTAGGGTTTTAAACATGGCTCCTTTCTTCTTAGAAGACTTTTTATTTTACTCATCTTACGAGGTCGTCAAAATCGAGGTCGTAGGTCATATTAGGGTTTGAAAATTCCCAGTTCTTACATCCCAACTGCACCGAAATGCTTTGATAAAATTCCTCACATGACCACAACTATTCCCTCTGCTACTCCAAAAAAGGCAGTGAATATGGTAGGATCTCTAACCTCTACCATACTCCTCTCCTTCTTCGAAGAATAAATCCCAAAGATCGGTCATGATCACAACTACGCTCTCAATATCTCCGTCAAAATTATGGGGAAGACACGTGCATTAGAACTTGTAGACAACGAGTCCGCCCTTAATGTCTTCCCACTCAGAACTCGAAATTGCCTGGGATTAAAATTAAATGATATCACTCCCACATCCTTCATTATGCGTGCCTATGACAACACCCACCAAGAAGTAATGGGTTCCATAAAACGTACACTAGGGGCTGGACCTATCCACCCTTTAGCAGAATTTCAGGTCATCAATATGCCTTCTTGTTTCCACCCACTCCTTGGTCGTCCATGGCTCCACGGCATTTGAGGGGTATCTTCCTCTCTCTATCGAAAATTAAAATTCTTTGTTAATGGTCAAGTCATCACAATCCTTGGGAACGATGACAGTTCGGACAGTGTCGGAACTAACGACCTAGTACTGGAAATTCAACATAGGACCAATGACATGTTTCTCTTCGATTTTAAAATTGACCCACTTCCTGTACCGGTTGGCAACAATTTCAATGATCGAGTAGAGAGCACAAAGCTCATGGAAATTTTAACCTAATTCAGATATTCAAGAACATGCACTTCGTTCCTAGAATGGGACTAGGACAATGCAAACAAGGGATCCTTGAGCTAATAGTCTTAAGGAAACCTTCCTCCCATGCAGTGTGGGCTACCAACCATCACCAGCCGAACTCAAAACACTCCACCGACCATACCAAAAAAAAAAGCCTGGAAGGTAGGAAGACCATCTCTGGAGACTCCCTGAATGAAAGGTTTGTAAAAAAGGGTGAGGATTTCCCCTTCCGCGGGTCCTCTAAACATTGGTATGATCCAATTGATAAAAAGATGAAGTCGGGGATGGAAATATTCTTTGAGGATGACATTGCCTGGGATGACGAGAAAAATAAGAAGAGGAACCTCTGACTGACAAATACGTAGAAAGCACTGAAAACCTTAAAAATCTTGAGGACATTGACACCGATGAGTTATTTAAACTGAACACCCTAGGGCTGAATCTTTGCATGATCCACTAGGAAGCCGCATTATCCGACCCATTTGAAAAGATCTCCACTACTGAAACGCATCTCCTCATTTAGCATGTCATTCCCATCCAATCTGATCAAGTCAATCTAAGTCTTATTATTCACTCTCTTCAAGGGAACCCTGAGTATTTTACTATTTCTCGTGTCTTTAATATCATTGTAAAGGAGGCCTCCTTTGATGAGTCCCTCAATGTTATATTTCCCCAAAACTCCTTTAATGAAATAAATGAGGATTTTGAGTATCTTGATTTGACTTACATTAATTATCTTGATTCTAATCAAACTTTTGATGACAATGACTTGGTAAATGAACAATTCTTAACTAATCTCTATAAGTAAAAAATGAACAACAGAATCGCATTAATACTAATGAAAATGAGACTGATGTTATTAATCTCGGTTCTAGTAGCCAACTGTACGAGATTAGGATAGGGCCCACCCTCGATGAGCATGATCGGGTGCCATTCGAAGATCTTTTAAAAGAGTCTGTGGACGCCTTTCCATAGACCTGCGATGACATGACCAATGTTTATCCAGAGATATCTCAATACGATATCTCCACATTCCTAAAAATCAAACTCGTCAAGAAAAAACTAAGGAAGCTCAGAACAGAATAGTACCTCAAGGTCACAGAAGAAGTCATGAAATAGTTGAACATAGGCTTTATTCGAACTCGTAATAAATCAGGAGGGAAAGTCTGCATGTGCATTGACTATCGAGATATTAACAAGGCATCCCCAAAGGATGATTACCTTCTGTCCAATATCTATATGATTGTAGACAACACGGACAACCACGCTCTCAAGTCATTTGTCGATAGTTTTGCCATGTATAATTAGATTAAAATACATCCTAACCACCAGGAAAAGATCGTCTTCATCAACCCATAGGGAACCTTACGCTACACAGTCATGCCATTTGGGCTCAAGAATGTCAGGGCTACCTACTAAAGGGCTGCTACAACCATCCTGCATGACCCTATCCATAAATAATTTGAGGTCTACATCGATAACATGATTATCAAGTCCAATACTCGGGAAGGTCATTTTCCTGCCCTGAGGAGATTCTTTAAGCAATTGCGACAGTACCAGATGCGACTCAACCCACAAAAGTGTGTCTTCGGCGTCACTAAAGGAATGCTCCTCAAGTTTATGGTAAGTGAGAAAGGGATTAAAGCTAACCTCGCCAAACTAAAAGCCATACACGAGATGACACCACCCCGAACAGAGAAAGAAGTGTGAGGATTCCTGGGTAAGTTGCAATACATCAGTCGATTCATCAATAAACTAACCTCTATTTTTGAACCCATTTCAAACTTCTTCGAAAGGACTTAACCAAAGTTTGGAATGAGGTGTGCCAAGAAGACTTCGATAAAATCAAATAATACCTCACCCGACCTTCGGTACACATGCCTCCACAACAAGGTCTTCCCATCCTCCAATACTTGACTATCACCGATACTGAAGTAGGGGATTTGCTGCCCCAATACATTAAGGAATCTCGTAAGGAGATAGAAATGTACTATGCTAGTCGAAATCTAGTTGGGTACAAAGTCAACCCTTGGAAAAGGAGTGTGTCACCCTGGTATGGATCACGCAAAAACTACAATATTACTTACTCGCATTCCCCATCAGACTAATATCCCGAACGGATCCCGTAAAATACCTGCTAAAGAAGCCCGCTCTGTCTAGCCACATGGCCTGTTGGCTGATGTTACTAGCCAAGTTTGACATTCTGTACATCACACCGAATGATATACAAGGGAGATCCATCTCTGATTATCTTGCCAATCACTTATAGAAGGGACTGAAGTTTAGATCTCCAATTTCCCAGAAGAAAACATCCTTTGCACCTCTTAGGAAGACCTCGGGTGGTAGATGTTCTTAAACAGAGATTCCAATAAGAAAGGGTATGGTATTGGGATAATCTAGATCACTTTCGATGAATCTCAGCCCCCATTTCCATTAAGTTGGATTTCCCCTGCACCAATAATACGATAAAATATGAGGCATGCACTGTAGGGATCAAGATCGCCCTAAAAAAAGGAATCAACAACATGGATGTCCATAGAGACTCGACCCTCATTATTGGGAAAATTCTCAAGAAATGAAAAGGGAAATATGATAAGCTACTACCCTTCCACGCCCATCTAGAAAACCTTGTCCCTCATTTCAAAGATGCATCCTTCCATTACCTTCTTCGCTAAAAGAATAGCCTAGCCGACGCATTAACAATATTAGCCTCCATAGTTGACATGCCTGAGGGAATAATAATGGCCCCCCTTTGGTTCATAAATAAGTTGCACCCACCCACTGCTACCACATCAAGATCGTCCCCGAAGAAGATGTAGACATGGAAGGATTATGTTATTATGACATTTGGCGCCTTCTCAAACATGTTAGGTATCCACAGGACGGGGAGAAAAAAGACCATGCGACCTTTTGCAAGTTGGCTTCCCAATACATCAACTGTGTTAAAGCTCTTTTGAAGAGAAACTTCAATAGAACACACTAGCATTGCATAGCAGGGACTAGAATTAAAGAAATGATGTAAAAAATCCATAGCAAGAAAGCATACCCCATATGAATAGTCACATGCTTGCTAAGAAAATCATCCATTGAGGTTATTACAAGATCACCATGCTCCAAGACTGCACTACTTATGCTTGGAGATGCCTCAAATTCCAATAGTTTGCCAACCTTCAGCACTTGCCTCCCTGAGAGTTGTACAACAACACTTGCCAACCTTTTTTCTTATTGAGGATGTGTGCCAAACAACCATATGGTCATAAGAGACATTCGCATAGAGAACGCGGCATCTAAATGCACAAAGGGGAGATATAAATTTTCCATCTTCACAATCAGATGCCATTCTCAGTAAAAGAGGTAGTTTGTGAGGTTTACCATCAGTGAGGAAGAGTTGACTACCATCTCGGCTAACAATAATGAGAGAAATTGGAGCAGCGAGTTTCTCTAAGAATGGGACTCCTAAAAGAAATGGAAAATGCTTCTTACCTCTCACTCTTAGATGTGGTGTTGCCAAGGTAATGAAATTGATGGGCTCCAATCCAGCAATCCTACTTTGACTTGAAGAGTGTAATGTTTTTGTCTTACCATTCATATAGACGACTAATACTAATTGAGAGGTTTGGTGTATAAAGAAAAGAAACTGCATATCTTGAAAATAAGCCACCAAGAGAATGCGCTAAAAAGATATCCTTTTTAGGCTTTCGGTCTTTTTCATAATTTGCATGACTTCATCTTTTAATCAATTTCTAGCTCCATCAATCCCACCAAAGGTTTTAGTTTAAGAGTTACATGAACTTACGTAGATTAAAAAGTTTTTTCCCAAACGCCGTTTCAACTTTGCTTTTACATATGTCCAGTCACTTAGGAATGCCAAGATTCCATGAATTATAAAAAGAAGATGATCCGGTTTATCTTTGATATTAAAAACACCCTTTGATGATGCACCGTTTCCTTGGGTTATACTCATACTAATAGCCTGAGCTCCAAGGCTATGGTTTTTCCAGGTACTGTTTATGCCAAAAATGATTAATAACACGGAGAGGACGAGGAATGTGAGGAGGATGAGGACGAGGATGAAGGAGAAGGAGAAGGAGAAAATGGTAATGATGAATGAGAAGATAAGCCTAATTGCTCATTTCTAAGCTTGAATCTTGGAAAATATCTAAGAAAAGGTGCTAATGATGCCATTTTCATACATACACAAATTTATGTCAGTATCGCCTATATACACCTTAGCATCTTTAAAACCTCCTGCAACAATCATACAAAGGATTCACAACAATCATACAAAGGATTCACAATCATACAAATGAATAAATAAGAGACAAACATGCTTGGATAAAATTGAATAGAATATGCAGACGTGTTTGTGATATAGGTCTTGGAGTAAGGGATATGGAGGGGATTAATGCAGCATTTAAATTGAAGCTAGCTTGGAGAATGTACACTTCTAAAGGTATTTGGGAATATTTCATGAAGAACAAGTATAAAAACTGTGTAGCTTCTAGTTTTAGTCGATCTTATATAATTAAAAGAAATAGGGATGTTGATGCCATCTTTCAAAAAATATAGTAACCAATGAGCAAGAAACCATATGGAAACCATATACTTCAGGAACTTTCACCTTCAAATCTACTTATCAAATTTTCAAACCTATTATTGTTTCTAATACATTATGGCAAAACATTTGGTCTGCTCAGATCCCTCCTAAAATCTCAATCTTTATTTGGAAATTTCTTCATAATGCTCTGCCAATTGAAGGTAGCATCCAAGACTTAGGGGTTCTCTTTAATTCAAATAATTAGCCACATAATTAGCTTCTATATAGTAGTGGGATATTAAACATTAAAACTCTCTAATTTTTGTAGTAACGCCTTTAAGGTACTGTAGCTAAACCAAGAATAATATTCACGATCAATTCTGAATCCAAGTTGATTTCAATATAATTGATCCCTAACTCACTAAAAAATTTTAAACCATCAAGCAAAGACAATAACTCTGCCATAGGATATAAGAAATAAGATAAATATTCCTTTGATGATTAGAGCAAAATGTATTAACAAACTGAGGCCAATTAACATGAGGCTTCACGAAATTTGCTAAACAAACATGAGAAATCGAGTGATATCTTCAATTGGTTTACACATATCATGCCACTTTCTTCAATAAAGCTTATGACTAAACTCATAATCTCCCCAAAAGCTTATGGTAGTTTTTCATCCCCCAAGAAGATCTATTATTTATGGAAAATTACTCATCATAACCTCAGTATACATCAGTATACATATATGAGCTCCTTATTGCATTTATAAACAAAAATCAATTAAAACTAATAGTGATAGAAATAAAATCCAATGTACATCAGTATACACCAGCACACCAATTTAATTTAAAGGGACCAGTCTACACTAGTAGACTAATTAATTGTACCATATGGAATAATGAGAAGCAATTAAAATACAATACCTTCGGAGTTAACACCAGATACGATTGTGTTGGGCATGTTGGAGACAATTGAAACAATTGATAGGTAAGAAGGATGTGTGGAGATCTCAGGGTTGCACGATTAGAGCAAACATAACTATTTTGTGTAAACAAGTGTTTGAGTAAAGCTACAAAATAATTGCTTCATACCTTCACCACTGTTAATACCTGATGAACTAGTGTTGAGAGAGTTGCCTACCAATGGATGATTAGATTGAAAATGATCCTAATTATACTATGTCACAGATCGTGGCATGTGGTCTCTTCTATAACCTATAACAAGCATGGCACGGATTAACATAATAACAAATAATAATATAAAAATCATACCATCATTGTTAGCATCGGATGCAACGATGTTGAAAGTGTTGGAGACATTTGGAATAATTGACTAGGAATTCACATATATAATGCAAATCGGAGGAATTGGAAATCAGATGTATATCAAATTAGAGGAACGCAAATTGCAAATTAAACTATTTTTTCGATCTACTTCCAACTTTGTAATCAAAACCTTCTGTCAAAAGAGAACTCAAATTACAAATTGAATGAAAATTATAAACTATCATCAGAAAACACGAATCAGACTGTCCATTTGGTTCGAGGAGAAATAATTTTAACCACGGTGAGAAGTAAAAAGGTGAAATACTTTTTTATATATTTAAAAGTAATTTTTTGTTGGTTTGAAATTGTGAATAAGTCCATATCCTATAATTATGCAACTTTAGGCAAAAATATTGAACAAAATTAACTCTATATATGTGAAAGCACATTTCACCATTTTATTTTTCATCGCGGTGAAAAATATTTTACCCTAAACAAAACGGACAAAATCCCGAGAAGTGAAAATGTTAGGAGGTAAAAGTCATTATCAAAAAATTAATGGGGATTAAACTTCAAATCTCTTCAACCGTTATCACCAAACTCCTCTTCACTTAAATAAATCAATTATGTCTTATTTATTTTATCCATCCATCAACCCAATTCTCATGATTTCACCTCAAAAAAATTTCTAATACACAAAACCAGATTCACTGTAGCAAATCAATTGTGTTTTAGAAAAATTTCTAAAACACAAAATTAGATGCACTAAAGAAAAAAAAGGAACGCACCTTTGGTCATGCAAATCAAATGCACTGTAGTAAATCAGGCGCACTAACGCAAATTGAATGCACTTCTCTAGAAAATCAGAGGCATTACTCTAGCAAATCGAATGCACTGCTCTAGAAACTCTAGCAAATCGAGCGCACCTACTAATGGATGCAGCTTCAAATGCAATATTCCTCATAACAAATACTCCTCGTAGCAAGAAACAAACCGAAAATGGAATTTTTAATGGATTTGGGGGATGAATGGAAGATGAAGAGGATTTAGGGATGAATGGGAGAGGTTGCAAGACTCCTCGGTTTGGAAGTAATTTTGGTGGAATCCTCCTAAAATGTTTTCAAGTATAAATTAATTTGGGGAAAGGTAAATTGAGTGAACCTTAAATGTTTTTTGAGGCAAAGAAATATATTTGCTACTAATGAACCTATATTAGTGGCAAATATTTTTAAGTTTGCAACTAATTAGAATTTTGTATTCCCGCTAAATGTCCAATTCTTCCCGCTTACATTCAGTGGCAAAATTAGTGGCAATTTTAATTTGTTGCCACTAATACATTATCATTTAGTGGCAAACCTAAATTTTGCAATAAAACATACGTTTTAGTGGCAATAAATGATTAGCCACTAATAAAATTGCTACGAATTGATATTTTTCTTGTAGTGACATTACTATGTACGAAAATCTAATTAACCCAAAATAACCTTCACGTTCTCTAATATCTTTGGCCCCACATGTAAGACACTGAGAAGTTTTATTAGGAAATCCCAATGTTGGATTTGTCACTTCATTGGACGCTCCAATTACTTTTACAGATAGTTTCTTTGCCCCATATGTAATTCGTTTTGCTAAATCCTTCGCTTTTGATTCAGTTACTTGAAGCTTTTGCACATCAAAAGTGTACTCAATATCTTCATGGTAGTAGAAAAAAAAAGTAATCTTTTCGCTCTATCATTGATGCGAAGGAGAAAACATATTTCATCATCATTAGTAGTATTGATTGTCAATGTGAAATGTTTTGTATTGTTAAGATCTTCAAATGTGCAAGCAACAATTTTGTAGTTGGACATGCCTGATGGTATGGTTCCTAAAAAATAACACAATAATAACAATTCTTACAAACTCATGGAAGATCATTCAAATGATGTGGCGCGGACCAAAATAACATATGATTGATCTAATATGGATATGAAATGTATATTGTATAGAGTAGACGTATAAAACATAAAAGTACACGCACATTGGACTGATAAATTCAATTTAAATGTGCATGTACTCTGTGGATTTGGCGTGTACTTTTTGAAATTACACGTAAATATATATATATATAGCAAAAGAGGAGAGAAATAACAGGAAACGGGTCAGAGCCCGATTTGTAAAAATATTTGTTTTAGCAAGTATTTAAAACTGCAAAGATGCAATTATGTACATGTTAATTCCGACCTCTCACTTGAGATTCTCACCACACCACTAATGTGCACACCTAGAGTACGTCTACCATGATCTAGTCATCTATAATATTTCCACCTAGGTTACAAACATGAACTCCTAAATATATCGCAAGGGAGTAACCCGTATCACCCATACGATAAGCTAATAATATTCTTTTATGCCAGTTACCCATTTTATATTCACTATATTAATAGGAAATTTTTTATCCTCTGGAATTACTTTACTTATCCATTATTTATACATTTTCTAATTTCACACATTAGGATCACTCGTTCTCAAGTGTGTATATATATATATATATATATATATATATATATATATATATATATATATAAAACCTACGCCCCTTGGTTAGGACCACTTGGCGCAATGCATACTCTGTTATCGTATCCCGGTGCATCACTCGCCGCATAAAGGAAAACTGGTTCGGCGTCTCTCACGAACTGTAAATCTCATAATACAAATATTAGAGGCGAGCATACTCACTAGCTAAATGGGTCACGCACATCCCATTCAACCATCGAAACTATCCTACGTAACAGATAGCACGTATCCAAGTTCATATGTTCGGGGTACAAGTCAATATCCCCCCATCGGGTCACCCAGGATAAGACTGTCCACTGCGTGAAACCTCCGCTCGATAGCAAGCTGCGTAGGTATGCTATACACATAATAAATCAATACATAGGTATACACTCAACCTATTAAAATCTCTAGGTATTCACACAATTGGGCATCATGTTTTATTTGCAGTATTACTTCAACTTAATACTCTCGATGTTTTAATAATTATGATTATGATCACCCTCCTAATTTTCTGAGGTTAATTCATCCCACTTATGCCCAAGTCTTAAATCTCACTTATCTTAATATAACATCACTTCAAACCTCAGTGTACTACATTAGGATTCCCGCATTATAAGTCCCGAAAGGTGCCTTAAGGGTCCACAATCAGTTCTGAAAAAATTTGCAGGGCGGTCCGGACCCACTAGGAAGGCGATCCGAACCCTTTTTAAAAATAAAAGATCCGAACCTTTTTCTGAAAAACGGTCCGGACCTTTTATGAAAGGCGGTCCAGACCGCTACCCTTTTCGACGCAAATTAGCCCAGAAACGTTCTCTTCACCAATTTAACAACTAAAACCTTTATGAATCATTCCCCAAACACCGATCAATCATACTAAATCAATTTCCTAACATGTATATATGATTTCCACTAATATAACGTCATTAATTCATTTCTAATCATCAATGAAATCTGGAATCCCCCATTAATTTAATAAAACCATAGTTCTTCCAATTATCATCCAAGAACATAAATTTCCAGATTTGTTCATCACAGAAAATTATCTATACGTGATTTCTAATCTACATACATCAATGGTTCAACCTAAATTAATCTCATATTCAAATCATGTATATCAAATCTCCAACTCTCATCACTTTTACTAACAATACATAGGTGTTTCATTCCTATACTAACATGAACATGAGTATTGCTAAAGGAAAGTAAGTAATAAACACTAGCCTGATTATGAAGGTTTGATTTGTCGCTTGAAATTGGTATAAATGTGTTCTCCTCTTTTCGATCTACGCATTGATGATGTTTTTGGTGAAAAATGACTGGGTTTGGCCTTGAAACTCTTGTAAACCTTTTCTTCTCCTTCCTCTCAGACTCTCTCTTTTCTTTGTAACTTTTACCCTAATGGAACTCCCGTAACTGATATAATAATTATCTAATTTTCGTCCATTTTAATTCCCCAAAAATCCAAATGATAAAACTACCCCTACGAGGTGCCGATTAGGCCTAAAATTGCTCTGGTGTCCAAATAAAATGCTCGGGTAGAGTTTTTCGACTATGTCGACCCTTTCAGACTCGATGGCACACTTGAAATTACCATACGAGTTATACAAAAATAGTTTATCTTTTTATCCCATACAATTAGTCCCGATACGGCTCACACACGTCTACTGACTTAAAATACCAAACTGTCGTATTTCGTATTCCAAAAATTTATAAATTTTTTATAATTCCATATTACATATACCCACACTAATAACCAATGATTTCCATCAATAAGTATTAACCCTTGGCACGCTAGTTAATAATTACTTTAAATTCGGATTAATTAACAATTAAATTTCTCGACCTTTTTAATTTAATTAATCCAACAATAATAATTAATCTCATAATTATTTAATATTTAATATCATAAAAATGCGGGGTATTACATACTTCCCCCCTAATAACAGAATTTCCCCCCAAAATTCGAAAAGTAAACCATACCTGGTAGGAATAAGTCTGGATATTTCTCGCGCATATCCTCCTTTCGCTCCCATGTAGACTCCTCTACGTTATGATGCTCCCACTGAACCCTCACCAGTGGAACTACCTTTGAACTCAATTTCCTCTCCCTACGGTCTAGGATAGCCATAGGCCTCTCCTCATATGAACTGTCCGGGTGTAAGTCAATCTTCTCAATCGCAATGTGGGTGTGGGCCAACTCATCCCTAAAAAAGTGCCTCAATTATGAGATGTGGAACACATCGTGAATACGGTGCAAGTGCTCTGGCAACCCAAGTATGTATGCCACCGGTACGATCCTCTCGATAATGGAAAATGGTCCTACGTATCTCGGAGCCAATTTTCCCTTTTTTTCGAACCTTATCACCCCTTTCATAGGAGACACCCGCAGTAATACTTGATTCCCCACATTGAACTCCCTGAAGAATCTTTTTGCGTAGGCGTAGCTTTTCTGCCTGCCCTGGGCTACCCGAATACGATTCCTGATCATCTCAACCATGGCTGACGTTTCCTGAATTACCTCTGGACCGAGTAACTTGTTATCCCCCACCTCTAGCCAACAAGTAGGAGAATGACAAGGGCTGTCGTACAATGCCTCGAATGCAGCCATGCGGATCGTAAACTGATAGGAGTTATTATAAGCGAACTCCACCAGTGGAAGATACAACTCCCAACTCCCAACTCCCTCCAAAGTCAAGGACACACATGCACAACATATCCTCCAGCATCTGATTAGTACGCTCAGTCTGCCCATCTGTTTGTGGGTGATAAGCGGTACTCAACCGCAGTTCAGTACCCATAGCCTCTTGAAACCTCTCCCAAAAGTGTGATACGAAAGTCTTGTCTCTGTCAGACACGATGTTCAAGGGTACCCCATGGAATCTCACTATCTCGACAATAAATATCCGGGCATACTGTCCCGTAGTGTAATCCGTGCATACCGACAGAAAATGAGATACCTTGGTCAACCGATACACCACAACCCATATAGAATCGTGACCCCGCTGTGAAGTAGGCAGCCTAGTAATGAAATTCATGGAAATGCTCTCCCATTTCCACGTAGGTATGTCTAGCAGCTGAAGTAACCCTGGCGTCCTCTGGTGGTCTACCTTTACCAGCTGACAAGTGGCACACTTGGACACAAACTCCGTAATGTCCTTCTTCATCCCACCCCACCAGTACTATCGCCTCATGTTCTGGTACATTTTATCCCCTCCAGGATGTACCGTAAATTTGGATCCATGAGACTGTGTCATCATTGCATGACGTAAATCTTCTCCCTCCGGGATCACTAATCTCCCATTAAACCGTAGTCCCTCAGCTGAGCTCATTGAGTAGGACTCTGTGCACTCCGCTAGGAGCCGTACAATCTGATCCTGGCAAAACGAATCAGCGGTCTGGGCCTAGATCACTCTCATAACAATCTCTGGAGTGACTGTCATAACGAACATAAAGGCTCGAGCCACTGCCTCTTGATGTCCCAATTTTTTCCACTTCGCCTTCCATACTTTCGCCATCTCACCTACTGGCCTTCGACTCAACGCATCAGCAACTACATTGGCCTTCCTCGGGTGGTACTGAATCTCAAACTGGTAATCTTTAACAAACTCCAACCACATGTGCTGACGCATGTTCAACTCCCGGTGAGTGAACAAGTATTGCAGTGACTGGTGGTCTGTGAAGATGTGAAATTTCTCTCCCAACAAGTAGTGTCTCCAAATTCGTAGGGCAAACACGATTGCTGAAAACTCCAAGTCGTGGGTGGGGTAATTCCTCTCGTGAGGATTAAGCTTGCAGGAGGCATAAGCTATAACTTGTTCCCCATGCTGAAGTACTCCACCAAGTCCTTATAGAGAGGCGTAAGTGTACACCAAGTAATCCACTCCTGGCCTGGGTAAAGAGATATGAGGAAGCCACATATTCGAGAGTGCTTGAAGTTTTGAGGTAATCCTCGAGACAATTCCCCATTTGTGCCTTGCCACATATTATTTTTATTTGTTATATTTGGTAGCTTCATGAACTATTACCTTACTATTCGAACGTAGTCACGCACACCTTCCTTACAAAAAACTTATAATTTTGTAGTTATTAGTATGGCTTATGTTGACGTGGTTTGCAGATTTAGAGATTTGTTGGTGAACAATTTACCCTTTTTTTAAGTGATTAGTTATTAGGATACCTCCATTTGTCTCCATCCAAACAAACAACAAAAAAATGTTATGGCAAGGACTAAAAACATATCCGAAAAAGATTCCGAAAAAGATAAAACTGATAATTTCAACTTTTTCGAGATTTTTTCGAATAATAAAATATTCGAAAATTCCGAATTAGCCAACTTGAAAAAAAAATGATTTTTCAAAATTTATTTTTCCCTATTTGAAAAGGATTTTAAAATCCTTTTCAACTTTTACGGTCCAGTCTTTGAACTAACAATTTTGGACAAAAAACTAGGCCCAACAAATTTTAAATGATTAGGTCCAACATATAAATACCCCGAAATTAAAACAAACACACTATTTTCATAAATCAAAGCACCAAAAACACTGTATTCTCTCTCGAATCAAAACCTTAATCATACCATCTCGTCGATCAAAACCCCAAAACGAATCTCATTTTCAATCAAATTTTGGTCAACAACAACATATAAATACTCCTGATCGAAGCGCCAAAAACTCTCTTCGATAAAAAATCTAACTCTCTTCAATCAAAACCCTTACTCTCTTCGATCAAACCCTAATCGTTGAAGTTCTACCGAGCATTTTACATTCTCAATCAAATTCGTCCAAACACCACTAACAAGTATGTATAGATTATCTTATCACCTGTTTGTCCTTGTGTATTTTGTATTCTCGTATGTATAAATTTGTAGACACATGGACTGATGAAATCACATTCTACTTCTTCATGATATGAAAAAATATATTTGTTTCCCTCATTTTAATTACAAAACACACTTTTTGCATGTTAGATATATGTATTTCATCATTGTACTTTTCCTCCTGTATACATCATAAGCTGAGGATTTATTGAGGACTAGGAATATATACATGATTGGAATATGTACATGTACAAGCCTTGTTTTATTGCGTGTACTCTGTGTATTTTGCGTGTACTTCCAAAAAGTACACGCAAAATACACAGAGTACACGCATATTAAAATTGAATTTCTCAATCCAATATGCGTGTACTTTTATGTTTTATACGTGTACTCTATAAAATATATATTTCAAATCCATATTTGATCAATCCTATGTTATTTTGGTCCGCGCCAGCGGCATTTGAATGATATTCCATGAGTTTGTAAGAAGTATTATTAGTGTGTTAATATTTATGAGTTATTTTGGTCCGCGCCAATGGCATTTGAATGATATTTTATTATTTTGTAAGCACTATTATTGCGTGTACTTTTTTATTTTTGCGTGTACTTTGTTGAAAGTACACGCAAAATTCATAAAGTACACGCACATTGAAATTTAATTTGTTCAATCCAATATCCGTGTACTAATGTGTATTATGAGTGTACTATTTTATATTATTGTGTTATTGTTTAGGAATCACACGATTAAGCATGTTCAACTACAAAACTGCTACTTTCACCTTCGAAGATCTTAACAATACAAAACCTTTCACATTGACAGTCAATAGTACTAATGATGACGAAATTCATTTTCTCCTTCGTATCAATGATAGAGATAAAATGTCACTTGGTTTTTACTACTACTATGAAGACATTTACTGCACTTTTGATGTGCAACAGCTTCAAGTAATTGAATCGAAAGCGAATGATTTAGCTAAACGAATTGAGCAGTATTGCTTAAGGGGATTTGATAATGTTGGAGCTTTTAGCATGCAACTATTGTATCACTTCTTTACTGAATATGTTAGGAATAGAGAATCTTGATTTTTGACTTGTTGAACAACCTCTGTTAAGTTTTACCATGAAACGGACGATATATATTACCCCCTTTAGCATGTATTTTATTGAGAATTGTATGAATTGTTTGTGAGAATATTGCATGTACTTTTGTTAAATACGCTTGTATTTTATTGTTTTAGTCTATGCTTTATTCTATTTCGCATGTATTTTATTTTTTGTACATATCATTATAGGTTAGTAATTTAAATTTTGTTTATAGATCAATAAAATGGGGAGGAAGATGAAGGCAAGAAGAGGAAAGAAATAAAAAAAGAGCAGTTCTGATGATAGTTCTTCATCGAGTTCCAGTTCTAGTTCTAGTGTGGCATTGAAATCTAAACGTCAATCGATAAAATATTATTAGCTTTCTTCATGATTTGCATCAGATTAAAGAGAAAATAAATAATAAGCATATTGAACTTCTTAAGAAGACTCCATTTTGGGAGCTTTTCAATGCCTACTAAAATGAGAAAGTAGTATAAGTGGACCACAAGAAGACGGATATAAATATTTTATCAATTATCCAGCTGTACAATACGAAAATCAAAAGTTTCCGTATGAAGAGTAGGATTGAAATAATGCAAATATATATAAGTGAAATATTTGGCATACCACTGGTTGAGGGTTTAAAATTGATACAACTGAAAAAGGGACAAAATACTGCTCAAAAACCTGGATTACATGTACGATACTTCACAAAAAGAATAGGAAAGTCAGAAATATTGAATGGTTTGAAGAAATCAGTCGAATTGGAGACAGATGAAGGCATTGCCGATTTTGTAAAAATTGTGTGTCTCCACTTCTTGAACACTTTGTTTTTCTCAAACTCAAACTTCACCCTTGTAGAATTTTGGTTGAAAGACATTGACAATATTGAGGAAATGAATAAGTATGATTGAGCATTTTTTGTGCATGAGTTTCTCATACACTCACTTGACAAATCAGTAAGTTCAAAACCTAGCACAGTTACTGGATGTGTCATTTCCCTGCCGGTGAGCAAAAAAAATCCTGATATTTCAAAATTTACATACCAAACTTCACGTGTACTTTGTAAAAATTACGTGTGGTTTCAAAATACACGTGATATAACACGTTTATTTATTGGAAACGTATGACCCCTAAATTTTTTATTTTACAAAAAGTGATTTCCTTTTGGATGCGGAATGAAGATGGCTCAACTAAACAATTACATAAACCAAATTTTAATTTCTTTCAAATTAAAATTAAACCAAACAAGAAGTGGCATTAAATTAAGCAACAAATTATTTTTCACTTAAACAACTTAATTCAATCCAAGTCCTAGAAATTTGCCTAACAAAATAATTAAACCATTTTTGCAAATTTAGGCCAAATCAAATTTTATCAAATTAAAGTAATGACTTGAATTAAATTAATTTTTACCTAAATTGAATTAGCACCAAATTAAATAAATCAATTTTATTTTTTTACCTAAGCATGCATCTAATGTGAATTTGCCAAAGATAAAATAAAAAAATAACCACTACGTCGCGATGTACGAGAAAAAATCCACAATGGGAAAAAACCTCGGACGACCCTAGCCTCAAATCCACTAAGCACGTTTTACAAGTACAAGACAAAAAGACTTACAAACACTCGACTTGATTCCGTCCAAGCCCCGAAGCTTCTTATTGTACACACCTCTGCCTAGAGAATAACCACGGAGGTTCATCGTGATCTCGGAATCCACCGATCGGACTTTTTGTGGGATGTAGAAGCAAACCCAAACACTCTTCCAACGGTAGAGATAAAACCGGTGCCAAAACTCTCCAAGCAAAGTATATATATTAAGAAACTTGGATAAACTAAACAATTGGGTGTAAACAAAAGTGTTTAAAGATTTTTCTTGAAAAACAAACACTCAAAACTTGAACCTTTTCATTTGGAATTGAAACTCTCAAAAACTCTCTCTAGGAGATGGAAGAATATAAAAAAGTTGGTTTGAAAAGGTTGGTTCCCGCACTTAGAAATTCTGTCAAAAAGTAGTGGGGAAAATATAGTGAGGACATGGTGAAAATTGTCGAAAATGCCCAAAAAACTGTTCCCGCCAAATTCGTTCGAACGACTTTACTAATGATGTTCCAAAGCGAAAAAAGGAATCTCGTTAGAAGTCTCGTTCGAACTGGAATCTCGTTCCAGTTCGAACGAGATGCCATTTCGTTCGAACGAGACTTCTAACAAGATGCCAGTTGGGTTATCTCTAAGATCATTAGCTACCAATGTTGAAACTAACTTGGAGGCTATCATTTTGGCTGACGGACTACGAAAGACACCTCTACATGTATGCTCATTATTCAAACTTCGTATGTAAAAATATCAATTTATTGTCGATAATGAAGCATGAATTCTCCACATGCAATTCTCAGTAGTCTTTTTAGAGCATTCAGCGGTCACTCGAGTTTAATCATTCTTCAAATACACATACCTGAACCCAACCTCAACGGTATACTTTCGCAATTTATCCTGAAATTCCACTACACCTCCTTCAAAACACTGTTGCTCATGACTTATATATGTCTTCCAATCATTCGAAAGATAAACTTTCGACTTACTTGGCTCCACACCTCCAATATAAAAGTTATTTTCAATGCAACTATTAAAATCATTTGCAGTGCCTGATGATAAAGACTCTAACCTCTGTGTATTTGTATCACCACTGTCAACCCTTTCAGAACTTGTATTACTGCAGTCAACCCCTTTAAAAACTCGATTAGAGCATTCAATCCGTTCATGACATGTATTACTTGACAATGCTAATGAATCAATGACATATATCCAAATGAAATCAACTTTCACGATCAATTGGGACCGCAACATACAACAAACATCGTTGTCACAAATCAACATGAACCGACATTCATCACCAAATGAATACCTCAATGAAAAACTCCCACTTCTCAAATTAGTAAGCCTAATACACAACTCATTGCATATGAAATCTAATGAGCTATCTTCAAATATTTCAATACAAGCCATATTATCCAAATAACAACACTTTGCTATTATACTACTTACCATAATGTCCTGTAGTAAAAGAGAGACGAAAAACATTTACTTAAAGGTTAACAATTCTATGTGTGCAATAATTTAATGCATGAAATATCAAAATGTTTATATATAATTAATATAAAATTACAAGCACTGTTTAAAAACATATACATGAAGCAATAAAGTAGATGCATATTTTCAAAAAAATAATCACGTCTACTTTATAAACGTTGCGTGTACTTTGAAAACTAATGTCGAATTGGTTAGTTCCCCTGGCGTGTACCTATATCAATAAGTGATTAAATACCAACTCAAAATCAAGTATTCTTAAAATTAGAATGAAACATCAATAATATTCATCCAGCACATTCAACTAACACTTACAAATATTGATAAATATAATCTTATATATGAAGAATCCAAACATAAATGCATAAAAAACACAAAATCAAAACATATACATATAAAACATATAAAAAGTTATTCAATCACATGAATTACGAAATTACAATGAGTCTCTTGAATAAAAACAAAGTACATTGACATATTGTAATCGATCGAAAATAGAAAAATCAACTGCCGATAAAGATAAACTTACAAATGATAGAGCCAAGTGATACAAGTAGAATCGATTAAGAACACTGTAATCGATTATTGGACAGACGAAAAAAACATCATTTTTTGATGTTATTTTCGATTTCGGAGAATAGTAGTTAGTTGCAAAGAAACCTCTAATGACGGATTAAGTTTATGATTTTTTTAGATTGACAGTATTTATATTTTGAACTAATCGTTTAAATTTATTTCACGTATTTTTTTTCTTCAAAATATTTAGGACCCGTTTGTTTGCACCTCTGAAATCTGAATCTAACTCATTCAGATTTCAGAGGAAATGAAAAGTCGTTTGTTTTCAACACGATTCAGAGATTAACGGTAATATCGTCCTCTTAACGATTCAGAGGTTCAAACCCATCTGAATCTGATCACTTATATCTGAACGAAAATAAATTTACAACAATATCCTTACCATTTATGTAAAATCACGTGTAGGAGTCGTTTTCAAATACAACACAGAGTTATACATGCATTACAACTCTTTATTCATACGAGTCTCTCATAAAGTCTATATATAGACACCCAAATACACAATAGATGTGTAGAAAAATTTCAGCTCAACAATCTGGAAAAAAAAAATCGAAACAGGTACATCTCTCCTTCCGTTTCTCCAACGATATTGCTTCTATATTTTTATAACTGTAAAAAAAATTGCAAAACAAACCTCATAAATAAAATCAATAATCGTTGATGATTCTATGAAATAGCACAGCCCAAACAAAATCAGATCACCCGATTTTACTTCGACTTTGTAGTTGCGTTTCGACTTTGTAGTTGGATTTGTAGATGCGTAGACGATGGACTTTTCTAGCTGGGTTTGAATATATCTTCTGTGTTGTAGATGGGGTTTTTCTAGCTCCAACCTTTTTCTAGTGTGTTGTGCTGATGGGATTTTATTGCGTGTACTTCTGGTTGTTCTCTACTATTTTGACACAGCTCTGCTTTTTCTCTACTTTTTCATTGTGTTGTTTTGAGTATACATCCCATATCTGATGACACATAATGCATTTTATATCTTTTGAATATATATCCATGATGACACATGTACCTAATGCATCCCACATCTCATATGGGAATATATATCCATCTCATATGGGAATATATATCCATCTGTACGTTTTATATCTCATATGGGAATATGTTTTATATATCTTTTGAATATATATCCATTTGTACGTTTTATATATCTTTTGTACGTTTTATATCTATTTTTTTTTTGTAATGTTGATCACCAATAATAATTAAACATCTTAATTTTATAATGAAAAATATTATGTGTAACTAGGGTTGGCAATTTTAGAAACGACACGAATAAATGGCACGGAATGAAATTTAAATTAATCCAAAATTAAAACGATATGTCGTGTTCGTGTCGTGTTTTTTTACACGAAGTCGTGTTCGTGAGTGAATTATGAGTCGTGTCGTGTTATCTTATTTTTTAGGTGTGAAATTCTGGTATTCGTGTCGTGCCGTGTTATTTTTATTCGGGTCGTGTTCGTGTCAACTAAAAAAAATACGAATTTGTGTCGTGTCGTGTCGTGTTCGTGTCCAAAAAAACTTTGTAGTTTTACTCTTATATAATAAACAAAATTAGCGGTAGTTACTTTAATTTCTTTAAATTAGTAAGATTTTCCAAATAGCTATTTGCTTTTTTTTATAATTTATTTCTTTCATCAAGAAACCTATTTGCTTTAAATTAACGGCCAGTTAATTATAAACATATTGTTTTTTTATAATACATCTTAATTTTATAATGAAAAAAATTATGTGTAACTAGGGTTGGCAATTTTAGAAACGACACGAATAAATGACACGGAATGAAATTTAAATTAATCCGAAATTAAAACGATACGTCGTGTTCGTGTCGTGTTTTTTTTACACGAAGTCGTGTTCGTGAGTGAATTATGAGTCGTGTCGTGTTATCTTATTTTTTAGGCGTGAAATTCTGGTATTCGTGTCGTGCCGTGTTATTTTTATTCGGGTCGTGTTCGTGTCAACTAAAAAAAATACGAATTTGTGTCGTGTCGTGTTCGTGTCCAAAAAAACTTTGTAGTTTTACTCTTATATAATAAACAAAATTAGCGGTAGTTACTTTAATTTCTTTAAATTAGTAAGATTTTCCAAATAGCTATTTGCTTTTTTTTATAATTTATTTCTTTCATCAAGAAACCTATTTGCTTTAAATTAACGGCGAGTTAATTATAAACATATTGTTTTTTTATAATTAAACATATTGTTTGTTTTTTTTAATTTATTTCTTTCATCCAATAAACTAATTACTCTAAATAATTTTAGATATGGCTCCAAAAGAATCGAAAGTAACTCCACGATCAAAATTTGCGGGCACTAGTTTGGGTAAAGATTTTATAGATATGTGTCTGAAAGAAGTTAGCAGGGAAGGGTATAGTGGAACTTCGTTGAAGACTGTGTCGTGGAATAGGATGATCGAAGAATTGAAAACGAAATACAATCACGAATTTGATCAAAAACAATTAAAGAACCAGTGGGACTACCTTCGAAAATCTTATTCCGCTTGGAGAGTACTTGTGAATAGGACTGGTCATGGGTATAATGCAGAAACAGGGACTTTTGATTGGCCAGATGACGTTTGGGAGGACATTATAAAGGCAAGAATTAAACATTTGTTTTGTTTATATAGTAATTTATCATAAGCTAAATGTTAGTTTAACGTTTTGTTTTTAATTTGATTGCATTTAACAGAAGTACCCTGACACAAAAAAGTTTAGAAACAAGCCTCTGGAAGATAGAGATTTACTTACGACGTTGTTTGAGTCCACTATGGCAACTGGGGATGAGGCGTTTAGCCCTATGCATTCTTTACCTCAAGAGAACCCCCGCAATCAACGTTCACTTGAAGATGATGATGTAGACGTTTTCGGAGAGAATGAAACATTTGATACGCAAGGAGACCAACCAATTTATGATACATATTTCACTGATTATACCTTTCAGGATGTACGTACCAATGCTACTTCAGAACAGGGAGGAGAAAAATCTGTAGATCCAAAACAAGGAGGGAGAAGTGACGCAAGCTCCTCACGCCAATCAAAAAAGCGTACTAGAAGAGAAAATGTTGATGACCCCTTCATGAAAAAAGTTGATGATCTCATTGATATTATCAAGAGTGATCGTGGTGACGATAAAAAAATCTTAGATGATTGTGTCACATCTATGAAGGAATTAATGGTCTTAGGTTTACTGGATACCAATCTTTATATTGCGGCCATGAAAGCGTTTGGGGACAATGTGGAGTATAGAAAGTTATTTTTGATGATGGAAACTAATGAGCATAAAGTGTGCTTCCTGAATAGTATAATGAAAGACAATTGAGTAGTTTGGTTATTTGAGATCTTAAATCAATAATTTTTCTTTATCTTAGGATGACATTAAAAGCGCTTGATTAGTTATTTTATTTGATGAGCTTGGTTATTTTTAATTGTTTAATTCTATGTCGTTAATGTTCATTTTTACATATTGATTCAGTTATCTCCCAATTATTATTTTACAGTTTATGATTTTGTTATGATGCAGTAAAATGACTCCAAAGCAAAGGTTGTTGGTGTGCGTTGTTTCAATAATCATAATGTTTAAACTTATTAAACAGCGTACACGTGTGAGACAAAAGTTGTGTACATCATTGCTTTCGGGAAAGGCGTATTTAGAAGAGCTTTTAGATGGATCTCCCACACAAATGTTTGATTTATTTAGGATGAGGACAAATGCATTTCTTGAGTTATGCGATCACTTCCGCGAAAGAGGGTGGCTTACTGATAGTAGACATATAGACGTTGAAGAGAAAATGGCATTTTTTTTAGGCATTATTGGTCACAATCATCGAAATCGAGTAATAAAATACCGATTCCAACATTCCGGACAAACTATAAGCAAGTATTTTCATGAAGTATTGTGGGCAATGCTTCATTTTTCCAAAGAGATTATAGTGCCTCCTGCATTTGATGGATCTAATGGAGAAATTCGATCACATCGACGTCTTAGGGAAGGACCATTCAAAGGGGCTGTTGGAGCACTTGATGGTACACTAATTAATGCACATATTCCGGTGGATAAACAAATCCCTTTCAGAGGACGAGGCGGAAAGGAATGTTTTCAAAATGTTATGGCCGTATGTGATTTTAATATGAAATTTATATATGTTATGGCCGGATGGGAGGGGATAGTGCACGATTCACGAGTGTTAAATGAGACTTTGCGTCATCCAAGAAACAAATTTCCATTACCCCCTGAAGGTGATATTTGTTGTTATTATTATTTTTTCAACAACTATTATATTTGTTTATTGCTATTTGTCTTATTTGCATTTTTCTATTGTTGTAGGTATGTATTATTTGTGTGATGCTGCATACACCCACACTAGGGGCTTTATGTGCCCCTATAAAGGCACACGATATTGGTTGTCGGATTTTAGTCGTGATGGTCAAGCTAGAGATAAAAAGGAGAAATTCAACCATGGACATGCTAGATTAAGAAATGTGATTGAGAGGACATTCGCTGTTTTAAAAAATAGATTTGCGATATTGCATAAAATGGCTCCTTATAGTTTTCGAACCCAAGTACACATTGTTGTCGCATGCATGGCAATACATAACTTCCTTCGTCGAGTATCACTTAATGATCCATTGTTTCAGATATATGAAGATGATGACGTGGACTTGCCGGCCGAGCCTTCAGTAGATAGTGAACAAGCAGAAGCTCCACCAAATTATGATCAAATATTTGGACGAGCACCGCAACAAGAAATGATTAATTTACGTGATCAAATTGCAGATCAATTACTTAGTGGAACTTATTAGTATTTTGTGACTTGTAATAGCTACGTAATCAGTTTTTACATATTTTAAAACATTTTATACTATGCAAATTCCTTATTACTTGGAATGACTAGTATTATTTACATATTAAATTGCATATTGTGTGTAATAATATTTATTTACGGTCATGAATGTTTTAAATATGCATTTTGTTTCTAAAATTAATATAAAGGTAAAATGGTCCAAATAATCTGCATTCAGATTTCAGACATAAATCTGCAAACAAACAGTATACATTCAGAAGTTTCATTCAGACAGCAAACAAACAACTTTTTCAGATTCAGACTTCAGACTTTAGATTCAGACTTCAGACTTCAGATTCAGACTTCAGATTCAGACAAAAAAACAAACGCAACCTTAGTCAAAGAACTAGACCGTAAACACTTATTTTAAAATTTACACCCCCGGCACCTCCTATATTTGGAAAGATCATCTCTTCCTCATAGTGAGTCTCTGTAGCAAGTAACAATCCCGTCGGTGGCTCTCCAAATTGCATTTCATTCACTCCATATGATATACCTCTTCTTTTCATCTGGTGAGTTCTCTCTCTCTCTCTCTCTCTCTCTCTCTCTCTCTCTCTCTAAAATGTAACCTATTTGTGTTGTGTAAAGACAGATCGAAAACCCTACTGGATCGATCTCTCACCAAATTGCATTACTTCCGTAATATATTTTTACTTGTTAGATTTTTCTAATTAATCAAAAAATAATGAAGAACGATGTGTCTGCATTTTACTTAGATTTGGAACAATTTGTTATTTTCATGTTAAATTTGTGAAACGGTGAACTGCAGTGCTAGAACAGTTATTAAAAAATGTAATCCGTACCACCAATCAGGATGGATAAACGGCTCAGGTCCTTAAACCTTAATGGATACGGGTCTGGCCAAAAAATACAGCCTTGATCCACTTAAATTCTAAACGGATTGGAGACAATCTAGGGTAAACCCAACCCGTTTATAGGCCTGCTAGATGGGAGCATTCGGAACCTCTTTTTTCCGTCATCGGTGCTTTTTTGGGGTAGTCATTCATAAGGTGACCCTTTCTAAAATAAATGAAACAATGTTTCTTAACTGGGGCAAACAGTGTTACTTTAGGGCTGTAATGGTGTGAGGGTGAGGGGCTTAGATTAGAGAACCAATCATTAACATCGGGTCACGATAAGTGCTTAAAATCTGATTGTTTTTTCTTTTGGGAGACTTGTGTCGAATAAAGCTCACCATGGGGGGTGCTTGCGAAGTTATTTAAAATCCGTGGACCCACCAAATGAGAAGGTCGTTGGACCCATTCTACGTAATCTCATTGTTGAGGATAAGTTGGGGGTGACTGGGTATCCAATGGAACTTGAGGGAACTTCAGTTGGGGATGTCCTTTGACAACCTCATTGTCAACATTTGATATTATGGGTTAAGTCACATGTCGGGTGTGATGAGCGGGATGGGTGGCTCAGGGCGAAGGACCTTGCTAGCGTGCCTTCGCTGTAGCGGCGATGAATCTTTTTCCCTTATCAACCGGTTGCTGAAGTGAAGGGATAACTTGACCCTGGTCTTGTTGTTTAGCTGGCTTCGTGACTGGGTGTAGCTGCGTCATGGGGGTTGCCAAGTGATTTTGAGGCCTGAGGGGATACGACACGATTTGGGATACGTGATACTAGTGGCCTATGAAACACGGACTCGATATGTGATACGGGATACAACACGACTTGGGATAGGCGATACGCGATTTAATCAAAATGTAGGATACGACACTCTAGTATTCTGTTTTAATGAAATAAAACAAAATTTGTTTAGTAGAATACCTAAATATTACATACTAAACTTGAAATTCAATAAAATCAAATTCAATAACAATGCAAATCTAAGCAAGAAACATATAAAAATTCAATAAAATCGCTAATAGAATGAACATGGTTTGCATGCTTGAAACTTTTGCGTCTTGATCTTTTGTGAATGAATTTGTCCATCTATTTTTCTTTTTATATTCTATAATCAATGTTTTAAGTTGTGAAGTATTTGACCCCATTTAAATTTTTTTAAATACTAAAAAAGCTACCCCAACATGTCAAAAAAACGTATCCCCTAGCGTGTCCGATTGGAACACTCTAGGACATGTGTTTCAGAGCGTGTCCCATGTCCGACATGTCACACGTGTCAAATAAGATTCGCTGCCTTGCCTTTGGGAGAGTGTCTGTGCTTCATAGGTGGTGGCGTTTAGTGTCATAAGGTGGAGGATAGGGCTTTGATTGGGTGGTGGGTGTGATTGGAGTCGGCGGATGATAAGGTTGGGTTGTTGGGCTAAAATGGGAGACGGCAGCATGAGATTGAAACATGGTCAGGTTGGAGAAAAACTGATGGGGTTGGTTTGTCATTAAGGTTTATAGTTTCTTCAATTAAAAGACTAATGTTGCTCTCAAATGATGAAATTCTTTGCTCCATTTGGGCCGCGTTTTTTTTAGCTATTGAAGTGTTGCACAATTTTGTGTTTCCAACAACCACCACCGTGTTCAGCGAATCTTGCTCTTCAACCAATTTGACGTATGCATGGTCAATGGTAGTAAAGAAGGATTCACAAAAAAGATCAAATTTCTATTAATTGAATGCCTGATAGGGAGTAGATTCTTTTGATCCAAACCAGCACCATAAGGGAGTAGAACTTCTCTCACAAAAGCATTCCTACGCACAAGCAAAGTTTTAAGCAGCTCTAACATCAAGAGGCGAGATTCAAAACATATATGCGGAAAAAAATTTAAAGAAATAATATTTTTATTTATTTTTGATGTCAGGATTAGGAGTTTGAGAGGGACAATTATTAGTTTCCTATTTTATCTCAACCTCTTATCTGTTGTTAGGCCTATAAATCAATAGTTTTGGATGGAGAAAGAGACCTTATTACAATTAAACATTTATATTAGATTTATTGTAATTTGTAGCGTAGTTCCTGTTGGCTTATTCTTGATTTCTGCTTATGTTGGTACTACATTTTGATATCATATTTTGTTGGTACTACACCATTTTGGTCTCAGAGCCCAAGCATCAATCTTCCACTGACGTCTCCGAAACCACACACAGCGAGCCTTTTCCTTGTTTCTGTTCATAACAATCACCAAACACCACAAACCCATTTGAACCCCTTTTCAGAACCCACCGTCTGCACTGCGATCCGTCACCGAAATAAACTCACTAAACATTTTTGTTGCCACTCTCCTAAATAAACCCATCAAACCCGCACTCATCAGCATCGGACCACAGCACCCTTAGTATCTCTTCGCATTTCATCAATTGAGTCGACCCCTCAAACCCCTGCACCTAGAGATCATCAACAGACCACCTCATTTTTCAGCCCAACACCACCATCAGTTTGCATTAATAATAAAAAAAATACAGAAGCTGAAGCAGAAGTAGGAACTCTTACGAGTCATCTCCAGCACAGAGTCTCTCCAAGTCCATTTTCAAGCCTATTTTAATAGTCGGCTACTAATTTCTCTTTAACTGAACACATCCTCAGTTGCAAACTTGATTAAACTCATTTATTATTTGGTAGTTTAGGAAATCGTAATCAAGGCCCTAGCGTACAAACTTTTCATTTGTAAACCAATTAATTTTTCAACCTACCCATACTAATTATAAAAAAAAAAGTTGAAAAGATATTGCAATTATGTCTAACTTCAGCAATACATATTTAGGCTCCCTTACTTTTGCACCATTCATTATGTCCCCTCTCAAGGACTATCGACCAACAAATAGTAGACAATACAACCTCAATTGAAAAAGTCGATAGTGTTGAAAAAGTCGATAGAGAAAACACTGGACGATATAACCAATTTCGTATTGAAATGAATGAATGTGAAAAACGATTCGCTGAATTTCAAAAGCAAATCCAAAGTGGCATTGCTTACCAAATTGAACGTCCGTTCACTCGGTGAGCAGATCACTACTTCTCTGTGATCTTCTCTAACAAGGAAAACCATTTAGGTAACAAGTTTTGGACCATAATGGGGAATTTAACAACATCAATAGAGTCCCTCGGGTCCCATTCCTTTGGCACTTCGGGATCACATCCTTATCCATCATATGACCCCGCACTTGTGCACGTTGTGCGTGATATTGTAGATATGGTAGGCAACTACCATCATTCACCCGAGGAGCGTAACAACCTTGACATACACGACTTTTACACTCATCCTTCTGAGGTGTGTGAACACCTAGGTATGCCAGGGAGATAACCCATCTACATTGTGAGCGCGAAAAGCTAGGCATGCTCGGTAGTTACACCCATCCACCCGAGGCACGTAAAAACCTAAGTATGCTAGCTAGATACCCCCATCCTTTTTATGGGTGCGATAATTTAGGCATGTATGATAGATATTCCCATGAGGTGTCAATACCTCGACGATCAAAATAAATTTTGTCAACCCCATCCTGATTATGACCGACATAACTAAGAAAGTCAAAATTGATGTCTCAAGTTACGATGGGAAGTTAAACTCCAAATGTTTTTCTAGAATGGTTGCTTGAGCTCGAGGATTACTTCAAGTTTTATGGTATGTTCGAGTTCCATCGTGTGCAATTTTCATAGATGAAACTCACAAACCTGCTGGCAAGGGGTTTAGAGACAATGATCATTATGGTCGGCCACCAATCACTCCGTGGGAGGAAATGAAACAAAAGCCAGAGAAAAAATATTCCCCGCCTATTATCGAAACGAAAACAATTGATGGATGAGGGGTGAGGGGATGAGTACATGGGTTGATTTGATGACCTTATGACTAAGTGTGAGGTCTATGAGGAAGGCTGGATTTAGATTGCTCGATTTATTAATGGTTGACGTCCTGAGATCAAGCGAATTATTGCATTGCATTCACCGAGGCTCTAGAGGATGTTTATTAAAAAGCGTTTGGGGTCGAAAATATCAAGTTCACTCTCGCAAGGTGGGTGGCTTTTCAAGTTCGGGAGTCTGGATCAAATAGATACACGACATTTGATAGGTCTCAAGCAATGTTTTAAATCGCGGTCGTGCGGGATGTCACGTTTTGGTTCCGAAGTCGTGTCGCGCATCGCGCAAACAATTCGTTCATTCCATTTTTTTAATTGAAAAACATATAAAATATATAAATAAATTAATAAACAACATTTTAAAATGAAAATTGTAAGAAGTGACATTTTAAACAAATTTTTTTATTTTAAAAAGGCAACATTTGAAACTTATTTTTTTTATTAAAAAGTAATATTTTATATTGAAATCTGTTAACTAAATAACATTTTAACTGAAATTTGTGAAAAAAATTGAAATATTATAACTGGATTTGTGAAAAATGTTACATTTTAAACTCAAATTTGTAAACAAAAATAAGTCACATTTTAAACTTAAATTTGTAAAAAAATAAAAAGGAATTAACATTTTATATTGAAATTTGTAAAAATAAGTAACTTTTCAACTGAAAGTTGTAAAAATAAATAACATATTAAATTGAAAGTTGCGAAAAAAGTAACATATTTGTTAAAACTGAGATTTAATTAAAAGAAATAAAAAAACAAGTATGATTTTAAACTGAGATTTAATATACATATGAAAAAAATGACATTGTACTTGACAAATAACATTTTTAAAGTTGAGATTTAAAAAATAACAGTCTTTGTAAACCAATGTTTTAAATTGCGGTCGCGCAAGGTTCGCGTTTTGAAACTGAAAATTACAAAATATAAAACATTTTAAACTTAAATTTATATAAAAAAATTACATTTTCTACTGAATTTATATATAAAAAATTTACGTTATCTGAGATTTGAATAAAAAGTTAAACTGAGATATGAAAAAAAAGTGAGAGTTATTAAAAAACAAAGTCAATGGAGTTAACAGAGTCATAAACAAAGTTAACAGAGTTATTAAAAAGTTACAAACAAAATAGCTTGTATGCCATTGTGTACTTCATCAAGAAACTCAACGATGTTCGATAAAAGAATTCAACTTATGATGAATAGTTTTATGCCATTGCACAGGCTCTACGCCATTGGCAGTATTTCCCGTTACCACATGAATTTGTGTTGTACTTGAATCACGAGGACCTTCGTTACCTCCATTCTTAGAGGAAGCTCGATGACGGACATGCAAAGTGAGTAGAGTTCCTCTAGGAGTGCATCTTTGTTCTTAAACATCGAGTTGGTGTTGAGAACAAAGTCGGCGATGCGCTTAGTCATATGAGTGCTACTTTGCAGGCCACGAGTGATCACGGGGTTGGTTTTGAGTGAGCGAAGGATGTGTACTCCACTTGTCCCGATTTTGGATTATAATTTGTTAGGTTATGCGGGTCTGCACGATCGTCATGTTGATTTTGTGATTCGAGATGGTTACTTGTTTAGAGGAACACGATTGTGTTTCTGACGCCCACCTATTTGGGAGTTACATGTTGGAGGTCCTTTTGATTTGGCAAGGACATAACCATTGCGTTATTTAGAGGACAAAGCCATTGCTAGAGTGGTCTCATGCTGTCTTACTTGTTTAAAAGCCAAGGCCAAAATAGGAACACTGCCTTATACATCCTGTTGACTGGACCACACCCCCTTGCATGATTCTATCATGGACTTTATATTGGGTCAGCCTCGGACTATTCACAGCAATGACTTCATTTGGATCGTAGTTGATTATTTCTCTTAAATGCCACACATCGTACTGCCAAAATTCCATTGGCGCCTCTTTTGTGGCTGAAATGTTCTTTTGTGAGGTCGTGTGACTTTATGGGTTACCCGTGTCTATTGTGTTTGTTCAAGATGTTAAATTTGTTAGTTATTTTAAAAAAAACCTTGGAAGCTCTTTGGTATAAATTTGGAAATTTTCTATGCCTTTCACCTTTAAACTCGTGGTAAGACTGAAATCGTTGATTGAAGTCTTGAGATTTTCTTAGGCGTTCAGTATGTGAAAAATCAGGAAATTGGGATTTGCTATTGGTTATTGTGGAGTTTGCTTATAGTAATTTAGTGAAGCATTTCACCGGGAAAAAAATCATTTTGAGATTGTCCATCGTTTTTCTCTTTGTCAGCCTATTGGCCTTGTCCTACTCCCATTTGACTACCGCTTACATTGTCACATCTTTTGCCAAACACATCTGTGACATCCATGCTGAAATTAGACGTAAAATTGTACAAGTAACGAGAATTATAAACTCGCTGCCGATGCTCACCGTTAATATAATGAATTTAATGAAGGTGAATATGTTATGGTGCGTGTTCGCCTTAAATGTTACCTTAAACATTCCTTTAATAAACTACATACTAGAAATATTGGACCTTATGGTTCCATTCGTTGGCCTGGACATGATTTACTTAATATACCTAACCTTCTAATACATTATTTTTGCAATTTTCAAGGTTGAGGATTTGTTCTAGTATCGAGCCCATTCAAGCTTCCTATTATGCATCCTAATTTTCTACATTTAGCGCTTCTTTCTTAGTCTATACCAGTGGTAGCTGCTTTGCTCCCTTTTCCACATCCAATATGCCTTACTGATGAGATTGTTGATGATGGGATTGTTGGATTCGTTCATGAAGGCGTCTAGAGGTACCGTGTCAAGTGGCGAGATCGTCTCATGTCTAACGCTACTTGGTTTCTAGAGGAGGAACGACTTGATCATGATATTTTGAGCCATTATCATTGTCGTAACTCGACAAATTTTTTTAGGTGAGGGGTAATTAAAATATATTCTCGGAAAAAAATAATATTTTGTATTTTGCTATTTTATTTTTATTTATTTGGGATATTAGATTAGTATTTTGTTAGGGTTAATTAGTAGTTTCCTATTTTATCTCAACTTCTTATCTTGGCCTATAAATTAACAAGTCTCTGGATGCAGATAGGGACCTTATTTTGATGATCGACAATTAACCAATTATTTTGGATTTATTGTAATTCGTAGCTTAGTTCCTATAGGTTTATTCTTCATATTTGCTTGTGTTGGGACCACACCAATTCCCTCACCCCAAATGGGTCTACAATATATACGGTGAGGGAGAGGGGATATTCCTAACTCCTAAGATATCCTAACCAAGGAAGATTATAACAATCACGTGAGGTCATATGGGTGATGTGTTGTCATGCTAGAAGCTTCTGATTACATAAATAATAAAATATCCCTCTCTCCACTATTAACTAAGACTACAACGCAAAATAGTAAGGGAAAATTTACAAGACAGGATAAAATAAAATAAAGGACACTAATGCCTTAAGTCACCCTCAGGTTTATTTAAATGTAGGAAATGTGATTGGACTTGTCTTTTTGATAGTGGTGTGCAGTGCATCTTCTAGGTGCTGATCTCAACTTTTGATGTTCTTTTTCTGAGAATGGAGTGGTTATTCATATTGAGGTACTTAGCAGTTTTGGGTTTGGTTATGACTAGGTAGAGAGAAGGTTCAAGTGGGTGGTGGAACAAATGTTACCTGGATCATGGATCGTTTTGGTACGTGGTAGGGGTAAGGGTTCGGGGTACGTTGCTTTAGCCGGTGCGTAAAACGGTGGGGGTATGCTTAGTTGGTTCTCTACTTCAAATCGTAAGGGGACTATATGGATTCTTTTAGTATGATAATAATTGATTTTGTCAAGATTCATGCCTCCACCAATATAGAAAGTTCCCTAAGGATGTATTAAGTGGATAATCTCGATATTCTATAATATATTAATAAGCTATATAATGAATTGTGTATATATATTGGTTGAGAAGTTTTTTTCTTCCAATTTATTATATTATTGAAGTCAAAAAGTTTCCTTATAATTAATAAGAGCTAAAGCATTGAATGTTAAATTTGAGAATGCCATTTTTGGAGATTCGGATCGAGAACCCGCCAAAATTCGGTTCGTTCGACCCTGGATCGTGGTGCGTAGGGGGGTGTAGTGATCCCGCTAACTATGGTGGAACCCATGCCCCCTACTGGTATATATATCCCTACATTTATATTTCTAATCTATTAAGACATCATGCATGCCATTTTTGAAGAAGCTTAGAGGCGCTGATACCATTATTATTTTACCCCTTCTTTTCTACTACACACGTAGGTTAAATCATTTTCCTAATCATAAACAGTTGTTGGATCAAGTTGTATATCTTCCCACCCACAACGACAGAGGTGCAAGGTTATATTCTTACTTAGGAAATGGGTGCATTTGTATGTATGAAGCACGGACACTCTTTCGGAAGCCAACGTGTCGTATCCAATAACGTGTCGGACACCTATGAAGCACGAACACTCTGCTGGAAGTCACGAGTCAGCTTCGACTTAAGTGATTGTGCTTTATTTATGATTCTTAAGGTCAAAGTGTGTTTGAATTTTGTTTTGTATGGTCCATTTTCTTAATTTCATGTTAAGAATGCTATGATAATGTATTTTATGGAGAAAATCTGTTTTATTTCATTAATATATATTATATATTATACGTATCAAAGAGTGTCGTATCCTAGTTTTTGGATCAATCACATGTCGCATGTCGAAACACGTATTACGTGTCCGTGCTTCATAGATTTGTATTAAACAGAATTATGCTAATCAACCACACACCACCTTTTATATTCTGCATATTAAAAATAAAAGGCCACAAGTTAACTCATAGTTAGTTTGCATAGGGCAAGTTAGATGTTGCATGTCTTCTAAGTTACTAAGTTTTCTCCCTTTTTTATAATAATTTAATTTTGCTTATTTTGGAACACTTAGTCTTCATTAATATTATATCTACTGCTTAAGTGAATTCACTGCTACTTCGTATCAAGGATAGTGAGGTGGTGTTGACTTATAGCCATTGTCCCACATTTTACCTTAATCTTTTGTTGTTTTGGAATTTTTTTTTTCAATCTATCTCAAATGCCTTTTCATTATGTGGAGACATCGAGCAGAGGTGAATATTAATTTGCACATTTTTTTAGAAACTTGACTAAATTTTAAGGTCGAACATACAGGGATGGATCTAGCTAACAATATAACCTAGTGATAAAATTGAAAGCAATGAAAGGAAAAGTATATGAGATTGTTACATTCACACTCAAACAGAGTGCTAAGGTAATAGATTGCAATTGTGAAACTAAGTAAGGTTAGGATATTTAGGAATTTTAAGAGGAGTTACAATTATGAATATGATAGACAATGGAATTGTGTGGTTTCACACTGCCTGCCAGTTTGTCCTTGCGAAGCCCTCATCATTGCTTTTTTTACTACCTCTTGTATAAGCACCCACAATATTCAATTATATGGGTGCCTTGTGGAAATTGTTCACAAAGCAGTCATAATGCGCACAATATTAGTCTAGATACAATAAGAATGTTCTAGCCTCTATTATGTCATGGCTGAGTTCCCGCCAATGACATCACCCATGATCTCATAGGGAGCGTAGAACGTTTCTTATTTGGTGTAAAAGCATTCGATCAATAGATTCTTTGAAAGTGTTTATCTTGTTTGAGCGTGTTTTCTTTGAGTGCCATTGACATTGTTTACGTTATATTTATATCAAATTCAAGTTGGGTGTCTTCTGATTGTTAATAAGTTGGGTACAATTCAAGAACTGGGTAAGGTAGGAAGGAACATAGAATAATTCTAAAATAGTTAGAACATATCTTGTTTCAATGACGCCTTGGCCCTTGATTAAGATAGACCAGCCATTCGAGTGAATGGAACATTTGCTATATATATGTGGTTGGATCACATGCTCTACCTTCAAACTATGTTGGTTCACTAGGTTACATTCTTATTTAGAATTAGGGTAGTTAAATGTACCAAGCTCTACTCGAGCCCGACTCGTGTTCGTCTCATTTGAGACAGGCCCGTAAAATAAACGATCCAACCGTTAACATATTTTTAAGCTCGTTATCTTATTGAGCTTGGCTCGAATTCAACTCGATGACCATTAATTATGCTAAAATAGTATAAAACCACCAAGCTACTCGACCCCGGTTCGTATTCGTTCGCTTAGAAGCCTTCAAGCTCAGATCGTAAAGTAAAATTAACAAGTCAAACATATTTCAAAACAAAGCTTGAGCAACCTTAATCTTAGCTATGCTCATTTATATTCCTAATCTATTAAGACATCATGCATGCCATTTTTGAAGAAGCTTAGAGGCGCTGATACCATTATTATTTTACCCCTTCTTTTCTACTACACACGTAGGTTAAATCATTTTCCTAATCATAAACAGTTGTTAGATCAAGTTGTATATCTCCCCACCCACAACGACAGAGGTGCAAGGTTATATTCTTAGTTAGGAAAGGGGTGCATTTGTATGTATGAAGCACGGACACTCTTTCGGAAGCCAACGTGTCGGACACCTCTGAAGCACGAACACTCTGCCGGAAGTCACGAGTCAGCTTCGACTTAAGTGATGGTGATTGTGCTTTATTTATGATTCTTAAGGTCAAAGTGTGTTTGAATTTTGTTTTGTATGGTCCATTTTCTTAATTTTATGTTAAGAATGCTATGATAATGTATTTTATGGAGAAAATCTGTTTTATTTCATTAATATATATTATATATTATACGTATCAAAGAGTGTCGTATCCTAGTTTTTGGATCAATCACATGTCGCATGTCGAAACACGTATTACGTGTCCGTGCTTCATAGATTTGTATTAAACAGAATTATGCTAATCAACCACACACCACCTTTTATATTCTGCTTATTAAAAATAAAAAGGCCACCAAATAAATTGGTGGATGTTTTTTATGCCAAGTTAACTAACTCATAGTTAGTTTGCATAGGGCAAGTTAGATGCTGCATGTCTTGTAAGTTACTAATTTTTCTCCCTTTTTTATAATAATTTAATTTTGCTTATTTTGAAACACTTGGTCTTCATTAATATTATATCTACTGCTTAAGCGAATTCACTACTACTTCGCATCAAGGAAAGTGAGTTGGTGTTGACTTAATAGCCATTGTCCCACATTTTACCTTAATCTTTTGTTGTTTTGGAATTTTTTTTCAATCCATCTTAAATGCCTTTTCATTATTCGGAGACATCGAGTAGAGGTAAATAATAATTTGCACATTTTTTTAAAAACTTGATTAAATTTTAAGGTCGAACATATTGGGATGGATCTAGCTATCAATATAACCTAGTGATAAAATTGAAAGCAATTAAAGGAAAAGTATATGAGATTGTTACATTCACACTCAAACAGAGTGCTAAGGAAATAGATTGCAATTGTGAAACTAAGGTTAGGATATTTAGGAATTTTAAGAGGAGTTACAATTATGAATATGATAGACAATGGAATTGTGTGGTCTCACTCTGCCTGCCAGTTTATCCTTGCGAAGCCCTCATCATTGCCTTTTTTACTACCTCTTGTATAAGCACCCACAATATTCAATTATATGGGTGCCTTGTGGAAATTGTTCACAAAGCAGTCATAATGCGCATAATATTAGTCTAGATACAATAAGAATGTTCTAGCCTCTATTATGTCATGGCTGAGTTCGCACCAATGACATCACCCATGATCTCATAGGGAGGCTGACAATTTTTGACACAATAACCCGTTTATGGTAATAACCCGAAATGACCCGAACTTGACACGATTAGCTTGTCTAGATTTAAGAGTACCCAAAACTTATACTCAAATAAAAATCAACGCGACTCGAAAATGACACGACTAACCCGAATTGCCACCGAGCGTAGAACGTTTCTTATTTGGTGTAAAAGCATTCAATCAATAGATTATTTGAAAGTGTTTATCTTGTTTGAACGTGTTTTCTTTGAGTGCCATTGACATTGTTTACATTATATTTATATCAAAATCAAGTTAGGTGTCTTCTGATTGTTAATAAGTTGGGTACAATTCAAGAACTGGGTAAGGTAGGAAGGAACATAGAATAATTCTAAAATAGTTAGAACATATCTTGTTTCAATGACGCCTTGGCCCTTGATTAAGATAGACCAGCCATTCGAGTGAAGGGAACACTTGCCATATATATGTGGTTGGACCACATGCTCTACCTTCAAACTATGTTGGTTCACTGGGTTACATTCTTATTTACAATTAGGGTAGTTAAATGTACCAAGCTACTCGAGCTCGACTCGCGTTCGTCTCATTTGAGACAGGCTCGTAAAATAAACGATCCAACCGTCAACATATTTTTAAGCTCGTCATCTTATTAAGCTTGGCTCGAATTCGACTAGATGGCCATTAATTATGCTAAAATAGTATAAAACCACCAAGCTACTCGACCCCGGTTCGTATTCGTTTGCTTAGAAGCCTTCAAGCTCAGATCGTAAAGTAAAATTAACAAGTCAAACATATTTCAAAACAGAACTTGAGCAACCTTAATCTTAGCTCTGCTCATTTGCACTTTTACAATAGTATAATAGCCATTAATGTTTTTCGAATAGTCAATGCATCTTTAGTTTTATAAGCTGAATGAAATGTTGAAGTTGTAATTGTATTAATTTTCCTTCTCTTTTTCATGATGTGTAATGAATTTTGGTATCGATAATTTAGAATTGCATTTTTTAATGTTGCAGTGTCCACTTTGAACCCTTGTAACAGTATTTTCAATTTTATATAGGAAAATAGAATAATATGATTTGAATATTCTTCTTTAAATGGTATTGGGAGTTTAGGAAATTAGCTAGAGTTTTTAATCAATTCTATTAAAAAAAAGGGTGAAATAGTAATCTTTTACTTTTATTGTTGTGTTGACAAAGATTTGTTCTTTTTCCTGTTCTTGATTTTGCAGATTTTGTTGATACAGTCGGTGATAATCTATCTTACGTATTTGTAGATTAGTTCGGTTTCTGTAGTGAGTTTGGGAAAACCCGCAGAAGCCCAAAACTAGATAATGTCATCAATTCGATTGGATTCGCAGAAGCAGCACTATACCACGAGCAGCCTTGTCATTGGATATGCTCTATGCTCAAGCTTGCTTGCAGTGATAAACAAGTTTGCTGTTACTAAGTTTAATTACCCAGGTCTTCTAACCGCTTTACAGTACCTAACGTCAGCTCTAGGAGTTTGGGTTTTGGGAAAATTAGGGTTTTTGCACCACGATCCATTCATATTCGACATCGCTAAAAAATTCCTTCCTGCGGCGGTCGTTTTCTACCTTGCCATCTTCACCAACACAAATTTGCTCCGTCATGCCAATGTCGACACTTTCATAGTATTCAGATCATTGACACCCCTTTTGGTTGCTGTTGCAGATACTGCATTTAGAAAACAACCTTGTCCTTCAAAGCTTACATTTTTATCACTAGTGATCATTTTAGGTGGGGCTGTTGGGTATGTTGCAACAGATTCTGGTTTTAACCTCACTGCATATTCATGGGCATTTGCTTACTTGGTCACAATTACCACTGAAATGGTTTACATCAAACATATGGTGACGAATCTCGGATTGAACACTTGGGGATTCGTTTTCTACAACAATTTGCTATCATTGATGATGGCACCCCTGTTTTGGATTATTACGGGGGAGTACGTTGATGTGTTTGCAGCTGTTGGATCGAGCAACGGGGATTTGTTTAACATGGTAGCGTTTCTCGCAGTATCATTGTCTTGCGTTTTTGGTTTGCTCATTAGTTTCTTTGGGTTTGCGGCCAGGAAGGCAGTCTCGGCAACTGCTTTTACAGTGACTGGTGTGGTAAATAAATTCCTCACAGTCGCGATCAATGTCTTGATTTGGGATAAACATGCGGGTCCCGTGGGTTTGGTTTGCCTCCTATTGACTCTTGCCGGAGGCGTTCTTTATCAGCAGTCAGTTACTGGAGCTGTCAATGGGTCGTCACAGCGTGAGTCAACAGCGTCTAAGCAGATTGAGAATAAAAGTGACAGTGATGACTATGCAGGTGAGGATGAAGAAAAGGACATATCTGGGAAGATTTCGGGTCTATGAGCAGTTTTACTTGGTTCAAGCTTTACGGTACTTATTAGATTCGAAGAATATCACGGTACCTTTCATGTGTTGTATTGAATATCACGGTACTTATTAGATTCGAAGAATTTTGAATTTGAATATTCTCTTCAATTGGTCATTTTACACTTATAGATTATTTTGCTCATGTTCTCATTGGTGATGGGAATGTTCTCTTCGGTCGGACATTTTTATACAGTATTTATTATGCATTGTATTTATTGCTTGAGATTTATAGCCGTCAATTTTTTATATCTCTTATCATTAATAATACCCCGATAGTGTCATTCTTCCTTTACCCAGATTAGTAGTCCCCTAGCTCTTTTTCCTTGTAGTATTAATTCTCAAACAAATGCATTGAATAGGTTGCATTGCATATCGTTGACCTTCAGAGGGGTGGCAATTCGGGTCAACGAGTCGTGTTTCGGGCCGACACGACACGACAGACAAGGTTTTTTTAGGACACGAACACGACACGACACGAATTCGTGTTTTTTTTAGTTGACACGAACACGACCCGAATAAAAAACAACACGGTACGACACGAATACCAGAATTTCTTAAATTTCACGTTTAAAAGACACGATAACACGACACGACTCATCATTCAGACACGAACACGACATGACACGACTTCGTGTAAAAAAAACACGACACGAACACAACATATGTGTCAATTTCGGGTCAATTTTGTATCGTTTCGTGTCGTTTTTTCGTATCGTTTCTAAAATTGTCACCCCTATCCAGACCGTGTTTCAAATAAATGCCCTGGGATTGCAATTGAAATTCAGTTCAAATATTCAAACAAGGAAAATGCCATCCACACCAATAATTAACTGACTTAATTACTATATGTGCCTCACATGGATTGGACCAATGTGAAGATATATAAAGGGTATGGCACTCTTAAAACAAATTCCTTGGAATTTGAATTGAATTTTTTTAGTTCAAAGTTGTAGCTTTTGTGAGTTGAATGATTCAGTTGCAATTTCAAGTTTTCTAGGTAAAAATTCCAAAATTTTCGACAAAAATGAAAAATTAAAAAACTTATTCCACTTGGATATTTTTCCAAAATAGAAAATTATATATCAGTTTTTCAAAATTTTCAATTTTTCATGAACTACTTTACCAAGTTTTTCATCAATTTTCAATATCCCCAAAATTATGTTTTAAACATTCTGTAACTTTCACCTAGAACCTTAACCTTTTTGTAAATTACATTTTAATCTCTCAGTTTTTAAAAAATGATATTTTGACCTTGAAGTTTTTGAGAATTACATTTTGGCCCTTGAACTTTTTAATAGTTTTATTTTGGTTCTTTTAATTGCCCATAAATTATATTTGGACCTTGAACTTTTTTGTAATTGCATTATAACCCTAAACTTTGTGTAATTATAGTTGGCTCCCAAATTTTCTTAAACTGCATTTTGAAAACAATAATCAATCTACCATATGAATGCATTTTCTAGTTTTTTAAAATTTTCAGTGGAAACTAAAAATTAGGAGGGGCATATACCAAATAGTCCCTTGAACTTCTTTTAATACATGTATAGTCCAATTTTTTTTATTTTGTACCAAAAAATCCTTCACCATACCAAAAAGATTTTACCATGCCGCTGACGCGGACCTTTAAAGGTAAAGAATAAGGGACCTTTTGATACAAAATAAAAGGCTTGGACTAAATGTGTATTAAAAAATGTTTGAGGGACTTTTTGATATTTGATCCAAATTAGAAATGGAGATGAAAATTAGAAATAGAAAATAAAAAAACAATTCTCTACAGCTAGAAGTGTCTCAAAATTTGTCATTTTCTTTCTTTCCTTTCTTCCTTCTGTTCTTATTCTGCTCTTCCATTCGTTTTGTTTTTTCCATGATTATGTAGGGGATGCTTGAACTTGTAGTAATATCCAGGGGAACGTGAAGCAAAGGAAATGTTTTCAATAGTTTCAATTCATTGGTTTCCAATGACTCCAGCCGAGTGATGGATTTATGCCTACTATGCGATGGGAAAAGAAAACCAAACCTCTGTCAGATCCCAACATTTCAACTTTGTGTGTTTGATTGGTCTTAAAAATATTTTGCATAAAAAAAAAATACTTTTTTTACTCATTGTCTACCTTTGCAGTGATTGAAATGTTTACTCAAGTGTGGAATATGTTGAGTCCCAGACCACAACTAGTCACCGATATTATTCTTAACTTAACCACTTGAGTTTAGCCCAATGTAAAGTTTTAACTCAAAAGACTTCAGTGCTAATTAAAGGGTCATACCCACTTAAGTACTCTATGTTAGACTTTACATCTTTCGATATGAGACAATTATATGATACAAAAAATATTTGACACATCAACTTGGATCAAATTCAATTGTCTTACACCATCCAACATTACCGTACATATGTAATCATCCAATTTTGAGCTCTCCAATGATGCATTGCGACCCATCTTCAGTTCGTAAGGTGCTACCTAGTGCATGCTACACTTTGGATCAATTACATTGGCGCAACCGTCAAACTGACACTAAGCTCAAGTGCAACCCGATGATGCTCACCATTGAACCATCGACTCTGATACCACTGTTGAGTCTTAGACCCACAACGAACCATCGATATTGTCTTCAACTTAACCATTTAGGTCTAGCCAAGTGTGGAGTTTTAACCCAAAAAGCCTTGTACTAGTCAAAGGGTCGCTATATGTTGCACTTTACACCTTTTGATGTGGGGTAACTATATGGGGTTTCTAAGGGCACAACACTTATTGCTACAAAATACCACAAGATAAAAAATATATTTTTTTGCTAAGGGCCACCACATTGTATATATATTTTTTTCACAATTATTAAAAAAAAAACCCACACATTATCTCTCTCTACCCACTACACTCCAAACCCTACATTTTGTCTTCTTCACAAAACACACTACAACTTTGTCTCCATTAATCTAACCTTCCTTCTACCGACCATCTTCAACATTATTAAAGTTTTCTTCCATTGGTCCCCACAAACTTATTAAATTTCTTGTCCCCCAACACACCAACCATTTTCAACTACATTATTAAACTAGGGTTTTATTGGTAAATACCCAAATACCGATGGATAATCCAACCAAAGACAATGACAACACATTCAAAGCAAATAAAAACTCCACAAATGACATTTATGAGGTAAACTTTGAGTCCCATTATATGAATATTTGTATATTCTAAGTGAATGAATAAATAAATAAAATTCAGAAATCGTGCGTACACTATTCATTGATTCGGGACCGGGGACCCGAAATGAAGTCCAAATTTTGGGGTAGCCATCCCGAATAAAACTTATATTTTTTCCCCGAACTAGATCAATTCGGTATAATCATCCCGATTTTTCTTATACTATTCGGCATATATATGCTGAAGTATTGAGCTTAATTCACGATAATTACACTGAATAAACCTTACTGACTTGGGATAGTTACCCCGAATTACTCTAATAATTTTGACAGATTCATGCCGAACGGAATTAGAATACAATTAAGTCATAGGACCAAACATTCAAGTAATTCAACCCTTATATTGACTCGCACATACAAAAATCAACTCATAATATCAACCCTTATATTGATTGACATATTGTTATCGTTATTCAACTCATAATATTTTTACTTATGCAGGATGCCTTATCGGATTTCAACTCCATATTTTTTGACGAGGCGTTAGCAAATATGGAGATACCCAACAACGGGGATGATGTTTCTTTAGAAGTTGATGTTAGTATGGCATTTTTTTACAGATAAGGTATTTCCCACGTGGTAAGAGTTAGTTGATTGGGCTCAAGAGCAAGCCTGGTATGTTAAAACAGTGATAGTCATCACTAAATCCGATGCACCTTCTGCAATGCGTAAAGGACGTCTACACATTGGTTGTGAGAGGGGAGGTGAGTACCGTGATCATCACGGGAAGAATGTTGGGAACGAAGGTAGTGGCCAAGAGAAAAAAGGTAGGAAGAGAGACACGACCACTCGAAAGTGCAACTGTCTATTTTTGTTAAAGGGCATTCCGATTGACAATGGACAGTGGATGTTGTCTGTCGTTAGCGGCGTTCACAATCACCCTTTGCCGAAAACCTTAGTTGGACATGCATATGAAGGTCGACTTACTTCGGTGGAAAAAAAATATTGAAGAGATGTCCTTGAGCGGTGTAAAGTCGACCGTCATTCTAACGACGATTAAAAGTCGTAATGTTAGTAATGTTTTGACTATAAAAATAATTTACAATGCCAAGGGGAAATTGAGGATCTCAGAACGAGAAGGTAGAACTACGATGCAACAGTTAATGAAGTTGCTTGGGGATAAACATTACGTGTATTGGTATAGAACGAATGAGTCTATCATGGAGGTGGAAGACATTTTTTGGGCGTATCTAAACTCAATCCAACTAGCCAAGTGTTTTCGTCCGTTGTCATGGTTGACTGCACATACAAGACTAATCGATACAAGACGCCTTTGTTAGAGATGGTTGGAATAACGTCGTGCGGTAGGACTTTCAATATTGCCTTTGCCTTTTTAGCAACAGAGAAGGTGGAGAACTATCGGTGGGCGTTGGGACGTTTGAAATCCCTATTCGACCCATTTGCATGTCCCACAGTTTTCATCATAGATCGGGAGTATGCGTGCATGAACGCATTGCGGGTTGTGTTCCCCGAGGCAAGAACTAATGGTTTGCACCTTCCACGTTCACCGCAATGTAGAGCTCCATGCTAGGAAAGAGATCAACGATGAGGATACATTGAATAAGTTCATGAGGGATTGGATGCATTTGGTTGAATCCCCCACCGAGAGTGATTTTAACGAAGAGTGGACGCTTTTTCACTGTGATTGGGTTGCGTTGCCGAACATGCTTCAATACATAGATTGTACATGGTATAATCTAAGGGAGAGCTTTGTTAATGCGTGGAAAAATATGGTTAGGCACCGGGGTAACTGAACTACCAACCGTTGTGAAGGCGCACATGGTAAGTTAAAGAGGCACTTAAAGAGTTCTCAACTTACTTTTGATAAGGTTTTTACGGCATGCACAACTACATTGAGTTGGAAGTGACGGGGATCATGAAGGAGTTTGAGGATTCATTGCAATAATTAAAGCACTCCCACAATATTCCTGTTTTGTGAGAACTCATATGCTGGGTTTCTCATTATGCCATTGACCTAATTCTTGAGGAGATAAAGACTTATGATACCATTGGCATGGATGTTAAAGCGTGCCTGCACTTGGCACACAACATCTATGATCTACCGTGTGCTCATGAATTGGTCATCTACCGGATGGAGGGTACGACAATACTATGGGGGGATGTTGATGCACATTGGCGTAAATTAACAATGTTGCCAAAATTAGAGAAGTACCATATAGTTGACTACGAGCCAGAAATGATACTTTTTAAACAAAGGTGGTAATGCTCAACTATCGATGAGCAAAGGGTCATGTTGCGAAAACTCAAGGACATCTGTTGTCTTACAACCGCTAGGTTATTTGAGCCATCTGCGCTAAAGCATTGTAAGGGTAGCCCGAGAGGTCGAAAACCAACTGCTAAAGAGAAAAATCACGAGAAGTCAACCAAAAGGGCTCGAGCTTCAAACTTTCTAGGCAATCAACAGAAAAGGAACACCCTGTGGTCCAAAGTCCTAAGAAGAAAATTGATTTTACGGAGTTCACCCGCTTTGCCCCATGGTGCCCGAACTACTCCCCCGGATAAAAATAATATATCAATGCGATACCGGTCTTTTATAAAGATTGCGTAGAAGCTATCATCGAGGTTGAAGCTGACAAAAATTATGGGTTTAGATGCGTTGCTAAAGGCCTCAAAGTTGGGCCCGATGGATGGAGACAGGTGAGATCGGACTTGATTGAAGAAGTCACGGAAAGTACTGAAATCTATGCACATTATTTTGGTGATTGGTTTCCAATCACCGTTCTACATATGTTAGACGATTATTCAAGCCCATGTATGCCCAAGTCATGGATGATCATGCCCGAGTGCGATTATATTTTGGCGAAAACTTACAAGTGCGTGTGCGCCCTCATTTCGAAGAGACAATGTCTCACATTTCTACCAATGAGACATGAACGAACCGTGCATCCCATGTTCATAAAGATTGCTCATGTATGCGAGAATTATTTTGTAGCTTTGAAGTTGAAGTACGGTTGTCCAATTCCCCCGGTAGCAAGTCACTGGCATAGTTTCTCATTGCCAGAAGCAAAATCATGGATTGATTAATATGCGCAACAAGTATTGGAGTTTTAAAAAATCTGCCCAATCAATGTAGAAACCAACGATGAGCCTATCCATATCGACTAGTTTAGTGTATGAAACATTTTTGTATGATGTGAAACGAACTTGTATGATATGATATTGAAATGAAGTTGTATGATCGATTGATTGTTGTCTTGTTTCCATTCCGTAATTAATGAAGTTATTTTTTTTATTAATTAATGTAGTTGTATCCAGAATTAGTTCGCTATATACATCCCGAATTATTACCCTTTTTTTCGCTATAATGATCCCGAATGGACCTCAAGATCCAATACATATAGGATTCTGTTAGGGATGTATATGCCGAACCAAGTTTCCCCAGAACTGGTTCGCTATATACATCCCGATTTATGATCCTTGTTTTGCTGTAATGATATCGAAAGGAACTCAAGATCCAATACATATAGGATTCTGTTAGGGATGTATATACCAAACCAAGTTTCCCCAGAACAGGGTCACTATATACATCTGGAATTATAATAATTGTTTCACTATAATGATATTGAAAGGAACTCAAGATCCAATACATATAGGATTCTGTTAGGGATGTATATGCCGAACCAAGTTTTCCCAGAACTGGTTCGCTATATAAATCCCGAATTATGATCCCTGTTTTGCTATAATGATACTGAAGGGAACTCAAGATCCAATACATATAGGATTCTGTTAGGGATGTATATACCGAACCATGTTTCCCCATAACTTGTTCGCTATATATATCCCGAATTATGATCCTTGTTTCGCTACGATGATGCCAAATGGAGCTTACTCTAACAAGAATGATGTTGATGAATTAATCCACAACCAACAATTAGGTATGTTTATACAAAATATTCCAAGACCAACAATTTGGGATGTTTATACAAAATAGTCCCCAACCAACAATTAAGGATGCAAGTTTCAAAATATTCCAAGACTAACAATTATGGTTCTTTATACAAAATAAGCAACAACCAACAAAATAATTGCACATTCATCAATAAATATTATAATTAAATAATAAACCAAACGATCATATGATATTGTTCCAATTTAATACAAAAATTCAATGACATCTGGCCTATATCTTTCTTTTAATACTATGCGACCCCTCAACTACTTTCTCTTTTTTCTTGCCTTTGGACTTATTTTTCTTCGCCACCCGCTCCTCAATGACAACTGACCTGCCTACCCCAATGGCCGCAGCTAGGATATCGTAGGCTTACTCATCCCGTGCAATTAATTTGGATGGATCAGTAGCAATTGCATCATCAATATTATTCTTCAGTAAGTCCATAGACTTGCGCACCTCGTCCGCCTATGGAACAGTTAATAACACCGTTGGATTAGATTAGACAAAAAACTTATATATAATTACATACATATAATACCGGAAGAAGTTTAGACAAAAAACTTACCAACAACGTGTGATGTTGTTTCACGCTGCGAAACTTGGAGTTTTGGACTCTAGGATGGGATTTGGACATGAACCAAGCCATATAATCATTGCTACAATACCAAGTGCTAGATACGAGCACATACATGGACTTCTCGGATAAGAGGTGGTCTTGCCAGTTTTCTTGGTACCATTTTTGCATATCGAATTTAACTTTGTATCGAGCCGCCTTGTCTCCCCTATCGTCCTTCAAGGGTGTCATTGGGTCATGCGGTATGATTTATAGCCGTCCCATTTATCTAAGGCATATTCAGGGTAATAGGGCTCCCCCACCTTAAAACAAATCATAATCCCGCTATACCATGAAGCTTCATGGAAGGGATAAAAAGCCCTAGAATCTCGATACGGTTCCCAAATGACCTACAAATAAACAAAACATAATTTGATGTCAGAAAATATAAAAGTCAAAAGAAAACGTTACAAAAAATATTTGAATTTACTCACATCACCAACACTCATATCATCCAATTGCTCCCGAAAATTGATTAAGTTTGCAAATGAATTTTTTTGAGAGGCGGACTGCAACGACCAATGTGCAATGTGCAATCCTTGGCATGGTTTCATCAAAATTCATATCAACACATCCGCAAATCCATGTAAAATGCTCATATATCCATGACTGCAAAAAACACACATTACAAATTTATTAGAAAAAAATAAGAAATAGATAAACATACATAAACCAAATATGAATGCGTGTTATTAGTTACCTGTATAAGAGAGAGGCAACCACTTATTTACCTCACACCTGAATGAGAGGCAAGGCCCAGATGCCTATACACATGCGCTAGGATCCCTATATCCCATGCTAGTTTCCCCACCTTCTTCAAGTCTCTAAGAACATAAGGGTATAACACGAAAATCTTATTCTTCGTCTTGTCAGAGAAAACTGTGCACTGATAATGTCGAGCAAGTAGGCTCTGGCACAATAGTCCTTATTTTCACTCGATGCATTGGCGTCATGCGACCTCTCCTTGAAATTCGCAGCGAGCCAGTTCAAATGGACGGCCGTATGCTCGCCACATTCCTCCAAGGAAACTTCCCTGCTCATGCCTAACAACTATACCACCAACTCCACAAGTGACGGGACCACTACTTCCTCCTCCTCAACTGCAGGCTGTAGGTTATACAAAGGTGATCCGACGAGAGGAACACCCAAGATCGCCGATACGTCGTCGGGGGTGATTTTCATCTCCCCAAATGATATATGGAATGTGTTAGTCTCCGGATGCCACCTCTCGAAAAACGCAGATATAAGGGCATAATCTAAATAACGGTGGCTAGATGAGATAAACCCCCCAGCTTAGCCCTTTGAACCCTCTTTTGTACACTTGCAGAAAGATCACTGAATTGCCACTCTTTGATCGTCGTCTAGTGATTGATGCACAATAACGGCACCCGATCCACCTACAATATAAGCAAACTATTTATGAGGGTTTATGAAAGAAATGGAAAATTTAAAACATTAAAAAACTAAAAATTGAAGGGAAATGAAATTACCACTGAACCAGTCCAAATACCGTAGGCCACATAATGCTTGAAATGTTTTAATAGGCTAAGATAGGCGCCCCCCCGTTTACCGGAGTAGATGTGCCTTCTTCAGGAACCTTTTTCTTCTGGCTATATGCTACTGCGGTCTTATGTAAAATGCTAAAATCATTTTTAGGCCATTGGGGAGCAACATCCTCCGACTCGGAACCCTCATCCGCCTCCTCGGCTTCCTCCTCAACCTCGGTGTCCTCAACCTCCTCGTCATGAACCTCAACCTCCTCGTTATGAACCGCAACCTCCTCATACATCTCCACCACTCGCGGATAACCTATATCACATCCGGGACGGTCGTAGTAGATAGAGCATGGATATCTTCTCGACGCTTCCTCTCTGAGGAAATCAACTGCTTTCGATTCTTGTGAGAGTAAGATACTAGGTTATCCATGGTAGACCTGCATTCATTATAAACATAAGTCAATTCGTAGGTTGTCATTGTATTCTTATAAACATAATGCATACATAATCATGCATCGGTTCGTAGGTAATAATGAATTCATTATAAACATAAGTCATAGGTAATCATGTATCAAATCATAGGTAATCATATATTGATTATAAACTTAATCATTTCATAGGTAATAATGTATCAATTCGTAGGTAATAATGAATTCATTATAAACATAAGTCATAGGTAATCATGTATCAATTCCTAGGTAATCATGTATCAAATCATAGGTAATAATGTATTGATTATAAACATAAGTCATAGATAATAATGTATCAATTAATAAGGAATTCATTATAAATATAAGTCATGTCATAGGTAATCATGTATCATTTGATAGCTATTCTCTATAAACATAAGTCATAAAGATAACAAAATAATTGATTCCATTCGGGGAAAAGGTGCCTAACTATGGTGGTTACATTTGGCATAAACATCACGAAAATTTAAAGTCCATTCGATGTAAAAGTGACGAATGAGACATAGAGAAACTTGTTCATCAATTCGGAATAAACATAGCGAATTAAGTCATTCATTTCGGTATGAATGTAAAGAATGGATACCCTAATTGAGAATCCATTGATTCATGGTATACATGACGAAACATTACTACTCATTCGGCATGAATATAACGAATGAAACCCTAGGTAATAAAAAAAATTATTCGTCATGAACATATCGAATAAATGGAATTTATTCGGTATGTTCATAATGAATGAAACCCTAGTTTCGTACCTTTAACTTTTTAACAGTCCAGATGAAGTTATAATAAAAAACAAAAATTCATTGGTTCGATTTCATTCAAGTTACTTTGCAACAGTCCAGACGAGGTTAGAAGATGAACTTGGTTCGTTGTTTACACTGAAACGGGTATATATATATATATATATATAGGGAGATGATCACAAGTGGACCTAAAAAGCGGACTTTTTAATGCACCTTAACAAAAAAACTTGACAACCCATTAATTTTAATTCCTTTGTTGTAATTGGTCCGCGCCAGCGGATTTTTTTATAACTAGTCGTCTGCCATGGTGGGGGTGGGGTGGTGGGGGGATAGGGGGTAATGGGGTCTCGGATCACACGCGTGTCTGTTGCCACTGGCGCGGACCAATTACAACAAAATAATTAAAATTAATCGGTTGTTAGGTGTTTTTTTGTTAAGGTCCATTAAAAAGTCCGTGTTTTAAGTCCACTTGTGATCCTCTCCCTATATATATATATATATATACATAGGGAGAGGATCACAAGTGGACCTAAAAAGAGGATTTTTTTAACTAGTGGTCTGCCATGGTGGTGGTGGTGGTGGTGGTGGTAATGGGGTCTCGGGTCACACGCGTGTCTGTTGCCATCGGCGCGGACCAATTACAATAAAAGAATTAAAATTAATGGGTTGTTAGGTGTTTTTTGTTAAGGTCCATTAAAAAGTCCTCTTTTTAGGTCCACTTGTGACCCTCTCACTATATATATATATATATATATATATATATATATAATGTATTCAATGTACCAACCTGATATTTAATCTTTAGTTGAAGGAGAATGGATTTGAAGATGAAAAGTTTTAAAATTAAAGATGAAAGGTTTTTGGGTTTGAATGTGTAGAGAGATGGAGGGAAAGTGTGTAAATGATTATTAAAACTTTAAATATGTTGTGGCCCTGATGTGGTATTATGAAGAAACTATTAGAATTAAGTAGTATTTTGTAGTAAAAATAAAATTGTGGCATTTTGGAGTAAAAAATGAGGTGCCCTTAGAAACCCCCTAATTATATGATACACACAAAATATTTAACATGATTCGTTGTTGAGTCATTTATGTTTCAATAAATCACACTGAAAGGTCATATTAACCCTTATTTGGATATGATCAACACATAAGTATATTAATTTCTATTGAATGTCAACACAAATTTACCACTCTTTAATTTGCATTGGACTTGTAACCATAAGTTTAGGGTCATGTAAATGTTTTTTTTTTGGTGAGTTCCCTTTGCTCTCTAATCATCCGAGAGAAAATCTTCTTGGAGTAAGGAAATAAGGAACAAAATTATTTGACGGAAAAATTAACCAATTGTAAAAATAAGTGATGTTAAAGAACATAAAAAAAAAATCTTAAGTACCGCACAAAAAGTTAATACATTTTTACTATTGGCATCCAGAAGTGAATATCACTTTTTTAAAATAATAGTCAAATCCATAATATTCTATCTACATTTTTTTAACTCCAAAAAAGTAGTATCAAAATTTTATTTTACGCGCACAATATTTCCTAAACCTTAATCATAATGCCAACATCACCCATATCAATAAGAAAAACCTCCCAACGGCTACAAAAAATCAAACCACCATCACAATCCCCACCAACACAATGACCTCCACCCACCACCACCACAACAACCAAACCGAGATCCAACACCAAAGCACCAGCAAAATCATCTATCTCTGTCTCTTCCATTTGTTTGTGTATGTGTGGGATTCATAATTAACATTAATGACTAACTTGGGGATTTATCAATATGGAGCCCACACCTTCCAGTTGAGCTTTAAATGCACGTCCCAAAAAAGTTCAAGAAATTCATGGGTAAATATCAAATATATCCAAATATGCTTATCATAACTATTGAATAAGTGATGAGTTATTCTTTGAATAACCACCAAAGCCACTTTTATAAATTTTGTAATGACCCCATTTATGGGGAATGAATTTCAGATTCTAAAACCTCTATCAAATGATAATTAGGAAATAGTTAATACAATATCTATCCCCTTACATGGGCATAGGTTGTTTTACACGTACATTAGTGTGTTTGATAATTCTTTTATACTTTTTGGCATGTGTGATTAAATAATTTACACTCATAAGTTGTGTGCACTTATAATTTATATACGGGTCTGAGGGTTAAAATGAAAAAAAGGAGGAAAATGAAAATGCGTTACTAAAGTCGTTTATTGAAAATAAACTATTTAAGTAACTCCGAGTTGTTTTTTGAAGAAACTCTTTTCTTAAATAAAAAAGGATTAATCACAAGACGTGTTTAATAAAACAGTATGTATGAGATCTTATTCAAGATTTGAGCAACAAGTTTAAAAGATAGTTTAAAACAAGTTTTAAACACAGCACAACCAAGACAGGGATGAGGAAATGTAGAAAGATTCTGTTCACAATTTTTTACGTGGTAAAACCTCACCAATTGAGGAAACATCCACGACTCCCTCTACGGAGTAAAATGAAAAATCCACTAAAACAAGTTTATGAGTTACAAACTATATAACTAACATGCAAACAACTCAGACCTATATAAGTTTAGGAATGTACCCTCCGGTGTCCTTATAACTTCTCTGTAGTTCTGATTGTAGATTTAGTTCTCTCAGTTTGTCAACTTCTGATTTGTTCCAGCACTTTACGTCGACTTATGTTCACAAGATCTTATTACCAACACTTTTCGTGTTGTAGGGTGTAAGTGTTTGTGGAGGTGCTCTCTAACAAATGCATGCACGCACACACACTTATTAAGTACAAATAGTCCTAACAAATTACAGTTACACTATATGCTGTGATCTTTTCTTTTCTATCTTCTTACAAAACTTTGAACCTTATTTGACCTTTCAATTAATCCCAGAATCCACGGATATCTTGCTTAGAAATCAACCAAGATCTTAATCAATCTCAGTTTTGAAAAGATTTTCGAGATTGAAAACCTCCAAGTGATATTCCAAACTAGGTCAAAGGTTTAGTTTTACAAGAACAAGAAACAAAAAGCATTTATTGTTGATTTCAAAGTCAGAAAACGTTTTAGAGAAAACAATCAACAATATATTTCTCAAGATGAGAAATAACGAATGAAACTAAGTGTAATATAACATGAATAACTCAGATTTGAGATTTCTATGGAATCATAAACTAGATCTAAGTAGAAGTCTAAGTTGGAAACAAGATCTAATGAACACAAGGTTACAGCAACAAAAATAACTCAACTCAAACTCTCAAACACTCAAGAACACTCAGGATGGTGTTTTTGAATATCGTGTTTTGAAGAAGTGTTTGGGTAAGGTTTGAAGAGGATTTGGACGAAGTTAGGGTTTCTAACTTTTTTCTCTCTCTGGTTTCTCTTCTCTCTCTTCTCTCTCTATTCTTTCAGAAGAATGCAAATGACAAAAGTCTTCAAAGTCTGAGAGAAGGGTCCTTTTTATAGTGCGAGGAGAAGGTTCGAGATATCTGATCAAAACCAAGGGCTAGGATTGAGTCAATCTATTTTGACTTAAATCCAAGGGCTCACGCAAGGCGGTGGTTAAATGAAACGTGATTGGCTTAAAAAGCTACACGGGGATTCATCAAGGCGACCATTGATAAGAAATGATCCAAGGGCTGATAACACACGCGTTGTTATCTCAGTAAAGAAACACACTTCTAACCAATCAGAGGCAGACATGTGTTGGCCAGGTAAAGGATATAAAACGCGCATCTAAACTAATTACAATGTACACCCTGAAGTCTCTGCCACTTTTGGATTCTACCCAAGGTAACATTAGGCCATAATTCCCAACAAATAATATTTAGGTATTGACCCCAAAAACTTTTAAATCAAGTTTTAATTAATAAAAACATGTTTAAAAAATGTTTAAAAAATCCCAAAAAAAATGATTAAAAATTATAATTAGGGATTTAAGCACACTCAATATATGTACACACATTATTATGAAGTATGACATGTATGAATTGAATTCTAAGTGTGTGTGTGTTGGCAATAGTCTCTTGATCACTACAAGTAAGAGAGATGAATAAGCAATCCAACTTCTGAGGCTCTTTGGTTTCTAGGATGGACATAATTTTGTCACAATTTCCAAACTAGATGAGCACTTATACAATATAGACTCAAGTGAGTCAAAGGTATAAGGGCTTCAATCTCCCCCTTTGGAAATATGAGACAAAATCTCCTTTGAGTCAACTAGGACTCGTAGGGCAACAAAAATAAAGAAAAACTTAGTCCTATCAAAATTCTATCTACCCGAATCCTAGAAATCGAAAAGTACATAACTCAACTATTTACAATTTAACATCCTATTACAACAGTTGAGAATGACTGAACAAAAAGAATACCTGCAATGAATTACTAAGATCAAGCTGTTTAGTATATGCAATAGATTAATAGACTCAAATTTCTCCCCCATTTTGTCTCAAATGGACAAAGGGAAAAACTTGGACAAACAGCAAAGGTATTACTCAGCACAAACCATACCAATAGATTTTCGTAACGAAATGAATCTATTATAATCTAGAGGTTTGGTAAACATATCTGCGAGTTGTAGATCAGTAGGAAGGTAATTAATTTCTAATTCCTTAGATTAAACCAATTTGCGTATAAAATGATGTCTTATTTTTATATGCTTTGTTCGCGAGTGTTGAACAGGGTTTTTAGAAATATTAATCGCACTTTGATTATCACAATACAGATGCAATTGGTTTTCTTGAATACTATAATCACTTAGCATGTGTTTAAGCCACAATAATTGAGCACAACAACTACCAGTGGCTATGTATTCAGATTCAGCTGTCGAGAGTGATGTGCAGTTTTGTTTTTTACTACTCCATCCTACCAAGTTATTACCAATATAATAACATGCTCCTGAAGTGCTTTTACTATCATTAGTACACCCAGCCCAGTCAGCATCAGTGTAACCAATAATAGTGCTTGGTGTGTCATTAGTGTTCCAAAGTCCTAGATTCAGAGTGCCTTTAACATATTTAATTATTCGTTTAACAGAATTCAAATGGCTCTCTTTAGGGTTGTTTTGATAACGAGCACATACGCACACAGCATACATAATATCAGGGCGCGAGGCAGTAAGATATAGTAATGTTCCTATCATACTACGATATAAAGTAGGATCTACAGATTTTCTGTTTTCATCTTTTGACAATTTAACCGTAGTACTCATAGGTGTTTTAGCATCTTTAGCACTCTCGAGGCCAAATTTCTTAACGATCTCTAAAGCGTACTTAGATTGCGAAATAAATAATCCTTCTGGATTTTGTTTGACTTGGAGACCTAGGAAGAACTGCAACTCCCCCATAAGGGACATCTGAAATTCCTTACTCATAATTTCAGAAAAGGATTTTACTTCTGAGGTAGAAGTTGATCCAAATATAATATCGTCTACATAAACTTGAGCGATAGTAATGTGTTTGTCAAAATGTTTGACAAATATATTTTGGTCATTTTCACCTCTTTTGAAACCTTTGTCCAAAAGAAAACTGGAAAGACGCTAATACCAAGCTCTAGGAGCTTGTTTAAGGCCATATAAAGCCTTTTTCAGACGAAATACATGATTTGGATATTTAGGGTCAATGAACCCTTTAGGTTGTTCTACATCGGTTTCCTCATCCAGTATTCCATTAAGGAACGCATATTTGACATCCATTTGATATAATGTAAAACGCATGTGATAAGCTATAGCGAAAAGCAGACGAACTGATTCTAAACGAGTAACAGGGGCAAAGGTCTCGTTAAAATTAATTCCTTCTATTAGGGAGTATCCTTGAGCAGCTAATCTAGCTTTATTTCTAATTGTTATCCCATTTTCATCAGTTTTATTTTTGAAAATCCAACGAGTACCAACAAACTTTTTGTGATCAGGATGTGGAACGAGATACCATACATCATGAATGACAAATTGTAAAAGTTTATCCTGCATAGAAGAAATCCAGTGAGAGTCATTCAATGCCTCATTTACATTCTTTGGTTCCACAAGGGAAACAAAACCTGCATAATGTACATAATTTCTTAGTTGGGATCTAGTACGTACTGGCTCACTAGGGTTACCAACTACGTTGTTTATGGGATGATCTTTAGAAACCTAGTTAGGTACTTCAGGTGTCTCAATAGGTAATGAATTATCTATTTCAGAAGAGTCATTTTCTAAAATATTTGAAGACTCTTCTTCGATAGGTAATTCACCAGTCTTGCTTTCTACAGTAATGTCACTAACAATTACATTTATGGATTCCATCAAGGTTTTAGTGCGAAGATTATACACTCGATAAGCGCTACTGTTAGGCGAATATCCTAGAAATATGGCTTTATCTCCCCGGCTCTCAAATTTAGACAAGTGTTCCCTATCTCTGCATACATAACAAGTACTGCCAAAGGTTCTAAGATATTTGAGATTAGGCTTTTTATTGTACCAAAGTTCATAAGGGGTTTGTTTGGAATTCTTTCTAAGATAGACCCTATTAATGATGTGACACGCAGTACGAATAGATTCTACCAAAAAATATTTAGGTAAATTCTTGGCATGTAACATGACACGTGCCATCTCTTACAAGGTACGATTCTTTCTCTCGGTGATTCCATTTTGTTGAGGAGTCTTAGGAGCACTGAACTCGTGTTTATAACCATTATAGTCACAGTATTCTATAATACCAGTGTCTTTGAATTCACCACCTCTATCACTACAAATTCTATTTACTTGAGTGTCCTTTTCATTTTCAATCCTAAGAATAATTTTTAGGAAGGTTTGAAAAGTGTCAGACTTTTGTTTTAAAAAGGCTACCCAAGTGAATCTGGTGAAGTCATCAACCATAACTAAGATGTAACTGTGTCCACAAAGGCTAACAGTTTGGGAGGGACCCATTAGGTCCATATGGATGAGTTCTAAGGGATTAGAGGTAAGAATATCCTTAACTTTATTATGAGCGGCCTTAACAATTTTACCTTCCTTAGAGGAACCACAGACAATATTATGAATGGGTTTAATTTTTGGAATTCCTCTTATTATGTCATGAGTAGACAATTTACTAAGATTATCGTAATTTATGTGACCCATTCTGTTATGCCATATCTCGTTGTCATCCATTCTGGCAACATTACAGATTTCAGAATTGTTCTTGACAGTGTAACAATTGTCAGGAGTTCTGAGTCCAGTAATTATGCGTTCACCTTTTTCATTTAAAATTTTGCAATTGTTCTTTGAAAATGTAACAGTATGGTCTGAGTCACAAAATTGCGAAATACTAAGTAAATTGGCATTTAGACCTTTAACTAGAAGAACATCTTTAAGAATAGGAAGCCCATCTTCTTGGAGAGTTCCTTTGCCTATGATTTGAGATGAAACTCCATCACCAAAAATAACTTTACCACCAGCAAATCTGGTTTTGTTTAAGAGTTTTGATTCATCTCCAGTCATGTGCTTAGAACATCCAGAGTCTAAATACCAACCAGATGATGTGTGTTCAGCTTTCAAAGCAGTAACAACAATATTACACTTCATCTGAGGCAATAGATCATCTTTTCTAACCCAAATTGCTCTAGTTTTCATCTTGCGCTTATTAGCTCTCAACTGATAAAATTTGCGAGCATTAGATTTTTGCTGAAAAATATTTTGCGCATGATTTTGAATTTTGTGAAAGACTTGAGCATTTGGTTTAGGAAAGTTCTTAGTATTCCTTCTAAGAAATGTTCTTTTAGGTTTGGTCTTTCTCTTTCTATAGTTAGAGTTTTTATCTGGCTGTCTAGGAAGTATATAATTGTTTCGACTACTCCTAGAATAGTTAAAGTTCTTGTAAGTATGAGGATTATAGACTGGATTGAGTAGTCTCCTAGAATAGCAACCATCGAAAGAGTGACCATATATGTCACAGTAGGAGCAATAAAGATTGCTCATAATGGGGGTCTCCTTAGGAAAGTCTCTAAACAAAGGTTTTGAAAAGTTTTGAGGCTGAACTTTATTCCTAGGTAGAACAGGTTTGAATGTAGGTTCACTCTTTCTGATAAAGGGGCAGACGTATTTAGCCTTAGGTGAACTTTCATGCTTAGAGCAACTTGATTCCCCAGTGTTAAAGTTTTGATGTTTCAAATCAAACTCAGTTTTTAATGAATGAAAATCTGGGCATGTTTCAATAGGTCTTTTGCCTCCTGACACAAATTTTATAGGTTCAAGAGATTTAGTTTGTGTCTTCAAATTGGGGCAAAACCCTATACCAATTCGATCATCAGAATTGGTTTTAGATTCAGCAACAAATTCATCAAAACAGTTGGAATTATTTTCAAATTTTGTAAATTTTTTGAAAATAGTTGTTGTCTTTTCTTTGGTTTGCTCCAATTCTAACAATGTCCCTTTGTACTTTTTCTACAGAATTTCATTTGTTTCAGTCAAATTTTTCAGTTTTTCATCAAAAACTTTAATTTCACTTTCATGAGTTAAACATTGGGTAGTATACTCTTCAGCATTCAGTTTGACCATCGGGCTTAGATCTTCCAATTTCTTGGTAAGATCTTTAACAGTCTTTTCTAGTCTAGCGCTTTTCTTGAGAGTCTTAGTGTAAAGTGTGTAAATGTTTGGGAGGTCTTCATTGTCCGAGTCACTAAGTGTGGTGTTTCAAGTGACCCCTAAAGCTTCATTCTTATAACTCACACACCCATTGACATCGTCATTATCGCTTTCCCTTTGACTCACACACCGTGAGGTAGAACATGCAACATTCTCAGTAATCAAAGCATCTAAACCAGTAATAACCATATTCGAAGTATCAGACATAGAACTATTTGATTCATCCTCATTAACAAACATGGTCATGTCATCATTATAAATAATCTTGGCAAAGAAAGACATGCAAGGATCAAAAACATCTGATGACTCAGGTTCCTCATTTTGAGAGTCACTTGAATCATCCCATGTTTTGCAGATGTTAGCTCTAGTATGTTTTTTTTGAGTGTTCAAGTTAACTCTACAGTCTTGAGCAATATGTCCCAGTTTACCACATCTATAGCATTCAGTCTTCTTAAGGTCTCTATTAGGTCTGATATGAGAGTCCTTGTGATTTTTGTCATGGTTTTTCTCATGAGGTCTGTGACTAGAGGGAGTTGGATAATTTGACTTGCCTTGTTTATTTGCCACTTTGTTTCTAAACTTAATGATTTTCTTGAACTGTTTTGACATTAAGGCAATCTGATTGTCCAAACTCTCTATATCGCAGTCCTCATCAGATTCATCATTGGAAGTATTAAACTCAGGCTTAATCAACTTAGAAGAGAAGCTTAGATTGGAACTAGTCTGTTTCCTATGGGATTGGGTTAATTGTTTCTTAAATTCCAGTTCCATTTCCATAGTTCTTAATTTACTACTGAGTAATTCAGGAGTGAGATTTATATCACACATTTCCTCAATAGCATATCTTTTGTTATCAAACTTCTGTGGTAATGATCTCAGAATTTTAGATGCAATTTCTTGTCTATCGTCGGTTATCCCATTAGCATGCAGTTTGGTCACAATATCAGTCAGGTTTATATAGAAGTCATCAAATGATTCAGTCTCAGACATATTAAGGAGTTATACTGCTGGATAAGCATTTGGGTTTTAGCAGCCTTAACTCTAGTGTCTCCGTCATGAGCAGTAACCAAGGTGTCCCAAGCTTCCTTAGAAGTGGTACAAGATGAGATTCTTTTGAACTCATGTTCATTTATGGACATAAATATGGCATTCTTTCCTTTGTTATTATTTCGAGAAACTTGTTTCTCTTCTTGAGTGAACTCACTTAAAGCTTTCTTAACCCTCTCATTACTTCCTTTGTTGGCTGGTTTAGTAGGAAAAGTATAACCATTTTCAACAATGTCCTAGACATCATCTCCCAGAGTTCCTTGAATGAAAGCAATCATCCTTACTTTCCAGTAAGCAAAATTGGTTCCATCAAAGATTGGAGGTCTGGTCAAGTTACCAAATCTTTCATTTTTCTCGTCCATATTTGATTTTCAGAAAACAATTTCAGAAACACAGGACCTTTTAAAAGCAGTTTTACCAAGCTCTCATACCAATTGAAAATGCGTTACTAAAGTTGTTTATTGAAAATAAACTATTTAAGTAACTCCGAGTTGTTTTTTGAAGAAACTCTTTTCTTAAATAAAAAATGATTAATCACAAGATGTGTTTAATAAAACAATATGTACGAGATCTTATTCAAGATTTGAGCAACAAGATTAAAAGATAGTTTAAAATAAGTTTTAAACACAGCACAACCAAGACAGGGATGAGGAAATGTAGAAAGATTCTGTTCACAATTTTTTACGTGGTAAAACCTCACCAATTGAGGAAACATCCACGACTCCCTCTACGGAGTAAAATGAAAAATCCACTAAAACAAATTTATGAGTTACAAACTATATAACTAACATGCAAACAACTCAGGCCTATATGAGTTTAGGAATGTACCCTCCGGTGTCCTTATAACTTCTCTGCAGTTCTGATTGTAGATGTAGTTCTCTCAGTTTGTCAACTTCTGATTTGTTCCAGCACTTTACGTCGATTTATGTTCACAAGATCTTATTACCAACACTTTTCGTGTTGTAGGGTGTAAGTGTTTGTGGAGGTGCTCTCTAACAAATGCATGCACGCACACACACTTATTAAGTACAAATAGTCCTAACAAATTACAGTTACACTATATGCTGTGATCTTTTCTTTTCTATCTTCTTACAAAACTTTGAACCTTATTTGACTTTTCAATTAATCCCAGAATCCACGGATATCTTGCTTAGAAATCAGCCAAGATCTTAATCAATCTCAGTTTTGAAAAGATTTTCGAGATTGAAAACCTCCAAGTGAGATTCCAAACTAGGTCAAAGGTTTAGTTTTACAAGAACAAGATACAAAAAGCATTTATTGTTGATTTCAATGTCAGAAAACGTTTTAGAGAAAACAATCAACAATATATTTCTCAAGATGAGAAATAACGAATGAAACTAAGTGTAATATAACATGAATAACTCAGATCTGAGATTTCTATGGAATCAGAAACTAGATCTAAGTAGAAGTCTAAGTTGGAAACAAGATCTAATGAACACAAGGTTACAGCAACAAAAATAACTCAACTCAAACTCTCAAACACTCAAGAACACTCAGGATGGTGTTTTTGAATATCGTGTTTTGAAGAAGTGTTTGGGTAAGGTTTGAAGACGATTTGGACGAAGTTAGGGTTTCTAACTTTTCTCTCTCTCTGGTTTCTCTTCTCTCTCTTCTCTCTCTATTCTTTCAGAATAATGCAAATGGCAAAAATCTTCGAAGTCTGAGAGAAGGGTCCTTTTTATAGTGCGAGGAGAAGGTTCGAGATATCTGATCAAAACCAAGGGCTAGGATTGAGTCAATCTATTTTGACTTAAATTCAAGGGCTTACGCAAGGCGGTGGTTAAATGAAACGTGATTGGCTTAAAAAGCTACACGGGGATTCATCAAGGCAACATGCAGACCATTGATAAGAAGTGATCCAAGGGCTGATAACACACGCGTTGTTATCTCAGTAAAGAAACACACTTCTAACCAATCAGAGGAAGACATGTGTTGGCCAGGTAAAGGATATAAAACACGCGTCCGAACTAATTACAATGTACACCCTGAAGTCTCTGCCGCTTTTGGATTCTACCCAAGGTAACATTAGGCCATAATTCCCAACAAATAATATTTAGATATTGACCCCAAAAACTTTTAAATCAAGTTTTAATTAATAAAAACATGTTTAAAAAATGTTTAAAAAATCCCAAAAAAAATGATTAAAAATCATAATTAGGGATTTAAGCACACTCAACATATGTACACACATTATTATGAAGTATGACATGTATGAATTGAATTCTAAGTGTGTGTGTGTTGGCAATAGTCTCTTGATCACTACAAGTAAGAGAGATGAATAGGCAATCCAACTTCTGAGGCTCTTTGGTTTCTAGGATGGACATAATTTTGTCACAATTTCCAAACTAGATGAGCACTTATACAATATAGACTCAAGTGAGTCAAAGGTATAAGGGCTTCAGAAAAAGAGTAGTTTTAAAGAGATAAACATGGTGGAGCGATGGAATATCACTGAGAGATTATTAGGTGGGGATTTCTGTGGACGGGTTTTCGATAGTGGGGATTCCGATGGTGGGAAATGGAGGTGGGGTTAGGTTTGAGTTTGGGAGAGAAGAAGATCGAGAGTGAAGGATAGTGAGAAAATTGGGTTAAATTGAAAATCAAGGATTTAAAAACCCTTTGACTAAGGGGTGCCCTTTTCTTAGCATTTGGAAATAAGATTTTAGTTAGTGTGTGGTATTAGTGAGTAGGTGTTGTTTGGAGGAAAAAAATGAGATGCCTTTGACACCTCCCTTGCATAATAATAAAATTGTTAATAATTGGTTGAATCACGGACTGGGTAGTTCTTTGTTAGGCATCATACGGTTATAGTCAAGAGTGCAATAGTTCTAAAATTTTACCCCGTTAGTCAATGTTTCGGTGAAAGTTCTTGTATTCCTTTCAACTCCATTTTTCTTTAGCATATGAGGATACGAGAGTTGATGGAAAATTCCATAGATTACACATAATTTTACAAATTCATTTGTGACTTGTGAGAAATGCTAGTGTTAGGATTATAATTTTGCAATTAAATTAACTGAATAAACAATTAATCCAATTTTAACTATGCATCTTTTTAACAAAATGTTGTGTAAACTAATTACCAATTTTATCTTTCCCTAAAAATGCATCTAGGTGATACGTGAAAGAGTAAAATATAGTAATAAACCATAATGATGTGCTGTACGAGAAAAATCTATAACAGGTAAAACCTCGGAGGACCTAGCCACACAAGTCCAATATGATATAGGCCTCATACAAGGACAAATTATATTTAGGGAAATTTACAGTTAAGTCCCTTGGTAATAATTATTAAACATTTAAGGACAATTTACTATTAGGTCCACCTGTTATGCCACTAGCGTGGGCTTCTACTACAAATAAATTAGTGGACCTAAGTGTTTAAAATTGGTCAAAATTCCTTTAGTGTTCAAAATTAGTTTTTGAGGGACCTAAGAGTACTTTTACACTATATTTAATCATAAACTTGACACCTTCAAGCCTTGATGTGTTTATTTTCTCCTTATTACATTCTTCACAACCACTGATGGACGCCTTCCAGTAGCAATTACAATGCCAGCTCCTCATGTGTCTCAGTATCCACTGATCTAACTTGCTAATTAACTAGTCCATTCATGATGCAATGCAAACATAGAATCCAACGCACGCATTAGAGACTATCAGATATAGAGTAAATAATCTTGATGAAAAACAATCGCTTATTCTGGGTTGGGGTTAGGAGCTCCTGCCCCGCGCTTCGCTCCTAAGAGAATAACTCTAGGAACACACGGTCAAGCCACGCCCTTACCCGTCTGAATGGAATTCATATATACTTCATCTGGTCGAGAATGGAGAAAGATCGGGAACTGGACCGTTACTCTTTTATTACATTACATTACGAAGAAGTCCATTCTCATCAGTGGGTAGGAACACTGAATGATTTGCTGATGGTGAAACATGAAAATCACGGAGTATTATTAACTTCTGTGCAGAGTTATCTACTAGTATGATTCGACCCTTGTGCTTAAGGTTCAGTGTGTCCCACGTATAGTGAGGAATGGAGTTTGGATCTTCTTGTAGGTTCCAAATAAGTCTCTGCACGATGGTATCATTGGCCCACTCTTCGCGGATATCATCAAGGCCGTTATACACTGGTACTGATATGGCTACAATCGTGATAAAACACTATGATTTTGGTATCAAGTCAATTTCCCTTACTAGACTTCAATTGAAATACGATAACTTTCTAAAACATTGTGTTTTTCGTCTAAATGCATTCTCCTAGGTTCCAAACACGGGTATAGATGGAGGTTCTGTCGGCTTCCTTGTAACTTGGCCATGGCCTATTCCACAGATCCCGACACATTTTCCCCATTTTTTGCCTCGTTATAACGGAGGAATCAACCCTCAAAGCATCAACGATTTTTCAGGAATCGGTTGAGATCTTAAACACACATATTATGTTGAAACCTGGATCTCAAACTAGAGGTGTAAATTAGGGTTGTGGAGACTTAAATATGTTCTTGGAAAAAAGGTTTTCGCGAACCCTCTCCTAAAAACAGTTGTGCCAGCCTTTTATTTATTTGGAAACATTAAAAATGGTAGCACACTTACCTAGGCAAGGCATTTGAATGAAAATCATAACCCCATTCGAACGACATTAGCCATTTCGTTCAAATCAAAATAAATTCGTTCGAATGACCTAGCTAACCTCGTTTGAACAAGGATCGAATGAGCTTTGAACGAGAACATTCTCCCAAGCAGAATCTGTAATTATCCATAATTTAAGTGCATTAAACTAAATAAATTATGAAATTAGTATACTTTCATGATGTCACTAATTATATTTCAGATGTGTTACATGTGCTTATTATTTAAAGTTTGAATTGAACTTTGGACTTAAAGCACGATAATGAATTAGTAATTATTTAATTATTATTAATTTTAGGCTTATAACGGCTAGAATATTTGGACATTGACCTGATACTTTGGGATGACGTTTGAGGTATGTATGGTGTTTAGTTAGTACTTTAAGTAATGGATTTTTAGCCCTATTAATATATAGCTTTCACCATGCTTTAGACTATTTGGATTTAGTTTTGAGCTTGTTTGGTTGAACCCCATACGGGGACTAAATGCAATTTTAATATTAATCTAATAAAAAGGCCATTAGTTTTAACCTAACTCATTCTAACACAATTAAAGAGAAACACTAAAGTTCAAGAGAGGAGACGGTGCAGAGAATAAGAGAATTGGGGAAATTGGGCTTGGATTTCACCCCTTTCAATCAAGACAAGTTTACTTAATGTTGGATTTTAATTATTTTTGTGTTATAATGTAATTGTTCATTGGAATCAAAATATAATTGGATCAAAATATGATGTAGATATTAATTAACTAGTTTAGTAATTAATTTAATATGATAATATAGGTTGCTATTTATGTTCTTGGCATAAATTAAATTTAGTTTAATTTCTTAATATTGAAGATAGAATCAATTTGTAATTAGTAGAAGAATGTTAGACATTGATAAACATTCAAAATACCCTTAGTAATTTCATGAATTGATATGAATCTAAGAAAAAATGATAAACTAGGGTTCTTGAGATGACTTTTGGATTATAAGACTTTAAAAGTGTTCTAAAAGGCGCGCCTAGGCTTGAGGCTAGGGAGAAACACCCCGCCATAAGCCTTTTACACCTTATTCTTGGTAAAAGAATTAAGACGATTTTTTTTAAAACAAAAACGCTTTAGTGAAACGATATCGCCTTTTAAAGACTTTTAAAAAAAATGGACCAATATCTCATTCAAAACACTCAAAAGACAATTGGTATCCCAAACCTCTCTGTCACTCGTTCAAAAAAATGCGCATTTTTTCTTTTTCTTTTTCTTCTTTTTTGTTTTTTCTTAGTATTTTTAAAAAATAGTATTTTAGTTTGCATATATTCAGACATATTTAAAGTATGTACCATTTGCGTAGTTTTAATAGCCTTGTTATAGTTAAAAATGTTAAAATATATTAAAAAAAATGCTCAGACGCCGTTTTACACTTAAGGCCCACCTAGGCTTCTAAGGCTTAAGGCTTGGCCTCGACGCTTCGATCGCACTCCGCATTTTTTAGAACCTTGCTTTGAACCATATTAGGATTGACTAAAATCATTGGATATTTGTTAATATTTATGTTAAACAATTTATACCTAAAGGGGATGGGGTTTTTGGATAATTAAAAGGTTCGGATTTAGATTTGGAAGTCAAAAATGGAGGATTTTCATTTTGGGAAGATGATGATTTCGAATTAATCCAGTTCGAACGAGATTTAGTTTTGTTTGAATGAGTTAGGGTTTCTTGTTCGAACAACGTTTGGAAGTCATTAGAATTACCAATTTCATCTCGTTCAAACAAGAAGTGTATTGTCATTCGAATGACATATATTTCTAAATGCTATTTCTTAATTAAAAGAGGTAAGTAAGATATTTAATCTGAATCTAATCCTGGTAACCTTTATATAATTAGGATTATTTGTCTTGTATATTATGTGCAACATACCAGGTGTGATTCCTCGTGAGATACGTACTATAGGGGATATCCTAATGGGGCTCGTATGACAGTAACCGCATTGGTATATCGGTAGATAGAGACGGACTTTACCTTGATCATGATTACCCCGAACACTAAGTGTTGAAAATTCCCGTTGTATCTAGATGAGATTAGAAGGGTGATAATTTCATATAGATTTAGGTATGGGGCCATATGACTGGTGTGAAGGCGTAGTGATTATCACTAGTAGATGCTTTGATGGTTACAAGTGTGATACAACCTATAATTATGCCTAGTACACGCGAGTGATCCCAGAAGGTAGTAGGAATAGATCTTCACTATGTATACGAGTAGCCCATTCATGAGGGACCCTACTTATGTGGATGTAGATTTAGAGATTGTTTCTATTCCTTGATATGTTTTGAGATATATAGAATCTTTAATAATGGAACCTTTACATATATTCATTTGAGATGAATAATATGTAATCATGGGGTTCATTTGGATTTGGGTGTAGACAAATGATATATTAATGCTTGTTTGGGCTAGGATAACTTAAAATCTACTAAAATATGTGAGGAAGGTGCATAGTTATATTGTATCCTAAATTCAGTTATAATCTTACTCTTCGTAAACTTGATGTTAATGTTGATATTGAATGATCTTTTTAGAAAACAGGCTGCCAGTGCTGCCTCATCACTGATCCAGTCTTATCCTCCTTTTAGTTGTTGCTCAGATATGATGTAAGTGTCGAGCCTATGTGCTAAATATTATATTCCTATCTATTAATTTATCATGACCGATTTATGTTTATTAGTATTGTGTCGGTATTACTATTACATTTGGTATAAGATTTTATTATGAGACAGTTATAGCTTGCGGTTACTGTTGGTTCGTTTGGTATCACAAATTTTATGGTTCACCTCTATTATATTGAGTTATTTATTTTATGAATTTAGTTTTATTTCTAGTCATGCTTATAATGATACCCAATTGTTTAGACTCATATTTTATTTATTTTATTCTTGATCTGTCTAGATTATATTTGTTAGGATGTTATGGAAATTTTGCGACCACAGGTCTCTTGAAGCTTGTTTTAACGAGAAGCCCAAATTCATTGGAATGAGATAAAGAACTTGTTCCAACTAAACCTATAATTTTGTCTAAACGAAACTAAAAGTTTGTTCAAACAAAATTAAAACCCCCAAAAATATTTTCTTTAAATATATTTTTCAAAAATTAGCCTCAGAAAATTTTATAAACATTAAATATCCCAACTGAATCTAGGCCTCAAACACAACATGCTTTCATACATTATCAAGATTCCATGGATGTTGAAGACAAACTTTTGTACAAAATCTCAAAATGATGTTGATGTATCTTTAATTGGCCGTTACGGTCTTCAACATGCATCATAGGCTTGGAGGACACACTAAACTCAAATAATAACCTATGACTCAAATATTTTTGTCCAATCGAAATAAAGTCAATTTTATAAATTTTACATTAAACTTTACAAATTGACTCATTGTGAAATTTACACTTACAAATATCCATTTTTGGCTATTCAGGGACAAAACCAAAAATGAAAAACTACTAGGGTGCCAAGCCCTCTAAACACTCAATCCTAACTCCAAAAGGAAAAAAATACAAACTGATACTTGAACGACACAAACTGGTAATACCCCTTATTTTTTTAAACGTATTTTTGAAAGATTTTATTTCAATCATGGGATTGGGATTGGGATTAATTAATTTAAATGTAGTAAACTTATTTATAATTAATCTGAATTTAATTAAATAATTACTAGCACGATGAGAGTTAGTATTTATTGGTGATAATTATGTTGAATATTACTTAGTGAGTAAAGTAATATATGATTATAAAAATATTAAAAGTTGTCGTGAGTGAAAAATATGATAGTTTTGAAAATTAAGTCATGATGCGCGTGTGAGTCGTGTCGGGACTAAATTAATGGAATAAAAAATAAATTAATTCTAAGTCACTCGTATGATCATTTAGAGAGCACCAATGTGTTCATAAGGGTCGATATAGTCAAAAAAGTGTATCCTAGGGCTTAGTTTGGGTCTCGAGATAATTTTAGGCCTAATCGACAACTCGAGAGGGCATTCTGGTAATTTCCAATTTTAGGCCTTACTTAATGATGAAAATTAAGAGGTTATATCGGATGGGAAGTAGAGCCTTCTAGGGTTAGAAACATTTGAGTTTCCTAGAGGTTAAGGAAGGGAGAAGAGAGGAGGTTTCCAAGGGGGAGAACCACCAACCCTACACCATTCTCACCAATTCCACCACCAATGCGTAGATTGGGGAACGAGGAGCATAATTATGCCCATCATCTTCTATAACTCAGACCTTCAATTCTAGGCAAGTATCTAACTTGTTGTTCTTGAGTTGATAATACATCCATGTTAGTGTAGGAGCTATGATTTCATGTTCTCATGCGAATATAATGTTGTTTGGGAGATCTATATCGCAATTTTGTGTAGAAACCATGTTAGGACAACTATCTTGATATATGTAGAAGATTAACTACAAAATTTATGCCCAGTAGATATTAAAATCTGGAACAATTATGAGGATATTGAATATGATGATACAAATAGGGTTCTTAATGAATTAGCTTGAATTAACCCATTTAATGACGATCCCTTAATGAATTTCTCTAGATTTTACGTTAGAAATTGTTTATACCTATTACTATAAAGTTTATGATGGTTAGTTGGAAGTTTGGGCTGAATTATTAGAGGTTTTGAAGATTAATATTGAAGAAACCCGTAGGTTGAATTGTGCAGAAAATTGCAAACCAATAACTGTTCGATCGGTCGATTGACCATTCCCATCGATCGATCGACTCCTCCTGGAATTTAAATTTTTGTTTCCTTTTTAATGTTAATCCAACCCTATAAGGACCCTTAGACATAACTTAAATACCATGCTGGGACTTGGGAAGGACTAGATTGTAAGCAAGGTTGGGGTAGTATGGTTTTTATATGAGATTTAACCGTGGGGTCACGAGGGTATAAAATGGGGCGAATATCGTGTGTATGTTAAATTAGGTCTTGTGAGAATTAGGGATGACTTAGACCATTAGGGTAGAGAGTGTACACCTACTGATTTTATATTTATCAAAATGATACACTTCGAGAGTCGAGACGTACTTAAGAACTTGTGGTAATTGAGAAAATAAAAGAATGAATTAATTATATGTAGAACTCGGGCGCTACGTGCCATGTTTGGTTAGAAGATGTTATGGGTCGTGGGTGTATCTATCTGAATAATGTAAATACATATATATGAGTGTATGTATATACATAGTATGTGAACATCTATGTTTAATCATACTCGCGCTACTTGCTATCACGGAGGTTTTCGTGCCGGGATGGTCTTATTCTGATGCGACCTTTATGGGAAATATTGACTTGTACCCTAGAACATAGGATCCTTGGTACATGCTATCTGAGAATGATAGTCAGATGGTCCTAAGAGACGTGAGGGTATGTGCTAACCTCTTAGTGACTTGGAACTAAGCTTCGGCTCCAATATGTGTGTTTTGTGTTAATACAGTTCGAGAGTGGATCCGAACTAGTATTTCCCTCATTTGTACGAGAGGTACAAGGACTTGATAGCAAAGTATGCCTGCACCATAGATTTTATGTGGGGTGCCCTATTAGTATATATATTATGAGTGATAAATATATGTACTTGTGATTCATCTACTGTGCTTGTAAGTAGATAAAATTGAGTAATTGATATTAAATAAATTAAGTGTTTAAGAGCCTAAGGCTTTATTAAGATGTACATAGCTGACTGGGTAAATTCATAAGAAAAAAGTTATCATGTATGATTTATAGTTAAGCAATCACGTGAATCAGGATTGATGAGAGGAGATATGGTCAGACTAGTTAACTGCGTTAGTTTTATCCAGATTAATTCAGTAGTACGTTAGGCGTGCACATTAGTTGAGAGGTGAGAATTCTCAAGTGAGTGTCGAGACACTAGCATGTATGTAATATCAACTGGTAAGCATTTTATATACTTGCTAAACTATTTTAAAGATATTTTACACTCGAGCTCTGACCCATTTCTTTTCATCTCCTCTTTCTCTTGTATATATATACATGTATATCAGGGCCCCAACCATAGGGGCATCAGACTTAGATACTGTTGATGTGATGCAGCTAGTGTGAGAGCTGCAGGTCTTTGCATTTAGACGACTTCATCCTTGTCATCTCATCTCATCTCTTCACTTCGTCCTTTTAAATAGGGCATGTGTCTCCCATTTCCAGTTTCTATTTAGTTCAGAGAGATATTGTATTTTTTTATTTATTTTCTGCACTCAGTTTTCAGCTGGGATTGTTAGTATTATTATTGTTTGTGGTTTTGAGATATTTTAGTGGAATGTTATTTTAGCCTGTTTAATTCAGTTGAATGGTTTGGTATTCATTACTATAATTGTGTTCATTAAAAAAGGATTTTTGTATGAATAATTTTATATCGTTGGGACTTAATCTATAAAATTAAATGTTTTGATACTTATCTTAATTATTTATTAGGTGATAAATAAAGAAAATTATTTTTCGACAGTGATGCTAAGAATGAACCAACCAGATACTTTGGTTTAATCTAATAAAGGACCGATCACCCGGTATTTAATTTGGCGAGGTGTCATAGGTGGTATCAGAGCAACAGGTTCTAGAGTCCTAGTACCGCTATATAGCAAAAAGTGGTACCAAATTAGACTCACCCAATGCGGTTAGAATGGGAGAGAGTCAGACGAGTCTTTGAAGAGGACCATTAGTGGTAATTCTAGAATATGTTGAAATTATGTGTGATAGCTAATGGAAGTTAGATATCCAGAGACTTTGGCATGGCGGAATGTGGTATACCCGTAAGTGAGAATTTAGGGTGAATTTTTTTTCTTAGCTTGTAGGTGCAAAGGTATAATGGTGGGCGTCGACCACCACACCTAGAAGTGAAATGTCGTGTCGATGGAAGGATAATTACGGTTTGACCGCAAGTTCCTCCATCAGATGTTCGGGGAAAGTTGTGAACGTTGTTCTAAACTCATTACAGGAGGGCCGGACAGAGGTCCATTTGTGAAAATGAATTTAATTAGTTAGAGAATTTTGTACTGAATGAAGTAGATACAAATGGGCAAGAGGATTTTAAGTGGAAAATTGACTCGTAATAAGAGATGCCAACACTTATGGGAAATTCTGCTTGGGCGGTCGACGCAGATGGTGATAATGTCGCATTTTTCTAATAAAGAGGTTAACGCTTCTTTGTGTGGGAAGCTAAAAGTATCGAAGAATTTAGTCAGAGAATAAGATTGGGTGAAATGGTGTTAGTGAAGTACCACAAGGGGGAGACCCATCAGGGGACCCATATAAATGATTCAGATAGCAGAATTTTTACCAAGTGACGCTGAATTCAGTCAGGACTGTTGAGACCAGTAATGTATTCCTTAGGACCAAAGGAACTAAGGAAACAACGGGGGTAGCCATCAAAGTTGAGACTACCAGAGTCCGAGAGAAGGGTAACCTTAATATGGTCAGTATGGTCGAAGATAAGTGGATTAAAGATATAAGTATTTTATGGAGAGTAGAACCGCACGCATTAGTTTTTCCCGAAGTTAATAAAGGGACAAGAGTATGGTGATTAATAAGGGCAATGATTAAAGTAGTTTTTGTTTTGGTTCGGACAAACGTGTTATGTTTGGGAACCAATTTAGCATCCATGGTGATTGGTAAAGTAAAAAATATGAGTTGTGTCCTCGAAGAAGAAGGTATGTTTTATATGACTCAAATGAGTCACGACACTTTGATTTGCGTAAGAGTCGCGTGCAAGATAAGTTTAGTGCATGTATCGATAACATTATTATTATGCGTATGTTTTCCCCGATATAGTGGGGTTATATCTGGTGTTACCCGTGGACGAGCGAGTGTATTGATAGTGATATATACTTTATGGAGAATACCCATTTTAGTGACATGTTATACGAGTACGGCATTATCTTGGATAAGGATTTATAGTAATGGTTAGAACGATAGTGGGCAGTTATTGCAAGGCTATCGAGGTTGCTGCGCTAGGGCAGGATGTGTTGTTTTAGTGATGCCTCACTTGCGAGAAGGTCGAGCTCGCATCTATAATATCTTATCATAGGGGCTTTGGAGAGTATAAAGTCTTGAAATATTTGATTCCGGTGTGTAGGGACTTTATTGATAGATTCGAGGTGTAATAGGTTTCCTGTCGAGCGAAGAGATTTAACTTATTATCGTGTTTAACGCTCAGGACTTGGTGATAGGAAGAGCGCATTGTTATATCACTCCCTTATAGACGTGGGAGTTGAGATTTTTATGTATATGTCTGAGGACAAGAATTTGAGAGAGTCCCAATTGTAATCGAGGTTTATGAAATTTGAAGAACACCAATGTTGAGTGATAGTGAATTTAGGGGAAGGGAAAGTTCCTTGTTTAAATGTAATTGCAGGAGGAGATATAGCTTTTATGTCAAGAGACGGGAATTTAAGGGTACATGTAATGGACTGAGGGCCTAACATGTTTCGATAATCGACAATGCTAGGTAGTAGTGTATCGGGGTGGTTCCTTGTTTGGATTTCTCTTTGCAAGACATCCCACGCATGAAACTTAGCGTAAGGTTAGAAGTAGGGAGATGTTTGGTCATTAGTATGAGTCTGATACATCGGTCATTATAGAAGTATGTAGTTATGAGTGTAAGTTAAAAGTTAAATTATGATATAAGGCCAGTGGAACCGGTTGTGCGGTAAGGAAGAATTAAAAATTTTGTTTTGTCACCACGAGTTGAAGGGTGGAACGATGTTAAGGAGGATTTAAAATTTAAATTTCTGGGGTAATCAAGAATACCCAAGTGTTATAGCCACGTCGTAAATACAGGGGCAATAAAGAATTTGGTGTTATGTGTGAAGCATATGTGATGTTTATGTTAGTATGCATGGTTTATAAGGTGTGTGGGCACCCTGGTTAGCTGATGTCAGAATCGTCCGGGTTAAAGGGACGTGGGAATAGATTTGTGAAATATATTCCCGTGGGACTAATATAACGAAGTGGAAATAGTAGAGTGGATTAAGCGTCGTCAGAGAAGGATGATAATCCACATATATACGTGTGCAATTAGAATAGCACATTCGAATTTAGCTGAAAGGCCGTGGGAAGCCATTTCAAAAGGGATATCCCCTGAGAAGAGTAAAATTTAACTATTATGGAAAAATTTGGAGTGGGGTTCTATCCAGTCGAATGTTGAGAGTGACTTGCGCATAAATAGAATGAGGATGTCAATAAATATAGATAGTCCAGAATTGCACATCGTGGCAAAAAGTGCACGGGTCAGAACTTTTGGTATATGCCGAAGGAAGAAGGGGAGACATTGTAAGTGGAAGTCGGTGTTGAGTGGGACATTGTGAGTATTTTTCGTGTGCACCACTCATAGATAGAAATCGGTTGGAGTAAGATGATCAGCCAGAAAATTTTATATCAAGCCGATGATTCCAGTAATGAAAGAGGGCAGTCAAGTTGGTAAATTTCTTTGAAGGGTTGCCAATCGCAAGATAAGGTCACGAGTTCCTTCGAATGTGTGGAACAAGTTGACCAAAAAGAAAGTAATTGTTATTCCTTTGGGGTGATTTACACTATTATATAGTGTGCCCCAGTCCTTGTTTGAAAATAAGGATCGTGCCGGTACGTGGTCCTGCTTAGTATTATTTTGAACTAGGATGAGATCCTTGAACCCCACCTTCAATACGGTATTTTAGGAAGCAGTGGGGATGGATTTTGTTTTGAGCAGGTTGTATCACCTATAGCCCGAGGAGTGGAGAAAGGTGATTAATGACTAGTGGAGCTGTATGAAAGTAATTTTGGACTCATTATGATCATTTCATTTCCATAACGGATATAGCTGGTAAGTGAAGTATAGTATGATAATTGGGAGAAGATATTACATAATGGTAGAGTTGTGTGTAAGCACTCGTACCTGTTTATTGTCGACAAGGTGCTTATTGAGATTATGTGTGGAAAAACCTTAAATATTCTCCATATGGTTGTTTAGAGGTGAGCGGATAATCAGAATTTTGGATTACTTGATAGTTAGTGTCTGATGACTAAAGTGGAATAACCACAAACTGCCTTAGGTGTATTTTGACCGTCGTAAGAGTTACCTCGCCAGGAACCGAGATTTGAAAAACTGAAAAGAGTGGTCAGATGTTCATATGGTTTCTCTCAGGATGGGAGTTTTGTGTTTAGATGAATACGGGAAGTTGGCACGTAGTAAGGTACAACCTCCCAATAATATTGAGATAATGGGGCTAAGGATGTATAGGCTCGTCTTATTCGAATGTCATTTGGTAGGAGTGCAATTTGAGGTGCCGTTATATCAAGAGTGTTAAACAAGCTTGCTATTAACACGGAACGTACCATTAGAATAATGGTGTCGAGTAGAGTTTTTTGATATAAAAATATTTTTAGTTCGACATTATTTTTTACAAAGTCATCTTTGGGCCGCTGAGCCAATTAAATGACCCAAATAAACGTTAACATAGCATTTTAAGATATTGCCTACGAAAATTTTTCGAACATGTTATAATTATTAGGCATAAATTTTCACTCGAACCATATATAAGTTATACATAAATACAAGTTCACTAATCGAATACTCACAACACTGTAATTACAAAAAGCAGCGTGTAGAGTGAAATATTTATTTTTTAGATTATTTATAGTAACGCTTGCATTAAAAATTTATAGTCGAATTTGACAAAGCAACAACGATTCAATCTAGATAAGCTCGCTCCACTAAATGTACTGGTAGGTCATTTTACCTCTTTGATAGTAAATTTTGCGTACTTGTTAACTACTATTGTTATAATTCTATGATAGCCCTATTTGATTTCTAGTATGTGTAGAAATTACCATACTCATATTTTATTATATCACTAATTATTTTAATTATGATCAATTGTATCAAGTTGAACCCTTCTAATCTACTAATTGATATCATAACAATTTGTTGTAAAGATACAGTTCACCATGCACCTTTGTGCATTATTATTTGTTTTAAAAGCATTAGTAATAACTAGGGAGTAGGCTGTCGTATTATGCCACATACTTTTTCTACTTGGCCTATGGTCTCCGATGTTGAAATCCGGATCTATTACTACATATGTATGAGTGCCACTTTAATTGTGTGCTTAGCCAGTTAGTATCCAAAGGTTTTGGATTACTTATTTTTTAGTTTTACTGATGGCTTAGTTATTTCTATACCCCTTAATGAGATGGTAAGTATGGAATTATCAGTTCAAAGATCTTTGTTTTTCTTTTTGTGACCCTTAATGAGCTGGTAAGTATGCGATTATCCGTTCAAACTCTTTGATTTTCTTTAATGTTATTATACAAAAGAATTTATTCCGCTACATTTGACAAACATTAAATTTTATATACACTCCAATCTTTCTCTCTCTCTCTCTCCCTCTCTCTCTCTCTTTTTATATATATATATATATATATATATATATATATATATATATATATATATATATATACTTGTTATAGAACTGGTAAAAACCCATTCAGGAATTTTACAGATTCGTTTCCTTTTAGTTATTTTTCACAGGTACCTATAGGCAATGATGAACACTATAGGAATCAAGTTATAGCAGTAGAATATATGCAGAGAAACTGATAGAAGAATAAGCCTTTTAAAATATAGTGTAAGACAGTTTAGCTTTTATAAATTCTTTGTTAGCTCAATATTCATGGCTGCATTATGATTTAGCATTATTTTAAGATAACACTCGCCCCCAAGAAATCAGGGTGTGATAGGTTTCCATGTTATAAAATATGATGAGTACATTTGAGATTATTAAGATGATAGAGAATGAGTCTTTTGATGAGTTTTATGCCAAGTTGTCAGATATTATCAACTCCTTGTTTAGCTTAGATGAGCCAATCTCCGAGTCTTGAGTTGTGCAAAAAATATTAGAGCCATTGACTGAAAGATTTAATGCCAAAGTCACGGTCCTAGATTTCCTTGGTGGTGTTGACACTATAAGAGTCCAAGAACTTATTGGTGAGATTTAAACCTATGAGATGAACATGTGTCCTCAAAGAATAAAGAAAAGGGTATTTCCATGAAATCCTGAAAAGTGGAAGTGTCGAATTTCGATAGTGACGATGAATTTTGATGCTGAAGAGATAACTAGGTTTGATAGGAAGTTCATTAAGTTTCTTAAGCATAGAGATGAAAAGATATTTGAGAAGAGTGAAAATAAACCTAAAAACTTTATCAACCATGATAAGAAGAATAGGTATGGTCCTAAGAATGTGGATTACCAATATAAGTGTTTTGTGCTCCAAGGATTTGAACATTATTCCCATGAGTATCCCACTAGACTAAGGAAGGAGGGTAACAAACCGAAGGTATATATTACCACCCTTAGTGATAGTGAGTCGGAAGAGGAAGTTAATTCCCCCACTGATCTCAACTACATTGTGTTCATGGCCAATCACGTGATCTTAAATGAAGTGCTTTCCCCCATTGAATATGACCATGTGAATGGTGGTTCTGAGATCCAGTCTTTAGGATCCCAAAAGAGTGATGATAGGAGTGATATTGAAGAGGATGAAGAGAAGGATAATGAGATTAAAATGGCCATTTTGGAATTATAAATCAAGTCGTTGAAGTTAAAAAATTCCAATTTGTGTTTAGTAGCTAAGGTGAAGGAACGTTCCATATGAGATGATAACTCTAAATTGATTGAGAATTTTACGGAACATAAGATGACTTTTAATGAGAAGCTAGAGTACATTGAGGGGCAGAGAGATATAGTCTTCATGGTTTGATGGAGGCTTTAAAGAAGGACCTTTTTGATCTTGAAAAGTCTAGGAATTTTCTCAAGCCTAGGATTGTGTAATTGGAAGAAAATTAGGGAGACTCGATTAGTATCAAATTTTATTTGGAGTCTAGGCCAGAGAGGTTGGATAAAAGGATAGGCACCGTATAAATCAAAGATGACAAGTGTGGAAATGGATTTGAAGATATAAATACTTCCGTTGCTAAGGCTAAGATCATGCATTTGGGAGAACCAAGCATAACTAAGGATGCTAGAAAAGTACAACCTAAAGGTAACATTCCCACTATCTTCTCTTGCACACACTGTGGTAGGAAACGTCAACTTAGGCTTTCTATTACAATATTATAAAAGGTATTAGGAAGAATATGGATAGTGTCACCAAGGTTCCCCAAGCCTGATTCAATCAAGTTACACTAATGTGGGTTCAGAGATTTGATTTGGAGGTGCTAAATGTTAGGCTAGTCGACTCTCGTTTTCTTTCACATGACTCATCCCATGCTATATCTTACCAGTGATTATGATTGAATTTTTGTCATACACTAGTTTGTGCTTTATTCTATGTGTTTTTCTAGTGTTATGACATGTTTGTCTTTTGTATTTTGATTTTCCCTATTTTTGGGGGTCTTAATGAGAAAAATGCAAAAAGATTTTGTTTGTTTTTTTAGAAATTTTTTAATTAGGTATCATTTTGAAAAGATGTTTAAAAAATAAAAAAAGTTTTTTGGTTTTTGTATATTTTAGTTTTACACATATTATGTGGCATACCGGTGTGTTTAAATCCCATTCCATGCATGTATCCATGTGACTAGGACATTTGACTTTTATTTTTAATGCCTGGATTATTCTTAATAATGTCTACATAAAGTAGATTGAAATTGATTTGCATGATGTATTCCCTTTGAATATGACTCCGCACAAACTATTTATCAGATCTTTTGGATTTTAACTTCATATGTCTCATGAGCTAAGTGAGGTGTTCTCCCAACTATCTTGTCATATACATAAAATTTTGAACAAGAGGGAGTTGTGCAAGTAAAATCCATTGCCTATGAGTTTGTTTGATCTTTTTGAAAAATATGAGTGTGAATAGGAAAGGTCTACGAAATGAGAAATCTCATTTGTGTGAAAGGTCACCATTGGCAAGAGACTAAAAAGATTGAGAGGAAATAAAAACAAGAAAATTTCCAAGGCCAAAAGTTTTCATTGATTCTTATAAAATTAGAAATCTTCAAAAGGAAAAGAGTGAGAAAATGGTATATATTTTTTTAGGGTGTTTAGTTGGAGATAAATAGTTTTGCACAATGAGTTCTAGTTGAGTTTAATTATTTTGACGTTATTGACTCGAGAATCATCAGAATTTCTATGCAAGTGTACATTGTGTTTGTTTGTCCTTTTCAATTCTTTATTTTTCATGTGAGGATAAATCGAATGTTGATAAATTAGTGCAGTCAAATAACTCTACATGGAAATGTTTGAGTGTGTAAAACTTATGTGTTTTATCTCATTTGTGGTCTTTTTTACCTATATATAGTTGTTCTTCATTGGCATATGTATGATTATATGTATGGTATGTTTTTTGTTTTGAGTCTTTGCATTTTCATTTAACCCATGTGTGCCTTATGCTTAATCTTTATTTTAAGCTGGCATGAGTAATGATCATCTTGGTATCTTATATTAAATGATTGCATCTTAGTTGATATCATTTTTTTGTAGTTTGGATCACTTGTACTTGTGTTACAAAATCGTTTATAGTTGCATGAGTTGCTTCACACAATTTCATAATATATTTATTTTTCCATTAGGATTACCATGTTTCACTTAGGGGAAGATTTGGTTTTATTGGGTAGTAATGTTTTATCATTGTGCACCTTATTCTTTGTCTATTACTGAATAAAAAGAGGGATAAATGGTATCTAACTCTTTATGTGGGGGAGGTTTTTAACTTAGGAAGAGACATCCTTTCTTAGGTAGAGATGCTTAGACAAAGAGATGTCCTTTCATATGTAGTTTATACATTATTATATTCTCTTTGCATTTGAAGGTGTGCTTAAGTGTTTAGGTTAACAGTGATGCAACAATGGTTTACACAAGAGCAAAGCTACTCAAGATTAAGTATGTCAAGTGTCTCTAACCTTTTTCCTTTTGGGGTTCAGAATTGAGTCATAGTGAGCTTGACGACCCAGTCGTTTATTCGTTTTGAGATTTGTCCTAGAATAGCTAAAGGGGTAGATTTGCAAGGATAAATTTATGAATCGAGTCAATTTGTAAGTATTATATTTATTATATGATTGGACAAAACTTGTTTGAGTCATATGTTAGGACTTGATTTGTGTGTCCTTAAGGCCTATAACGTGTGATTGAAGACTATGCGACAAATCTAAAGTGACATCAAGGTAATAATTGAAGGCATGCCGAGTTTTTATATTCATCATCTAGGGATTTGAATGAAGGTGTGAAGGCTTATTAGTGTTTGATCCCTGGATACATTTTGGGTGTTGTTTTATAAAACTTGTTTAAGGCTTTTTTGTAAAAGTAAATTTAAAGAAAAAATATATTTGTTTCAGTTCGTTCGAACGCGTTTTCAAATTTAATTCAAATGAGATTATGTGTTTGTTCGAACAAGGTTTTTGTTTATTATAATGAGATAAGATTTTCATTTCAACGACCTTGTGTTTTGTTTGAATGAGTTTTCTTGAAAAAATGTATCGCCTCAAAATTCGTGTTTTCTGTTTATACTCAGGGCTTTCGTGACATTTTGGAGGGGGGTTTTATGAAAATGATTTTCCAAGGTTTATTTAGTACCTCCAAAACCTAAATTTACACCCAAGTTTGAGATCCAAGGGTAATACATTTATATGTCTGCTTGAGATCTCTTCTGTGTTGTGCCATATCTATTTACTCTTTAAGGTGTGACCGTTTAGAGTAGTGGTGATCGAGATGTGGGAACGCACCTACGTTGTGTGGTTGTTAGATGGCATCCAACAATGGTTGTGAAGAATGTTACAAGTAATGAGGAAGCTCATCGAGGTTTGAAGGCTCCGAGTCTGTGAGTAAGTCTATGTTGTTCTTATAAATTGCCTATATCGTAGTTGATTTGTGTGGCTATGCCGTTCAAGGTTTTTTCCTTTTGTGGTTTTCCTCATACATCGGCATGTTACGGTTTGCTTTATATTTTATTCTGGATTATTCTCACCTAAATCCATGGTTAGGTCAAGAATAAATTTACAAATTGTTTAACTCGACTAAATCCATGGTTAGGTGCACAGTTTAGTAAAATTGTGAATAAATTAAAAATTAGTGGTGTTTCATTCAAATCCAGGGCACGTAGCTTTCTCAGTGTTAGAGTTTGATCTTGCATGTTTGTGTATTTCTATTATATTTCATTGCTCCTAAATATATTTGTCATGTGTTTTTATTTGTGCTTGAAAATGGATCAATACTGATATTGAAGCTCCTCAAACAGACCACCATACTTTCATGGATATAATTATGTGCATTAGAAGGTAAAAATACACACAAAATTGAGATTCAAATATGAGAGACGTTGTGGACTGTTGGAGTTATCCTATGGAAAAGGAACATGGAGAGAGTTAAAATATCGAGAGTTTTGTGGAAGAATGTTGAATTTGTAGACTACACATACAATTCAGTTGAGTTGAACGTGTTGCTTGCATTCGTGAATATTCAAGAGTAAAATTACATTCTTAATTATGAATTATCGAAAGAATCATGTGATATTTTGAGAGTGTCACATTAGGGAACATCTAGAATGAAATGGTAAAAGTTACAAAACATTGCGACTAAATTTGAGAGGATGTGAATGGGTGAGGAAACAATCTTTAATGACTTTTACACTATGTTAGCCAAAGTAGTAAATGCCTAATTCAATATTAGACAGAAAATTCTTGAGAATATAATTGTCAGTAAGTTGTTGAGAATGCTAGCATATTGGTTTAGTACCAAAGTTCGTATCCTTAACAAGTTTCAAGAGATCGAAACTAGTAGCCTTGAATAATTGTAGGATCACTCCAAATTTTTTATCAAGAAGAAAATTTGAGTGTGTCGAAACCAAAAAAGGATATATCATTTTTGGTTGAATATAGTGAGAAGAATGTGTCAAACAAGGGTGTTGAAAAACCAAAGGAAAATGTGGAAGTGGATATGGATATATTTATGAAAAGGTTTATCAAATATTACCAAAACATTAAAAAACTTTGTAAAAATGAAATAAGATTTGAGATGAAACCATACAAATCCATTAGACATTAGTCAAATGAGGAGATATGTGATCTTAACGTAAATGAGGATAAATATGAAGAGCATTTCTATGGTTATGGCGGGGTGGGACATCATATCAATATTTGCCCAACTCAGTTAAGAAAGCAAGAGAATAATAAAGATGTAGAAAAGAAGAAGAATATCAACAAAACTAGTTTAAGTTGCTCAAAGAGTGATTCTAAAGAGAGAGATTCTAGTGAATATAGTGGAAGTGAGATAAAATTTATGGTTAGACTTTATGAGTCTGAAAGTGTGAGTGAATATAACATGTCTCTTGAGAGTGTTATGAGGAAGAATAGGATCAAAACATCTAGTCATAGGCAATTTAGTGATTCGTCATCTTGTAGTAGTAAAGGCTCACACATTTAAATTCATAGGTCACTAGTGGAGAATGATGATGAGGTCAATGACATTCATGGAGCCTTTGATGAAAGCTATGAAGTTGAAGATATTAAACATCAAGATTCTAACTAAAATGAAAACGTTTCAATTTGAACAAGATGAGAAAGATAGAAAGTTGAAAATGTTCAATTGGAATGTTTAATACTCAAAGAAAGAGTTGATGTTTTGAAAAATGAGAATGATTCTTAGAAAAAGAAAAATAAAACCATTTCAAAAGAGAGAATAAATTGAACTTCAAAAATAAATTTTTAGAGTTGATTTTGAAACATAAAACATTGAGTTGAAACATGCCAAGGACTTAAATATTGAAATGATTTATATAACAAATGTTATTGGAAACATTTTGGTGACTGATTATCAAATGAAAATTGATAAACATGGAACTGGCTATGTTGAACATTCAAAAGAAAAGTTTGATGTTTCAAAATAAAAAATTGAGATTTCTAGTTCTAGTGAAATGAAGGATAAGTGTAAGGACATGTTTTTTAACAATATCCCTAGATTTAGGACTGGTCCGAAACATCTAGATTCATTAGATATGGCTTATCCCGTTTCACCTGTTCTGGCATAGTACATAGTCTCCACGATCCTACATGTCGTCAAGTATCCAAATTCATCGGAAGTGCATATCCAACATGCAATGTTACTACTTTAACTACACTTCACATATTCATGTACTTATGGTATTTTCTACGTTTTGGAGTACTTGGATTTTAGCATTTATTTTGGAGAAATTTTATTTTCACTTTATTTAAAATGAGGCTTTATTTTTATTTAAAAATTAATTTTTCGCTGACGTCGTTCTAACGGGATTGCACTCTCGTTCGAATGAGCAAGATTTCTCGTTCGATACCCTGTTAGATGGCCCTCATTAAATGAGCATTAGACGAGGCCGTACTTTTTCACATCGTTTGATGCTCATTTGAATCTCGCTTCTAACGAGAGACATTTCTCATTTGAATGAGATAAGACTGTCATTCGAATGACGCGTGCTACCTCGATTTTTGTGTCCGCCTATAAATACATGCTTCGTATAGGGTTTTATAAGACTTTTAAAAACTCTGTTTCTGTAGACCTGCTGCATAAAGTCTCCATTTTTAAAAGGCCAAACACATGTTTTGATTCACACAAAACCTCCCATATGATTTTGTGAATCTCTTATTAACCCACAAACACGTCGTACTAAAGTTACATCTTGTGAAGAAGGTGTCTTCATTGCTGATACTATAAAGAAGGATTCTCTATTCCTACTCTTGTGAGTTCTTAAAGGAATCACTGCTAAAAGAGATGAAGGATCTTGAGGGTGATTCATCAAGTTGTATTTCATACTATATGATTGTAAGTTGCGATTTACATACTATACTTGTGAAATAAAAGTTTTTGCCCCATTGGGGATTTTTCCTGAATCTTTGTATTCGTCTTATTTAATTTGAATTCATGTTTGAATGATTTACTTCTTTCAATCACCTAGTTCCATGTGTTACGATTTAAAGGATTAAAAGTGATTGGATTGACATCTAAATTAAATAAGTTTGTACAATTGGACTTAAGCGCACTATCAGATTGGTATCCGAGCCATTTACACAACTTTAATGTGTAATTATCTTTTTTGAAAAAAAAATTGATTTTGAAAAATTGATTCGGATACCATTGGACAATTACAGCGTAAAGGCCAGTTGTATTTGAATGTGGTATAAAAATTCTCCAACTGTCCAATGGTATAAAAATTGATTCGGATACCATTGGACAATTACACAATAAAGGAAAAAAATGGTGATATCAATTTCTTTTGAAAAATTGATTTTGAAAAAGCCGAGGTCATGGAAAACTTATATAATAGGATACCAGTCCTTTATGACTCAAATAACGCATATTTGAAAGCCCGTATGAGGTCGTCTTTAAAGACCATTGATGAAAGAGTCTACATTACTTGTGAAAAAGGGTGGACTCCACCACTCACGTGGTTGGTAATGAAATTTACCCCAAACCAGTGTATTTGTGGATTGAAGAAGAGTTTAAGTGGAGTAATTTTAATTCACATGGTTTAAGTTCTATATCTGGAATCGTCACACCCGATGAATTCTGTTGAATTATGATGTGCACCACGTCTAAATAGGCATGGGATTTTTTTACAACATACTCGTGAGGGAACTAATACTATTAAAGCTTCAAATTGCAAAATCTCACCACAGAATTTAAAAATCTTAAAATGGCTGAGTCTGATACGTTTGATGAATTTTATTCTAGAGTGCGGACATAGTTAATTCATTATTTAATTTTGGTGAGAAAATTCCTAAGACTCGTGTTATCAAAAAGATCTTAAGATCACTTCCCGCCCATTTGATCTCGAAAGTCACTGTGCTAAACTTTTTAGGGATATTAGATACGATTACGTTAGAGGAACTTGTAGGAGGCCTTCAGACCTAGGAAATAGATATATTCCAAAAAATGGTTAAACCTAAAGAAAAAGGGATTACACTTAAAGCCCAGTCTAGAAAAGGTTAAACCTATATGTGTGTGAGTGAAGTGGGCTAACGTTCATAATGTCTCGTAGCACTAGCCTACCAATCCCAAAGTCTATCCCGACTTCTCAATTTTTATCAAGCATTCACTCACTTATGCTTAACTCTTTAACTTTACACTTCTAGCCAACATGCTATTCTACCTAAATCACTTAGCCTAATCATTCTTGAAATCCTAAATTCATTTCACAGTTATCACTCGAGTATGTTCAACATATTATACACGTAATTTCTAACCCAAAATTCATTCCCCGATTAGCCTAAGGAACTTCTTAACCTTCCTTCTGAATTCCCAAAAGCCTAACTCGATTCCCCGAACTCCATAATCCATGTCGATCTCTAAACAGTCCATGAAAAAATAACACAAGATAGAGGAGGACAATAAGTCAAACCAAACTGGTTAAGGAACCGGTTCGCTCCCCCCCAGCGAACCGGTTCGATTTGCTGGACTGTCAGAACAAACTTTCGATGGGATTTTTCCCTTTCCCTTCACCCATACTAGTTCTAACCTTCACGAAATCCCAAAATATAAATATTAATCCATTCTCAAGCATAATTCACTAGGTTTCTACATAAAATTTATCCCAAACAACGACTAATTCATAAGATCAATGAATTTATATCAGGATCCATGCATGGTTAAAGCCCTAATCTTTAAATTTAATATTTTCTTTCTTAGATCAATCAAGAACTCATGTTTTTAATTCTAATCACATCATATTTATTATATTATCATCATTAGATTCATCTTCAATATTTATGTTAGTCAAAACCCAATTTTGCATGGTTCTCCCAACTGAAAAATTATATTTTCCCACTCCATTTTGCATGAATATTTGAAACTACATAATAATCATTAAAGAAAGTTAAATACTTTCCTTAAGAATAATGGATTTATGTGATTTTCTTCTTGATTTCCTCTTGTGACAATGATCTCGAGACCGGATGAACTTGATCTTCACCCCGAATCCTTTTCTCTTCTTGCTTTCTCCCTTTTCTCTTCACTTTTCTCCCTTCTCTCAAAACCCTAGCCTCTTGGATGGTTGGATGGTTGCCCCTTCTATCCACCTTACTTAAATATAGATCTAAAATGCCCAAATTCTAAATTGAGTCATCCCTTATATGTAAAATGACCCGCATACCCTTTTACGGCTCCCATTTGGTCTAAAAATCCCTTGGAACCCAATTATAACCCGGAGGTACCTATTTCGCCCTATCTTGACCCATTATGGACCATTTACGCACTTAAAATTACCATCGGAGTTATCTAACATTAAAATTTCCATCTCATGCCCAACACGACTCTATTTGCGCATCCCGAATGAGATATCGATAAACCCCTCGCTTTAACCCACTTATGACGTAATATAATTTAACATGTTTTCATTTATTTATCACACAAGTAAATGTAAATAAACATAATTATCAATCCTTTTATTCTCTAATTAATATTTATATATGTCTCTTTATTTCTCAGTTTAATTAAACTTACATGCACACGTGTAATTTAAAATGCTTTAAAATTATGGGTTGTTACATACTTCCCCTTAACAATGGAATTCCATCCCCAAAATTTGTACACACCTAGCATAAAGAGCTTCGTATGATTTTACCGCATGTCATCCTCATTCTCTTAAGTTGACTAATCAACATTATGGTGCCCCCATTGACCAAGAACTAACGGTACCACCTTTGACTGAAGCTTACGCTTGTTACGATCCAGGATGGCAACAGTTCTTTCCTCATATGATATGTCTGGATATAAATCAATCTCCTCTAATGGGATATGCCAGTAAGCCATGTCACTCCATTGATACTTCTTCAGTGATGAAACAAAACACGTTGTAAATATTCTGCAAATGCTCTAGCAAGCCGAGCATATATGTAACTGGCCCTATCATCTCAATAATCGGGTAAGGCCCCACATATCTCTATGCCAACTTTACCTTCTTCCCAAACTGCATAACTTCCTTCATGGGAAACACCCATAATAACACCGGGTCACCCACCTTAAACTCCAAGTGTCTCCGATATGCATCTGGGTAACTCTTCTGACTGTACTGAACTATTCGTATACAACCTCGAATTAACTCGATCTTTGCTGAAGCGTCCTGGATCATATCTGGTTCAAGAAGATAATTGAACCTCGTCTCTAACTAACAAGTGGGTGAACAACAAGGTAGTCCATACAATGCCTCAAATGGTGTGATGCCTATCATAAACTAGTACGAGTTATTATAGGCGAACTTTACCAGTGGAAGATACTGGTTCTAACCTCTCCTAAAATCTAGTATGAACATCCTTAACATATCCTCTAACATCTGATTAACTTTCTCATCATGCCCATCTATTTGTGGGTGGTAAGATGTATTCAACCGTAACTCAGTCCCTATAGCCTCCTGGAAAGTCTGCCAAAAATGGGATACGAAGATCTTATCTCGATCGAATAGAATATTAATTGGTACCCCATATAACCTCACTATCTCTGCTATGAAAAGCTAGGCATACTTCCCCATTGTGTAATCTGTCTGAACAGAGGTGGGTCACCTTGGTCAGGCAATCCACAATGACCCATATATAGTGACCCGTCTACGACATCGGTAGCCCCGTGATGAAGTCCATCGATACGCTCTCCCATTTCCATACCGAAATATTCAATGGCTATAAAATCCCAGCTGGTCTTTAATGGTCTACCTTCACCAACTGAAAAGTGGTGCACTTCCTCAGTAATATACCGCTTCATCCCAGCACACTAATATTGTCTCCTCATGTCTTGGTACATCTTGTCCCCTTTGGGATGTACTAAAAACTGTAACTCATAAGACTCTGTCATCACTGTATGTCATAGGTCCCCATCCTCTGGGACTATCAGTCTCCCATCGAAGCGTAAGCCTCCCTTTAAACTGACTGAGTTAGATTTTTCTTAGTCTACTAGCAACTGGTGCACCTTTTACTGAAAAAATATATCCCCTTCATGCGCCTTCACAACCCTTATAATGATCTCGGGCGTGATAGTTAACACTACCATACAACCTCTGGTCACTTAATCATCCTGCCAAAGTTCACTCCACTTCTCTTTCTAAACTACTAATAACTCCCTCGTAGGCCTCCGTCTCAACTCGTCTCCCACCACGTTAGCCCTCTCTGGGTGATACTGAATGTCTAAATGGTCACTACACCAAAACACTGATTTTGTGACTGCCTACTTGTAACTGCTAATGGGGGTGACAAACTTTATAACTGTCGAGAGCAGTTACAAAATTATTTGTAACTGCCATTAGAAGTGATGAAATTTTACGGTAAGGAAAAATATAAGTAAATTGGTTTGTCACTGCTAATGGCAATGAAAAATTTTATCACTAGAATTAATTTATGACTGCTATGAGCAGTCACAAATTTATAACCACTACGAAGAGTAATAAATTTTTTCACTAGAATTAATTTATGACTGCTATGGGCAGTTATAAATTTGTAACTGCCATGAGCAGTTACAAATGTTGGCATTAGGCTTAATTTATGAGTCCTATGATCAGTCAAAAATTTATAACTGCCATGAGCAGTTACAAATGTTGGCATTAGGGTTAATTTATGAGTGCTATGAGCAGTCACAAATTTGAAAATACCATAAGCACTCACAAAATTATGTATTAGTAAAAATTTGTGACTACTATTAGCAGTCACAAATTTTAACCACAAATTTATTTCCCTCCTATCTCTCTTCATCGTTCTACATTCTTCCACAAAAAAGAGAAGTTTCCCTCCAATTCTCTTCTCTCTAGAATGAAAATCGAAAAAGATGATTTCCTATATTGATGTTGCTCTCGATTGTATGAGAATCTCTTCCCACCTTTCTTTCAATTTATATTTCTCATTTTGTACAATTGGTTGGTTTAATCTATGGATTTAGATCACAAATTTCAAACAATTGTGTATTAGTTTTTGAGTTTTTTAGGGTTTTTTTTTCTTCGAATTGGTGGGTTGGTTGCATTTTAGCTGATAGTTAAATGAGTTCCCACTTTTTAGTAGAAATAACATAATGAAAACCAAGTTCGATGAACTATTAATGTGTTATTCCAGATTTAGGGGTTTATTTAATTTTAGTTGATTTTGATGAATTAAAGAATATATTCACGTGGGTTTTGTGTTTCTGATTTATATTGGATCACTGAGTACTTGAAATTTGTGGGTTTGTTGCATTTTAACTGATCTTTAAAATTTGGATGAATTAGAGAAAATCTCGTTGTGGGATTTGGCCACTGTAGATTGATTGGATTGAATGTCAGACCAGGACTTATACATGGCTACCAATGAAGAAAATGGTTCTCACTCAGACGCAGCTGGAAGCAGAGCTCGGAAGGTGATTTTTTTGTTTTCTTTTTTCTGATGTTTTTCTTTTCTGACCCACATCTGCGCATTTTTTTGTTTCTTACTCTGAAACTCGAAAAATAATTTATGTTCCGAAGGTGTTTTTCTTTGTTCTAATTACACATATTTTTGTTATGATGTTATTGTGTTGTTCTGATGTTTTTGTGTTGTTCTGATATTTTTGTGTTGTTCTGATATTTCTTTGTTTTGAGTCCACATAATTATTGTGTTGTTCTGATGTTTTTATTTTTCTTTGTTCTGATTACACTTAGTTCTGATTACACATTCCGAAGGTATTTTTGTTCCTAAGGTGTTACCCTTGTTTTGTTGTTTCAACAATGGTTCATTTGAGTTATCTAGGGTTGTGACTTTTGCTAGGTTTAATTTCTAGGGTTCTTTTCTTCTCGTATTAATATTCATTTTTTTTTTCAGTCTATGTTTAATTTGCTCGAAATATGGGGTTTCACATAAAGTAGGTATAATGCATTTGCAAGATGTTAAAATAAATTTACATGGGACATAGTAAATGAGAAGTTAATAAATAATTTTGTATTTATAAATCATATAATATCATTTTATTATGTGAATTCTTTTGCGTAACACGCATTTTATGTCTATTTTACAGGAACCGTCTTCTCCTAATTATTTGTTTGAATCAGTTTATTCCGGTTAGTTAATATTTTTTTCCATTCATTAATTTCTTATTTGATAACGATTATGATCATATCCATGTTTTGCTATTTTATACAATATATTTGAAATAATGAACTTGTGAATTAAATATTTGTAGGCAAAAATGCCTAAATATAATTCTAAGTTACAACGTAAACGAATTGGTGTCGTTTGGTCGATGCTGTACGGGCAATAGTGATTTATCAACATATAAGGTCTTTAACGGACATTCCTAGGGTACCTCATTATAATTGGGATGAGCATCGTAAGCAATCCTTGTTCCGAATGTGCGGGATGAGTGATCGGTTATGCCACGACTCATTACGAATGAAGATTGGTTCATTTAATAGGTTATGTGATCGTCTCAGTGCCTTTGGACTAACTGATAGTCGTTCAGTTGATGTTGCAGAATAAGTTGCAATTTTCTTGAATATTGTTAGCCATGATGAGTGTTACGACTCCGAGAGTAACATTTTGTGTAGGTCAAGTCAAACCATTAGTTTTTACTTTCATAAAGTGCTTGGGACGTGCCTAATGTTGTATAAGGAAATGACTTGTATAATGACGATAGTGATAGTGACGATGATGTGAATCCCACACCCCTTCATATACCTGATGACATGCTTAATGAGCATATTACGTTCGCAACACATGCATATTGGATGGAGAAGAGTGATGCAATGGCTACCCAAATATGGGAAGAAAGAGGAACAACTCAGCTTGAGCCTTTTGATTTAATTAAAAATTTGATAATTTGAACCATGTTGTATTTGTTAATATGATAGGGATGATTTGATAATTTGAACCATTTTGTATTCACTTGATAACTGATTCAGTTGAATTTTGGATATTTATGATATATTAACTTGGATATTTATGATATGCTTGATAGAGGAACCATTTTGTATTTCATATTGATTTGCTAATGTGAAGGGGAAATTAGACAATAGACTTCAATTTAGTTGGTCAGTAGACTTTAATTTTGCATAGCAGACTTCACACCTTGTTGTAGACTTCACACCTTGACAATAATTCACAAACTTTGATTCACAGACTTCACAGATGTTGTATAACTGATATGATATGCTTGATATGGTATGGTATGCTTCACACATGTTGTATGGTATGATTCACAGATGTTGTATAACTTCACAGACTTCAATTTTCATGTTATGCTTGGATTCATTGATTCACATACTTGGGTAACTGATATGATAACTAGATAGTATCAGATATAATAATTGACAATTGATTCACATACTTGAATCATTGATTCATTGATTCACATATATGATAATTGATTCATTGATTCACATACTTGGATGACTGGTATGATAACTAGATAGTATCAGATATGATAATTGATTCACATACTTGATTCATTGATTCACAGATATGATAATTGATTCATTGATTTACATACTTGGATAACTGATATGATAATTCACATGGAATTAATTCAAATATTGGACAGTATCAGTATCAGATATCAGATTGATTCACATGCTTCACAGATGTTAGATAATATCAGATATCTTGTATTTAAGTGACAGATGTTGGATAGTATCAGATTGATTCACATGCTTCACATGCTTGATAACTGATAACTGATTGTATTTGATTCATAGATTGTATTTATATCACAAATATATTTGATAACTGATTTTATTTGATTCACATATTGTATTTGATAACTTATTGTATTTAATTCACAGATTGTATTTGTATCACAAATTGTATTTGATTCACAGATGAATTCACAGATTGTATTTGTATCAGATATCAATTTTGGACAGTATCAGATAACTGGTTGATAACTGATAACTGATTGTATTTGATAATTGATTGTTGTATTCACAGATGTTGAATACAATATTGATTCACAGATGTGTCATATCAATTTACTTGAACAATTCACTTGATTGTGCCATATCAATATTGTATTCACAGATGCTGTATTTAGTTGAACAATTCACTTGATTCACTTGATTCGCTTGATTTATTGATTCACTTGTATTCAGATATCAGAGTTATATAACTGATTTATTGATTCAATTGATTCAATCTTGATTTATTGATTCATTTGATTCACAAAACAGAGTTGAATAACTGATCAATTTTGATGTTTCTTAGGGATGGGCCAAAACAGAGTTAACATTCTATTCCACGCTCAAAAACATACTTCTCCGATTAACATCGGGACACCTGCTGCTCATGTTGAAGCACCGATCAAGAAAACCCAAGTTCGTTGGACAGAGGCTATTGATGGATACCTGATTTCTGCATTGATGAATGAGGTTCTTGCTGGCACCAAAAGGGAGGATAATGGATTCACATCCACCCATATGAAAACTGTGATTGATTATGTTAGAAATGGCTATCATGTTACCATAACTTAAGAGAAACCAACCAATTCGAGAGATTGCTTAAAAATGAGTTCTGAGCTAAAAGACATACAAGGGATCTCTTGGTCACTGAAATTATCTTTATGTGGCTTCAATCGTGGCCCCGCCTTTGATTTCATAACTTTCCACTGAGTAAGGTTCTCCATTGGATTTAGCACGGATTAACATATCCACTCCTATCCCTTTCTTTTCGGTTCAACCTAATTATTTTCATGTTTAACTTAGGTAAATCACGCGATATAGTAGAAGTTTTGGACCTTAATTCCACTAATGCAGTTAGAATTGATTCAGACCACACTTATCAACACAAAATTCTACTGTGACTCTCTTCATCATAATCAAAGTCTTCTTATCCATATTCATCATCTTTTTTATCCAAACCACTGTCCTCGTTCTCTAATTCTTAAACTTGACTGTCACTATCTTCGCAGTTTTGGTACGTATTTTTAGGAGGGTAAGAACTAACACTTGAGGTGATTGAATCACCATGATAATTAGATTGATTTGATTTATGATATTCTTTTTTTTCTTTCTCACTGACTTTGTTATTTTTCAATAATGAATCAATACTTTCATCCACTGGAACATGCTCATAGGTTTGGACATTTGAATCAAAGGTAACTTTATTTCTCTTGCTCAAGATCAACTACTCATCACTTTTATCTCAACTCTGACCCTGAATTTGTGGTCTTCTCTACTTTGTCTTATTTTAAAGACTCAATAGTTTGCAGGGGTTTTGGACTCATCTCTGACATTGAACTAAATGGAGATGTTCAATTAGTATCAATAATGTTTGGTTGTGTTTATGAAGAGGAACATAGACAAGTAGTTGAAAATTTGATCATTTTATTAGATTCTTAGTATGTTATGAATCTTGTACATTCTAAAGTAAATGCTTATGCTGGTTCATGTTCTTGATTCCCAATCCTTAAATCACATGTAAGTTTTATTTCCTAGCTGAGGGCGCAAAATAGCCTTTGCAATATGGAATCTGAATTAACTGTTGATCCTTTGCCCAATAGTGATGATGACGAGTGGTACAAAGTCAATAGTGATGATCAAAATGTAGAGGAATCAAGTATGTCCTCCTACATAATGGAGAGATTTATTAGACTCGTTGTTTTGTTGCATGGAATCACAATTATGTCCAAGCTTACTGTTCTACTATCCCTCGTGGGTGATTTCGATTCGAGAAAGCGCCATGCAACTGTCATGTCCATTGGCCTAACATTAGAGGGATGCTTAAAGGTATATTTTACAATCTTTTTGTCTATACTATGATTCTGCTGAGGGTGTATGAGGATTTCTTTTTCTTGATAGTCAAAATTATGGCCTAACTGTCATGTCCATTGGCTTAACTTAAATGAGAGTACAAGTTAGAGATGAAAAATTTTGACGTTTGCCTTATTTTCTTTGGGAGGGGGGTGATGTTACAAAAAAATTTAAAGAAAAAGTTTCCTATGGAAACAATTTCCATCTCACACTATCAAATGGAATCTTAATTTTGGATTATATCCCCTTCGTTCTTATAAAATTATCATTTATGGACAAATAGTTGGATTATACATATTGATAGACACATAATTGTTATTTGATTTGTTTAAATAACAAATTCATGCGTTTTTACATATATACACACATATAAATTCATGTGTTTTTAGTTTTTTAGGTTTTTGAATCAGCTCATACACACATATATACATATTGATAGACACATAATTGTTATTTGATTTGTTTAAATAACAAATTCATGCATTTTTACATATATATTCATGTGGTTTTAGGTTTTTTGGTTTTTGAATCAGCTCATACACACATATATACATATTGATAGACACATAATTGTTATATGATTTGTTAAAATAACAAATTCATGCGTTTTTACATATATACACACACATATATATTCATGTGTTTTTAGTTTTTTAGGTTTTTCAATCAGCTCATACACACATATATACATATTGATAGACACATAATTGTTGTTTGATCTGTTTAAATAACAAATTCATGCATTTTTACATATACACACACATATAGTTAGAGAACCTAACACCACCCCCACCCCATCCCCAACCCTCTACCTAACCCCACCCCCATCGGATGCTACTATAGTTATTTACAAAATATGTATTAGGGAACTGCTCTGGTGAAATCTGCGTAACTGATGTTCGGTCATGTTTACTGAACCTTCAGTATGAACAACCCAAATCATTGAAAAGAGGAAAAAAGCAGCCTTGAATGACACATCTTGATGGTCTGATGCTTCATTTGCAAATTATTGGACACACGCACACACACACATTTACACACACCATAAAATGCTAAATAATTATCGAGAGACATGAATATGAATTTATTTTTCCTTATTAAGAATCATCTGCATATATACTCAAGCCACATGGTTCCTTTCTAACAGAGAGGATCTAGAAAAATTGTTTACGGGCATGCTTACAGTATTCACGGGGACACTACTAGGCGATGATCTCTCAGGGGAGTACGCAAGTGGATATGTTTTTATAATGCCTTCAAAATCAGAGACACTCGGTCTCGTGGTTTTGGAGGCCATGTCATCAGGTCTTCCTGTGGTGTATGCTCGCGCTGGTGGAATCCCAGAAATCATATTCGAAGATCAAGAAGGCAAAACTGGCTATATGTTTTCTCTTGGAGATCTTGATGACTGCTTGAGCAAATTAGCTCCACTTTGGTGTAACTGTGACTTAAGAGAAACTATTGGCAAAACTTCTCATGAAGAAATGGAGAAGTATGATTGGAGGCCAGCCACCCAAAATATAAGCAATGAACAATATAGCGCTGCCATTTGGTTATGGAGGAAAAAGAGCAAGCTGTTACTTTGGCCTTTTTAATAGTTGGCAAAGTGTATCTCGCAAGAGTATTTTTCTCACGCTCAACTTTGATTGTGTCTGCTTCATTCTTATCTTGAGATGAATTGGCACTAGCTCGCTCCTCAATTGTTATCTCTCGAACTTCAATTGCTTGAGAGTTGTTGTTTAACTCATTATCTCTGTTGGACTTATTTTCAATAAATTAGGACTAATGCTAGTAAGATGGTATTGGGTAATATTTTCATGCTCGTCACTGACTACACTGATTAATACTATAATGGTACACTTATCGAGGCTCCTAATTTAACCCTCTTTTAAGTCACAATTAGCATCATTATTTCAGTACGCATAATCCCAGCCAAATTATCAAGTTGACTAGATGTTTTAAATATAGAAACCACCTCTTCTATCTCCTTTTTCATATCCTTGTTAGTCACTGAGACTACATTTTTAGTGTGTTTGCTTCTCATAGCACCATTTTAAGTTTCATTAGGTTGTTTTTCCTTGTGCTCGTATTTAGTCACTGTAGTAACTTCGCTCTGCTTGGGAGAATTCAGCATAATATCATTCTTGTAAACTTTTCCAATAGTAGGTATTAGTTTACTAAATTTCTTATGATCCCATTCTTTGGTAGATTCTCTCCCAACCATCACTGGTAGGATAATTGTTTGTGCTTCCTCATAATGATTCCCCTATTTAACAGAATTTAGCCTTTATTCTCGCTTTAGAACATCGATATAACTGGACTCTCTTTCTATTGTGTTCATATTTTCTTATTAAGTCTCTCATTATTACTATCATTTTACTTTTCCCCTTGCATGTATTATGAAAATAACATTGTGCCCCACCTTATTTATTGTAACTAATATAGTTACATTTTATTGTTTGTAGGCATCCACATGGCATACCCAACATACACAGTATTTAAGGGCCTAAATTCAGGTGTTTACATTTTGTGGCAAGCAACAGAAGCACAAGTCAAGGGATACCGAGGTGCCGTTTTGTTACCTGTATTAGAATGTTTTGTTAAATGTTCATGACATTTCATGTCATCGAAGTGTTGTGTTGTTATTTTTTTTAGTTTATTTTTTATTCTATGTTCATTTTGTACTTGGCACCAAAGAAGGGGTTATTTGATGTGAAATTAAGTGTAAACAAGTTTTATGTGTACTGAATATTTGGAATATAAAAAATATAAATGAAACGTTGTCAAATTTTTTAGACTTGTTACATGTTCATGATATTTATTCTACTCTAATCGTTTCATCATTTTGTGAAAATATAAAGGTATTTATAACAACTCTTACCACATTTAGTAAATCCAACTTTTATAACTGCTAATAGCAGTCACAAATTATTACTACTGCCAATTTTATAACAGCTAATAACGGTTACAAATATAAGATTCGTAACTGCTGACAGCGGTTACAAATATAAGATTCATAACTGCTAAGAGGAGTTACAAATGTTATATTTGTAACTGCTGACAACAGTTACAAATTGGGATCACCAGTCATAACTCCCATAGGGGTTATAAAAATATGTGACTGCTGTTAGGAGTTATAAAATTTCTTTTGTCACCCCCTAAATTATGACGATAAATAGCAGTTATAAATGTCATTTGTGACTGCTAACATCACTCACAAATCACCCATTTTGGTGTAGTGGGTAGTCTTTCATGAATTCGAGCCACCTACGCTGCCTTATGTTAAGATCTTTATGTGTGAACTAATACTCTAGAGAATTGTGATCCATGAATAGATTGAAATTTTCCCGCACTAGATAGTGCTTCTATATCCTTAAGGAAAAAACGACCATTGTAAGCTCCAAATCATGTGTGGGGTAGTTACTCTTGTAGGGTTTAAGCTTGCAAAAGGCATAAGATATAGCCCGATCCTCCTATTGTAATACACCCTATGTTCTTATAAGGACACATTTGTAAAAACAAAGTACTCCACTCTCCCCTAGGCAGTGCGAGCACTGGTGCCAAAGTCAATTTGTCCTTTAGCTCATAAAAATCTAACTGACACTGATCATCCCAAGCAAATGGCACCCGTTTACGAGTCAGGTTCATTAATGGGCCCTCAATATTCAAAAAACCCTTTATGAAACGATGATAGTAACATGATAAACCCAGAAACTACGAACCTCTGTCGGTGTCATGGGCTGACCCCATTCCCTCACCGCTGATACCATACTCGGGTCCACAAAAATACCCATGTGTGACACAATGTGACCTAAGAATTGCACCTCTCGTAACTAGAACCCGCATTTCTCAAACTTGGCATATAAGTGATGGTCCCGTAATGTCTGGAAGTACTTTGCATGCTTGCCCTCTGTTAGTCCAAAATATTGCCTATGAAGATAATGATGAACTAGTCTAAGAAATCCCTGAACACCCTATTTATAAGATCCATAAATACAGCTGGTGCATTGGTTTGCCTAAATGTCATAACCCTAAACTCGTACAACCCATACCTCATCAAGAATGTGGTCTTGGGAACATCCTGCTCCCTGATGCGTAGGTACCCTGACCTCAAGTCAATCTTTGGGTAGTAGGTTGCTCCTATCAATTGGTCGAATAGGTCATTGATATAGGGAAATGGGTATTTGTTCCGATCATGACTTTGTTCAACTCTTTATAGTCAATACAAAATTTCAGCGATCCATCCTTCTTTTTCACAATAATATGGGAGCACTCCACGATGATGTACTCCTACGGATAAAGACCTACCTTAAGCGCTACTGAATCTTATACCTCGACTGTCTCATCTCCACTGGAGCTATACAATAAGGCGCACGTGCTATCAACCTACTCCCTGGCGCTAAATCAATAACAGACTCAATCTCTCAGCTCGGTGGTAAACCCGATATCTCCTAGAAAACATCATCAAACTCCCTCACTACTGGGACCGAATCTAATGAGATGAAAACTCCCCATGTGGTCTCATCCTTAGTATAATAGAGGTGCGTGCTCGAACCTCCCTCGAGAAGAGGCATCGTCACTAAAAACATCTCCTGCCTTGGAATGGCGAATACGACAGTCCTATTAAAATAGTCCACCATCGCTCTATAACCTGCCAACTAGTCCATACCAAGAATGACATCATACCCTATCATATCTAATAGAAGTAAATCGACAACCAAGCATAGTATCCCTACATTTATACTCACTCCTTTACAAATAGACTAGATGAGGGACTTGTTACCTAATAATGAATCAACACACATAATAATACTATCGATTGTATCTAATAAACTGAGCGCTTGTGCAAATCTAGTAGCAATACAACCCAACTTATATGCTTATAAATAGGAAACACACCCTCTATGGCTGGTGGTTCCAGTGGAACTATAGCATTTTGGACATTGTACACACGCCCATACTATATATGTCCTTGCTGAAGTGGAGCCACCAGAACTGGTGGTGCTGCAAGTAGTAATGGCACCTGTGGTCCTTACTGGGCACCCTCATATTGTTCTCTTACCCGTTGTGACCAAGCTCTACGCATGTAGCCCTGCTCTCCACATACGAACCACCTACCCATGAAATCCCAATGTCTTTATCCCTTCTGGCCATGTTGGGTTTGCCTTGGTCTCTGTACTTGGTGGTCTCAGCCCTGATGGTCACCCCTATTATTCCCTTAGCCCTACTAGACCTAAAGGACACTCTGATGACCCAAATGTCCCTGTCTAAACCCATCATCTCCTTATCAGAATCCTCGTGATCTGAATCTCTTAGATGGATCCCCTTACTGGATATCTCTCTCATGTTGTCTCCCCTACTATTACTATGGTTCCCAACTGGCAACGCTACCTCCAGTCTTTCCCCTGAGGGCTAGACTCCCCAACTCCCTTCGCCCCCTTCAGCTGGAAGCATTGATCCTGTCCGTGTAGAAGTGTGTCATTGATGGCATCAACATAAGTCTTTAATGCCAAATTATCCAGTAGATATTATCGAATCCTCCATATGAGTCCATCATTGAACTTTAATATATTTTTCTCATCCGTATTCACCTCGTTTGGCATGAAGTTCTCAAAGTAAGGGAATTTCTTCTCCTATTCGGCCACTATCCGACCATCCTGTGAAAGATCTAGAAATTTCCTCCAAATCTTAGTATAATTGTCAGATGGAAAAAACTTGCGATCAAATTGCACCCATAACTCCATGATGGTCATGGTATCTCTCTCCTCAGATGTTGTGACTGACTCCCATTACTACAATGCAGCTCTCGCAAGCTTAAAAGGGGATAAAATCTGGTTTTGAGTGTCACTAAACTCAATCATGTGTAGATGCCACTGGATGCCTTTACTCTATTGGCTGACATTAACAACATCTGTACTGCCCTGAAACTCTGGTAGATGGCCCTTATTGAAGGCCTCTCTAACTCTTTCCCAAACCGACGGTACTGTGTAGGCCTTAATTACTGGTACTATTGGCAATTACGGTTATTCTCAGGGAAAATGCTGCGCCATGGAAGTGATCGGGGAATTAATCGCCTATGTAATAATGGTGGCAACATTAGTAGCTATCACAGTCCCCTAAGCGACCTGTGGCTTCGGATGAGCCTCTACTCATTTGACCCTCTTAGTGGCCCTAGTTGGCTATCCTCTCCTGTTTGGCATATGAAACCAAACTGAATTTGTATGAGGTCATATGTAAAATATATAACAAGATATCAGAAGAACATATATGCACAAACATAAATGCACCAGTCCTAATCATAAGTATCTATATCAAAGGATGTTATGCTAAAAACATAATGAAGTCACACAGATCCTAAGGACACTAGAACCTGATGCTCTCATATATTAATACCCGTACCTAAATTATGAAACCTTAATTCCCAATTTAGTCCCTCCAAGAACGTGAAAACTTAAACACATTCAAAAGAAGGATTAAACTATGCTACAAAACCTACAAACTTTCCAAATTAACCAAGTATCCCTAAGTTTCAATAATTGCAAATTAGACCCTGAAAACTTCAAACTACCATAACTTAACCTATACTTAACCCTTAGACCCAAGATTTATATCAAATTGACCCTCTAGGCTTCAATTAACTAGATATTATAATTTTAGCCTCTAAAACTTCTTTAAATTACAAATATACCCCTAAACATTACCAAAATTACACTTTTAAGGATATATAAGCATATATCTTATCAACCAAGGACTGAAAACTCTTTTACACAAAGCCCCTTGTCCACCTCAACCTCCACATAAGCACTAAATTCCAAATAGCATATGTTTGAACCATGAAAACATGTGTAGTTCAATTACTAAGCATTAAAACTCTCATAAACCTACTCGGATCCACCTCCCATTCGAACCAATCAACTCCCCTACTGATACACTATAATACCCCCACGAGCTAAACCATGAAAACTCACCTCATTAGTGTATTAAAAAAACTCAAATTTTCCCTCAAAATAGTTAACCTATCAATTTATGCATTTCATTCAGTTCTTTCAATTCCAAATAATTTCTGTGTAAAAATTATGCTTATAGCAATCAAAATAGTTGAAACTTTACGTGTAAAATAGCCCCTAGGTGAATAAATATGAAAATTACACCATTAAAGCTTGAGCTTTAATGGTGAACTTCGATATAATGTTTAGAACTTAGGTTTGAAGCCATGAAATTATTCATTAGAACCTTAGGAACTCTAGTGCAGTGATCAAAACCCACGAATTTACACAACAAGCTTCAATTGATTGAAAGTGTTTTCTGAACTAGAAAACTCAAAAAATTGAATTTTCCTTATTTAATACATCTCAAGCCCTAAATTCAAAACCAAATTATTCCTGAACATAGAAGAAACCTAACCATGTTCATAAAAATCCTTACCATACTCCTAAAATCTTTGAATGTTAAGTCAAAATTTCTGAAAACACACAGTTATGAAACTCAAGATATATTGCGCCTCGATTAATAAAGCCTATATATTTGGATTCCTTATGAAATTTTTGGTTAAGTTTGTTTAGAAATCATCTTAAATGGTGTAGAGAGATATCTTCGGTCAAAAACTGAATTCCTAAAGTCAATAATCGAGAGGTAGAAGATGAACTATTTGACTAGGAACTTTAACCACGCGTGTGGCCAATCAATTTTTTTTTGAAATTTTTTGAAATTTTTTCATTTTATTTTTATGGTCAGAATTGGATAAGGAAGGCTATGTCTGGTCAAAGCTAGCCAAAGTTTTGGAAAAATGAGGTTTTTGGTTAGAAATATTTTTCCTAAATTACAGTTTTACCTCTCCTAACTTTTTTAACTTATGAATTTTAACCCCAAACTTTGTCTATAAGTACTTTAAAATATTTTAAGTCAAAAAGTCTTGTACACTAAAGTTCAAAATTGATCATAAGTCCAAGATTTTAAAGTCCTAAGTTATTTGTAGTTAAACTCCTGACACTTTAAAAGACACAGTTTTTAGTATGAATTTACCAAAACCAAACACAATTCCAACAATACTTATTCACCTAAACATTGTATACAGATAATCAAGTACCAGCTCCTCTTGATATCCTCTTTTGATTCGTAACCAGTTCAAAACTATCGATCATGTAGGTCATTTTACCTCTTTGATAGTAAAATTTTGCATACTTGTTAACTGCTCTAGATATCATTCCATGATAGCCCTATTTGATTCCAAATATGTGTAGAAATTACCATACTCATATGTTACTATATCACTGAATGTTGTAAATTACGATCAATCGGATCAAGTTAAACCCTTCTCATCTAATAACTAATATCATAACAATTCGTTGTAACGAAACAGTTCACCTTGCACATTTGCGCAATATTATTTATTTTAAAAGCATCAGTAATAACTAGGGAGTAGACTACTGTGTTATCCCATATAATTTTTCTATTTGTCCTATGGTCTCCGATATTAAGAGCTGGATTTATCGCTACATACGTATGAGTGCCACTTTATTTGTGTACCTAGCCAGTTATTATCCAAAGGTTTTGGATTATTTATTATTTGGTTTTACTGATGGCTTATTAAATTCTATACCCCTTAGTGAACTGGTAAGTATGGGATTAACAGTTCAGAATCCTTGATTTTCTTTATAATAAACTAATAAGTATGGGATTATCAGCTTTAATTCTTTAACATTATTATAACATTTGAATTCTATGTACACTCCACCTCTCATCTGTACGGATAATTGTTATAAAATTGGTAAAGCCTACTTAACATATTTGTGCTAATTCCTTTTTCCTCCAGATGGCCTAGGAGAAAGAGGATAGTATCTCTCCTCCTTTAAGACACAACCTAGTCACCTATTTACGTATGTGATTATATGGTCGGAGACTAAGCCAGATGGTAGCAAGGAGTGACACATTTCTATTTTCTACTTTATAGTTCGAGTTGACACCCCTGCGGTAGTAATGCACTATGTGTACCGTTTAATAATGAATAAAGTTATGTTTTCTGCCTTAACTTTAATATATTGCTTTATATATACTCTCTTGTACATTCATACCAAAAAGCAATGTGTGACAGATACCCTGTGACACCCCACCTATTTTATTATTGATGGATCAGGCCATTATTAAATTAGACGGGAATCATATATAGTTTCATTCTTAGCATCACTGTTGAAAACCAATTAATTAACTAATACCCTATTAAGTGCAATGTCAAAATTTAAAACTTATTAATATGCTTCATTAAATAATTCAACGATATAAGATAAACATCCACAATAACAAAACATAATGAGAACTGATAGCATAAATAAATAAATAATCGGATAAACTCTCAGTAAATTCCAAGCACAATAATCCAACTGCTAAATGAAATACTATAAACAAAGTATGATAATAAAGTTTTCCAACTTTGGGCGACATGCCCAAAAGAAATACTAGAACAACATCCTAACTATATAGAATGGAAATAGACATCGAAGAAAATCTTGCATGCATCCACAGCTGCTGCAGCATCATCTGACTGGAATGAAAAGCTATCCGTAGCGACCATGTGGCTGAGATCCTAAAAGGTTTTGAATTTTTTTATATCGGTCAGCTCCCAAAGCATCTTAAAAATAGTTGCAAGTATTTAAATTCATTAATAAATATGTAGCAAGAGTTATTTATCTTCATCTGGTGCCGCACTCACATGAGATTATCCTCATCCCTCATCTACAGTGCACACCTAATGCATTTATTTTAATTACCTAGTTATGCTACCCCACCTAACTAGTCTATCTATTCTTAACATAATCCAACCTGGTAAACTTCTAGCCCAATCATGATACTTGTATATTACTTTACTTTGTTTATCACGTAGCTATCGCATAAGCTATAACATAGTATTTGTCAATTATGTTCATACCGTTAAATAAGCAACGTAATTATACTCTAGTTATAATTTAGTGTTCACGCAATGATTTAAGTACACTTATACATATAACACTCTTTTTACATGTATACATAGCATCCCAGAGATGGACTCCCGGATGCATCCCTAATATGCTATCAGGATACAGGTACGCCATTGAATCACCTACTACTTAAGAAATCATTGATGTGAAAATTAATACAACTATCGATGAGGACCATGATGATCGAGATGATAGTTGTGTTCTACCAAATATTTCTCCAGAAGAGGCCTTTCAAGCAATTTAACATTTAATAACTACTTGATACAAAATAAAAAAGATATACCAAATTTGTTGTCTTCATTGCAAAAAATATGGGTGAGATTGAGTTTAGTTTAGGTGAGATGAAGAAACAAGCGACTTTAGAAGCATTTTTGAGAAAAAAATCAAGTTGTTATGTAAAAAGTCTTTCATATTCATTATAAAATTTTATGTACCATTTTTTGTATTATAATCAATTATTAATTTATATATTCGATGGGCCCTAAGGAAAGTTAGAAAAAATTATCATCTTATGCATTAAGGGAAACTATTATTTTAATATAATGGCCTGAGTCAGGACTGGATTTTTTTATTATCTAAGCAAAATTATTACTTTATCGAACATTCATTTATCGATGTTTTATTGTAAGGGAGTTCTAATTTTTAAACACCCATCGTAAAAATTCCATCATACCATTCAAAATTTGAGTCAGATCTCATCAAACTAAAAACAAAATTAAAAAAAAACGTTAAATCCAAATTGAAATTATGTAGAAAATTATCATCCCGACCTCAAATCATTAAGAACAAAAAAATTCCTAGCTTTAAAGCTCCAACTCTATTTGTATATATATAGAAATTAGTAGATTTGAATTAGTTCATAACTTCCATGTTCCAATTATATATATGTATTTATAAATACTAGGTGGGCCCACATGCATTGCACGTGCGATTAAATCCAGGTATTCAATTTAAGCATTAAAAGTAGGGAATAGTGCATTATAAGTACATAGATTCATTACCATGTCAGAAATCCAGAACAATGTTATATTTAATTGGAAAAGATGTTGAAATTATTGTAAGGAAAATAGATTCGTGTGAAGATGTCACACCCTGCTTTTTGGTATGAATGAAAAAGAAGTACACATAAAGTAAATTAATTAAAGTTAAGGCATAATAACCTAACCTTTTATTCATTATTAATATGTTACACATAGTGGAACCACTGTAGGGGTGAATTACACATTTCTAGTACACACAATTATATAGAAAATTGAAATGTGACACTCCTTTCTCCCATCTTGTTTAATCTCTTCCCATACGGTCACATACGCAAACAGGTGACCGGTATCTATCTCAAGGAGGGAATATATACTATTTCTTTCTCCTGGCGCATCTAGAGAAGGAAGGAATTAGCACGAATACACTAAGCAGGTTCTACCAGTTCTATAACAATGATATGGATATAATGAGAGTTGGAGTGTGTATAGAATCAATGTTTAAAACGGGTGATAATAATAAGATGATAATTTCATATTTATCAGATTATAAACATCAAAATGTTGGAAATTCATAATTCCATAGTGATTATTCCGTTTAAGAAAATACGCCACATTACGAGTTTAGTTAGAATCATGTTTGAAGAAAATCAAGGACTTTGAACAAATAATCCCATTCTTACCAGTTCACTAAGGGGTATAGAGGTAATTAAGCATTAGTGTAACTTTATCATATACGATCCCAAAACCTTTAGGGAAAAGTAACCTGCTATGCTCACAATGAAAGTGACCCTCATACGTATGTAGCGGTAATCAGGGCTCTCAATCATCTGTCACCAATAGACCAAGTAGAAAGTTCCATGGGATAACACATCAGTCTACTTCCTAGTTAATACTAATGCTTATAATAAAATATGGCATAAGAGTGCAGGGACAAAGTGAATTAATACGGTACATGATCTTAATTATTAGGTTAGAAGGGTTAAAATTGATTCTAAAATTAAATATTGATGATGGTTAACAAAATACATGTTATGTCTATATAATAACATGCTCATACTCAGAGTCAATATGTCTATCACGTAGTGATATTAATAGCAATATTTCAAATACGCAAAGTATAACATTGAAAATGTTGGAAAAACCTACTTACTTAGGTATTCTATTGAATTGTGGTCACACTGGAGTATTCACAAGATTTGAGACTTGATTATATTTTATACAATGTGTGGAATAGGAGTATTAGGGTTTAATCAGTCAGTTTTGTACTTAAAATGTCTTTAATAAATTTTTGGGGGTTCTGTGTAATTATCTTAGGACTTAAAAATAATGATCCTAAGCTTATTTTTAAACTTTGGTGCAAGAGAGGTTTTGTCTTATAATAGTTTGATTTATGTAGGGGAAAATTTTATGGTACAAATTCCAAAGTAGAAAAAGTTACTAGGGATTTAATTTATAATTTTAAGAAACTTTCTTTAAGAAAAACCTTATTTTTGCATAACTTGAGCTAGGAATATCCAAACATGGTCTTATCTTATACCATTTTGATCAGAAAAATTAAATAAATTTTTTGGAAAGAAATCATGATTTTCTAATTGGTCACGCACCTTCACGCGTGGGGTCAAACTTCCTAGACAAAGTATTCATCTTCTTCCTCTCAATTTTGACTTTCTAGAGTTTAAAACTTTGACCGAGGTTTTTTCCTTCTCTGTTATATTATTTGAGATGATTTCTCAACCAACTAAATCTAATTTTTCATCAGGATTTCAAATATATAAGTTTCTTGGTTCAAATCTCAGTATATCTCGAGTTTCAAAACTGTGTTTTTCAAGAAATTTTGACATAACATTCGTGGATTTATAGAGTATGGAAGGGTATCTTATGAATTGGGTTTGATTTCTTCTATGTATGAGAGTAACTTGGTTTTAGTTTAAAGGATTTTAATGGGCTATAGGTTGAGAATTTTGCATTTACAGGTTTTTAGTTTTAAAAATACTTTCGATCAATTAGCCTTCTGTATGAACATTCATGGGGTTTCACCATTACACTCGACATCCTGAGGTTCAGATGAGTCTATTCACGACTTTAAATCAAACGTTTGGTTACTGTAATGGATTTCACCATTAAAGCTCAAGCTTTAATAGTGTTCCTAATATTTTCTTCTGTTCTAGGCATTTTCACACGTAAAAGCTTGCATGTTTTTAGTGTTCAAACTATATTAACTATGCAGAAAACTACTAGAATGGAAAGAATTGAAATTAAAGCATAAAATGTTGAGTTACTTGAATTGTGAAAAATTTGAACTTTGAAAATGAAGTATGGGGTGAGTCTCTACTGTGTAGAACATAAAGTATTTATACTACTTTGAGGGGAGAGTTTAATGGAGTACAAAAGATGTGGATCTGAATCAAGTTAGGCTGAGTTTTAAGTTTGGTTCAAATGGGTGCACATAGGTTCCTAAGGGTTACCATGTGATTTTTACCTCTTTTTCTGATGTGTGTGTGTGTGTGTGTGTGTAGGCTAAGGTAAAAGTAAGGTTTGGATTTAGGTCATTCATCTTTGAGGTAATTGCATTCATGTCCATAAAAGTACATTTTTTATAAAGTTCAGGGGCATTTTGGTAATTTTAGAAAGTTTCCAGGGTTAAAATTATAATTTCATATTAGTTGAGGTTCAAAGGTTTAATTTGACATAAGGTTGGAGTTGAGGGGTTCAATATATCTCAGGTTATCTCATTTTGAAAGTTTTAGGGACTCTTTTATAATTAATTGAAACCTTAAGGGTTTAAAGTTAATAACTATACTTGTAGGATTTTAAACATAGTTAAATTTTTTTTGATTTTACTCACCTTACGGGGGTTTAAATCAAGGTTGTAGGTTATATTAGGGTTTAACATTTCCTGATTCTTACAATTTACGAACCTAAAAAAACTCATCGTCGAATTTTACCTTAAAATAAGTCGGTGTATTTATCTTTCATTGCTTGTTCTGGTTCCCATGCAGCTTCTTATTGATTTTTGTGTTCCCAAAGTACTTTAACTGAGGGGATTTCTTTGTTTCTGAGATGCTTTATTTGGCAATCAAGAATTTGAATAGGACATATTACAAATTCATGGTTGGGTTCAACTGAAATATCTTGCCATGTGATAGTATAGGATGTATCTGGTATATTAACGTAACTATGATACATGAAACACAGTATGGATATTGGATAATTCCACAGGCAATTCTAATTGATAGGCTACGGAGTTAAGTTTTTTAGAAATTGTGAAAGGTGCAATATATCTGGGGGCTAATTTTCCTTTCTTTCCAAAACATAAAATTCCTTTCCGAGGAGATACTTTCATAAATACTTGCTCGCTTCTTGAAATTCCAATGGTTTTCGACAATGATCAACATAACTCTTTTGTCGATCTTGGGTTCTCTTTAACTTTTCTTGAATCTATTGTATTACCTCGGTGGTTTCTTGAATTATTTCAGGACCAAAGTGTTTACTATCTCCTGATTCTATCTAACATACCAGGAATCTAAAAGGTCTACCATATAAAGCTTTAAATATGGTATCTTTAACACTGGTTTGGTAGCTTTTGTTATATGAAAATTTGACAAGGGGAAAATATACATTCCAATGGTTAGACATATCTAAAGTAAACGTATCTTCTAAAGTTTGAATTATACGTTCAGATTGCCCATCCGTTTGGGGGACGAATGCAGTACTTAAGTGAACTTTGGTACCCATTTCATCTTGCAATGCTTGCTAAATTTTTTTGGTAAAACGAGGAACTCTATCTGATACAATGGATAAAGGGATTCCATGTAATTGAATAATTTCCCAAATGTATAACTTGTTAAGCTTCTGGAATGAATTGGTGGTTCATAATGGTGAAAAATTGGATGACTTAGTAAGTCAATCTACTATTACCCAAATTGAATTATGTCCATGGGACGTACGGGGTAGTCCATTGACAAAATCCATGGTAATATATTCCCATTTCCATTCGGGAATAGGTAAGGGTTAAAGAAGTCCACAAGGGTGTTGGTGTTCTATCTTTACTTGTTGATAAGTAAGATATATCCTTACCAAATTCTCTATATCGGTTCTCATGTTTGGCCACCAATATTGCTTCTTCAAATCACAGTACATTTTTGAACTTCCAGGGTGTATCATGAATTTCGAATGATGAGCTTCATGCAACATTTCTTCTCGTAGAGATGTTTTGTCAGGCACATACAATCTATTTCTAAATTGGAGTCCTATTTCTCTACATAGGAAAAATCTGGATTTTTGCATAAATTTTTTTGTATAAACAGATCTTGGGTTCGTTGCATTAAGTTTCTCCTTCTAAATTCGGGATGAGCGATAATGTTAAAAAAATTTGGTGCAAGGGGTAAGTAATCGTAGATCATATTGCTCTATGGTAGCGGCAATATCGTAGGAATTTAGAGTATGAAGTCTTCCTATCGGATTTCGACTTAAAGCGTCAACTACTACATTACCTTTTCCTGGATGGTAATTAAGTTAAAATTGGTAATCTTCCAAAAATTCTATCCATCGTTGTTGTCTTAAGTTCAAGTCTTTTTGAGTAAAGATGTACTTTAAACTTTTGTGATTTGAAAAAATTTGAAAACTTACACCATGAAGGTAACAACACCAAATCTTTAACGCAACTGCTAGTTCTAGATCATGAACTGGATAATTACGCTCATGTGTCTTGAGTTATCGTGACCCATATTCTACTACTTTTTAATTCTGTAATAATACACGTCCTAATCCTTGTAATGAAGCATCATTATATACCTCATAACTTACATTACTAGAAGAAATAGTGAGGATAGGAGCAGTAGTCAACTTGTCATTCAACACTTGGAATGATTAGTTACATTCTTCTAAACATACAAATGGAACTTCCATCCTAGTTATTTTTAGAATGGGTAGGGCAATACGTGAAAACCCTTCGATGGACCGATGATAATATCCAATTAATCCGAGAAAACTTTTTATTTCGGTAATATTGGTAGGAGTTTTCCACTCTAGAATGGCTGGAATTTTAGCTGGATCGACTTGGATTCCATTTTCAAAAATCACATGTCTTAAAAATTTAAACTCTTTCATCGAAATATCCCATTTTCTCTTCTTGGAGTATAACCGATGAGTATAAAAGTATGTAAAACTATCTTCAAATGTTGAATATGCTCTGCCAAGTCTTGAGAATATACAAGGATATCGTCAATAAAAATAATAACGAATTGGTCCAAAAAAGGTCTAAAGATTCAGTGCATTAGGTCCATAAAAGCTGCTGGGGCATTGGTTAAACCAAAAGACATTAGGGTAAACTCAAAATGTCCATAATGAGTTCGAAAAGCAGTCTTTGGAATGTCTTCCTCTCTCTCACATAACTGATGATATCCGAATCGTAAATCTATTTTAGAAAAAACCTTTGCTCCTCTAAGTTCATCAAATAAATCTCCTATTCGAGGTAAAGTATACTTATTCTTGATAGTTATAGAATTCAGCTTATGATAATCTATGCACAATCTAAAGCTTCCATCATGTTTCTTAACAAATTATACTGGAACTCCCTAAGGTGATGTACTTAATTGAATGCACCCTTTTGATAAAAGATTATCCAATTGGGTACGAAGTTCTAAAGGAGACATTCGATATGGGGGTATCAAAATAGGAAGTGTATTGGGATAAATATTGATACTAAACTCAATTTCTCTAGAAGGGGGTAATCCTAGTAAATCTTCAGGAAAAACATCTTCAAATTCTTCCAGAAAATTTGGAATTAAAGAAGAAATCTAAATTTAAAAATTTGAAGGATTTGATGAGCCTATTCCTTGGAATATAAAAGAACAATTATTTCCATCACGAAAATGAATTTTACTGGATTGACAATTGATATAAGTGTGATGTTCAGATAAACATCCATTTCGATAATGATAGCGAATCTACGAATATATAATATTATCATATTCATTGATAGAGTTCCTAGACCAAGATGAATTGTAAGGACACAAATTTCCAATTGAGTACTTTATAGTTTTGGCTCAATTTTGGACAAAAACGTTTGAGTCATAGGATAGAGTTATTGACCATTCTTTAAGCCTATGACATTCTAAAGTTGAAGACGTAGTGGCCAAGTTCATAAAGCTTCATCAAATGCCGTGTTTGTAGTTTCTCATTTCTACGTCATCAACATGATTCCATTGCTCCTAAGGTATGAATTCATTTTAATATAAATATTTGTAGGAGCTTGGAACAATTATTATATCGGTGTACTTTGTTTAAACTATTATTTATTTTCAAAAAGTATCTTTAAAACTTTAAACTAAAGTTTATGGGCTAAAAATAGAATTTTTATACTTTCAACGAGAATTTCATTCGAACGAGTTTGCCAATGAGCTCCCACATTGGCCACTGAAATGTCGTTCGAAGTATCGTTCGAATGAGAATGATGTTCAAACGAGATTTCCAACGATATTGCTAACAAGTTCACATAAGAACTTCGTTAGAAGGCTCGTTCAAACGAGACTTCGTTCGAACGAAAATCTCGTTCGAACGAGTTTTGGCGAGAACAGTTAATTGGCAGTTTTTGAGAAGTTTTCCCACTTTTTCCACTTCTTTTCCCACTAACTTTTTACCTGATTAATTAAGCGTGGAAACCAACTTTTCTTTTCAACTTTTTCATATCCTACAACCTCTAAGAGAGAGTTTGAGAGCAAAATTCCAAAAAGAAAAAGTTCATGTTTAAAGTGTTAAATCTTTCAAGAAAATCTTTAAAAAACTTTTGTTTACACCCATAGTCTGTTTATCCAAGTTCATATATATATATATATACTCTGATTGGAGTTTGGCACCGGTTTCATCTCTACCGTTTGAAGAGAAGTTTGGGTTTGCTTCTAAATCCCACAAAAAAGAAGAAGTTTGCGTTGACTTACCCACTTGGAGAAAGGCTCCTTATTTGGGTGACGGTGACTAGAAAAAGTCCGATCGGTGGATTCCGAGACCGCGGTGGAGCTCCGTGGTTATTCTGTAGGAAGAGGTGTATACAAGAAGAAGCGTCGAGGCTTGGACGGAGTCAAGTCGAGTGTTGTTAGTCTTACTGTCTTGTAATTGTAAAACCGTACTTAGTGGATTTGAGGCTAGGGCCGTCCGAGGTTTTTTTCCATTGTGGGTTTTTCCTCGTACATCGCGGCGTAGTGATTCATTTTTTATTTTATCTCTCGCAAAACTCACCTAGAACGCATGCTTAGGTAAAAAGATAAAATTGGTTTAAAGTCACTACATGTTTAATTTGGTGCTAAATTAAATTTGGGTAATGTTTATGTTAATTTAATTCAAGTCATTTAATTTAATTTGATAAAATTTGGTTTGGCCTAATTTGGAAATATTGAAAATATGACTTAGGCAAATTTCTAGGACTTGAATTGAATTAATTTGGTTTAAGTGAAATTTAAATTGTGTGTGTGTTTAATCTTATTTCACTTTGTTGGATTTTAATTTGAAAATAAATTAAAATTTGTTGTTTAATTGAACCATCTTTCGCTTCCGCATCTCATAAAAGGAAATTACTCTTTTTGTAGTAATAAGCTTTTAAAAAATTGGGGGCCTTCCTCTTTTCAAATTGGTATCAGAGCCGGAGCACTAATTTATCGCGTCAAAGATCCGTTTTTTGGCTTTTATTATTTTTGTGCCCCTTGTATTTTTAACTGGTTCAATTTTTTTTCTCACTCTCAATTTTTTTTGTATCTCTCGATGGGACGCCTTAATGATAATTTGTCCATTTCTAATGATAATGAAGTTTTTGCTATTCGAGAGGAATTTAATGAGCTTAATAAGTGTAATGAAAAATTAAGAGAATAAAATTTGAGATTTGCAAAAAGAATAAAATTTCTTGAAAATGAAAATTCTTGTTTTAAAACTAAAGTTTAGTTTTTGTAAATCTCCCTAACTCAAAAAGATATTTTTCGTGAAAAACTCATGGACATAAACCACAATTTTAATATTTTAGAAAATTCCAAGAAAGAGAGTGATTATCGAGAAAAGACTCTTAGGGACAAGTTTGCTCACATTGAGGGGGAGAGTGATAACCTTCTAGGAGTTATAGAAAATTTAAAGAAGGAGTCCCGTAAAATTGAGGAGTCTAATTTATTACTTGAGTCTAAAATTTTAAAAATAAAAAATGATTTTCAAGACTCGAGTAGTTGTGATAATGGTTCTAGATCATCTAGTTCAAATATTTCCGTTGCTAAAGCTAAAACTATTGTCTGTTTTAGAGGGTCGGCATTATTAAAGGACTTTAGAAAAGGTCACACCATAGGTATCATTCCTCGTATTTTCACATGCTTGCATTGTGGTAGGAAAGGTCACCTTAGGTCATTTTGTTTTGATCTTAAAAGAAGTCCTCGAAAGTCTATGTCTAGCATTTCATTTGTTCCCAAATGCCATCATTTTAAATATACATTTATATGGGTTAGGAAATCATTTTTAGACGCGCTAGATATTAGATTTGTTGATTCTCATTTTCTTTCACATGAAACCTCCCTTGCAAAATCTAAAGGTTGAATGTGTTAGTTTTGTTTGCATACTTTAGCTTTTGTACTACATGTTATATTGTCATGCTAAATGTATGGTTGTTTAATCATTTTCTAGTCTATGCTTCATGCTTAATCCCATGCTAGAATTATGATTTTTTTTATCTTTTGTATTATACTTCTTTCATTTTAGTTTGCATTAAATGAAAAATATAAAAAGATTTTTTTTATCATTTGGGTTTTTATCTATTGGTAATTTAAGATTAATGAAAAATTCAAATGATTTTTGTTTGTCTTTTGAGTATATATTTTATTTTTGATTAAAAATTTCTAGGACTCAAAAAGATTTTTTTTGTGTGTGTATTTTGGTTTTACACACATTTTGTGGCATATGTTTGTGTTTGAATCCTCATTTCGCTTCCATGTGACTAGAACTTTTGGTTAAAATTTTAATCCTTAAAATGTTCTTTATCATGCTTACATGGAGTCACTTAAGTTTTACTTTCTTAATGGATTCACTTTTATATGCCTTTACACACATGCATGAGCTTTTTGAACCTTAACGTCACATGTTATATTTGAGCTTTGTGAGGTGTTCTCCTACCAATCTTGTCATCTACATATTTGTGACCTAGGAGGATTAGTGCATGTCAAAATTCATTGCACGTGAGATTTATGTGATATAAAAATTAATATATATAATTGTTCATGGGGAAGGGCTCCGAAAGGATTTGTTATCCTTTGCGAAAAGTAAGCCACCGCTTGTTTGGACCTAAAAGAAATACGTGGTCCAAAGGCCTAAAAGAAAGTATGAAATTAAAAAGAAAAATAATTGCCAAGGCCTATGTTTAATTGATATATTCATTCAAAAGAATAATATAGATGTTTATTGAGGGAGTTTGGATGGTATATCAACGGTTTGTACAATTTCCGTTTATCCTAGTTGTGCTTTCAATGTCATGACTCTATAGGTTTGTAGAATCATCAACATGCTAGGCTTGTATGCATTGTGTTTGTTTGTTCATTAGTTCACTTTATCCTGTCACATAAGGCTAAATTCTAGTTGATAAAGCTTTGCAATCAAATGAGAACTACGTGAACACGTTTAAGTGATTGGGTTTTAATTCATTGGTATCTTGTTCACACCCCAACACTTCCGTTTCCATATGACACATTTATGCTATAAGAGTGTGGAAAAATTATGTTATTTAGTTTGTGTCATTTTGGTGTTTATATCTATATATGTGTACTTGAGTCTATTAGGTATATATTATGTATACATATATTTGATATATTTTTTTTCTTTTCCATGTTTAGCTAGTCCATTTATGCTTCAATTCATAATTGGTACCTTTCTTGTTGCGTAGTTTGTTTGATATCACATGCTTAGAATCTTATTTGTCAATTTGGTATCATTTGTATGGATTAGTTATAATTTTATTGCCTATGTGCTTTAATGTTCTCATCACTTTATGCACTAATGCATTTTTATCTTGTTATCCCATTCTATTTATCCCTTGTTTAGTTTAAGGGGTGTATTTTCTTTCACTGGGGATGATAAGTTAATGTTTTGATTCTTTAGCCTTTGTCTATTCCTGAACAAAAAGGGGGAGAATGATAGGGGGAGAAATAGTATGTAATCCTATTGTAATCGTATCTTAGTTTGGGGGAGATTTAACTTAGGGGAAGTCGCTATCTTCTTAGGTTGATCATAGTTGATAAAGGGGAGAATTAATTTAAAGGGAGTACTTATTTTAATTGCATTTAATATTTTGATATTCCCTATGCGTTTGATTGTTTGCTTAAGTGTGCAGGAATTCTTCTTAAAGGCAACGTTCATCATCGGGCAAAGATATTGATCCTTGGGTTGTTTGAATCAAGCATTGTATTTTTATTTTGGGTGGGACTTCTTTATGAGTCTAGTAGAGCTTGATGGCCCTTTAGGATTTTTGTTGGTTTTTATCCCGAAATATCCAAAGGGGGAGATTTGTAAGGACACAAATTTCCAATTGAGTCCTTTGTAGTTTTGGCTTAATTCCAGACAAAAACGTTTGAGTCATAGGATAGAGTTATTGACCATTCTTCAAGCCTATGAAATTCTAAAGTTGAAGATGTAGCGGCCAAGTTCATAAAGCTTCATCAAATGTCGTGTTTGTAGTGCCTCGTTTCTACGTCATCAACATGGTTCCATTGCTCCTAAGGTATGAATGCATTTTAATATATATATATATATATAGGAGCTTGGAAAAATTGTTATATGAGTGTATTGTTTAAACTATTATTTATTTTCAGAAAGTATATTTAAAACTTTAAACTAAAGTTTCTGGGCTAAAAATATAATTTTTATACTTTCTGGTTTTTCGTTCGATATTGTCGTTCGAACGAGAATGTCATTCGAAGTATCGTTCGAATAAGAATGATGTTCAAATGATATTTCCAAAGAGATTTCTAACGAATTCACACTGGAACTTCGTTAGAAGGGTTCGAACGACACTTCGTTCGAATGAAAATCTCGTTCGAACGAGTTTTGGCAGAAACAGTTAATTGGCAGTTTTTGATCAGTTTTCCCACTTTCCCACTTCTTTTCCCACTACTTTTTTCCTGATTAATTAAGTGCGGAAACTAACTTTTTCTTTTCAACTTTTTCATATCCTACAACCTCCAAGAGAGAGTTTGAGAGAAAAATTCAAAATTCAAAAAAGTTCATGTTTAAAGTGTTAATTCTTTCAAGAAAATCTTTAAAACACTTTTATTTACACCCATAGTTTGTTTGTCCAAGTTCATATATATATATATATATATATATATATATATATATATATATATATATATATAGATATATATGTATGTATACTTTTCCTGGAGTTTGGCACCGGTTTTCATCTCAACCGTTTGAAGAGAAGTTTGGGTTTGCTTCTAAATCCCACAAAGAAGAAGAAGTTTTCGTTGACTTACCCACTTGGAGAAAGGCTCTTTGTTTGGGTGACAGTGACTAGAAAAAGTCCGATCGGTGGATCCCGAGACCGCGGTGGAGCTCCGTGGTTCTTCGCTAGGAAGAGGTGTATACAAGAAGAAGCGTCGGGGATTGGACGGAGTCAATTCGAGTGTTGTAAGTCTTACTGTCTTATAATTATAAAACCGTACTTAGTGGATTTGACGCTAGGGTTGTCAGAGGTTTTTTCACGTTGTGGGTTTTTCCTCGTACATCGTGGCGTAGTGATTCATTTTTTATTTTATCTCTCGCAAAACTCACCTAGAACGCATGCTTAGGTAAAAAGATAAAATTGGTTTAAAATCACTAAATGTTTAATTTGGTGCTAAATTAAATTTGGGTAATGTTTATGTTAATTTAATTCAAGTCATTTCATTTAATTTGATAAAATTTGGTTTGACCTAATTTGGAAATATTGAAAATATGACTTAGGCAAATTTCTAGGACTTGAATTAAATTAATTTGGTTTAAGTGAAATTTAAATTGTGTGTGTGTTTAATATTATTTCACTTTGTTGGATTTTAATTTGAAAAGAAATTAAAATTTGTTGTTTAATTGAACCATTTTTCGCTTCCGCATCTCATAAAAGGAAATTACTCTTTTTTGTAGTAATAAGCTTTTAAAAAATTGGGGGCCTTCCGCTTTTCATGAATCTTATAGTTCCTATACCCTTGTGTTGACGTATTGACTTCAACTGTTGGTTATTCAATATTCACTGGACTAATCAAGGAAGTGGGGGTCAATCATATTAATTTAGCTAGTCTAAGACTAATAAAAGAATGCGTTGCTCCCGTGTCAAACCAAATATCGGTCGCAATATGCTAAAAAATAATCATACCTTTAATCACGTCGTGTGCATTTTGCATAGGTTATGTGGCATAATTCCTCCCCCAATTCGAATTTCGCTGACTTCTATGATCTGGTTTGAAGTGATTTGTAATAAAATAAAATTTTGAATTTTGTGAGGGTTTGTTCAATTGGCAGCGGACTGGAGCTGATTTTATCTTAGGACATCGGGGTCGACTATGTCCTATCTCATGACAACGGATCTTAGAACGGGTTGTGTTGTGTCGGATTTGGGAATAAGCTTACTCAATGGAGTTTTTATATGTATGGGTTTTAGAATGAGATGGGGTTCTGATATGGTTATTCCTAAGAATTTGGGGTGGAGATCGAATTAATGTCGAAGAATTGCGTTCTACAATGGCTGCAACATCAATCAACTTGGAGTATTCAAATTTTTTTACAGACTGATAGAATCCTTAATTCTCGGGTCTAGTCCTCTTTCAAACTGTTTACATCTTTTCACGTCGGTGTCTACGTATTCCAGGGCATAATGAGATAGTTTAGTAAACTTACCCTCGTATTGAGATGCTGAAAGGGTAGAGGAAATCAACCGTTCGTTGGTCTCGCTTAGTCTCGGGAATATACTTTTTGAAAAAAGTCTCTTTAAACTGTTCCCAAGTAAAATTAGCAACATTTTGGTTATATGACATGGCTTGCCACTAGAAATCTGCTTCACGTTCAAACATGTATGCATCTAAAGTGATTAGAAGATTACTAGATATACATACTCCGTTCAGGATTTTCACAATCTGGCACATCCATTTCTCAGCTTCATTTGCACCTTGCCTTCCAAGAAAAGATGGAGGTCATTGTAAAGAAATTCCTTAAGGGCATTCATTCTATGAACTTCCTCAAAAACATCTTCATGAGTAGCATGAATAGTCCGTTGTTGTCGAGCTAACGTAGTAAGTTCCTGCAGACACCGCATTATTCCTTTAGTGTGAGTCTGTTCCGATTGAGTTCTAGTAGAGGGAGTTCGATTACTAACGATTCTAAAATAACATAATTTAGATAACAAGAATTATAACTGAATAAACTCCTTGATCCGTATCCCCCGTCGAGTTATTTTTTGTACTAGGGGAATCACTTCCATGTATGTCACCATTTTCTATTGCTTCTGGATACATCGGTGGAGATGGTAGTTCATCGGCAAATGCTAAATTGATGGCTTCATGTAGTATGCCTGGATAATTTGCAAGGTCATCCACATTTCTCATCACATGCATCTAGCCCAGTGCTCGGTTATTCAATACTAACCTTTTAACCTCATTGCTTGAACCTGGCCAGTCTTCTTCCTCTCCTCTAATCATTTCTCTAAGTTTGGCTAAGGCCTCTTCTCTTACCCTGTTTCCCAATGATTATCTGTCTCAATATCTATATTAAATAGAAACGTATCCCAAGTATCCATATTGTAAAATCGATTACCATACAATAATAATAAAAGAAGTTATAAAAATCAAATAACTAATATCTTGTCTATTTCTCGCATAGAATCCTAACCTGATGATATGTTTTAATTTTAACACATGCTCTGATACCAACTTGCCACACCCTGCTTTTTGGTATGATTGAACAAGAAGTACACATAAAGCAAATGAATTAAAGTTAAGATGGAATACCATAACCCTTTATTCATTATTATTATGTTACATAAAGTGGAACCACCGCAGGGGTAAATTACACATTTCTAGTACACACGATAATATAAAAAATTGAAAAGCATCACTTCTTGCTCCCATCTGGTTTAATCTCTGCCCATACGGTAATATATATGAACAGGTGATCGGTGTCTATCTCTAGTAGGGAAGACACACTATTTCCTTTCTCTTGGTGCATATGGATAAGGAAGGAATTAGCACAAATATGCTAAGAAAGTTCTACCACTTCTATGATAGTGATATGGATATAATGAGAGTTGGAGTCTGTATAGAATCAGTGTTTAAAATAGGTGATCATAATAAGAAGATAACTTTATGTTTATCAGATTATAAACCTCAAAATGTTAGAAATTCATAATTTCATTGTGATTATTCCATTTAAGAAAACACGACACATTACAAGTTTAGTTAGAATCACGTTTGAAGAAAATCAAGGAATTTGAACTAATAATCCCATTCTTACCAGTTCACTAAGGGTTATAGAGGTAATTAAACTATCAGTGTAACTTTATCACAAACAATCCCAAAACCTTTGGGGAAAAGTAACCTGCTATGCTGACAATCAAAGTGGCACTCATACGTATGTAACAATAATCTGGGCTCTCAATCATCTTTGACCAATAGGCCAGGTAGAAAGTTTCGTAGGATAACACGTTAGTCTACTACCTAGTTAATACTGATTCTTTTAATAAAATATGGCACAAAAGTGGAGGAGCAAACTTAATCAATATGGTACATGATCTCAGTCATTAGGTGGGAAGGGTTAATGTTGATTCTAAAATTAATTACTCGTGATAATTCAAATAGTGAATATGGTTAACAAAATACATAGTATGGCAGTATAATAACATGCACATACTTAGAGTTAATATGGTTATTGCGTAGTGATATCAACAGCAATATTTTAAATACACGAAGTATAATACTGAAAAGGTAGAAAAAACCCACTTGCTTGGGTATTCTATTGAATTGTGTCACACTAGAGTATTCAGAAGATTTGAGACTTGATTTTCTATTACACAATGTGTGGCATAGGAGCATTAGGGTTTAATAAGTCAGGTTTCTACATAAAATATCTTTAATAAATTTTGGGGGGTGTATGTGTAATTATCTTAGTTATTAAAAATAAGGATCTTAAGCTTATTTTTAAACTTTGATGCAAGAGATTTTTTGTCTCAAAATAGTTTGATTTATGTAGGGGAAAAGTTTGGGGTACAAACTCCAAAGTTGGAAAAGTTACTAGGGGTTAATTTGTAATTTTAAGAAACTTTCTTTAAGAAAAACCTCATTTTTGTATAACTTGAGCTAGGAATATCCAAATGTGGTCATATCTTACACCATTTTGAACAGAAAAATTAAATAAAATTTTTGAAAAAAAATTAGAATTTTCTGATTGGTCACGGACCCTCACGCGTGGGGTCAAACTTCCCTGACAAAGTCATCTTCTTCTTCTCGATTTTGACTTTCTTGGGTTTAAAACATTGACTGCGGTTTTCTCCTTCTGTGTCATACCATTTGAGATGATTTCTTAACCAGCTAAACCTAATTTTTCATGAGGATATCAAATATATAAGTTTCATCGTTCGAATATCAGTATATCTTGAGTTTCAAAACTGTGTTTTTTCATGAAATTTTGACCTAACATTTGTGGATTTATAGAGTATGGCCGGGTATCTTATGAATTGGGTTTGATTTCTGCTATGCATGAGAGTAACTTGGTTTTCGTTTGAAGAATTTTAATGGACTGTAGGTCGAGAATTTTGGATTTACAGGTTTTTAGTTATGAAAACACTTTAAATCAATTAGCCTTCTATATGAACATTCATCGGTTTTCACCCTTACACTTAACATCCTGAGGTTCTAAAGAGTCTATTCATGGCTTTAAATCAAAGGTTTGGTTACTGTAATGGATTTCACCATTAAAGCTCAAGCTTTAATGGTGTTCCTACTGTTTTCTTTTGTTTTAGGCATTTCTACAGGTAAAAGCTTGCATGTTTCTAGTGTTCTAACTATATTAACTATGCATAAAACTACTGGAATTGAAAGAATTGAAATTAAAGAATAAAATGATGAGTTACCTGAATTAAGAGAAAATTCGAACTTTGAAAATGAACTTTGGGATGAGTCTTTACCGTGTAGAACGTAGGGTATTTATACTACTTTGAGGGGAGAGTTGATTGGAGTACAAAAGAGGTGGATGTAAATCAAGTTAGGGTGAGCGTTGAGTTTGGTTCAAATGGGTGCACATGGGTTCCTATGGGTTACCATGTGATTTTTATTTCTTTTGCTGATGTGTGTGTGTGTGTAGGCTAGGATAAAACTAAAGTTTGGATTTGGGTCCTTCATCTTTGAGGTAATTGTATTTATGTCCATAAAAGTACATTTTTTGTAAAGTTTCAAGGCATTTTTGTAATTTCAGAAAGTTTATAGGGTTAAAATTGTAATTTCATGTTAGTTGAGGTTCAGAGGTTTAATTTGACATAAGATTGGAGTTTAGGGATTCAGTATATCTCAGGTTATCTCATTTTGAAAGTTTTAGGGACTCTTTTATGATTAATCGAAACCTCAAGGGTTTAAAGTTAACCAGCAAACTTGTAGGAGTTTAAAGATAGGTAATTTCTTATTCAGAAGATTTTTGATTTTCCTCACCTTACCTGGGTTTAAATCAAGGCTATAGGTTATACTAGGGTTTAAAATTTCCCGACTCTTATAGAAGATGAATAAAAAGACTATTCGAACATGATATAAGTCTAAAACATAAGTAGGGAGTAAGTCTAAAAGAACCCGAAACCTAAAAGATAAATAAAATGCATAATTTGAAAGAAGGTAAATGTTTATGTGAATGAAGATATAAAATATTTTTCTTTTGATGTTTATTACTCTTTCTTGTTTCAGTGACTTCTTCTACTTTTTGCACTTCAAAACGTCCAAGCTTGCAATTGGAATCTTTTAATGATTTGCGTTTAATATAGAACTTGAAATTTTTTTCGATGCAAGTATATAGACTTCTAATGTACTCGGAATGCATAATATCATGTGGTTGAATTTATCATTTATGAATAGTAAGTATATGGAGCAAATAAATTATAACTAAAAGTTATCAAGATAAAACTAAATTATGAGTATGAATGGTTGTACCTCTTCTTTTGAATCGATGAAACTTAGAACAGAGCAACCTATGAAAGATTCTGCTTTATCAAAAGGTGTGGTAGTATCTCTTTTGTACTCATCTTAGACTACGAGTTGAATCAAATACCTTTTATTTTATTGAGGTATAAGTTAGAAGATGTTATTATATGTAGTAGACTAATTCTTTAGGAAAAATATGAAAATGTGTGAGTTTACATCTGAGCAAACACAATTTAATCATGTTCCAACTCCATCAGTAATGGTGACTTTCATGTGATAGATATTGAAATCATCGTACCAAAGCTTTTATTTGTTTATGACTTCCATAATAATTGAATTGAATGCACAAAATAGACTATGTTGTCAAAAAACAAAATTGGTTGGGGTATAAAATGTAATTGAAAACTTTAAAAATTTAAATAAATATTATTTAAAAGATAAGGAAGCATTACCTCCTCGGTTGGTGGAATTCCGTTTATGATGGCACGAATAGTCACGTTTTCAACATCCTCCATGTTTTTTATGGTAGCGCAGTAAATTTATCCTTTTGTGGGGATGTAAGAACACATATAGCTTGTAATTGTATTACTATAAATGAATGTAACTGTCCTGAAGTTAAATCGTATTATAAATATTTTATTATCGAACCATTCTTTTTATTTCATAGCCTCATTGATATTTGGGTTGATTTGAATCGTAATTTTGAGACACTATTCAGGTTATACTCCTCTGTTAAGGAGAATGTATAAATTTAACGATTAGAGTATGTTGTAGTTGTTGTATAGGAATGAAAAATAATTTCATTTTCCTTCGTAAGCTGATCTTTTATCTTGAGAAACGGATATTAGAGGAAATTCCATATATAAGTCACATCAATGTTGGCCTTCATTCTCCTCATAAAGTAAATTTAAATAATTGGAATCTGAGACTGACTATGGATATTAGATTTGAGAATAACCAAATATGGATGTAAACTATCCAAATTATACAATGTAATTTTAAAAAAGTTGTTGTTTAAAGAAATCGTAAGATTTCAAATCACCAAAAAATGGTAATGAGACAAAATAATGGAGTTAGTAATAATTAACTGTATGGCCAGAAATAGAAAAAAGTTCAAAATAGAAGAGGTAATTTTATTTATTACAAGAGAATAATAATCATCAAAATTAAATGGACACGTTAGAAAAGATAGTAATAAAGAGGAAGTTGTAATATAGCAGACTTTGTATCTCGCAGTGTTATATCTCAAAGTTTTGTTTTGCTGATTTTGAAGCCTTTGTAATTGTCCTCATTGGTTTCACATTTATTTCAAAAGCGATCACATCTTTGGTGGGAAAACGGATATATAAGTTAATTTAAGGAGGGGTACTTTTAGTAATTTGAGAAGCATAGAATATGAGTTACCATACGTATTGTTGTCTTTCGATTATGAGGAAAACCCCTAAAATGAGATGAAATTATAGAACGATAAAGGGACTATGAAGGTGTCTTCCTGTTCGAAAACCTCAGTGTACCTATTTATTTTATTATGAATGGTAGAGTAAGCCTCTTTCACTCCCTTTAGCATTTTATTAGTAATGGAGTATTATTTCTGATTCCGTAGGAGCCCGTCCAATATTTTTATATCATCATTCCATATGAACTCTTGGATTTTTTATCCTTGTGGGTTTGTTTTAGTTGGATAAATAAAGTAGGTGTAAAATGAAATATAATTAAAATTTTGCATGAAAAAATAAGAGAGCGCGAACCTGCTCATCTATCAAGATTATTTTCAATATGTTTCTTGATCCTCTTGCATTAGCGTGTGGCTCAATAGTTCCTCTACGCGAGACTTGACAAATGATTTTACACTTAATTTCAAGTCGCTAGAGATTGTTGATCATTTGGTATTGCTCAACTGGGACTTTTGATGATGTCATCATTTATGTCAGTGTTTTCCCTGGTGAATGAAGATCACAATAGAAATATTTTATTATAATGTGTAAAAAATATATATATTTACCAAGAAAAGAAACTCACTTACAGGGAGAGGTATAACTCAAATTAGAAGACAAAAAATGAGAATTAAATGAAAGAAAAATGAATATATGGTAGATTAGAGTGTTTTTTTCTTCGATTACAATTAAACTTCTTTGTAGAAAATATTTTTCTTACATTATTTTTTTGAGAATTTTCAGAGTTGAGGAGCACTTTTGTGGTTGTCATTGAAGTTCCTCTTGATAAAGCGACGTATAGTTGGCGGTACGAGAAGATGTTTGTTGGTAAGTAAACACTGACATTAGGAATTGTTTGACCCTGTGTTTTATTCTTTATCACTGCGAAACATAAATGAATAGGAAAATATTTTCATTTGAATTCAAATGGATATCCCTCATTTTCTGTCTGGGAAAGAGGAATGCATGGAGAAAGACCATTTATTCCTTAATGCTGGCCCACTTAAATTTTTACGTGATTGAAATTATCATAAGAACCTTTGTATAACATTCTTGTGCCATTACATAAACCAATAGATGGATTTATATTGTGTAGAAAAATGATTGTACAATTTAGTTTAAGTTTGAATGTGTGGGGGGTAGTCCATTTGGCATAAACGAATTTAAGAATTCTTCTTTATCGTAGTTATGTGTTTCATCCACAACTTCATCAAAGCTATTTAATATCTTCAATCTCCTGGAAATGATTAAATCATGATAGTATTGAGGGTGTCAACCTGTTCATTTGTTGTTGCAAGGATGGATCGATCTGTCAAGAAGTATGGCAAGCTAGTGTTAATATTTAGTGATGAGAAGACAACGTCAATGTGGGATTTTTTTAGGGATCTCATTTTATTGAGGACGGAGGCCAATTCTTCAGGAAGACTTATCAAATCGTCTATTCCATTGCCAATTTGTAGAAGAAACTCGTTGAAGTTTTGATCATTTTTCTCCCGCGTGTTTATTTTCAAAGGTAAAATTTTCATTGTAGTCAAAATAGGTGACATCATAAGTCTTGCATTGATCATCTCTAATCTTTTACCTCGATGAGCTACGGATAGTACTGATGAAAATCCCCACCGAAGACAATAATCTTACCCTCAAAAGGTTCAATACTATCCATTAAATATGTCAATGTCCTATCCAGTGTTTCAACAACAAGATTCTTTGTCATTGGTGCTTCATCCCAAATTATGATTCTTGCTTATCGCATGAGTTTGGTGGTGCCACACTGTTTTAGAATATTACAAAGGTTGGTCTTGTTGGCAAGAATCGGTATTTTCAGTCGTGAATGTTCAGTTCGATCTCCAGGAAATAATGCAGCAGCGACCCCTGATGTTGATGTTGCAAAGATAACCATGCCTATGTTTCTTATATTATCGAGTGGTGATCTATGAAGATATGTCATTACAGTTCCTCTCGTTCCATTAATAAAGAAAGCATCCAAAGTTCCATTAATTACTCTTTCGCGTATAACCAAGTACATATGTGTTTTGTCCTCATTTAAACACGTAGAGAAAGTGGAATCTTCTTGTGTTGTTTCGACATGATGTTCATCAGTAATGTCTATTAGGATATTATTATTGGATAATGACCGAGACATGGCATATGTAGACAAGTCAAAGTATCTAATCGATTTACTCATTGATTCTAAGAAGAAGTTGATGGTATTTAAAGTGCAATCATTTTATGAAGATAAAGAATGTGGGTGGAATCTTATAAAATCTTCAGATGAAAACTCAAAGTTTGTTTCTAATAGTTTCACATCGGATGGCTCATAGTAAACTAATATGATAGCGAACAATCTTCTTAGAGCCTCAGGCATTTTGAAAATGGATGCTTCATAAAGTCAATCGGTAATGCTATCGTCATATTCTAACAGTCCACGGCTCTGGACAACCTCTTTAAATGTCCAGTAAGTGATTCCTTCATAAGTTAGACGATTTTCAAATGATTTGGTACCTCTCACGTGATTTAGAAGAAGTCTTAAATAATATCATTTCCCCCTACAGGGTTTGCACTATTGACATATCTGATGGCATCAAAATTTTACTTCTTTTTAATCTATTCACATAAACACCATACATAATGTTTGGGGAATTCACTATAAAGATATTTATGTGCTTCACTGTCTCTAGAGCACACACTGAAGAACCATGTTAGCATCGTATTTCCAATGTTTGATGTAGTAAGGACATTTTGCAAATTTTGTCTCCCCCCATATGTCACAGTATGTTTATTTGGCAAGTGGAGTTGAAGGTTTATCTGAGATGGCTCGATTTCGTTTAGCTCAAATTTAAAAATTCTCCAAAATTTTTCTTGCGTTGATACTCATCTTACATCTTGGAATTGTTTGATATCATTCACGGTGGTTGGCTTATTATCCTTTAATTAAACATGAACGTCAATGTTATCATGGCCTTTATAAATATACTTGTAAAGTTACTTCACCATGTTTATCCTAGAGCATACTTTAACATTAATATGGAATTTATATCTTGTGAGGACATATGGGTTATAAGGAAAAGCCCATTTGTTATCAAGCATCTTATTTGTCATGCGTACTTGTCTCCCATCATATTATCACCCGTATATAGGATACGAGTCATGACCTTGTGTAGTAGCTGTTATAAATTGGCGAGGGTAACATAATTTACAATTTCCATTTTTCATGCAAGAATTATTCTTGTTTAGCACTCCACATGGATCGTGCATCATGTGTTTGATAACTAAAGCATGAAGTAGTGGATATTTATGAATATTAGGAATCTCTACACAAATAAATTATCATAATGATTAGGAGTAGTTGGTTTGTATTCCTGCTGAAGTATGACTAAAATGTGTGCATGTGGCAACCCCTTTTCTTTAATTCAATAACATGTACATGTGAGTCAACCTTCCCAAATATTTCTTTCTTAAAAACTTTATCCTTTAGGTCCTTCAATTATTATTAAAATACTCTGGTAGTTAGATCGGGTTGATCCTGAGGCAATTGTTCGGGTTGAAGATTTTCCCTGATTTCTTTCCGTTTACGATTGCAAGTTAATGGGATGAATAAATCGGGCTTTACACTTTTTTGAACTAAAACGATTTCATCAAGGTATATACGATGCATATCGCGAGGCGGCCCACTAACGAATGATGCAAGGAGAAGAATACTTTGACCAAACTTATTTGCTTTATTTTTTACTGATGTTAAGCTATCAACCATCCACTGGTAGATTTCATCTCTAATTGTTTTTGCTGGTTACGATAGTAGCGAAGCCTGGTGATTTTGAACTTTATATACAAGTTAACACTATATTGTTGCAGTGATTTTTCAGCAAATAATAGCATCGATTGTATATTGTTTTTGATTTGAAATTTGTGCACATAATATTCTTGACATGATACATTTGATGTTAATATAGTAGTTTATTGCTCAAAGGAAAAATGTCCTATGCACATTTGAGGTAGGTATGGATGAGATGACGTTTGTAGATGTGATCGATGAGCTTCCATTTTTTCTCTATATGTTTTGTTCCCTATAACCCATATTTTTTTAAATAGCAATGGATACTGCAACGGTTCATAATAAAAGTAATGTTTTATTTAGTTTCTTAGACCGGAGTTCAATCCCATAATGACGTCTTACTTGAATGGAATATTTGTGTTATTTCCTTTAACCCATAATACAACAACTTCATTTGAAGTTAGATCATTGTAGATTCGTTGATTAAGATTAACATACTTTGTGATTCAAACTTGAAGGGCATTGAGTGATGGCAAGCCTTTAGCCTTCATAAAAATTGAACATGAGGATTTGCATAAAAAACTATCAAAAACTTGTCAACTATATAAACATTTAAGGCTAACCCCTGTAAGATGCCCAATCGGTTATGAAGCTCAATGCTAGTGTCATGAAAGTAGAGTTGAAAGTAGCAAGGGTTGATGTTGTTCGACTACAAAGGAGGTTAAATGACGATAAACTTTCCATTTAACTCTAAATGTGTATACACTGTATCTTGAGGATGTAAGTTACATATCTTGAGTAACTCTAAATGAAGTGAATGAGAAGATGTTGTTGTATACTCGAATATTAGTACAAAATTCTTTCTATTCGACTGAATTGGATGTGAATAACTCAAATAATACCTCGGGGAAAATTTTTTCTACAAGCTATATATGACCTTTTTGGTAGAAAAATATGGGTGGTTCATACTGAAATCTTTAGGCATTATATTGATGGAAATTGAGTTACTTTCAAGTTCAAGAAATTGAGAGCAAAGGAGATCATAAAGGTTTTCTCCTATTAAGAGAGAGAAATTATAATATTTAATTCAAAGTTCGTGATTTGTACTTGATATAATTATTCATTAACCCTTAATTGATATATGTTTAGCTAACCTTGGTATATGTATGAATTTAGTTGAGTTTGAAGTAACTAAAGAACTCTTTGACTTCTATTTGGATTTCCTTTAGTAGAAACATTTTGGGATATCAAAATGGACGACATGTGTAACAATCTGATAAAGCATGTGTCTGGAAAAATATGCAGGGCGCTTATTAATATGTCATAAAGGTAGGAAAAGTTTCAAAATATATAAATGGTTTTAAAAAAGTAGTTGAAACAAATGTGAGAATCAGGAATATAAACAATTCATACTAAACAGAAAACGTTTGAAATTTAGGTTTATTATGTTGAAAAGTTCTGACACGTTTTCGTCTGGTTTCAGGTTTACATCATCTAGAAAAGGTTTGCCTAAATATAAATAAATATGAATCATGGTGACAGGAGGGTAATAATGAAGTCCAAACGCCTAAAATACACTAATATTTTTTTGCTTTGCTTAGAAGAATGGAAAGCATGCATTAAAAATGAAAAGGATCTTGTTAGTCACTGAGGGGGTGTTGGGGGTATGATTAGCCAAGTGATTTTAGGCAACCATCATCCGTAGCAAAAACAAATGTGAGAATTAAAGATATGAACATGTGATACTAAACTGAAAAACTTTTGACGGAGGTTCTATACTTGAAAATTTATAATGTATCAGGTGGATTTTATATTATTTTATACAATATAAATGTTATAAACATGTGAAAGTAACATTCCTATGTAAACCTACAATAAATTAAATATATGAACTTTAACACCGAGACAATTTAAAGACTGATCTTAGAATTTTAGGTATGAGATTTTTCATAGAATATTATCACACAAATCAAACTTATAGATTTAGGTAAATAAATCACAGTAACGTACCTAGAAATATGAATAATTGGGTGGGGGGTGGGGGTGGGGTGGGGGGGGGGGTTAAAAGACTATGCTTTAGAGTAGCACATCGAAGGCCAAACCTCATGGGGGAAAACTAATCCATTAAAACACTTTCAAATTTAAATATATTTTGTAGAACACACAACATTGATAGGATAAACCCATATCTTCAACCTCAACTTCACAAAAACCAACTCAATGATAGAAGGTTGTAAATCAGTTATAATATTTACGTGACACTACCAAATAACAGTACAAGTATTATGACTACTAAAGCTTAATGAATCATATTTGTTTCATACAATTTTGGTGAAATTAAATTCAAAGTAAATTTTCTTACATAGTATTGAAAAATAAATATATCATGAAAGCGCATCGATAGCTAAAAGAAATGAGAAGAATTTTTGGTTTAGTTATTCATGAAAAACTTAATTGTAATATATTTTTAGTAATCTTAATAACTATAGCAAATTACGAAAACTAACCCCTAAAATTGTGGTTGTAGTTGGTTGGAAATAGAGTTCAAATGATTTCAAAGATCATTTATTTTATAGTTTCAGATTATTGAATACATATGAATATATAGATTTTATTCTGAAATCTAAATTCTAAACATGTGTAGATTTACAAAATACTCTATATAAATGAAAAAAAGCAGATGTAAGTTCCCAATAAAGAATAAAGATAGAAAAAATGTTGTGATAATTTAATGTGGTTGGAAACTATGCAATATAGTAAAATTCAGAAGAATAAATAAGCACCGAGATAGATAAATTTGCAGATAAATTTCCCCATCAGTTTTGACAGATAACTAATGGTTCATTCAACATTATGGTGAAGTTTGGATTCCTTAGATGGAAACAAATTCACTTCCCATTTTTGTTTTCTTGAATTTTTTCGGGTATATAATGTAACTTTTTGGCAAAGTTAAGATTTCATTATAATTTTTAGTTTTCTTTCCATGATAGGCTGGGAATTCTATAATAGCTTGTTCACTTGTTATAGAATAACGAGTGTAAGTACAGGTCAAAACCAAAGAGATTTGATCAATTTTATAAATAAATGACTTTCCAACTAGACGGTACACTATAAAGATGAAAATATAATCTAAAATTAAATTAAAAGAAATTTATGAGAGCAACCAAGAATATTGAACTAATTATGAGAGAAACTAGAATTTCGGATCCATTATTAATTTTAACTAATATTACGCATTAATTTAATTTTGTCATTCCCGATTTTATAACTCAAATTAAACCTACTCTCACAACATTCAATTAAAAAAATAAAATATTTAAGTTCACACAAAATTTAACATCTCTAATCTAAATGGTTGAAATTTCTATTCCATTAAAAATATCAATTTTAAGTTATAAATGTAGTTTTTAAGCACGGACTATCAAAACAATCGAGTGAAAGCATAACCCATCAAAAAATAGTCACATCAAAAATTAAAATATGAATTAGCAATTAATTTCGAATGTAATTAAAATACGAATTAACAATTAATTTCGAATGTTTAAAACACACTCTCATGTCGTTTTAAATGACCATCAAATTTTTAAAGCATTTAAAATATGTCGTGAATGAACATGAAAATAAACTAACTACATAATACTAATCAAGCATGATAAACTTCACTTAGTCCTAGTAGAAAATTTATACTAACATAATGATAACATAACAAGATTGCAAGAAAGAATAAGAATTTTCATTAATGATTCAAACTTATAAATAATTGTGCCTCACAATTAATATTAACAAAATCCTCCTCACAAAGCTATAACTCTTAGCCCTCAAATAATATAAATTCTCTCAGAGTCTGTTCTCCAAAAATTGTATCTAATTTTGAAAAGGGTCCTTTTTATAGGAAATGAGGTGAGGTATTTGGGTTGGAGTGAAACTCTCTTTAATTGGTCGAAAAGTGTTGGAACCGAAAACTCCACCTTCTTAGCCTTTAGATCGGAATAAAGTACTAAAATAAAGAATATATTAACAAAAAAATCAATTTGGGGTTTTAAAATTAGAAAATTGAGTTAAAAATATTTGAAAAATCTTTGTAGTAAAATGTTTAGTGTATGCAATGGCTTGAGTATATTTGGAGTTATTGTTACAAATTTAAGCCAATTCAAGCCCTAAGGGACTTAGAAAGGGTACTTTCAATCTCCCATTTGGCCAACTCTGGGATAAGAAAAATTGAGATTCAAAACAATAAGTCTCACACATGCAAATACATATCTCAACTAACAACATATGTACTAAAAGAAGAGTACATAACTCAATTAAGAACATGTATCGTAAGAGGCTTAATACATATAATAAAACACTAAGAGTCTCATAAATTCTCCCCAACATAAAAATAAGGAGTCTCAAATTCTCCCCCTGTTTGTCACAAAGGTTAGGAAAGATCCTACAAAGATGTTAGTACTACAAGATATTATGATAAAAGAGGTACTAAACATACAATCCTAACACATTTAAATAGGGTAGGAACAAATACCAATAGACATTCTAAGGGTTTCAACGCGGTGATTGTCTAATGGTTTTGTGAAAATATCTTTAAATTAATCTTTAGTGTTAAGATATTTAATCTCAATTTCATTTTTCTCAATAAATTCTCAAACAAAGTGTTCTCTCATTTTAATATGGTTAGTTCGAGGATGTAAAACAAGATTCTTTGAAATAATTATTGCACTTTAATTGTCATAAAGAATTAAAGCACATGATTCATTTGAGCTATAGTCACTTAAAATTTGTTTCATCCACAAAAATTGAGTACAACAACTTTTAGCAGCTATGTATTTAGCTTATGTTGATGAAAGCAAGATAATATATTTATTTTAAGAGGACCAGGAGACTAGATTGTATCCTAAGTAAAAATATCCACCGGAGGTCCTTTACTATCATCTGCACAACCTTTCCAAATAGCGTTAGTATACCCAAATATCTAAGAATTAGTGTCAAAGGTGCACATGATACCATAGTTTATTGTTCCACTTATGTAATTAATAATACATTTTACGAACTGTAAATGGGATTCTTTTGGTTCACATTGATATCTAGCATACACTCGCACACACACACACACACACACACACACACACACACACACACACACTATGCATTATATCATGTCTATTCGTAGTTAAGTAAAGTAAGATACCTATCACATTACGATATAATGTGATATCTATATTTTTTCCTGTGAAGTCTTTTGAAAGTTTGATAGAGGAACTCATAGGTGTTCTAGCAGTCTTAGCAGTAGTTAAAATAAAGTGTTTGATTAAATCATTAGCATATTTAAATTGGAATAAAAAATTATGATCAGGTTTTTGTGCTGCTTAAGGACCTAAGAAGAAATGGAGTTCCCCCATCATTAAATTTGAAAATTTTCAACTTTCGAAGGAGAAGTTGACCTGAAAACTATGTCGTCAACATAAACTTGAGCAACTAGAAAATAATTTTTGTTATGTTTGACGAACATGGTTAGGTCGACTACCCCTCGATTAAAGCCATTTTCCATGAAGAAATTTTCTAACCTATCGTGCCAGGCATTAGTCTAAATACATGATTTGGAAGGAAATAATCAAGAAAACCTTTAAGTTGTTAAACATACACTTCTTTATTTAAAATTCAATTTAAAATTACAGATTTTACATCCATTTAATAAAGTTTGAATTTTAAATGGCACGAAACAACAAATAAGAGTCTATCAAATTCTAGTCTAGCTATAGGAGCAAAAGGTCCATCTACATCAATACCATCAATTTGTGAATAACCTTTTGTTACTAACCTATCCTTGTTTCTTAAGACATTATCAGACCCATCACACTTATTTTTAAACATCCATTTGGTTCCATCTATATTAGTATGAGTAGGACAAGGGACTAAATACCAAACATCATGTAATCTAAACTGTCCTAATTCTTCTTGCATTGCTAACAATCAATATTCATCTATTAGTGCTTGTTTTACATCTTTTGGTTCAATTACATATATATTAGAAGAAAATAAAGCATCAACAAATTGACATTTAGTTCTTATATGGTGTCTAACATTTCCTATAATGTTTTTCTTAGGGTGATTTGCCTTAACCTAGTTAGAAACATCGGGTTCATCAGGTGGTAGGGAGCCAAAATCAATATCTGTTGATTGTTTTGGTAAATCTTCATTTTCATAATGGTCAAAAGGTAAAGGATTATCACTTTCTTTCAATTGATGGGCAACACTATCAATCACAATAACTGTGGGTACCCAGAACTTAAAATCATGGGCCTAGACGAGTAGCCCAGTCCTGGCGGCCCAAAGTCCAGGCCCTTTATCTTTTATATTGATCCGGTCTCCCCCCACGATCCCATAAAGGGAAGTTATAGGGGAGATGGGAAACGTGGAGGAACCCATCACCTCCACTCACCTACATGTAAATGTATATATTAAACCCTAGGTCCAGGGAAAAATCACAAGTTGTATTCTCTGTAATCATTCTCTAGAATATAGAGAAATAATACTAACTGCACCACCGTGGACGTAGGCACATCTTTACTGAACCACGTACATCCTTTATTGTGTGATTGACATTTAGTTTTCCTTGTTCTTTCTCGGTAATTGCTTCTCTCATATTTATTTGTGTTACATAATAATTGTCACCATAATTGGCGCCGTCTGTGGGAAACGTTCATCTGTCCCTGAGAAGAGCCCACCCCAAGAAAGGAGTCTAAGATGTCTGGTCACAGCAGCAATGCCCCTCAAGCAGGGGATATTCAAGAGCCACCTGCTCCTCGCAGGATTAGGTCTGAAGTCCGGAGATCAGATCAGAGAGCTCGCCCGGAAAGGCCAGCCTCAGAAGAAAGTCAGGGACCAGAAAGATCCACACAGATATCCAGATTAATTGATGCATATAAGGCCAGGCTCCACGATTAGAGGGAGTCTTCTCGTAGGTACGAGGCTGAGAATGCTCGCTTAAAAAGAAGACTGGAAAGATTGGAGAAGGAACTACGTCCTGATACCAGAAGGCACTCATATCGTACTCCTAGCCCTCAGGCGAGCAAGTCTCGCAGCCGAGGAAGGAGCCCTAGGCGAGAATCTCAAAAGGCCAAAGGTGGCGAATCAGACGACGACCTCTGCGAAGAGCTCGCAGCTACCAGAGTCCTGCTCGCAGTGACGAGAACATACGAAACCTAGTCCGCAGAGAAATGGACCAACATCCTGCTCGCCACGGAGCCAGATCAACCAGAGAACTCGCGAGGAGAGCTCTCAAAACCCAGATGAAGTCACCCTTCACAAGGGAAATTGAAGAGGAAGAGGCTCCCAAGAAATTTTCCATTCCAAGGTTCAAGATTTACGATGGGAAAACTGATCCCATCGATCACATCCGGCAATATCGACAGGCCATAACCCTATGGAATCACCGAGATGCCATGATGTGTCGTATTTTTCCTTCGAGCTTGCACGATGTAGCACAGAAGTGGTTCGAAAGGCTTCCCCACCCTTCGATCAAGAATTTCAAATCTCTGGCCGAACTCTTTACGGCCCAATTTATTACCAGTAGTTCCCACCCCAAAAGGATGGATGCTCTGCTAACGATGAAGAAAACACCTCAGGAAACCCTATGAGACTATGCGAAAAGGTACTGGGAGTTATTCAACGAGATCGAGGACTGTGCGGAAGAGGTGGCAATGGATTCCTTCAAAATTGGGCTACCTAGCTCTTCCCTCCTTTACCAGTCCCTGACGAAGAAGGAAGCTATGACCATTGACGACCTGATGGCCCGGATCGAGAAATACGCAAAGGTGGAAGACATCACCCGCCTTAATACAGGAGAAAACGGTCGAGCTAAGCTCACTACCAAGGGAAGTGAGAAAGTTGAGAACCAGAAGAAAGGAGGAAAGAGTGGGGGTAAAAATGGCTCCAAGAACGGAGGGAACCCTGATGTGTCAAAATCATTCCAGGCGGTCAACACCGTCTTCAAAGAACCAATTTATAAAATTCTCGTGAAGATCAAGGATGAGCCGTTTATCAAGTGGCCCCAAAAAATGGGGGGAGATCCCTCGAAGAGGAACAATGCATTAAGGTGCGCTTTCCACAAAGAGGGAGGACATAAGACCGAACACTGCAAAGCCCTTAAGTCTCACCTCGAGGAGTTGGCCCAGTCTGGGCACTTGAATGACTACTTGGAGAAAAGGGTAGAGAAAGTGGCTACCAATAGAGAAGCGAGACCCGACAACGTGTTGGAGGAAGACGCTGGACATGAGTTCGCGGTAATCCACGGAGCATCTGACATCAAGCAAATACAAAGGAACTCATCTCGGATGGAAGTGAAAAAACTTACGGCGGTAATGCAGGCCTTTCAAATCGATCCAGTAAAATCCCAGTCAGGAAAATGCCGACGATCAGAGGACGTCAACTATAACAAGCATATTATTTTCACAGATGAAGATATGGTGGGAGTAAGGACCCCACATCATGATGCTCTGGTCATTACACTCAGGATAGCCAACTTTGACATCGACAAGTTGCTCGCCGATCAAGGAAGCTCATCCGAAGTAATGTACCTCGACTTATTCAGAAAGTTGAAGCTGAGCGTTGCCGACCTAAAGGAAGCTACTGTTCCTCTGGCCGGCTTCGCTGGAAAAATGACCATGCTCCTGGGCAAGATAGTACTGCTAGTACGTGCTAGAAACATCTCCAAGATGATTGAATTTTTGGTAGTCGACATCGACTCGCCATACCAGGCCATCCTCGGCAGGGGATGGTTTCATGCGATGAAGGCAGTCCCCTCGACCTACCATCAGAAGCTCAAATATGTAACCGAGAAAGGAGTAATGGAGATCCACGGTGACCAAGCAATGGCGAGAAGGTGCTTCATAGCAGCCATCCGGCCAAAGCCAGAAAAGAAGGCCAGTCAACCCAGCGAGAAAGTTGAAGAAGGAATGTTACTTTCCAAATAGCAATTAAAGTACAGAAGACCTGGAGTAAAGGAGACCACACTCCTACCCGTCGAGAGTGTTGCCGAGGACCTAATAGAAATTATGGCCAAAGATGATGACAGCAGCAGAGTTTTCTTGATAGGAGCATCTCTCACCAACGAAGAGCAGAAGGAGTTGACGACCTTGCCGAGACACAACATAGATGTTTTTGCATGGGAACCGTACGAGCTGCCCGAAATTAATCCTAGTGTAGTCTGTCATCAGTTGCACGTCGACCCCACATTCAAGCCAATCACGCAGAAAGCATGTCGAACTGCACCTGAGAAGGCTAAAGCGATAGAAAAGGAAGTCGAGAAACTGCTGGATCAAGGATCCATACGGGAAGTGCAATTACCCAAGTGGTTGTCCAACCCAGTAGTAGTTCCGAAGAGTAATGGGAAGTGGAGAGTTTGCATCGACTTAACCGACCTCAACAAAGCATGCCCTAAAGATAGCTTCCCCCTGAAAAAGATTGGTACTAAAGCCGTTTATTGAAAATAAACTATTTAAGTAACTCCGAGTTGTTTTTTGGAGAAACTCTTTTCTTAAATCAAAAGTTTGAACACAAGATGTGTTTAACAAAAGTTTGTACGAGATCTATTCAAGATTTAAGCAATAAGTTTAAAAGAAAATTTAAACAAGTTTGTAAACTCAGCACAACCAAGAATGAGGTGAGAAAATGTATAAAGACTCTGTTCACAATTTTTTACGTGGTAAAACCTCACCAATTGAGGAAACATCCACGACTCCCTCTACGGAGTAAAAAGAAAAATCCACTAAAACAAATTTATGAGTTACAAGCTATTTAACTAACATGCAAACAATCCAGACCTATATAAGTTTAGGAATGTGCCCTCTGGCGTCCTTATAACTTTTCTGCAGTTCTGATTGTAGATGTAGTTCTCTCAGTTTGTCAACTCCTTATTTGTTCCAGCACTTTACGTCGACTTATGTTCACAATATCTTATTACCAACACTTTACGTGTTGTAGGGTGAAAGTGTTTATGGAGGTGCTCTCTAACACATGCATGCACACACGCACACTTATTAAGTACAAACAGTCCTAACAAATTACAGTTACACTATATGCAGTGATATTTTCTTTTCTTTCTTTCTTACAAAACTTGGAACCTTTTTGACCTTTTAAAGTATCCCAGAATCCACGGATATCTTGCTTCGAAATCAGTCAAGATCTTAATCAATCTCAGTTTTGAAAAGATTTTTGAGATTGAAAACCTCCAAGTGAGATTCCAACTAGGTCAAGGTTTAGTTTTACAAGAATAAGAAACAGAAAACATTTATTGTTGATTTCAAAATAAGAAAACGTTTTTAGAAAGAATAATCAACAATATATTTCTCAAGATGAGAAATAAAATGATACTAAGTGTAATGTAACATGAAAAACTCCAGATCTGAGATTTCTATGGAATCAGAAACTAGATCTGAGTAAAAGTCTAAGTTGGAAACAAGATCTCAAGAACACAAGGTTACAGCAACCAAAATAACTCAACTTAAACTCTCAAACACTCGAGAAAACACTCAGGATGGTGTTTTTGGGTAAGGTGTTTGGATTAGGGTTTGAAGAGGATTTGGACGAAGTTAGGGTTTCTAACTTTCTCTCTGGTTTCTCTCTTCTCTCTCTCTTCTCTCTCTAAACTCAGAAGAATGCAAAAATGGCAAAAGTGCTCGAAGTCTGAGGGAAGGCCTCTTTTTATAGTGGGAAGAGAAGGTTCGAGATTTATGATCTAAACCAAGGGTCAGGATTAAGTCAATTCAAATTGACTTGAATCTAAGGGCTCACACAAGGCGGTGATTAAACAGGCGCTGATTGGTTTAAAATATTACACTGGCATTCTCCAAGGCGACATGCAGACCATCGATAAGGAATGATCCAAGGGCTGATAACACACGCGAGTTTAGTTTCTATAAAGAAACACACTTGCAACCAATCAGAGGGCAACATGTGTTGGCTAATGAGGAGAAGTAAAACGCTCGTTAAAACTATTTACAAAGCAAACCTTTAAGTCTCTGCCGCTTTTGGATTCTACCCAAGGTAACATTAGGCCATAAAAAGCAACAAATCATATTTATAGATTGACCCCATAAACTATTAAATCAAGTTTTAATTGCTTAAAAATTATTTAAAAAATGTTTAAAAATCCCAAAAAAATTAATAAAAATCATAATTAGGGATTTAAAGACACTCAACGCAATTACACACATAATGATGCAATATGACATGTATGAAATGAATTCTAAGTGTGTGAGTGTTGGAAATAGTCTCTTGATCATGACAAGATGGAAAGATGAAGAAGCAAACCATTCTCTGAGGCTTTTTGGTTTCTAGGTTGGACTCAATTTTATCACAATTTCCAAACTAGATGAGCACTTATACAGTATAGACTCAAGTGAGTCAAAGGTATAAGGGCTTCAATCTCCCCCTTTGGAAATATGAGACAAAATCTCCTTTGAGTCAACTAGGACTCGTAGGGCAACAAAAATAAAGAAAAAACTTAGTCCTATTAAAATTCTATCTACCCAAATCCTAGAAATCAAAAAGTACATAACTCAACTATTTACAATTAAACATCCTATTACAACAGTTGAGAATGACTGTACAAAGAGAATTCCTGCAAAGAATTACTAAGATCAAGCATTTTAGTATATGCATAGACTCAAATTTCTCCCCCATTTTGTCTCAAATGGACAAAGGGAAAAACTTGGATAAACAGCAAAGGTATTACTCAGCACATACCATACCAATAGATTTACGTAATGAAATGAATCTATTATAATCTAGCGGTTTGGTAAACATATCTGCAAGTTGTAGATCAGTAGGAAGGTAATTGATTTCTAATTCCTTTGATTCAACAAATTCACGAATAAAATGATGTCTTATTTTAATGTGCTTTGTTCGCGAGTGTTGAACAGGGTTTTTAGAAATATTAATCGCACTTTGGTTATCACAATAGAGATGTAATTGGTTTTCTTGAATACCATAATCACTTAGCATTTGTTTAAGCCACAATAATTGGGCACAACAGCTGCCAGCGGCTATGTATTCAGATTCAGCGGTCGAGAGAGATGTGCAGTTTTATTTTTTACTACTCCATCCTACCAAGTTATTTCCAATATAATAACATGCGCCTGAAGTGATTTTACTATCATCAGTACACCCAGCCCAATCAGCATCAGTGTACCCAATAATAGTGCTTGGTGTGTCGTTCGTGTACCAAATTCCTAAGTTTAGAGTGCCTTTAACATATTTAATTATGCGTTTAACAGAATTCAAATGGCTCTCTTTGGGGTTGTTTTGATAATGAGCACAAACACACACAGCATACATGATATCAGGACGTGAGGCAGTAAGATAGAGTAATGTGCCAATCATACTACGATATAAAGTAGGATCTACAGATTTCCCATTTTCATCTTTTGACAATTTTACCGTAGTACTCATAGGAGTATTAGCATCCTTAGCACTCTCGAGGCCAAATTTCTTAACTATCTCTAAAGCGTACTTAGATTGCGAAACAAATAATCCTTCTGGATTTTGTTTGACTTGGAGACCTAGGAAGAACTGTAACTCCCCCATAAGGGACATCTGAAATTCTTGACTCATAATTTCAGAAAAGGATTTTACTTCTGAGGTAGAAGTTGATCCAAATATAATATCGTCTATATAAACTTGAGCGATAGTAATGTGTTTGTCAAAATGTTTGACAAATAAGGTTTGGTCACTTCCACCTCTTTTGAAACCTTTGTCCAAAAGAAAACTGGAAAGGCGCTCAGACCAAGCTCTAGGAGATTGTTTTAGGCCATATAAAGCCTTTTTCAGACGAAATACATGATTTGGATGTTTAGGGTCAATGAACCCTTTAGGTTGTTCTACATAGGTTTCCTCAGCCAGTATTCCATTAAGGAATGCAGATTTGACATCCATTTGGTATAATGTAAAATGCATGTGGCAAGCTATAGCAAAAAGAAGACGAACTGATTCTAATCGAATAACAGGAGCAAAGGTCTCATTAAAATCAATTCCTTCTATTTAAGAGTAGCCTTGAGCAACTAATCTAGCTTTATTTCTAATTATTATCCCATTTTCATCAGTTTTATTTTTGAAAATCCAACGAGTACCAACAACCTTTTTGTGATCAGGACGTGGAACAAGATACCATACATCATGAATGGCAAATTGTAAAAGTTCTTCCTGCATAGCAGAAATCCAGTGAGAGTCATTCAGTGCCTCATTTACATTCTTTGGTTCCACAAGGGAAACAAAACATGCATAATGTGCATAGTTTCTAAGTTGGGATCTTGTACGCACTGGCTCACTAGGGTTGCCAACTACGTTGTTTATGGGATGATCTTTAGAAACCCAGTTAGGTACTTCAGGTGTCTCAATAGGTAATGAATTATCTATTTCAGAAGAGTCATTTTCTAAAATATTTGAAGATTCTTCTTCGATAGTTAATTCACTAGTCTTGCTTTCTACAGTAGTGTCACTAACAATTACATTTATGGATTGCATTAAGGTTTTAGTGCGAAGATTATACACTCGATAAGCTCTACTGTTAGGCGAGTATCCTAAAAATATGGCTTTGTCTCCTCTGCTCTCAAATTTGGATAAGTGTTCCCTATCTTTGCATACATAGCAGGTACTACCAAAGGTTCTAAGATACTTAAGGTTAGGCTTTTTATTGTACCAAAGTTCGTAAGGGGTTTGTTTGGAATTCTTTCTAAGATAGACCCTATTAATAATATGACACGCAGTACAAATAGATTCTACCCAAAAATATTTAGGTAAATTCTTGGCATGTAACATGACACGTGCCATCTCTTGTAGGGTACGATTCTTTCTCTCGGCAATTCCATTTTGTTGAGGAGTTTTAGGAGCACTGAACTCGTGTTTGTAACCATTATAGTCACAGTATTCTTCAATACCAGTATATTTGAATTCACCACCTCTATCACTACGGATTCTATTTACTTGAGTATCCTTTTCATTTTCAATCCTAAGAAGAATTTTTAGGAAGGTTTGAAAAGTGTCAGACTTTTGTTTTAAAAAAACTACCCAAGTAAATCTGGTGAAGTCATCAACCATAACTAAGATAAAACTGTGTCCACAAAGGCTAACAATTTGGGAGGGACCCATTAGGTCCATATGGATGAGTTCTAAGGTATTAGAGGTGAGGATATCTTTGACTTTCTTATGAGGTGCCTTAACAATTTTACCTTCTTGACAGGAACCACAGACAATATTGCGAATGGGTTTAATTTTTGGAATTACTCTAACTATGTCATGAGTAGACAATTTACTAAGATTATCGTAATTTATGTGACCCGTTCTGTTATGCCATATCTCGTTGTCATCCATTCTGGCAACATTACAAGTTTCGGAATTGTTCTTGACAGTGTAACAATTGTCAGGAGTTCTGAATCCAGTAATTATGCATTCACCTTTTTCATTTAAAATTTTGCAATTGTTCTTTGAAAAGGTAACAGTATGGTCAGAGTCACAAAATTGCGAAATACTAAGTAAATTAGCCTTTAGACCTTTAACTAAGAGGACATTTTCAAGAACAAGAAGTCCTTCTTTGAGAGTTCCTTTGCCTATGATTTGAGATGAAACTCCATCACCAAAAACAACTTTACCACCAGCAAATCTGGTTTTGTTTAAAAGTTTAGATTCATCTCCAGTCATGTGCTTAGAACATCCAGAGTCTAAATACCAACCAGATGAAGTGTGTTCAGCTTTTAAAGTAGTAACAACAATATTACACTTCATCTGAGGTAATAGATCATCTTTTCTAATCCAAATTGCTCTAGTTTTCATCTTGCGCTTATTAGCTCTCAATTGATAAAATTTGCGAGCATCAAATTTTTGCCGAAAAACATTTTGCGCATGATTTTGAATTTTGTGAATGGCTTGAGCATTTGTTTTAGGGAAGTGATTAGGATTCCTTCTAGGAAATGTTCTTTTAGGTTTAGTCTTTCTCTTTCTATAGTTAGAGTTTTTATCTGGCTGTCTAGGAAGTATGTAATTGTTTCGACTCCTCCTAGAATAGTTAAAGTTCTGTTAGGTATGAGGATTATAGATAGGTTTAATCAGTCTCCTAGCATAGCAACCGTCAAAAGAGTGTCCGTAAATGTCACAGTAAGAGCAATAAAGATTGCTCAGAATGGGAGTCTCCTTAGGAAAGTCTCTAAACAAAGGCTTTGAAAAGTTTTGAGGCTGAACTCTATTCCTAGGTAGCACAGGTTTGAATGTAGGTTTACTCTTTCTGATAAAGGGGCAGACGTATTTAGACTTAGGTGAACTTTCAAGCTTAGAGCAACTTGATTCCCCAATGTTAGTACTTTTATGTTTTAAATCAAACTCAGTTTTTAATGAATGAAAGTCTGGGCATGTTTCAACAGGTCTTTTGCCTCCTGACACAAATTTGATAAGTTCAAAAGATTTTGATTGTGTCTTCAAATTGGGGCAAAACCCTATACCAGTTCGATCATCAGAATTGGTTTTAGATTCAACAACAAATTCATCAAAACACTTTGAATTATTTTCAAATTTTGTAAATTTTTTGAAAATAGTTGCTGTCTTTTCTTTGGTTTGTTCCAATTCTAACAATGTCCCTTTGTACATTTTCTCCAGAATTTCATTTGTTTCAGTCAAATTTTTCAGTTTTTCATCAAAAACTTTAATTTCATTTTTATGAGTTAAGCATTGGGTAGTATACTCTTCAGCATTTAGTTTCACCATCAGGCTTAGATCTTCCAACTTTTTGGTAAGATCTTTCACAGTCTTTTCTAGTCTAGCTTTTCTTGAGAGTCTTAGTGTAAAATGTGTGAATGTCTGGAAGGTCTTCATTGTCCGAGTCACTAAGTGTAGTGTGTGAAGTGACCCCTAAGGCTTTATTCTTAGAACTCACACACCCATTGACATCGTCATTATTGCATTCCCTTTGACTCACACACCCCGAGGTAGAACATGCAACATTCTCAGTAATCAAAGCATCTAAACCAGTAATAACCACATTCGAAGTATCAGTCATAGAACTAATTGGTTCATCCTCATTGACAAACATAGGCATGTCATCATTATAAATAATCTTTGCAAAGAAAGACATACAAGGATCAAAGACCTCTGATGACTCAGGTTCCTCATTATCAGAGTCACTTGAATCATCCCAAGTTTTGCAAATATTAGCCCTATTATGTTTGTTTTGAGTGTTCAAGTTAACTCTACAGTCTTGAGCAATGTGTCCCAGTTTACCAAATCTATAGCATTCAGTCTTCTTAAGGTCTCTATTAGGTCTGATATGAGAGTCCTTATGATTTTTGTCATGGTTTTTCTCATGAGGTGTGTGACTTGAGGGAATTGGATAATTTGATTTGCCTTGTTTATTTGCCACTTTGTTTCTAAACTTAATGATTTTCTTGAATTGTTTTGACATTAAGGCAATCTGATTGTCCAAACTCTCTATATCGCAATCCTCATCAGATTCATCATTGGAAGTATTAAACTCAGGATTAATCAATTTAGAAGAAAAGCTTAGATTGGAACTAGTCTGTTTCCTATGGGATTGAGTCAACTGTTTCTTAAATTCCAGTTCCATTTCCACAGTTCTTAATTTACTACTGAGTAGTTCAGGAGTGAGATTTATATCACACATTTCCTCAATAGCATATCTTTTGTTATCAAACTTTTGTGGTAATGATCTCAGAATTTTAGATACAGTTTCTTGTCTATCATAGGTTATCCCATTAGCATGCAGTTTGGTCACGATATCAGTCAGGTTCATGTAGAAGTCATCAAAAGATTCAGTCTCAGACATAATTAAGGAGTTATACTGCTGGATAAGCATTTGGGTTTTAGCAGCCTTAACTCTAGTGTCTCCTTCATGACCAGTAACCAGGGTGTCCCAAGCTTCCTTAGAAGTGGTACAGGATGAGATTCTTTTGAACTCATGTTCATTTATGGACATAAATATGGCATTCTTTCCTTTGTTATTATTTCGAGAAACCTGTTTCTCTTCTGGAGTGAACTCACTTAAAGCTTTCTTAACCCTCTCATTACTTCCTTCGTTGGCTGGTTTAGTAGGAAAAGTATAATCATTTTCAACAATATCCCAGACATCATCTCCCAGAGTTCCTTGAATGAAAGCAATCATCCTTACTTTCCAGTAAGCAAAATTGGTTCCATCAAAGATTTGAGGTCTGGTCAAGTTACCAAATCTTTCATTTTTCTCGTCCATATTTGATTTTCAGAAAACAATTTCAGAAACACAGGATCTTTTAAAAACAGTTTAACCAAGCTCTGATACCAATTGAAAAAGATCGTTACTAAAGTCGTTTATTGAAAATAAACTATTTAAGTAACTCCGAGTTATTTTTTAGAGAAACTCTTTTCTTAAATCAAAAGTTTGAACACAAGATGTGTTTAACAAAAGTATGTACGAGATCTATTCAAGATTTAAGCAACAAGTTTAAAAGAAAATTTAAAGAAGTTTATAAACTCAGCACAACCAAGAATGAGGTGAGAAAATGTATAAAGACTCTGTTCACAATTTTTTACGTGGTAAAACCTCACCAATTGAGGAAACATCCACGACTCCCTCTACGGAGTAAAAAGAAAAATCCACTAAAACAAATTTATGAGTTACAAGATATTTAACTAACATGCAAACAATCTAGACCTATATAAGTTTAGGAATGTACCCTCTGGCGTCCTTATAACTTTTCTGCAGTTCTGATTGTAGATGTAGTTCTCTCAGTTTGTCAACTCCTTATTTGTTCCAGCACTTTACGTCGACTTATGTTCACAATATCTTATTACCAACACTTTACGTGTTGTAGGGTGAAAGTGTTTGTGGAGGTGCTCTCTAACACATGCATGCACACACGCACACTTATTAAGTACAAACAGTCCTAACAAATTACAGTTACACTATATGCAGTGATATTTTCTTTTCTTTCTTTCTTACAAAACTTGGAACCTTTTTGACCTTTTAAAGTATCCCAGAATCCACGTATATCTTGCTTCGAAATCAGTCAAGATCTTAATCAATCTCAGTTTTGAAAAGATTTTCGAGATTGAAAACCTCCAAGTGAGATTCCAACTAGGTCAAGGTTTAGTTTTACAAGAATAAGAAACAGAAAACATTTATTGTTGATTTCAAAATAAGAAAACGTTTTTAGAAAGAATAATCAACAATATATTTCTCAAGATGAGAAATAAAATGATACTAAGTGTAATGTAACATGAAAAACTCCAGATCTGAGATTTCTATGGAATCAGAAACTAGATCTGAGTAAAAGTCTAAGTTGGAAACAAGATCTCAAGAACACAAGGTTACAGCAACCAAAATAACTCAACTTAAACTCTCAAACACTCGAGAAAACACTCAGGATGGTGTTTTTGGGTAAGGTGTTTGGGTTAGGGTTTGAAGAGGATTTGGACGAAGTTAGGGTTTCTAACTTTCTCTCTGGTTTCTCTCTTCTCTCTCTCTTCTCTCTCTAAACTCAGAAGAATGCAAAAATGGCCAAAGTCCTCGAAGTCTGAGGGAAGGCCTCTTTTTATAGTGGGAAGAGAAGGTTCGAGATTTATGATCTAAACCAAGGGTCAGGATTAAGTCAATTCAAATTGACTTGAATCTAAGGGCTCACACAAGGCGGTGATTAAACAGGCGCTGATTGGTTTAAAATATTACACTGGGATTCTCCAAGGTGACATGCAGACCATCGATAAGGAATGATCCAAGGGCTGATAACACACGCGAGTTTAGTCTCTATAAAGAAACACACTTGCAACCAATCAGAGGGTAACAGGTGTTGGCTAATGAGGGGAAGTAAAACGCGCGTCAAAACTATTTACAAAGCAAACCCTTAAGTCTCTGCCGCTTTTGGATTCTACCCAAGGTAACATTAGGCCATAAAAAGCTGAAAAACGTCGCTAATGCCGTTTAACACAAGGTTAAACTGTATAAGCAACTCCGAATGTTTGTTGGAGAAACCCTTTTCTTTTGAAAATAAAAATTATAAACAAGATTTGCTTACAAAGAAACTTATGTACGAGATTAATTAAGATTGTGTAATCAGTTTTAAAACTAAGGCAGTTTCAAAAATTCAGCACACTTAAAGAATGAGGTGAGTAGATGAAGATAATCAACACAACGATTTTTAACGTGGTAAAACCTCTCCCAACAGAGGAAACATCCACGGTGACTTCTAAGTCACAAAAACAAAAGTCCACTAATAACAAAAATCAGTTACAAACTATACAACATGCAAGCACACAAATCAACCTATTCTAAGTTTAGGAATATACCCCACTTGGCTCCTTCTAACTTCTGATAGATCTGATTTGTTGACGATGTTCTCCGGTTTGCTAACTTCCTTTGCTTTAGCTTCTTTATGTCGACTCAATGATCTCAGATCTTAAACACAACACTTCCTGTGTAGTAGTGTGTAAAGTGTTTGTGTAGTGAATCCTATTCACATGCATGAACTCACACACACTTAGATTTACAAACAGTCCTATACAAATTACATATAAAGTCTATATGCAGTGATTTTGGTTATCTTTCTTTCTTACAAAACTAAAAACCTTTTGACCTTTAAATATAAACCCAGATTCCACGGAGATCTTGCTTAAGAAATCGGTCAAGACATTTCTCAATCTCTTTTGAAAATATTTAGGAGATTGAAAACCCTCCAAGTGCGAATCCAACTAGGTCAGGTTAAGTTTTGTAAAAACAGAAACTATAAAACATTTTTCAAACCAAAACAGAAATGATTTTCTTAAACCAAGTTGAAAATATGCAGATCTAGTGAAAAATATAACATGCAGAGTATAGATCTTAATATTTCTATGGAGAAAGAAACTAGATCTTTACTCTAACATTTAAGTTGTGTACAAGATCAGAAATCACAAGGTTACAGCAACGATATGAACAAACCACTCTCTCTCTCTCTCTCTCAAACACTCAGGTTGTGTTTGGGGTAAGGTTTATTTGAAGGTTTGTTTCAGAGATGAAGTGTTTAGGGTTAGGGTTTGGTTTTGGCTAACTGTTTCCCTTTCTCTCTCTTCTCTCTATTCTTTTCTCTCTTCTCTCACTTCTCTCTTCTCTCACTTCTCTTTTTTTTTTCTCTCTGGAAGACGAATGCCCAAAAGTTCTCTAAGGCAGAGAAGGGAAGGGTATATATAATGCCTGGGGAAGGTTCTGGATGATCGAGGCAAATCAAAGGCTGAGATCAAGTCTTCAAGGGTTTTGACTTGATCCAATGGTTATAGAAAAGCGGTGGCTTAAAAGCATTGTGATTGGTTCATATGTATGCACTGGGATTAACCAAGAACGCATGCAGGCCCTTGATAACAAATAATCCAACGATCAACAATAATGCATCCAGCCCTCTCACATAAGAAGCACAAATACATAAGCCCGGAGGATGACAAGTGTTGGCTGTTAATAGGCTCTCACACGCGAGTCAAAATAATTACAAAACCTCACCCTGAAGTCTCTAGCGCTTTGAGATCGTAACCAACCAAACAATTCAGTGAAAAAAGAAGTTTCTAAAATGGTAAATTAACCCCAAAAACTTTATAAACCAATTTTATTAATAAAAACAATTATTCAAAAATGTTTAAAAAAAGTTTAAAAGGATTTAAAAATTATTTAAAATTCCCAAAAAAATATTAAAGCACCAATACAAGGGGAATTAAACACACACTCAATTTTAAGCAATATGAACACATGCATGCACTTCTAATTGTGTGTAGTGTGATTCATTTTGTATCTTCATAGATCATTGAAGGGGATAAGAGAGATAGGTTCTGAGGCTTTTTGGATTCTAGGATAGACAACAAATTTTGTCACTATTTCCAAACTAGTTGAGCACTTATACAATGTAGACTTAAGTAAGTCAAAGGTATAAGGTGCTTCAAAAGCAACAAATCATATTTATAGATTGACCCCATAAACTATTAAATCAAGTTTTAATCGCTTAAAAATTATTTAAAAAATGTTTAAAAATCCCCAAAAAATTAATAAAAATCATAATTAGGGATTTAAACACACTCAACACAATTACACACATAATGATGCAATATGATATGTATGAAATGAATTCTAAGTGTGTGAGTGTTGGCAATAGTCTCTTGATCAAGACAAGATGGAAAGATGAAGAAGCAAACCATTCTCTGAGGCTTTTTGGTTTCTAGGTTGGACTCAATTTTGTCACAATTTCCAAACTAGATGAGCACTTATACAGTATAGACTCAAGTGAGTCAAAGGTATAAGGGCTTCACCCCCTCCCAAAGATAGACCAGCTAGTGGATGCCACCTCAGCTCACGAGCGAATGAGTTTCCTTGACGCATATTCAGGATATCATCAGATCCCCTTGTATGCACCGGACCAGCATAAGACGACGTTCATCACGACAGTTGGTTTATATTGTTACAAGGTCATGCCTTTTGGGCTAAAAAATGTCGGGGTAACCTATCAGCGACCGGTTACTAAAATGTTCAAGAGCCAAATGGGAAACACGATGGAGGTATACATCGATGACATGCTCGTTAAGAGCAAGAAGAAAGAAGATCACCTCTTGGATCTATCAAGTACCTTCGAAACCCTCAGGAAGTACCGGATGAAGCTTAACGCGAGCAAGTGCTCCTTCGATGTCCAGTCAGGAAAATTTCTTGGGTATTTGGTCAGTAAGCGAGGCAAAGAAGCTAATCCAGACCAGATCGATGCAATCAAAAGAGTGCAGCCTCCTCGCACAATCTGGGACATACAGAAGCTCACTGGGATGCTCGCTGCCTTAAATCGCTTCATTTCCAGATCCTCCGAGAAATACAAGCCTTTTTTCCAGCTCCTGAAGGGAAGTAAATCGATAGAATGGAACCCAGATTGCTCGCGAGCACTGGATGAGATCAAATCCTACCTAAGCACTCCACCACTGCTTGTCATACCACAACAAAAGGATTCTTTATACCTATACCTATATGTATCCCATCATGCCGCCAGCTCTGCGCTAATATGCGAGGTGGCAGGGACCTAACAACCAGTTTATTATGCGAGCAAAACATTATTAGACGCCGAGCAGAGGTATCTACCATTGGAGAAGCTCACCTTCGCTCTGGTAGTAGCCTCGAGGAAGCTAAAGCATTATTTCGAAGTTCACACTATCATCGTTCTTACATCACACCCCCTCAAGGCTGTCCTAAGGAAGGCGGATTTATCAGGCAGACTGTCTAAATGGTCAGTCGAGATCGGCCGGTTTGACATCCAATTTCAACCAATGACAGCTATCAAGGGTCAAATCCTTGCTGATTTCATAGGCGAAGAACCCTCCGACCAACCTCAACTAACAGAGCAGAACAACCAAGCAACAGTAGAGAGGTGGAAACTATTCATTGATGGAGCCTCCAAATCAAAGGGGGCGGGGGTAGGCATTATTCTCATCACTCCAGAAAACACAATCCTTTGTTCGAGCTTTGAGGAGATCAACATCCAACAGTTTCCTAGGGGGCAAAATAGTCATGTTGATGCCTTAGCATCCCTGAGTTCAGCAGTTGACTCCAGCCTTAAAAGGATCATCCCCATTGATTTCCTCATTTGTTCGAGCATCAACCACAATAGCAAGCTGTCAAATGTGGAACAAATATTCCAGGTGGGATCAGCCCCCAGCTGGATGGACCCTTTAAAAAACTATTTAAAGGAGGGCACGCTCCCAGAGGACAAGAAAACTGCCCACCAGATAAGAGTCAAGGCTGCTCGCTTTCACTTATCTACAGGGGGTGACTTGTATAAGAAATCCTTCTCCGATCCCTATCTCAGATGCGTCCATCCAAGCAATGTCGAGCAAGTATTGCGCGAGCTTCATGACGGAATCTGTGGAAGTCACATCGGAGGAAGGTCTCTAGCCTTTCGAGCAATGAAGGAAGGTTATTATTGGCCATATATGCAAAAGGATTCTGTAGTATACGTCCGAAAGTGTCTGAAATGACAACTCCACGCTCCTATGGTCCATCAACCCGCCAGCGACCTAAAATCCCCAGGGGAATAGACATAGTGGGACCACTGCCCACCGCTCCCGGCAATCACAAATACCTGTTGGTCGCGACTGACTACTTCACCAAATGGATTGAGGCAGAACCATTGGCGAACATCCGAGATATTGATATGATAAGATTTATATGAAGGAATATAATCACTCGATTCAGAATCCCCAAAACCATCATCACTGATAATGGGACACAGTTTGAGAGTGGTCCTTTTCAAGGCTTCTGCAACGAACACGGGATCAGGCACAACTTCAGTTCGGTGGCCTACCCTCAGAGCAATGGACAAGCAGAGGGTTCCAACAAAACTGTGATCGATGGGTTAAAAAAGCGATTAGAGCGAGTCAAAGGCGCATGGGCAACAGAGCTACCCCACATCCTATAGGCATACCGAACTACCCCTCGGTGAGCAACCTGGGAAATGCCATTCTCACTAACATATGGTATGGAGGCGATCATCCCATTAGAAGCGGGATTGCCAATAATAAGATCCGACCTTATCGAGCAAGGAAAGAATGATGAGACGTTGCTCGCCGAACTCGACCTGGCAGACGAGCGTAGAGAATTTGCACTGATAAAACTTGCAAGCTATCAGCAACAGCTCGCGAAGCAGTACCACAAAAGGGTAAACCCAAGAAGATTCCAAGTTGGGGACTATGTTCTAAGAAAAGTCCTAGGCAACGCGGTAAAGTCATCAGATGGCAAGCTAGGCCCAAACTGGGAAGGACCCTTTAAAATAACTAGAGACGACCTGCAAGGTGCCTATCATTTGGAAACGATGGAGGGCAGGGAGATACCGCGAGCATGGAACGCAGCTAATCTCAAGAAATTCTATTTTTAGGAATTCTATTATTGAATCTTTTTCTTGTATTTGTTATGTGAAAGGACAGTTCATTCCCCTTTTCTCTAATGAAAGTTTCTTAGTCGATTACTGATTAGTAACAATTGCATTTTATTACACCCTTTCCCCTCCTCAGGTCATCGTCATGAAGCACGAAAGACCTCTTAGCATTGCCCCTGGCAATATATGAAGCCCTACAGAGTATTCTTAGGCATCAAACTTACTTTGGTTAAACAAAATCCTGATCGGATGAAGACATCCAATACCAGGTGTATCCTCTCCAATTGCCCTACTTAGACCTAAGGGAGTGTGACGACACAACCTAAAAGGTAAAGTGGGGCACAATGGTATTTTGGTATTATACTGGACTGGGGGGACACTCGCATGATAAAACACGAAAGATTATGAAGTAGCAAAAATATAAGAAAGATTGGATGAACACATTTAGTCGGCAAAATTGCCCAAAACATGAACTTTTCATTAATCTCTTATATTTACAAACGATGATAATACATGTTTAGTTGGCGAAGCTCGCCCAAAGCATTTACATTATCAAAAAGAACTAAAAAATCTCAAGGAGGTGGAAGCCTCCGAACAAGATAATCAGCAACTTTAGCTCTCCTTCCATCATCAGGAGCAGGGGCTAGCTCTTCCACGACCTCATTTGCGTCCAACTCCAATAGTTGCCGGGGAATAGCATCAATGGGGATCCATCGATCATCCCTCCTGAACGGATTGGGCATCAGAGTGGAGGAGGACATCTCATGTCGATACCATAACACCGAGTTCCTCGGGACCTGCAGCTCTCTCAGGGCACTCAACCACCCTCTGATGAAAGAAAGTTCCTCGAACTCTGATAGTCTCGTTGGAGCATCCAGCCAGCCTTGATCGTAGCCATCAGACCACACTTGTCGAGGACCCTTCTTGCATAGATGCCGCAGTCGGGTAACGTCCCTCTGGAGCCTAGCAGTAATTACAAAAACTCACCGGACATCGTCGCACAGCTCCTCCATCTCCCTATCACGCTGTTCCTCTGCTTCCCTATTCCTGTCCCTGGCACCCCTACCAGCACGCGAAAGGGGAGGACGAGATCCAGCTCGCGACGATGAGGAGCCTTGCAGGACTGCCAAAACGATGCTCGGCAAATGCTCCTTAAGCTTTAAGACCTCCCTCCTCAGGTCTTCATTCTCCTGCTACAGGAACTCCCCAACCTGGTTAATCTCGGTGGCCTCTAGTAACCTTGCTCTCAGTGCACTGACTTCTTCTTGTACTGAGGCACCGACTTCTTCCATTTCCTGGAGCCTGTCCTTCAGCTTAGCCACTAGCTCGGACTGATCTTTATATTTCAGATTCCTAGACCTGAGTGACTTGCAAAGTCTAACAAAGGCCTGGCAAACTGCAGGGCTTGCATTAGGACCAAGAGTCCTACCCAGTTGGGAAGTAGCAGGAATATAGTCATCAACATCAACCAACTACAAGTAAAATAAAGATAGAGGAGAAAAAGACATCAGCACAAATAAAAGAAGAATCTTCTCATTTCATTAATAAAAATCAAGTACATCGAGCAGAAGAAACTTGGAAAATTACAAGCAAAAAGTACAAAAGTAAATCCTAAGAGCATATTAACTGGCAACCTCAGGCTGCCCAATGATGTTTGGCTGCTTCCCCTTATCAGCAGCAGCAGAGGCATCCCCCTTCGCAAAAATGCCCTCAGTCGCCTGAGCAAGGCAAACACCAGCAGGAACTGTATCAGAGGGAAGATCAGCACCCTCGATGGCTGGGGCAGAAGCTTCTTAGTCCACAGTTGTCTTGGGACCCGGGTCATGCTCGTCAAACAGGGGAGACTCAACATCTACACCAGCAGCTAGAAGAGCTTTGTTCCAGCCCTTCTTGAAGTTCAAACGGTTGATGTAGCCTATCTGAACCTCGGCATCTTCATAAGCAGCAGCCCACCCGGAGTTATATGAATCCTCCTTGACGGTGGCTACCTGGGCCTTTTCCACCTTCAGCTGCTCAGTCAGAATCTTATTCTCCTCTGCGAGATCCAGCTTGCTCGAGCAGACTAAGTCATAAGCCTGCCTCAGCTCGCTCAGCTCCTTAACCGCCTCATCCCTCTCTCTATTAGAGTTGATGAGGGCCAGATTAGAAGAAACCCTAACTGCGTCAGCAGTCTTCAAGTCAGCCTCCAGCTAAGAACCCCTGGCTTCCAAAGCAGACTTCTGCTGCTCCAGCTAGCCGTTCCTTCTTACCATCTCGTCGCGAGAGCGATAGAGCACAGCAAAGTCAGTCACAAACTGCAAGGAATAAAGAAGAAATCAAGAAGGAGAAACCATTAAAACTTGTTAAAGAATTGAAAATTGGAAGAGAATCTTACCAAGGATAGCCTCTGGCTAGCTTGCAGGGCCAATTGATCAGACCCCAGCGCCCTCTGGCGATCTGCAGGAAGAACTGCTCTCTCAAGCAGCGCAGGAGCTAGCTGAGGAAAAATGGCCACTGCACCCCCCTATGGCAAGGCAGATACCGGGACCAAGGATTGCCCTGCCTTGGTCCTTGATTCCATTTTTCTCCTCTCCTCCTCCTTCTCTTTCTCCCTTCTTTTCATCTCCTCCACTCTCTTCTTCTCCTCCACCTTCTTTCTCTCCTCCTCCTTTTTCCTCTCCCTCTCTTTCGCCTGCTTTTCATCTCTCCTCTTCCTCTCTTGCTCCTGAGCAGAAGAGCGAGAACCGGTAGCCACGGCCCCAGAAGAAGACTTCTGTTTCTTCAACCTTTGTGCAAGAAGCACGTCATCATCATCATCATCTCTGATCAGATTCTTCCTGGGAGGCATCTCTTCACCCGAACTACTGGAAGTGCTCGACGATCCTCGAACTTCAGAATTCTCCTCAGAATCAGAGAAACTGCTACTGTTAGAGCTCCTTCCACCCAAATTTCCTGCAGGATCACTCTCAGAGCTACTCTCTTCTTCGTCCAACTGTATCGGCTCAGCAGTAGTCTCTCCCAAAAAATGAAACTCTGGTACACTGTCCACAGGCCGTGCTATGAAGCTAGAGCCTACGTTCTTATACTCTAACAAGAAGGCAGCAGACCTGGGATGCTCGCCGTCACCCAAAGGCTCTCTGATGTTCCAAGCTTTCACTAACTCCGAGATTCGAACCTCGCTAAGAGCAGGCTCGAAGTTCTTTGACCTCGCTGTAGAAGAAAAAACAAAGAGGATTTAGAAAAATCATAAATCAACAGAGATTAAAACAACAGTACAATGTCTACCTATATATTCTTCCCCATAAAAGGGAACAGTGAACCTCTCATACCTCGACCCTTCAAATTGGGGAAAAAATTGCCAATTCCTAACAAGGAAACCCTCTTGCCAATAGTCCTTATGGGAATCAAGTAGATTAACTACCAATACCCTATCAGGACTCCTAGCTTTGAGGTAGAGGACACCTGATCTAGTTCGAGAAAAGGAATAACAAAAGCAGACCTCGGCATGACCTAACTAGTGCCATACAACTGATTTATCTTATGCACGCCATTCACTATTTTCCACACATTTGGCGTGCATTGTGCAGGGACGATATTGAAATAGCCAAAGAAATGCAAAAATAGATCATTAGGGGGAAAAGTAAGACCCCCCTGAGAAAGCAATAAAACATGGATCCAATGGGCATCCTCTATATCCCTAATATTCTCAGGAGGCGAGGTGCGACACTCAATCTATACCCATTCAGGGGTGTTGTAGAACTTTCTAAACTCAGAGATTGATCTATTTCCAATCTTCGCCATTGGAAAGCACAAAGAAAAGCTACAAACCAAAGAGAAAGTACAAAGAAAGGGCATAAAAAACTTACAAAACAGAAGATTGATTCAAGTGATGAAGAAGCACGAGCTCAAGATGACTAAAAAGCAATGAAAATGGGGATTGAGAGCAAAGGGAACGAGGCGCTAGAGTTCTCAGAAGATGGAAGAGTGCTGGAAAGTCTGAAACGACGGAAAAGATGTGGTTATTCCAACAAGCCTTGAAATTCTAATCATAGTGCACAGTAAGCGAAGCGACTGCCGCCAAAATCAACTCCACAGCTCCCGAGGAATTGCAACCCGGCCATTATGGCTAATCATTTAAATCTTTTGGGCCCGCACACATGGCACAACAAATTTAGGGGCAATTGTGGGTACCCAGAACTTAAAATCATGGGCCTGGACGAGTAGCCCAGTCCTGGCCGCCCAAAGTCCAGGCCCTTTATCTTTTATATTGATCCGATCTCCCCCAACGATCCCATAAAGGGAAGTTATAGGGGAGATGGGAAACGTGGAGGAACCCATCACCTCCACTCACCTACAAGTAAATGTATATATTAAACCCTAGGTCCGGGGCAAAAGCACAAGTTGTATTCTCTGTAATCATTCTCCAGAATAAAGAGAAATAATACTGACTGCACCACCGTGGACGTAGGCACATCTTTGCTGAACCACGTACATCCTTTGTTGTGTGATTGACATTTAGTTTTCCTTGTTCTTTCTCGGTAATTGCTTCTCTCATATTTATTTGTGTTGCATAATAATTGTCACCACAATAACATTAAAGGATTCCATTATAGTTTTTGTTTTTAGATTAAAAACATGATAAGAATAGGTGTTTTGTGAATAACCTAAAAAGATAACTTTTTCATCTCTAATGTCAAACTTATACAAGTGTTCTCTATCCTTACAAACATAGCACTCACTACTAACTACCCAAATTGGGCTATTTTTCGTACCAAATTTTGTATGATATTTATTCTGAGTTTTTCCTTAAGTACACTCTATTTTTTATGTGCCACTGATTTTATGTAGACTCAGCCTAAAAATATTTTGGCAAATTATTAACGTGAAGCAAGACACAAGTCATTTCTTGTATGGTTCAGTTCTTTCTTTCAGCTATACCATTTTGTTGAGGGGTTTTAAGTGCACTAAATTAATGTTTACACCCATTCCCTATACAACACTCAACTACACCATTGTCTTTAAAATCTACACCCATATCATTTCGAATCCTAGTTACTTGGATATAATTTTCTATCCCAGCCCTTAAGAAGGTTCTTAAAAGGTTTTGAAAAGTATCTAAGTTTTGAATTATAAATGCAACCCAAGTAAATATAGAAAATCCATCTATAATGGCAAGGATGTAGTAGTCACCACATATACTAGTAGTCCTAAATGGACCCATTAAATCCATATGTAGTAACTTTAAAGGGTGAGATGCTAAAACATCTTTAACTTTCTTTAGAGGGAATTTATGAATCTTATCTATTTGACATGGAATGTTTAATTTTTAGTATTTTAGGTAAACCAATTACAAGTTGTTGACTAGCTAATCTATACAGATTATCATAATTAATGTGTCTTAGAATTTCATGCCATAAGTATAAGTCATTTAGCCTACCAGATAAATAATTTTCAAAATCTTTGTTTTGAATAATATCATAGAAATTATCAGGTGTTCTTTCACCACAAAGAATTGTTTTTCCATCTAGACTTTAAAAGTTTCACTCTATTTTTGAAAAAATTGCAGTGTATCCATTCACTTCAAATTAACTTCTACTTAATACATTGGATTAAAGTCTTTAAACTAATAGGACCTCATAGAAGTTAGGAAGACCTTCACCTTTAATTTTTCCCTTACCTATGATTGGGGACATGTTTCCATCTCCAAAGGTGACATTTCCTTCGACAAAACATTTTAAAGAGGAAAATTTTGATATGTACCAAGTCATATATCTGGAATACCCAGAATAAAGGTACTTTTAATAGTATTTAAAAGAGGCATTTAATTCTGATACGACAACATTAAATCTCAATTAATACCTTAATTCATCTTTCACAATCCAAACAACCTTAGTTATTGGAGAAAATATTTTTAGACTTATAAGGCATTGGCTTATAAAGTGTGGGTTTCCTAACAGATTTAGCCTCAACGGGTATCCTAGGTCTTCTAATTTTCCCATTTTTATGTTTTGTTTAATCATTTATAACATAATTGTTCAAAGTGACCAGTTTTGCAACAAAAAATGCAGTGATAAATCTTCTTAGTAGTGTTAGGATATTGAATCTGTTTTTGTTTTTCAAAATGCGGAGTAGAGATACGATTTTTTTAGGATTATGGACAGTCAACATTAGAGGATACAAAATTTGTTTAAAAATTTTATTTTCCTTTAAAGACAAGCCCTTTTTTGTCATTAGAAGATAACTTTTTAGAAGCCATAATTTGTTTTATAATGATGCCAATTACCTTGGAAAAAGAAATCATCTTTTTCAAAGAATAAAAAATATATTAGGAAAAAGAAACCTTCTAAAAAACCACCTCAAAAAAAAAGTGCCGTTGCTATATCTATAACGAAGAAGGCCATTATGCACCTGAATGTCCCAAAAAAGGGAAAAGTGCAAATAAAATGATAAAAGTTCTTGAAGAACAAGAATTAGAAATATTTTATGGAGAATATTTATCTGATTCTGATATTTCTAATAACTCTAATGAAATTTTATATGAACTTCAATCTGATTCGGAAACATCCGATGAAGAACTCGTATTTATGTATAATACTGCAGAAGTACGAGGAAGTAGCGAAGACGAGCTACAAACAATAACCCTTCGTGAAATAGTTGGAGAAGAAATCACTTTTACCAACGAAGAGTTACAAGAAATTGATAATCAAAGACAACTCATAAAAAAGGAAGATGTCTATAAATTATCAAAATTCAAATTATTCTCAACAAGAATATTTGAACAATTTAATGGTAATACTACTGCTGGCTCAACAGATTATGAAACAGCAGATATAAAACTCTTTGATTTAAAAAAGATCAATAGATGGAAGAAAAAACACCCAAATATAAAATATATTCATATCGGGTTTATTCAAATATGTATTACTGCCCAGTTTAGACAAGGTATGGATACACCCGTAGCTATACTGGTCTTAGACAAAAGATTCAGTAACCCTATGAATGATATAATTGGAGGAGTCCAATCCAATTTGGTAAATGGAGTTATTTGGTATAACATAAAACCAAATTTCTTTATATCCATTAATTACCCTAATATTGAGGAATCTGTCATTATAAAAATCCAAACTTAAGGGATAGGAATGAAAGATACCTCTAGAAATATGTCAATACATTGGAAAAAAAATCCATCAATAGACAACTCTACCATATACTAATACACAGAATGTGGATAGAAAGATTTGAACCTCGACCATTTGATTCGACAATATAACCTAGATTAATCAACTGGAGAGATTTTCAAGTACCAAAACAATGGATACTACCCCAAATAACAGAGCCACCTCTTGAAAAACAATGAAACAGCGTTGAATTACAAGTTTCTGGTAATAATGTTTATTTAAAAATAAACATTCCGAAAATTGGCAAAAGAATTTTCCTAATAATGATTGGGAAAAATTAAAAGGAAAAAACCTTTTAATAGGCGAGAATAGTAGTAATAGTAAACCTCCTATTGCTATGAAAAATATACAAGTACCAATATTACCGGGAACAAATTATCTAAAAGAAGATAATATAAAATCCAGCAAATATATCATTTCCAGTTAGGAAAAGAAGAAATTATCTTTTCGCCAAGCCATGGTAAGAGAAGATATACGTATGTATTAGGTTACTTCAATTTTGCAGGCTATAAACCATATAGTCTTTGCACATTAATTGATACAGGAGCAACAATATGTTCTTGTAGACCTAATGCTTTACCTCCTGAAAAATGGATAAAAATGAAAAATTCTATTGCTGTAACAGGCATCAATGGGACACAAAATTTCATTGATTTACAAGCCAAAAAAGTGGCTATATGGTTTAATGAAAAGAAATTTATTATTCCAAAAATCTTATGCCTTCCAGAAATGCATGGAGATTTTATATTAGGCAATAATTTTATCTCAGAATATTTGCCTATAAGCATTGATGAGGGAACAATAAATTTAACCCTCAATACAGATGTTGTAAAAATTCCTTTACTACAACAACATAAATATAAGTGCGAAAGATATTTTCGCCCTACTAAGAAAGGGGATATAACTCATTTTATTAAAGCCCTTGAAGAAACTCATTGGCTTTGTACTATATTAAATGATAATTTTAGTGAAAACCCATTAAAATTATGGAACAAAAGTCCAAGATATTGTAATCTCAAACTAAGAGATCCCAATGTCATTATAAGAGTAAAACCAATGATCTATACCAGAAATGATATAGATGAATTTGATAAACAAATCAAAGAATTATTCGATATAAACCTTATTGAAGAAACAATAAGTCCACACTCTTGCCCCGCCTTCATGGTGAGAAAACACAATGAAGTCACAAGAGGAAAAGCTAGAATGGTTATAAATTATAAAAGATTAAATGAACAATTAGAATTTAATGGTTATTTTATCCCAAGAAAAGATGTGTTAATTAACCAAACTAAAGGGAAAAAGTTCTTTAGCAAATTCGATTGTAAATCAGGATTTTGGCAGTTAAAACTAGCTGAAGAATCCAAACCATTGACAGCCTTTAGTACACCTAGACGACACTATCAATGGAATGTTATGCCTTTTGGACTAAACACAGCTCCTCAGGTATATCAAAGATGGATGGACAAAATATTTAAAGACCTTAAAGATTTTTGTGTTGTCTATATAGATGACATCCTTGTTTTTTCTAAAACTATAGAAGAACATAGATATCATCTAAAAATTATTTGTGAAAAATTTCAAAAACATGGAATTATTTTATCACCTAAGAAAATTGATGTTGAAAAAATAGAAATTAATTTTTTTGGAAAAATCCTAAACCAGGATGGCCTACAATTACAAGATCACATCATCTCTAAAATAAGAGATTTTAGTGAGGAAATTTTAGATAAAAATGAATTACAAAGTTTCCTAGGAATCCTTAATTATGGAAGATATTTCATAAAAGGATTATCTCAAAAGGAATTACCACTTCTTGAAAAACTTAAAAAGAATGATGTTTTTATATGGAGTGCTAATGATACTCTTGTTGTTAAAACAATTAAACAAGAGATTATAAATAATTATCCAAAAGTTTATTGTCCTAAAATAGGAGATAAATTAATATTGGAAACTGAGGCTTCGGATAATTGCTAGGGATGTGTTCTCAAAGCAATTCCTGCAGAATATTGGAATGAAAACAATCCTTCCAATAATTTCGGTATTCGTGGTAAGAAAACTCCTATACCAAAATCAATTCAAAAACATGAATTGATATGTGGATATAATTCAGGAAAATTTAAACCAAATGAACTGAATTATACTATTTTTGAAATGGAATTATTAGCAATAAAGTTTGCTATTAAAAAAATTCATATTTTCTTAGCACACGAAGACTTTATTGTCAGAACAGATAATAAAGCCGTGAAAGACTTCCTGATGAATAAAAGAAATATTTTAGAAGGAAGAAGACTTAAATGGTTCAACCAAATTTCTATTTATACTTTTGAAGTTGAACATTTGAATGGTACTAATAGTTTTCTTGCAGATTATCTTAGCAGGAACTATAATGAAAAACCTACTAACCAAGTAGAGTTTTTAGAAACCCACTAAACAAGTGTAATATTTTACATATTTTAAAATATCACCCACTAAACAAGTGGAATATTCTGAAATATATTTTATCAAAACCACTAAACAAGTGGAATATTCTGAAATATATTTTATCAAAACCACTAAAAAGTGGATTATTTTCATTTTAGGATGGGAGCTACGCATCCAGGTGAAACAAAAGGCGATTGGGTAACGATTGCTAAAAAGGCAAAAACCCAAAGATCATCTTCCAGTACACAATCTAAACCAGATCCTGTGTACATTGTATTCAGTGGAAGAAACCCAGGATTCTATGATAATTGGAACCAATGTTTTATGCAAGTAAATAAATTTCCTAGTGCATGCCACCAAAAATTTAATACTATGCCAGAAGCCATAACTGCATGGGAAAATTGGATGAAACAATTAGGACCTCCTAATATGATTTACCAGTTCTCCAAACTTCAGACCAAGGAAACCCTCCTTGATACTGAAACCTATGATTTTCACAATCCAGGAATCCCCTGCGAATTATATACACCTTTAAACGAAGCATGGAAATCTCATCTTCGAAACAAAAGAAAAGATTTCAGAAAAAACATGAGTATCCTTGTTGACAAAATTGCTGAACAAACAGCAACTTTGGATAAATTTAAAAGTCTGGGCCTCAAAATTTTAAAAGGCTTAAACTATGAAAATGAAGATTTTTCTCTAGAATTTTTTTTTACTTTTCTGGAATTTTCTGAACTACTAGAAAATGATTTTTCAAACAATATCTTTAACACTATCAGGAGAATTTGCCTATTTGAAAAAGCAAAGGTACTTCTCCCATGTCCTCTATTTCAAATAGAAATTTTACCAAAAATCGAGCACCACTAGCAAAAGATAAAAAGTCTTTCACTCCACCATTTTGATCAAAGATTAAATTACAATGATGACATGTCCAAATTGAATTTCGTTACTGAAGAAGGATATCCACCTTGGGATATTGAAACAATTGAATGGGGGTTAGTAAATAAAATAATCTTCTCAAGTGTAGCTTGTTTCAATCATTTTGAATTTTTACCCATGATGATCAAAACCATGATCTATCACGTTTTGACAAAAAGTAAGTACAAATATACTCGCTATTTATCGTTCCATATTTCTAGCACAATTAGTTAGCGGTCTCGGGAAATTTTATATCAACCCTACCAAATCTGGTACCTCAGAGCCATTGAGGATTATGAATGGGACGAAATTGAAAAGAATTGGGAGATTACACTTACTGTACCGTTGGACCAGTTAGACACAACGAGATATTGGTCACAAAACCTGATCAATGTTTCAAATTGTAAGAGGGTAGTTTAGATAAGATGGAGGCGTAACCCCTTTTAAGTATGGTGATGACAAGGTTAGTTAGAAAAGCACTAGTGATTTAGCCACAAGACACAAAGAGCAGTTTGGAATGTGTGGAACCCATCTTATACTCACAAATCTCTCGTGTATAACTCACAATATAATAAAGAACTTCAGAAATAACCTAGCTAGAGGGAGAGAGAAGTAAGCACCCTAGATACACCTTGGTAGGCAGGCAAAACATGCTAAAACTCTCAAGGATCTCTGTTATGTATTAAAAGCTTCGTAATAAATGACAAAATGGTGGGTGGCAGAACTCTCTGGTTCTTTAATAAATCTCTCTAGTAAATAAATTTCTCTAGTAATAACTTTTGAACTCTCAAAAGATCATCCTTTCCTCAAAGGTGGTTGGGGTCCTTAAATAGCCCCCCACACCACCCCCGAGGCAACTCAGTCATTAAAGACTATGAAAGACATCCCTCATACTTTATGTCACAACATTAAATGCCTGATGCACTAGTTGTCTCCTACGTCATAAACATTAAATGCCAAGACATGCCTTTTGCCTAACCACTGTGTGTCAGGGGGTTGTTGTCGCAGAGGTGGCTCACCAACTATCTGACAGCCCCAAATACCACGGTGGTTTACTCAAGTGCATGTCTGACATTGTTTAGAAGGCTAGTGACATCACCCACAGTAGATGTGATATTTAAGTAGAGGGTTATTTGGTCCATAACTCAATGCCCGATGGAACTCCAAGCTGCTCCGCTTGAGGTTCCACGGTCAGGGTCCTTCGGTGTTTTACCAGGTGTATCTAAGATGGTCAGGATAAGCCCCAACGGTGCCCCACTTCTCAATCCTCCAAACCAAGTCCCTCTAAAGTTCCCACGGTGAGGTTGTTTGATAGAGCATGAAAGCTCTCCCAGGCCCTGCCAAGCCTGGTCTCTCGCGAGTACCGTTCGACCTCACGCCCATTCATTATTCTCGTTACAACATTATAGTCATTACAACTCGTAGTCAATATAAACAAAGCTATAATATGGAAAAGTAACAATAAGCTAAAGTACGAGTTGCCACGCCAAGCTGCCTCCCCAAGCTGCCACGCTTGAGTTGCCTCCCCAAGCTGCCACGCTTGAGTTGCCACGCTGAGCTGCCTCACCAAGATGCCACGATTGAGTTGCCACGCTGAGCTGGCTCACCAAGATGCCACGCTTGAGTTGCCACGCTGAGCTGCCTCACCAAGATGCCACGCTTGAGTTTCCACGCTGAGCTGCCTCACCAAGATGCCACGTTTGAGTTGCCACGCTGAGCTTATCCTCAAAACACTGTTGCTAATTGGTGGATTATCCCTAATCCCAGGATTACCTTCAGGCCCCCTCTACATTTGGCCCTTCGTGGAGGGATTTGTTGTGGGAACAAGAAGTGCCTTCACGAAAACTTCTTAATCCGATGTACCTTCTCTGTCTGGCCTGTTGCTTTTTCCTAATGCTGAGCCTCAACCATTCCAGCTTAAATATCTGAAATTCTCCCGAAGGACCTGCTAATATTCTCCCAGTAATGTTCGAAAAAGCGAAAAATTCTCCCCGATGTAACTGAGTCATAACTAAACAATGTTTGAGCTTCTGTCGAGGGGACATCGTGGCTTTTTTGAACCGTTGGGACACCTTCTTTGTTGGGGGGTTTATTGGATATGTCAGAGAAAATCTTGGCGCCCAAAACTCAATCTTGCTTAGGAAGGTAACGGTGGCTGTTCCCTAGGTGTCACTTCATTAATTGATGGCAGTTCCCCAGGTGTCACTTCATTAAATGACGTAGCGTTGTCTTTTCCATGTCAGAACACTTCCCGAAGTGCCACGTGTACATTTGAAATGATTGCAGGCGGCCACACACGTGCAATGGTGGGAAACTTAAACGACGAACTTTAAAAATTAAACGGCCAAATCACTTAAAACCTTTCTTTTTCTTACTTTGCCACTACCTGCTTCAAATTTCCTTCGTTTTTTAGAGAGAGAGAGAGAGAGAGCTTCCATTGTTGAGCGTCTGAAATCTCCATTGCTGTTCAAGCTTGTGCCGTCCTGTTCTTGCTTTCATCTTCTATGCCACCTCCTGTGGTTGCTCTTCCTCCATTGTCGTGCTCAGGCTCCTCTGACTCAAGGTTGTTTTTTGTTTGCTCTAACACTCTGTCATGGCGTCTCAAGGTTACCCCACCATCTCTTCAACTAGTGCGCCGCCTGCTACTGCTGTTGCCACCACTACTGGTGCTTCTACTTTGGACGCTGTCCGTCGTGAACAGTTGAGGTTTTATCGTCGCTCTCCCATTTTTGGCGAAGATGATAGCTTTGTTGCTGCTTGCAAGACTATCAAATTTGAATGCAAGTTTGAGACCTTAGTGCTGGGTGACGAGGACGAAGAACCCTCGAAGTGGGGCTTTCTTCCTCCAGAGGGGACTCTCCGGTTTCGTCTGGAGCGAGGGGACTTCCAATGGTCCCAAATTGACTTCGAAGCACCAGATGGTTCTCCTGCCCATTTTGCTGCTTGGAACTCTCACATGGTGAGTTCCCATGGTGATATTTTGAGTAAGATTGGCCTTCAACGGGCCAAATGGTTTGGTGAGTTTACTCTCTCCAAAAATAATGCTGCTCTCCCCATTCTTGTTTCTCGTTGGAACGTGACGACTCACACATTCATTGCTGCGTGGGGCGAGTTCACGATAACCCTAGAAGATGTCTGTGAGATTTTGGGGCTCGAAGCAACAGGTCATGAGCCTTATACCGATGAGCCTCTCGACGCCCAAGAGACTGCTGACCGTTTGGCGTTGGACCGAATATGCCGAAGTTGCATCGGTTCTTCTAACAAAGCTACCTTCACTCCGCTGATTAACTATTTCTTCAAGGTTTCTAGTAAAGGTAGTTCTTCAACTTCAACGGATGCCCCTGGCCAAGGTACTTCGTTAGAGCTCCCTGCTTACATCCTTGTGATTCTTTCCCGTTTTCTTTTGACGAGAAAACCAAACGATCAGCCCTGAAGGGACCTTATCAACATATCCCTTCGTTTGGCCCGGGGCATCAAACTTCCTTTGGCTGCAATTGCCCTAGGGTCCCTCTACACCTAGCTTGACAGAACATTCTTCGACATGGAACGATCACTTGGCCGTTATAACCTGGCCAATTTTGCTAACAACGTCCTTCTAACCACCTTTCTTTACGTGCGCTTTCCTGTTGTAGCGGCCAAGGCCAACCGTCCTCCTTCTGGGGAAACCATTCTGCCCCCACGCTCTTATATTTATCACAAGAGGCAGAGCCGAAAAGAGCTGATCGCGTCAATTGATCGTTTTGAGGACTTTGTTATGAGGCCTTACGGAGAGGACGCCTTTGTTCATACTTGTGATTTCTTCTAGCACGAATCCAGGGTGGTTCAGGTGGGGGTAGACATTGAAGATCCCCAGTTAGCCGTGGTGCTTCTCCTTTCTCCGGGGTATCTGCCTTCCTACACCGAGTGGGGATATTCCAGCGAACATTATAACCCCAATCGGTGTAGTCGTCAATTTGGGTTTGATCAGAGGGCTCCTCGCTCAGTTTTCCAATCCTCAAACCCAAAGGTTAGCTTTAGTGAGGCATGTTCCTTATTTTCCTCCACTGCTGCGTGGGGGATAAGTGAATCAATGGCTGGGCGATTCACCATTCCCTCCAACAAGAGGCAAGGGAATGTGACCAGTCTATTTGCCACGAAGTTCTGGCCGAAACAACTGGCTAACATTGCTGAATTCATAGATGGCGAGCCTGTGTACCCTCCAGTTCATTCGTTTTCTGCGTTGGAGCTGGGACTCAAAGGCAACTCCGTTCTGGGGATTGAGTTCCCTCTAAGCAAAACCCCTAAGAGGCCTTCCGAAGAGCTTCCTCCGTTATGCCCCATGACTCCTACCGCCATACCCAAAGCGAAAAGTGCTGGGGTATCCAGGAAGACTGCTCCTTCGACTGGAGCTACTGCTGATGAAGGGTCTTCGCAACCATCGACCAAGAAGGCCAAGAGTGGGGTGGCCTCCACGAAAAAAATAAAGTCCAAATCCCAGACTCTTGTGGCAGCCCTTCCCATAGCCTCCGTTCCTCCTCCCATGTCTCCTGAAAGGGCCGAGAGGTTAAGGAGGGAGGCGCAGGCCGAGGTAGATTGGGTGAATGCAGAGTTTCAATGGGGCGCTATCGTCGTTCCTCCTTCGGTTTCCTTCCCCATGATCGTCGTCGATCCCACTGAGCCAGCTGCAAGGAGGAGGAAAAGTTCGAAGGCTCCTCAAGCCACTGGCAGTGATGTAACAAGGCTAAGGAGGAAGACTTTAGGCACCAAGTCCCAGCGGAAGCAAGCTCCCACGGTGCAAGCTTCTCATTCTTCTTCCCAATCTGAGGTATGTACACTTATCTTGTTCTCTTTTCCTCTTTGGTTAGAGCAAGCCGGATTTGCTTATATATATATTGTTCTTAACTACTTTGGTGCAGGGACTTAAAGAAACGGGGCCTCGTTCTCCTAGCCCCCCAAGTCCCCCCATTAGTCGTTTCGTGGGCGGTCGCTGTGGGGCCATCTCATCCGATACGACCCCACCCCGTTCGCCAATGACCGGGCTTACTTACTCCCGTCGTTAAATCTCACGACGGGCGAGGGAGGCAGTTGTGGAGGGTGAGGTTATAGAGCCCATGGATGTCTCTTCGCCACCAGAGACAACACAATCTGAGATGCCTACTCCAGTCCCCTCTGGCTCACTGGCTTCCTCTGAGGCTGTTCTCCCCATTGTTCCGGTTGCTGCAGGTGATCCTGAGGTAATTATTTCATATTTAAATTTGTCTGATCTGGCATTCCTTCTCTTTCACCCCGTTCTGTGTGCTGAATTTAGGATGTTGGTTGCCCTAGGTCGAAGTATCCTCGCTGCTAGCAAACATTCTTCGTCCAACGGTGCTGGCGAGACCTCTGACCACAGTGCCCCTTTTCAACGTTCTGACCGAGGTAAGTTATTCTTGGATATATTTCGCCCTTTTTTCTGTATTTGTTCCTCTTTACTAACATTGGCTTTTATATTGCAGCTTTCTCCTGATCTTTCACCAGCCTCATCTATTCCTGATGAACCCCTTGCTCTTGCTTTGGTACCTTATGTGGGCGAGGGAACTATGCCGATGGTTGAGGTTTCTGGGGCCAGAGACCCTGTTGAGGTTGATGAGGTAACAAGTCCCCTTCCAACGGTTCCTGCCACTTTAACCTCCGTGATGACTCCCATTCCTGCCCCTGTTGTGATTCAGGTACTTTCTTAATTCTCTGCATAAACTCCTTCTTATAACGGTGACTTAACAACGAAAACATTTGTTAAGATTTTTGATATAATCTCCACCTTATAACGGTGACTTAACAACGAAAACGCTTGTTAAGATTTTTATATAATCTCCACCTTATAACGGTGACTTAACAATGAAAACACTTGTTAAGATTTTATATAATCTCCACCTTATAATGGTGACTTAACAACGAAAACACTTGTTAAGATTTTTATATAATCTCCACCTTATAACGGTGACTTAACAACGAAAACGTTTGTTAAGATTTTTTTTTATATAATCTCCACCTTATAACGGTGACTTAACAATGAAAACACTTGTTAAGATTTTTATATAATCTCCACCTTATAATGGTGACTTAACAACGAAAACACTTGTTAAGATTTTTATATAATCTCCACCTTATAACGGTGACTTAACAACGAAAACATTTGTTAAGATTTTTTATATAATCTCCACCTTATAACGGTGACTTAACAACGAAAACGTTTGTTAAGATTTTTTTTATATAATCTCCACCTTATAACGGTGACTTAACAATGAAAACACTTGTTAAGATTTTTATATAATCTCCACCTTATAATGGTGACTTAACAACGAAAACACTTGTTAAGATTTTTATATAATCTCCACCTTATAACGGTGACTTAACAACGAAAACATTTGTTAAGATTTTTTATATAATCTCCACCTTATGACGGTGATTAACAATGAAAACACTATAATCTCACTGTTTCTTATATCTCTTCTCAGGTTGCTCGGGAGGATTCCTCACCAGCTCTTTCACTTATGGGCACACCACGTCAGGAACCTGCTGTTTCGGAAGAATCTGACCATGCTGACCAGGGTTCCACTACTGGTGTTGAGGCAGAAAGTGAATCTGGGTGCGAATTGCCTCTCCCTGACTTAACTCCTCCTGCCTTTTGCCTAATGGTGCTTCATAATTCTCCCCAAATGCCTGTGAGCCATCGCTTGGTGATTGAGCAGTTGGTGAACCATCACCCGAGACCTTCACTGTGGACTGCCTACGGTCCAATATTCCCGTGATGAGTCATTGACTGCAAGGCATGGCGATCGTTGTTGCTGAGATTGCCAATACTCCCACTTCCAGTGTTACCCGAGCCCTTATTAATCAGTTTCTGGGTTTTCTGAAGGAACTAGGTCGTGACGATTTCCGTTTCGACTGGCTTATAGCGTATTTGAAAACTTTGAAGAGTCAGCAGCTGATCGGCCATAGGGAACTGTTGAGGAAGCACCAGGAGGACCAACGGGCTGAGGAAGTTAAGTTAGCTGAGCTGGCACCTCTTTTGGAATCAGCGGATGAAGAAATAAAGAATGCCGAAGAGGCTCTGCGTTTGGCCAAGCTGAAATGGGAGAGACTTCTTATTGAACGCGCACAGGTGCAAATCAGGCTAGAGGTTGCTGTCAACGCTCAAAGCTCCTTTGCGTCAGCTTCTTCGGGCCTTCCTGGGGATTTTTTCTCTTCCCCGGACCTATGGTTCCTCTTAGGGTAGCAACCTCTTGTATATATTTTCCTTCTTCGTCCATTTATGTAATTCTTGGGCAATAGTTCCCAATTTTTTGTAATGTTCTCTTGTTTATTGAATGAAAGAATGTATATTTTCCAGTTTCATCTTTGAGTTATGACTGCTTTCATATCAATGTCTATACTTCACATCATCAATAAAAGTTGTATATTCATAATTAAAGACTAGATACATCGATAGTACAAACTTAATTGTTCACACATGATAGACTTTCAACCATTTATTATTAATTTTGAATGTCTTATCTTCCTCCAACTTAGAAATTAAGCAATAACCTGAATCATGAGCTTCCTTCACGACGAAAGGTCCCTCCCAATTGGCTGCGAATTTTGGCAGGGGAAGTCCCCTAATGTGTTTCACCGCTGCTTTCAAAACGAGATCTCCCTCTACAAACCTCCTTGGTCTTACCAGGTTGTCATATGCCCTAGAGAGCTGCCTTGTATATATTTGAAAATGTTGCATTGCGTTGTCTCTGTGTTCATCCAATGCCTCGAGCTGCACATGCCTGTTCTGAGGGAGCATGCTACTTCGCAAGGCGTATCGAGCAGAGGGAACCTCCAACTCCACTGGAAGGATTGCCTCAGTCCCGTAGACAAGGGAGAACGGAGTATACCCTGTGGGCTTCCTCTTCGTCGTTCGATAGGCCCACAACGCTGCTGGTATCTTGTCATCCCACGATCCTGGAAAGTCCTCCATTGTTTTAGCCATGATATTAACCAGAGTTATGTTAGTTGCCTCGGCCTGACCGTTCCCCTTCGGGTATGCCACCGTTGAAGTGTGATGAACGATGGAGTACTTGTCTGTAAGCATCGTTACCTCTGAGTTGACAAAAGGAGTCCCATTATCTGAGAGAATAACCTTTGGGATCCCAAAACGGCAAATAATATACTCTCTGATGAAGTTACTCACTACCCCAGCCGTTGCCCTTCTGAGTGGTATTGCTTCAGCCCATTTTGTAAAGCACTCCGTTGCTACCAGTATCCATATCTTGCCCCTCGACGAAGGGTGTATCGCCCCCATGAGGTCGAACGCCCACGTGTGGAAAGGATAAGGCGTTGCCAGAGAATGTAAGTCCACCGATGGGGCATGGATCATATTTCCATGAAGTTGACAAGCTTTGCATTTTCGAACAAATTCGGCAGAGTCCTTCTCCATCGTTGGCCAATAATATCCCAACGTCATCAGCTGATCATATAACTTGGCTCCTCCTATGTGAGCTGGGTCATGGGCTTGTTTGAGGACCTCAGTTGCCTCTTCTTTCGTGATGCAACGCAATGGCTTGTTGAAGTACCCCCTTCGATAAAGTTGCCCCTCTTGGATATAGAACTTTGGGGCCCTTCGCTTCAGTCCCATCGCATCCAGTTTCTCCGTTGGGACAGTTCCATCTTGAATAAAGTCGATATAGGGCTGCCTCCAGTCTGTTTGGGCTTTTATGAAATGGCACTCAGCTGGTTCGAAAAAAAGCTGACACTTATCACACTTCCGTTGTAGTTCTGCCGCATCCTGTTTCATTCTAGGCCAAAAAAATCCCCCTCTTTGAATTCTTCTATAGAGGGGTATCTCAGTTGTTTCGCAATGCTCCTCATGCGTTTTCTTCAACCTCCGCCCTGCTTCCTCTGGTCCAATGCATCTCGATAACCATCCCCCTGCATTTCTGTAGTAAAGATTTCCCTGGTTTGTAAAGTATTGGGCTAACTCTCTTAGCCCCATAGCTCCTTATCCAGATTCCAGTTGCTTCCTGATCTCTCCTCTCCAATTCGCATCTCCCTCCATCGGTAGTATTGACTGTACCACCGAAGGAGCTGTTCTTCGTTGGATCGTAACGATAGTCGTATCGCTCCTCATGACCATCTTTTGAGGAATAGTGGCATAAGCGTCTGGATGACGGTTCATCGTTCTGGGATGTCTTCTGATTTTGGTCCGATGGAACTGGCTGAGGAGCCTTTGAATGATCGTTCTGTACGGTGCCAAACTCATGTGCTTCAACGTATATTCTCCGTTAACTTGCTGAATTACTAAGTTCGAGTCACCCTTGATGCAGAGTGAACGAATTCCCCTTCGAAGAGCCTCCAGCAACCCTAGTACCAACGCTTCGTATTCTGCTTCGTTATTGGAGCAAGGGAAATCTAGTTTGTAGGAAAGGCAAATCTCCTCCGTTACTTTTGAAAGGATGACCCCTGCCCCTCCTTTTTTCTCTGCCGAAGACCCATCAAACTGCATCGTCCATTCCTCATCGGTTGCATCCAGATAGTTGGCTTGTAAGTTGTCTCCCGGAATGTCTTCTTTAGGTGGTTCAAACGTTCCTGATGGAAAGATTGCCAACAGATCAGCATACGCCTGGCTCTTGATAGCACGAGGAACCACACACTTTAAATCATATTCGGAGAGAATAAGGAACCACCTAGCTGCCCTGCCAATCAAGATAGTTCTAGCCAACAAATACTTAATAGGATCACATCTAGTTATAATATGAATTGTAAAAGACAACATATAATGTCTAAGTTTTTGTGCTACAAAGACTAAGGCCAAACAATGCCTTTCTAGGCTGCTATATCTAATCTCTGGTCCATGTATGATCCTGCTGAGGTAATACACTGGCCGTTCTTGCCCGTCAATCTCTTGTGCCAGCAAAGCTCCAACGGACCTTGTAGTGGAGGTGAGGTACAGCTGCAACGGTACTCCTGCCTGTGGAGGAACCATAATTTGTGGTGAAACGAGCAGCTTCTTCAACTCATCGAGAGACTCCTGGTGATCCTTTTCCCACCTGAACTTTGTGTTCTTTCGCAGCAGCTGCATCAACGGGTGTGTTAGCTCGACCAATCCCGGTACAAATCTTCTGAGGTAGGAGACCTTGCCGAGGAAACTTTTTAGCTCCTTCACCGTTCTTGGGCACGGCATTTCTAAGATCGCGCGTTGTTTATCTTGGTCCATCTGCACCCCTTGTCGATCAACCACAAAGCCTAGAAACTTCCCGCATGTTACTCCAAAGACGCACTTCAATGGGTTCATCCTTAATTTATACTTCCTACATCGAGTAAACACCATCTTTAAGTCGTTTAGGTGGGACTCCTCCTTCTTCGATTTGATGACCAAATCGTCCACATAGAATTCTACAAATTTGTGGAAGAAATCGTGAAAAATGGCCATCATTGTTCTTTGATAAGTAGCTCCCGCGTTCTTAAGTCCAAACGGCATTACTTTGTACATGAAATTTCCCAACGGGGTTCTGAATGTCGTTTTCTCTGCGTCCGCGGGGTCCATCTTGATTTGGTTGTACCCTACGTACCCATCCATGAAGCTATACATCTCATGCCCAGCCGTAGCATCTATCAGGCTATCAATGGAGGGTAGAGGGAACTCATCTTTGGGGCAAGCCCTATTCAGATCTCTAAAATCCACACAGATCCTTATTTGGCTCTTGTCCTTCTTCCCTACTGGCAGAATGCTAGATAGCCACAGGGGATGCTGTATTGGTTTGATGAATCCTGCTGCCAACAAACGCTGAACCTCTTCCTTAATCTTCAAGTCCAACTCAGGTTTATAAGTCCTTGTTGCCTGTTTCACCGGGATGGCTGAAGGTATCACGTTTAGCTTGTGGCAGCTCACTTCCTCATCCAGCCCTTCCATTTCGGTATACTTCCATGCAAAGACATCTATGAACTCCCGGATTAGCCCGACCAGGGCTTCTCGCTTCTCCTTAGCGAGATCCTTCGCGATGAAGATGGGCCTTGGGTCTTCCCCTTCTCCTGCTAAGTTCAACTGCTCCAACTCTTGTGCCTGGGGCCTTGGTTGATTTGCCATGTAGTCTGGTTCTTCGGCGACCTCCTCCACGAACTCCTGTATGTTAGAGTTATCTATCACCATACACTGTCCCTGCTGATCCACCAAGAAACACTCATATAACAGGTCAGCCCCATCCTTGGTCTCTTCGGCCGCCGGCTCACATCGTTATAAACGGTATACCACCTTCCCCTCCTCAGTGACCACCTTCTTGCATTGCCTGTTGGTAGTTGTTGCCACGGCCTTCCTCTTCCTTTCTCTCAAAGCCTCAGCGATCCTTCCCTCTGAAAAGCGACTCAGCACGCTTTGCCGCTGGGCCTCATGCTCCATAGGATCCATTCCAAGCCTTACTTTGTTTTTGAGCTGCCTTGTGGTACTTTGAGGTCGAGGGATCACCTGATGGGTTTCTTCGGTCCTTACCCCTTCGTTACTCATGGCTTCTTTACTTTGCTCGTTCAGAGGCCCCATTCTATCTTTGATCGAGGGAACCCATGCCCCCTCCATTCTTCTCGTTAGGACTCGAGCGTCCTCTTCCAACTCCGTATAAAAGGCCGCATCTACAAAGTGAGCTTCCTCGATAGCAAAAAGGCCTTTTTGTAGCCCTAATGGTTACTTCTGTTCCTTTGACATTCGCCTTGGCGCATTGATGATATGTTGAAGGAACTAAACCTTGATTGTGCATCCACACTCTTCCTATTAGTAAATGATAGGAAGTTGCACTTTCTATTACATGGAACTTGATGTGGGAACTCAGATTTCCCATTATAATTCCCACATTCACATACCCAATGGATTTGGAAGATTGGTTGTCATACCCTGAAATTACCAGAGGCATGGGGACCAACCTTTCTTCTGGGATATCAGCTGCGTGGAAGGAGTTGATCGGCATAATGTTGATGGAAGCGCCCCCATCCATAAGCGTTCTTGCAAAACTAACCCCATTGATACTGGCCGTCATATACAAGGTCCTGTTATGAGGGAACCTTACAGCTCTATCTGCATCGCTGAAGGTAACCTCTAATAGGAACTTTTTCACCAGCCTCGCCATGGGTCCCCTCCATTTCAACGAGGGAACCGCGTCCTTCCTCGCTATGTCTAGGATCGCCTGAGTTATTTCCAGTCTGCTCTCCTTTGGTATCCCCACTTGATCGAAGAACCAAGCGAATTTTGGGGATTTTGAAACTGCGCTGTACTCAACGACTGCCTCCATTTCCTCGTCCTTAACGCTGTATACGTCTTCCACGTCTTTAGCGCTTGCTTCATCATAGGCTAAAACTACGTTAGCCATTCCTGTGGTGCAACGTTCCAGAGTTTCTTCGAATTCCCTTTGCCTCATTGTTGACCTTCCTTCTCCTCTTTCCGCCTCATCGTCGTAAGCCGTTACCAAGTTGGCCCCATGTGTTGGAAGCGGGTTGTTGTTAACGTTTTGTGGGGGGATCTGCAGCGTCCCTGCCTTTATGTACTTGTCAATGATTCTTCTTAGTGATAAGCAACTCTCTGTCGGGTGCTGGATCTTTCGATGAACCTGACAATACCTAGGATCCGCCTTCGTTGCGTCATCGGGTTCCTCCGAAGGAACACCTTTTGGCAGGTAGACCGTTCCACCTTGGACCATGGCGTTATAACAACTCACCGCCTCTTCTATCGTGCATGGTAACGGTGGTGGGTCTTCTCTATCCCTTCCAAACTTCCTTTTGTTGTCCTTCTTCGCCGCCCTACCCCCATATGCTCCTTCGGTGTATCCCACCCATGGGGGTTGAGGCCTTCCTCCCCCAGGTTGTATCGGCTGTCTGAATATCATAGGCACCGCCACCGAGTTTGGTCGTACGACCAATGAGATGTTCCTTGCAGATTTTAAGAACGCCGAAAAAGTTCCCTCGCGCGTCTCATTGATAAGATGGCAGATGTACTCCGGGAGTAGTCCTTCGGCACAGATTTGTAATAGTTTGGATTCCTTGGCCTCCTCTCTCACGTCCAGAGACCTTTCCCTGAACCTCCGAACGTACGCCACCACGTCTTCTCCTGGTCGTTGCTTCTCTCTCCCCAGTTGGGTCAGAGTGAATTCATCCTCTGCTAGAAAGAACTTTTGGACAAACAGCACATGCATCTCTTCCCACGTGGAAACACTTTTAGGGGACAAATGAGAATACCACGTGTATGCTTTATCGGTTAGGGATTTGGAAAACTCCCTCATCCTGAGTTTCTTGTTGTTGCAATGCGCCCCTAGGTGCTCAATAAAACGTTTAATGTGCTCTTTCGGATTCCCACCCTTCCCTGTGTATTTTTCAAAGATGGGGGGAATATAATCCCTCGGGTAAGGCTCATCGTTGTATTCCTGAGGATAAGGTGTCCTAAAGTCATCATAGACTGAAGCTACCTCGCCTATAGACTGTGAGGAAGCTTGCACAAACTTTAACATCTCCTTTTGCATTTCTCTCCTCATTTCCTCCATGGGCGATGGGGCAACGACCAATGGGGGTGTTGGCTGAATGACTGTAACAGTTGGAGCCATCGTTACGGCTGGCGCCGTTGATACTCCGGAGATTCCCATTGCCGGATTCACGACGGAGGGTATGCTTGCTAGGGCTGCTCCCGTTGTACCTGCGCCCGGTGGAACCGTTGGAGTTGCCCCTGGTGTTACGAAGGAATTGGCCTCAAGTCCTCCCAGCACCGTTGAAGCTGCAGGAGTTTGCAAAAACTCATAGAACTTGCTCATGAGGAGGGTCATCTGGGCAGGTCCCAGCCCAGCGCTCGTGGAAGCCTGCGTCACTCCTTGAGCGCCCGTTGTTGTTTGAACTGGGGGAACTTCTCTTTGAGGAGCTCCGCTCCTTAAAGCCTCCAATTCTACCGCTGCTCGCTCTCCACTGTGTTGGATATCATCAAAGTTGAGCCTTCGATTAACGTTATCTTGCGCCATACTCCTTCCCTAGAAGAATGCCTCCCCAGCAGAGTCGCCAAATGTAAGAGGATAGTTTAGATAAGATGGAGGCGTAACCCCTTTTAAGTATGGTGATGACAAGGTTAGTTAGAAAAGCACTAGTGATTTAGCCACAAGACACAAAGGGCAGTTTGGAATGTGTGGAACCCATCTTATACTCACAAATCTCTCGTGTATAACTCACAGTATAATAAAGAACTTCAGAAATAACCTAGCTAGAGGGAGAGAGAAGTAAGCACCCTAGATACACCTTGGTAGGCAGGCAAAACATGCTAAAACTCTCAAGGAGCTCTGTTATGTATTAAAAGCTTCGTAATAAATGACAAAATGGTGGGTGGCAGAACTCTCTGGTTCTTTAATAAATCTCTCTAGTAAATAAATTTCTCTAGTAATAACTTTTGAACTCTCAAAAGATCATCCTTTCCTCAAAGGTGGTTGGGGTCCTTAAATAGCCCCCCACACCACCCCCGAGGCAACTCAGTCATTAAAGACTATGAAAGACATCCCTCATACTTTATGTCACAACATTAAATGCCTGATGCACTAGTTGTCTCCTACGTCATAAACATTAAATGCCAAGACATGCCTTTTGCCTAACCACTGTGTGTCAGGGGGTTGTTGTCGCAGAGGTGGCTCACCAACTATCTGACAGCCCCAAATACCACGGTGGTTTACTCAAGTGCATGTCTGACATTGTTTAGAAGGCTAGTGACATCACCCACAGTAGATGTGATATTTAAGTAGAGGATTGTTTGGTCCATAACTCAATGCCCGATGGAACTCCAAGCTGCTCCGCTTGAGGTTCCACGGTCAGGGTCCTTCGGTGTTTTACCAGGTGTATCTAAGATGGTCAGGACAAGCCCCAACGGTGCCCCACTTCTCAATCCTCCAAACCAAGTCCCTCTAAAGTTCCCACGGTGAGGTTGTTCGATAGAGCATGAAAGCTCTCCCAGGCCCTGCCAAGCCTGGTCTCTCGCGAGTACCGTTCGACCTCACGCCCATTCATTATTCTCGTTACAACATTATAGTCATTACAACTCGTAGTCAATATAAACAAAGCTATAATATGGCAAAGTAACAATAAGCTAAAGTACGAGTTGCCACGCCAAGCTGCCTCCCCAAGCTGCCACACTTGAGTTGCCTCCCCAAGCTTCCACGCTTGAGTTGCCACGCTGAGCTGCCTCACCAAGATGCCACGCTGAGCTGGCTCACCAAGATGCCACGCTTGAGTTGCCACGCTGAGCTGCCTCACCAAGATGCCACGCTTGAGTTGCCACACTGAGCTGCCTCACCAAGATGCCACGCTTGAGTTGCTACGCTGAGCTTATCCTTAGAACACTGTTGCTAATTGGTGGATTATCCCTAATCCCAGGATTACCTTCAGGCCCCCTCTACACAAATTATGCAGATTATTATTATCGGGAAACAACTTTAAAATTCATGGTAATTGATGGACGGAGACTATTAATTACCGATTTACCGTTAAACTATACTACCTCGCTTGAACAACGAGCGGCTGTAAGGGAGTTTCTAAATACTTTGAAAAATAAAAATAATTTAGATGTTCCCTATGAACACTTAAGCCATGCGGAGGAATACGAACAAGCACAACACGAACCTCCAAATCACAGCCCTAATGATAGTATGTCATTCGACTCTGTCGCTGAGGCCAATATTGCCAATGCATTTGATGCTTGACAATTGGACGAGGATAATTAACTCACATGAACGACTGTAAATCATCCAACACACGAAGTGGGGCCAGCAAGCGGATAGTAACAAACTGACGCATGCAATGACGATTTGGACGTTTGAAGGACGTGTGTGCTCGCATTCAAATGATCAAATTATATATAAAACCCTTTTAACACAAACAAACCCTAAACATGCAGCAGTATGTGATTGAATAAATTGATAATCTACGCAAGAACATTCAAACACATGCAATTAAGGAAAAATCCCCCTCAGGGGCAAAACCATTTATTTTCACTATAATTTGTAAGAGAACGGCTTACAATTGGATTACAATGAAAATACAAGTTGACTAAGAATTACCCTCGGGTATCGGATTCTATAGTCGCGGCTGGAATTATCCCTTTCCAGTAGGGCTGCAATGAAGAAGAAGAACGGTCTCCTCCACAAGGGTTGAACAAACCAAAGTTGTGTTCTTGGGTTGCTAAAGGATTCACAAAGGTGTGGCAAGGATGTGTGAATCAAACCATGAGTCTTGGGACTCAAAAATATGAAGACTAGATGTATTTGGACTCTCAAATTCGTCTCATAAAGTCTTGCAAAACAACTCTCCCGAAGTTGGTATTTATAGGGAAATACATGAAGAGACCCACGATTTTAAACTGCTGAAATTCTATCCAGCGTACAGGTACCCCGAACCGGTTCGGGTACCCCTACGAACCGGTTCGCCCCCCCGAACCGGTTTCAGGCTGGGTTCGGGAAAGTGTGCTGGGAACAGGTGCTTAAACACTTAGAAAAATTCCCAGAATTTTCAATGAACATATCTCCATTTTCAACGGGCCATAACTTGTTCACCGTAGCTCGGATTGAGGTACCGTTTCTTCCAGTATCTTTGTTACGGCAAGCTCTTCAACTTTCCAGTTGACTGGTCCTCCGGACGGTGGCTGTAAAATTACCAATTTGCCCTTGAACATCCCTATCATGCCTTGTTTCACTGATTTGACTTCTCTTGCGTTCCACTTGCATTACGAGCCTACAATCAAGGAACGTGAAGTCGTTGATGCAGATGAGGGACATATTAGTGGAGATAATGCATGCTTGATTCCTGGAATTCGGATAGAGGCCGTCATGTGAGATCGTGAGGTGACGTGCCAAATGTAGCGGCGTACGACATAAATAAATGAAACATTTCGGACATGAGAAAAATGTCCTTACAAATCTCCCCCTATGTCTATGCCGGTACATACATAAAAATCCGAATTATCAAATATGAAATTGCCTATACAAATCTACCCTCCCATGAACCCAAAACTGGAAAAGGTACAAATGAATAGTCTTCATCGTTTGTTCTTCAAATCGACAGGAATCTCAAATCTTTTCTCATCAGGGTGTGCAATTTAGTGATCATCAATGTAGTACCTACACACATGAGACAAAGCAAATACCACGTGACATATCGAGTTTGAAATGAGATAACATGGATATCAATATATGATAAAAACATAAGCAACATCTCAAAAACTCCCCCAAAATTCAAACTCCCCCCATAATATGATAATTCTTTCTCCCCCTTTTTATGATGTCCCCAAATAGACAGATGAGAAGAATGAATCAAACAAGAAAAATCGGGGTGTCACGGTATACAAAACACACCATGAATAAACAGAAAGCAACCAAGTCGATGATAGCGTAGTGAAGTGGTGTGATAAAATTCGATAGGAAAATCAATGCATACAAACATGACATATGTGCACGATGAATATTGGATATTCCTAGCGAATGAACTCAAATGCTTCCTTTGGTGTAAAAGAGTGACAGTATAAGATATTGACTCAATCAAATCAACAAATCAAAGCTCAAAATGATTTTCACACCAATAACGTCCAAAATGATTTTATGCTTTTTCAGGACTTTCAAGGAAGTTCAAACCCGTTTAGATTCTCCAACCAAACTCCCTCAGATATTATTTTGAATAGAGGCATTCTAAATTCTCAAACTTCAGAGAATTGATGGTGAAACCTAAGTGGCCCATATTTGGCATGTATAGCTTTTTATTGTCTTTAAATTTTTTCGGGCTCTTTTAACCTCTTAGGACCTCGGATATTAAAATTCCTCCATTTTTAGGTCCTTTTTAACGGTGGCTTTTGCTCAAAGGATAGATGATTACCTTTCGCAGCCCCTCCCCGTTATACAAAAACACACAGTCTCACCAAAACGATTTTTACATGCATTCCAATCTTGTCAAGTTTTATCACATTTTATACATTGTATAGACAGGATTGAGATGGAAACACTCAAGCCAACATGAGATTGACAAGTGCAATAATCAAATATAGCTGTGCATGTGTGCAATAAAGGATATTGGAGTCAAACATGTAGGAAGATATCACTAATTACATCTCAAAGACTCCAATCAATGTAAAGCACATGGATGAAATGATGTAGCCTCTCAAATCTCTATCAAACAGTCACATGGATAAATGGAATGAAGTTGTGACTTGGCTATCTTACATGCTCATCCATAAAAGAAGCAAAATACAAAAATCTTTTTGGATTTTTCAAAAAATTTATCAAAATAAAATCTTTTTGTGCTTTTCTTAAAGGAAAATCTTTTTGTATTTTTCAAAAGAAATATAAAAAGAAAAAAGAATAAAACAAAGCTGTACAACAAAGAAATGGTACATATAAAACAGACTAGCAATAGGAAGCATATGATATGAACATGAAGAAGCATCCTATTCTAGACATAGACCAACCCCTTAGTCAACTGTGCAAATCCCTAAAGATTTCCTAAGACTCTCAAATCTAAGGGCATCTAAAGGTTTCGTGAAAATATTGGCTAACTAACGGTCGGTAGGAACAAAACTCAGGGATACGACTTTCTCTTCAACTAACTGACGTATAAAGTGCTCACGTATCCTGATGTGTTTTGTGCGCGAATGCTGAACTGGATTGCGGGATATGTGTATCGCGCTCGTGTTATCACAGGAAATGGTCATGGTGTCCTGTGATATCCCATAATCCTCCAGCATTTGCTTCATCCACAAGAGTTGTGTGCAACAACTCCCGGCGGCTATGTACTTAGCCTTCGCAGTGGACAAAGAGATGGAATTTTGCTTCTTGCTCAGCCAGGAGACAAGAGCAGAACCAAAATAGAAACACCCACCAGAAGTGCTCCTACATCCATCTACATCCCCAGCCCAATCGGCATCCGAATAGGCGGACAGACGGTCATCGGTATCAAAGGAATACCAAATCCCGTATGAGAGAGTCCCACTTACGTATTTAATAATACGTTTTAGAGCAAGTAAATGTGACTCTTTTGGGGATGCCTGATATCGCGCACAGACTCCAACACTAAAGGCGATGTCGGGACGACTGGCAGTCAAGTAGAGGAGACTACCTATCATAATCCGATATAAGGTTTGCTCTACATCCTTGCCTGAAGTGTCCTTACTAAGCTTGGTAGTGGTACTCATAGGTGTACGTGCATGCTTAGCGGAGTCTTAACCAAATTTCTTCACTAGGTCTCTAGCATACTTGGATTGGGAGATGAACATCCCATCCTCTAGCTGACGAACCTGGAGACCAAGGAAGAATGTAAGCTCACCAACCATGCTCATCTCAAACTCACTTTTCATCTCCTCCTCAAAGTGGTGAGCATGCTGGGAGCATGTGGATCCAAAGACTATGTCGTCCACATAGACCTGGGCAACCAAAATAGCACCGTCATCTCTCCTGACGAACAACGTCATATCTACTCCCCCTCTCTTAAAGCCACGAGCTAAGAGATAGGAAGTAAGCCTCTCGTACCAAGCACGGGGTTCTTGCTTCAAACCATACAAGGCTTTCCTCAGATAGTAGACGTGCTCAGGGAGCTGAGGGTCTTCAAACCCTTTTAGTTGTTCCACATAAACCTCCTCCTGTAGAATGCCATTCAGAAAGGCACTCTTGACATCCATCTGATACACCTTAAAGCGCAGATGACATGCGATGGCGAGTAGAAGACGGACGGACTCAAGCCTCGCAACAGGAGAAAATGTCTCCCCAAAGTCTACACCCTCTATCTGTGTGTAGCCTTGAGCGACCAACCTAGCCTTATTTCGGATTATGGTACCATTTTCATCCATTTTGTTCTTAAAAATCCACCGAGTACCTATCACATTAATCTTGTAGGAGGGTAGTGAGACTGGGGTCTATAAATAACTGGAAAGGGTGAGGTGTGACCCACTCCAATGGACACTGTCTGCAAGTCTTCAAGGTCTCCTGGTGAAACTTCTGAAGAAAACTTCTCCTTCTGGTAACAGTGGAACTCAAGCTTCAACTCACTCCCTGCAAGAAGATGAACTTTCACAGCAAAAATAGCAATTTTCTCAAGGGAAACACCTGAGAGTGATGGCTGTCAGTGGGGAGTGAAGGAACAAGGCACTCAACACTAAGAGAATGAGCAGGGAGAGAATACTAGGTAGGTCTGGTGATATTTTAGCAGAGTAACAGTGCAATTTTTCTTGTCTGTTTCTATCCTCTTATGACCTTGCCCAGGGGTCCTATTTATACTTGGGCACTAAGGCTGGGTTGGCACTTTTGGTGCCAAAACTTAGAGGGTTGGTGAGGGACAAAGTCTTCAGTGTACTATTTGTCCCTACCTGCAGGCAGGTCTGCCTGTCCCCTCTGGCAGATGCCCCCTGACGCCGACCAAAGTTCAAAAGCAAGTATGTCTTCTAATGGAGACAAAATATCTGATTTGCTAAATATCTTTTGAAACGGTAACTTTGATACAAACTTTGTAAACTTGAGGGGGGGTCTCGAGGACCACCTCCTCTAAAATATTTGCAAGCTTGAGGGGGGTCTCGACTTCTAAAATCATTTTTCTTGAGAGGGGTTTAGAGGACCCTCTCCTCTAAAATCATTTTATAAATAGTTCTTTTCTTGTGAGCAGCCAGCCCTTTGGCTGCTCACTTCACTTGTGACTAAGTGTGATGTGTGTGAGGACTGGGTGACTCTCTAGGGTCACCTACTAGTATTCTCTCAATCCTATAGTGCTAAGTGGTTGAGCTTGCTCAACATACCTTGTCCCTCAGCCGCCAAGCCAAAACTCCCAGGAGGTCCCAACGCGCTTGTTCGAGCCCTGCTTGCTCGACTAGGCAACCTGTACAAGAAAGTAAAGTGTTAGTGCTGTTGTTCATTTAGGCACTTCTCGAATAACATTTCTGCAGTGACCCTTGCAGTGGCACTGACTCTTGCGGTGACGTCGACTCTCTCAACTGTCATTATTGCAGTGGCCCTTGAAGCGGCGCTGGCACTTGAAACGGCGCCGACCTTTGTCCTGGCGCCGACGCTCGAAGTGGCGCTGGTGCTTGAATCGGCGCTGACATGTGAGGCGGCGCCGACCTTTGTCGTGGCGTCGGCGCTCGAAGTGGCATCGACGCTCGAAGTGGCGTTGATGCTTGAATTGGCGCTGACATGTGAGACGGCGCCGACCTTTGTCGTGGCGCTGAACTTTGAATTGGCGCTGACATGTGAGGCGACGCTGACCTTTGTCGTGGCGCCGACGCTCGAAGTGGCACTGGTGCTTGAATCGGCGCTGACATGTGAGGCGGCACCGACCTTTGTCGTGACGCCGACGCTCGAAGTGGCGCCGACGCTCGAAGTGGCGCTGAACCTTGAATTGGCGCTGACACATGAGGCGGCGCCGACCTTTGTCATGGCGCCGACGCTCGAAGTGGCGTCGACGCTCGAAGTGGAATTGATGCTTGAATCGGCGCTGACATGTGAGACGGCGCCGACCCTTGTCGCGGCGCCGACGCTCGAAGTGGCGCTGATACTTGAGGTAGCGCTGACGCTTGAAGTGGCGCTGACACTTGAAGCGGTCGCTGATACCTGAGACGGCGCCGACCCTTGTCGCGGCGCCGATAATTGAAGCGGCGCTGACCCTTGTGTCGGCGCTGGTACTTAAAGCGGCGCTGGACCTTGCAACGACGTTGGCACTTGCAGCGGCGCTGACACTTGCAGCGTCGTTGACACTTGCAGCGACGCTGATACTTGCAGTGGCGCTGGGGGTTCAAGCTGAATATGAGTTTCTGCCGGGACCCTGGGGTGGTTCCTTCTTAATACCAGTTTATGCCGGGACCCTGGGGGGGTTCCTGCCCAATATGAGTTTCTGCCGGGACCCCGGGGGATTCCTGCTCAATATGAGTTTCTACCGGGACCCCGGGGGGGTTCCTGCTCAATATGAGTTTCTGTTGGGACCCTGGGTTTCTTCTCAGTATTTTTAATAAAATAATATTTTTACTTTTTTTTTATAGGTAGACACCCTTCTACATTAGCCCCTCGTGCAAAGTCTTTTGTGTTGGGTAGACCAAAAGGCTTTGTACGCCATAAATTCATTTATTTTTTGGGACCCTAGGATTTCTTCATCATTCCCCTTAGGGTCATTAAATGTTATGTCACTTCATCCCAAGTTTTGTAAATGAGGACACTTTTAGTGGACCTCCTTATCTCAGTATAAACTTGGGCGGAGGGGTTAACTGAGGTGAGCCCCTCACCCTTGGCCTTCTTCTGTTGGCCTTTCCTCTTAGGCGGAGGAGTTACTCGCGATGGGGCCCCCGCCCTTGGTCTTCCTCTGTGGCCTTCTGTCTTGGGCGGAGGGTTACTCGCGGTGTACCCCTCTCCCTTGACCTTCATCTATGGCCCTTCATCTTGGGCGGAGGGGTTACTCGCAGTGAGCTCCTCTCCCTTGGCCTTCTTCTGTGGACTTTCATCTTGGGCGGAGGGGTTACTCGCGGTGTGCCCCTCGCCCTTTGCCTTCTTCTGTGGCCTTCTATCTGAGGCGGAGGGGTTACTCTCGATGATCCCCTCGCTCTTGGCCTTCTTCCGTGGCCTTCTATCTTGGGCGGAGGGGTACTCACGGTGAGCCCCTCGCCATTGGCCTTCTATCTTGGGCGGAGGGGTTAATCGCGGTGAGCCCCTCGCCCTTGGCCTTCTTCTGGGGCCTTTCATCTTGGGCGGAGGGGTTGCTCGCGACGGGCCCCTCGCCCTTGGCCTTCTTCTGCGGCCTTCCATCTTGGGCGGAAGGGTTGCTCGCGGTGAGCCCCTCGCCCTTGGCCTTATTCTGTGGCCTTCTTTCTTGGGCAGAAGGGTAACTCGCGGTGAGCCCCTCGCCCTTGGCCTTCTTCTGGGGCCTTTCATCTTGGGCGGAGGGGTTACTCGCGGTGAGCCCCTCGCCCTTGGACTTATTCTGTGGCCTTTTATCTTGGGCGGCGGGGTTACTCGGTGAGCCCCTCGCCCTTGGCCTTCTTTTGTGGCCTTCTATCTTGGGCGGAGGGGTTACTCGCGGTGATCCCCTCACCCTTGGCCTTCTTCTGTGGCCTTCTATCTTGGGCGGAGGGGTTACTCGCGGTGAGCCCCTCGCCCTTGGGCCTTCTTCAATGGCCTTCTATCTTGGGAGGAGGGGTTACTCGCGGTGAGCCCATCGCCCTTGGCCTTCTTCTGTGGCCTTCTATCTTGGGCGGAGGGGTTACTCGCGGTAAGCCCCTCACCCTGAGTTCTTTTTTGTAGCATCAAGTTTGGGAAGAGAGGGCACTCAAGGTGGATCCCCTCGACCTAGGCTATTTTCTGTCAAACTTGCAATCTTGGGCAGGTGGAGCCACTATAAGTGGATCCCCACACTCCAAGCTATTTTATTATTTGTTCACTTGCTTGAGGACTTCTCAATATTAGCCCCCTCGTGCATAAGTGTCTTGTAATGTCGAGAGACTTGTGCACGAAATTATCGTACCCTTTATTTATAATTGGCAGTTGCTCAAGACTATGAGTGTTCTGATGCCCTTGGAGCATTAGGTACTAAACAGTTGTACCTTATGTTTGTACTTTGCCTTTGCTCAAGACTGTGAGCGCTCCGGCGCTCTTGGAGCCTTAGGTGCTAAACAGTCGCACCTTATATTTATACTTGGCACTTGATCAAGACTGTGAGCACTCCGGTGCCCTAGGAGCCTTAGGTGCTCATCTGGAGCACCTTACGTTTATACTTGGCATTTGCTCAATAATGTGAGCGCTCCGATGCCCTTGGAGCCACAGGTGCTCAACTGGCGCACCTTATATTTATATTTGGCACTTGCTCAAGACTGTGAGCGCTCTGGTGCCCTTGGAGCCTTAGGTGCTAAACTGTCGCACCTTATACTTATAGTTGGCAGTTGCTCAAGACTGTGAGCGCTCCTATGCCCTTGGAGCCTTACGTTTATACTTGGCATTTGCTCAATACTGTGAGCGCTCCGATGCCCTTGGAGCCACAGGTGCTCAACTGGCGCACCTTATATTTATATTTGGCACTTGCTCAAGACTGTGAGCGCTCCGGTGCCCTTGGAGCCTTAGGTGCTAAACTGTCGCACCTTATACTTATAGTTGGCAGTTGCTCAAGACTGTGAGCGCTCCTATGCCCTTGGAGCCTTACGTTTATACTTGGCATTTGCTCAATAATGTGAGCGCTCCGATGCCCTTGGAGCCACAGGTGCTCAATTGACACACCTTATATTTATATTTGGCACTTGCTCAAGACTGTGAGCGCTCCGGTGCCCTTGGAGCCTTAGGTGCTAAACTATCGCACCTTATACTTATAGTTGGCAGTTGCTCAAGACTGTGAGCGCTTCTATGCCCTTGGAGCCTTACGTTTATACTTGGCATTTGCTCAATACTGTGAGCGCTCCGATGCCCTTGGAGCCACAGGTGCTCAACTGGCGCACCTTATATTTATATTTGGCACTTGCTCAAGACTGTGAGCGCTCCGGTGCCCTTGGAGCCTTAGGTGCTAAACTGTCGCACCTTATACTTATAGTTGGCAGTTGCTCAAGACTGTGAGCGCTCCTATGCCCTTGGAGCCTTACGTTTATACTTGGCATTTTCTCAATACTGTGAGCGCTCTGATGCCCTTGGAGCCACAGGTGCTCAACTGGCGCACCTTATATTTATATTTGGCACTTGCTCAAGACTGTGAGCGCTCCGGTGCCCTTGGAGCCTTAGGTGCTAAACTGTCGCACCTTATACTTATAGTTGGTAGTTGCTCAAGACTGTGAGCGCTCCTATGCCCTTGGAGCCTTACGTTTATACTTGGCATTTGCTCAATAATGTGAGCGCTCCGATACCCTTGGAGCCACAGGTGCTCAACTGGCGCACCTTATATTTATATTTGGCACTTGCTCAAGACTGTGAGCGCTCCGATGCCCTTGGAGCCACAGGTGCTCAACTGGCGCACCTTATATTTATATTTGGCAGTTGCTCAATACTTTGAGTTACTCTTTTTTATATGAGAACCTCAAGATTGAACTTCCCGCTTCTAACTGTGGGGTATTTGCATATGAGATGAGCAAGTTAAATTTTTTGAAGCTCCCCTCTAACTGCGGGGCACTTGCATATAACTGAGCAAGTAAAAATTTGGATGTTGCCCCCCTAACTGCGGGGTACTTGCATATAGCTGAGAAAGTTTAAAATTTTAAAAGTTTCCCCTTTAACTGAGGGGTACTTGCATATGAGATGAGCAAGTTAAAATTTTGAAGTTGCCCCTCTAACTGCGGGGCCCTTGAATATAACTGAGCAAGTAAAAATTTGGATGTTGCCCCTCCAACTGCGGGGTACTTGCATGTAGCTGAGCAAGTTTAAAATTTTAAAAGTTTCCCCTTTAACTGCGGGGTACTTGCATATGAGATGAGCAAGTTAAAATTTTGAAGTTGCCCCTCTAACTGCGGGGCACTTGCATATAACTAAGCAAGTTGAAATTTGGAAGAGGCCCCTCTAGCTGTGGGGTATTTCTTGCATATAGTTGAGCAAGTTTAAAATTTTTAAAAGTTTCCCCTTTAACTGAGGGGTACTTGCATATAACTGAGCAAGTTGAAATTTGGAAGCGGCCCCTCTAGCTGCGGGGTACTTCTTGCATATAGCTGAGCAGTTTATAATTTTTTTAGCGCAGCCCCGTGTGACTGTGCGGTACTTTTAGTGCAACCCCATTTTGTTATGCATATTCATTTCTTGGGAAGTAACTAAGAGATGGGTTAGCCCTTCTCCTTCCACAAACTTTGAATAAAATTTCACATATATCATAAATAAAGAAATAATTATTTCTTTATACAAAAAATTTCCCTTGGTCTACAAGGTCCTTGTTCCAAACTTCTCTTGGGAACATTTTTTTGTCTCTATAAGAATAACAAGTTTAGAGAGGGGTTAGACCCGCTTCTCCCTATTTTCTGAAAACTGATCAATTACATTTTTTCTTGAGAACAGAGGTTAGGACTTGTTCTCTAGGCTATAAATCTCTATGGAATAATAATAAAAATGAAGATTTTTATTATTATTATTATTATTATTATTACTAGGAGGATAACCCCCTACCGGTCAGGTGACAAAAAAATAATTGTTATGTCTGTAAGGGCTTTATTCAGTATACTTTTCCCTTAGGATGGATATTCCTCCAATTATAATGAGGAAAGACCTTCATGTCATGGACCCTCTTCTAATCTAGTAGAGGTTCTACTATACTATTAAGAAAGAGAAAGCATTAGTATGGGGTACCTTTTGCTGAGCAATTCTATGCCTTTCTGTCTATATTACGATCGCTTCTACTTTTTTTAGTTTAAATGCTTCAGGGGGTTCGCCGTGCGAGGTATCAGTCATGGGAAAGTTCTCTGTCTGGGATTCTTACCATTCAGGGTTCCTCGCTTGGGATCTGTTCCCCTGGGGGTCCCTCATCAAGGGCATCACAAAATTTGAGCTCCTAGCCTATAGCAACTGCAGGTGGGGGTTCTTTACGAAAAACATATGTGGTAGGGGGGTTCTTTACTGATGAGGGTTCCTCACTTAGAGTCCCCAAGTCCCCTCTTCACTGGGTTCCTCATTCGCAATTCTCCTATCTTAAATACGAGGGTTTCCACATTAGAAGCGTTGATCACTTTGGGTTCCTCGGTCAGATTTCCACCTAAAGATATTTCCTCGTCTGAGGATCTTGCAGCGGAGGGTTCCTCGAACACCTGCGGAGGGTTCCTCGCTTGAAGTCACCAAGTCCCTTCTTCACAAGGGGTCCTCGCCTACTGTTGCGGCAGCGAAGGGTTCCTCGTGCGTGGATGGTTTGTGACTTAAGGGTTCCTCGTTGGATGAAATTATAAATAAGGAAACTAGCGCCACAGGTCCCTTGCTTGGTGATGAGGACCTCCAAATTTCGTGATGTGGAGCAACAATTCTTGACTTATGATATTGAACCACAATTCGTGATGTCGAGGAATCCAAGGAAGTTCCTCGCCTCTGCCTGAGATGTCGAGGGTTCCTCACAAGGGCCATTAATCATTGAGGGTTCCTCGCGACCCTATAATATGGATACGGGTTCCTCGTTCACTTTTTTTTTTTTTTAAAAAAACCAAGGGTTCCGCGGCTAGTTTATATGAAAATTTGGGCTCCTCGCGTGAAGTTTCAACCACAAGGGCTATTTTATTATATATTTTTTTTCAGCGTCATTGTGCGAGTATCATTTTTGAACTGTATTGGTTGTAATGGGATAAATTTTAACAAGTCAATCTGGTCCCATAATTATTCGAGCAGGGGCGAGAGAATAAACAAAATTTGTTACCCTCGTGGGTTCAATGTCCACCATGGGTCATCCTCGCAATATAGTCGGAATCATTTTTTCAAGATGAGTTTTTTTTTTTTTTCGAGGAATGCATAGTAGGTAATGCCAAAAGCAAAACGGGGTCTACAGAAACCTTATGACCCTCTACATCATTTCCTCGCTTACATTTTGTCTAAATCACCTAAAATTGTATATTCTCATTTTTTCGAGCTGAACAAATAATCACCATGATGCCTAGTGATTTCTGGTGTTTGTTATCGTCAATGCCCCTTTTTTTTTAACTACTGGATGTCGTTGGGACTGCCTTGCAGTTTGCATCTTACGGCCCAATCACGCAATGGAAAAGGGAAATTAGGGCTTTGCTACCTTTTGAGATAATGGTTCGTATCATTTTGTGATTTGTTCGCGCCTTGCGGGTTGAAGAAACCCATCTGGTGACTCCATTTTTCATAGAGGTCGGGGGCTGTTGGCAGCGGAGGGGACGTCTAAGGGTCCCTCAGTAATCGAAATGGGGTGCTGTTCATGAAAATCAAAGCCACAAACCTTAATTCGTTGAGAAACAATTTGTGATGTCAAAAAAATACAAGGGAGGTCCTCGCCGCTTGCTTGCGATGGGGGTCCTTGTTCTCCGTTCCAGATTTGGTGGATTCTTCATCAGCGGTTCCTCTCATCAGCGGTTCCTCGACCTTTGGTTTTACAAGGGGCGTGTTTTTCTATGCTTTTACTTCAAAAGTTTCAACATCTGCTATCAAGGTTATAGGGGTTCCTCGCACGCTGTCAGTGGGGCGTTTAATCTTGGGAGTATGGGTCCCTCGCCAATTATTCTGTCAAACCCTTATTCCTCATATCAAAGTCTCAGGGTTCCTCGCGTGCTGCGGGTTCTTTACGAGTGCCGTCAGTCAATGTGGGTTCTTCAACCAAATTATTTGCAGTGGCAAGTCCCCCTTTCACAATATCGTGTTTCTCAACCTTTCGCGAACTTGTGGCGTTGACAGGGGTTCCTCGCCCCTAATATTTGTATTTTTTTTTTGTGTTGGGTTCCTCGTCTACTATGGTCGTTGGGTTCTTTGCCCCAAATTTTTTTTTTCATGAGGAGTCTTCGCGCGCCACTTTCTCATTTGGCCTTGAGTCGGGTTCCTCGCATGAGGCGTCCACTGCCGAGGGCTTGGAACCTATGGGTTCCTCGTCGAAAATAATTTTCTATGAGGGGTTCCGCGCGCCTCGCCCCAGATATGGAGAGTCCCTCGTGTCACACGATTATGGGTTCCTCGCCTATTGGTGGTTGTTCCTCGCGTGGTGAAGCTTTGCTTGGAGAGGGGGGTCTCGACGGCTGGAATTTTGTTTGGAGCGAGGGGGTCTCGACTGGTTCCTCTGTGACCTTGGGTGTCTCGACCAGTGGGTGTGTGGAGATGGGAGTCTCAATTGATTCCTCTTTTGCTTTGGGTTTCTCGACCAATGGTAATGTGGAACTGGGTGTCTCGACCAGTGAATTTGTAGAATTGGGGGTCTCGTACAATTTCGACTCGTCCTTCGGTTCTGAGAATTTACAAGTTGGTTTGGATTGGGGTATCTCGACCTTGGACTCTGTCATGGGTTCCTCGCGCGTTGGTTCTGTGCCCATGGCTGGGAGTTCTGATGTCACTAGCTTCTCGCTGACGAGGGGTATTGTTGGGGGCTCCTCGTTGATACTCCAAGTAGGATCCGCGAGACCCCCTTTGGCTACGGGTTCCACATGAAAAATCATGATCGTGGGTTCCTCGCCAGAAATGTCATTGGCGCCCGGTATTCTGTATGAGGGTGTCTCGATCCCCACTATGTTGGAAGGGGGGTCTCGACATCTTCTGGAATGGGTAGTGGTTCCTCCCCCCATCAAATTTCGGTGGCTGGGGGTGTCTCGACCCCATGCGTTGTCGACGATTTTTTTTTTACTGTTCGTGTTGCGTTTGGGGAGATGCGCGATTTGCCTTTTGTTTCTGGTGGGGGGGTCTCGACCTCTTATCACGTCGAGGGTTCCACGACCCAGGGTGTCTCGCCCATTGTTGGCATCATGGGGAGTATGCTGCTACTGCCATGGACACTTTATTGATGACGAGAGGTACCCAGGGCTCCTCAACCTGGGTTCTTAGTGATTTGTTATTTCTACAGGGGTCGCCACTTCCACTCCCTTCTTGGCGGAGGGGTGTGTGTCGCCGACTGTTGGTACTATGGGAGTGTGCTGCTGGCCAAGGGTTCCTCGCGACCCCCTTTCCAGTGAGTTCATTGCGACCCCCTCACCAGTTAGAGGTTTTCCATCTTTTGTGATTTCCACTATGGGACCCACTGTCGAGGGTCTCTTGTCGTTAGCTGCTACTGTCATGGGTTCTTTTCTTAAGGGTTCCTCATCTCTATCATTGAGCGAGAGGAGTTCCTCTACCATATCGAATTCCTCGCCAAACACTTAGGGTTCCTGGGGTTCCTGCCAGTGAACTTGACGGTTGTCGCAACTTGCTCCAGCGCCGTCCTCCGCGATTGAGCTACTTCCACCGGAATTGCCACCGGAACGGCTGCCCCTCCACAGGGGGTTGCTGCTGGTCTTACACAATCTTGACCCAAACTTGCCAAGTCTTAAAAAAAGTACTCATAAGCCTCTGCCATCGGAGCTGTTGCCGGTGAGCTGGTCTGCCCTCCCGGAGGAGCAGGTACCTTTGCTCCGGTCACCACCACATCCACCTGAGTGGCCTGGTCTCTCTGAGCTCTATTCCCAGATGGAATGTCTTCAAACACTAGCTTCTTAGAAACATGAAAACCTTCTTTGTCCATTGAAAGTGAGGATACCTCCCCAGCAGAGTCGCCAAATGTAGGAGGGTAGTGAGACTGGGGTCTATGAATAACTGGAAAGGGTGAGGCGTGACCCACTCCAATGGACACTGTCTGCAAGTCTTCAAGGTCTCCTGGTGCAACTTCTGAAGAAAACTTCTCCTTCTGGTAACAATGGAACTCAAGCTTCAACTCACTCCCTGCAAGAAGATGAACTTTCACAGCAAAAATAGCAATTTTCTCAAGGGAAACACCTGAGAGTGATGGCTGTCAGTGGGGAGTGAAGGAACAAGGCACTCAACACTAAGAGAATGAGAAGGGAGAGAATACTAGGTAGGTCTGGTGATATTTTAGCAGAGTAACAGTGCAATTTTTCTTGTCTGTTTCTATCCTCTTATGACCTTGCCCAGGGGTCCTATTTATACTTGGGCACTAAGGCTGGGTTGGCACTTTTGGCGCCAAAACTTAGAGGGTTGGTGAGGGACAAAGTCTTCAGTGTACTATTTGTCCCTACCTGCAGGCAGGTCTGCCTGTCCCCTCTGGCAGATGCCCCCTGACGCCGACCAAAGTTCAAAAGCAAGTATGTCTTCTAATGGAGACAAAATATCTGATTTGCTAAATATCTTTTGAAACAGTAACTTTGATACAAACTTTGTAAACTTGAGGGGGGGTCTCAAGGACCACCTCCTCTAAAATATTTTCAAGCTTAAGGGGGGTCTCGAGGACCCCCTTCTAAAATCATTTTTCTTGAGAGGGGTTTAGAGGACCCTCTCCTCTAAAATCATTTTATAAATAGTTATTTTCTTGTGAGCAGCCAGCCCTTTGGCTGCTCACTTCACTTGTGACTAAGTGTGATGTGTGTGAGGACTGGGTGACTCTCTAGGGTCACCTACTAGTATTCTCTCAATCCTATAGTGCTAAGTGGTTGAGCTTGCTCAACATACCTTATCCCTCAGCCGCCAAGCCAAAACTCCCAGGAGGTCCCAACGCGCCTGTTCGAGCCCTGCTTGCTCGACTAGGCAACCTGTACAAGAAAGTAAAGTGTTAGTGCTGTTGTTCATTTAGGCACTTCTCGAATAACATTTCTGCAGTGACCCTTGCAGTGGCACTGACTCTTGCGGTGACGCCGACTCTCTCAACTGTCATTATTACAGTGGCCCTTGAAGCGGCGCTGGCACTTGAAACGGCGCCGACCTTTGTCCTGGCGCCGACGCTCGAAGTGGCGCTGGTGCTTGAATCGGCGCTGACATGTGAGGCAGCGCCGACCTTTGTCGTGGCACCGACGCTCGAAGTGGCGCTGAACCTTGAATTGGCACTGACATGTGAGGCGGTGCCGACCTTTGTCGTGGCGCCGGCGCTCGAAGTGGCGTCGACGCTCGAAGTGGCGTTGATGCTTGAATTGGCGCTGACATGTGAGACGGCGCCGACCTTTGTTGTGGCGCCGAACTTTGAATTGGCGCTGACATGTGAGGCGGCGCCGACCTTTGTCGTGGCGCCGACGCTCGAAGTGGCGCTGGTGCTTGAATCGGCCCTGACATGTGAGGCGGCGCCGACCTTTATCGTGGCGCCGACGCTCGAAGTGGCGCTAAACCTTGAATTGGCGCTGACACGTGAGGCGGCGCCGACCTTTATCGTGGCGCCGGCGCTCGAAGTGGCGTCGACGCTCGAAGTGGCGTTGATGCTTGAATCGGCGCTGACATGTGAGACGGCGCCGACCCTTGTCACGGCGCCGACGCTCGAAGTGGCGCTGATACTTGAGGTAGCGCTGACGCTTGAAGTGGCGCTGACACTTGAAGCGGTCGCTGATACCTGAGACGGCGCCGACCCTTGTCGCGGCGCCGATACTTAAAGCGAGGCTGACCCTTGTGTCGGCGCTGGTACTTGAAGCGGCGCCGACACTTGCAGCGGCGCTGGACCATGCAACGGCGTTGGCACTTGCAGCGGCGCTGACACTTGCAGCGTCGTTGACACTTGCAGCGGCGCTGATACTTGCAGTGGCGCTGGGGGTTCCTGCTGAATATGAGTTTCTTCCGGGACCCTGGGGTGGTCCTTCTTAATACAAGTTTCTGCCGGGACCCTGGGGGGGTTCCTGCCCAATATGAGTTTCTGCCGGGACCCCGGGGGGTTCCTGCTCAATATGAGTTTCTACCGGGATCCCGGGGGGGTTCCTGCTCAATATGAGTTTCTGTCGGGACCCTGGGTTTCTTCTCAGTATTTTTAATAAAATAATATTTTTACTTTTTTTTTATAGGTAGACACCCTTCTACAAATCTCACTAGGTCGGGGGACAAGTTCCCAGACATCATTCTTTTTAAACTGAAGCAACTCATCCTGCATAGCAGATATCCAGTGTTCATCCTTGAGTGCTTCTTTATGGTTCTTGGGCTCGACTTTGGACGTGTAGCAAAGATGGCTAACAACGTTTTCTAGCTGAGCACAAGTCTTGACCCCTAGAGTGGGATGACCAACAATGGCAGAAGGGTCATGACTCTTGCGAACCCAAGCAGGTGTGTCCCCTAACACAGGATTAGGGTCCACAGAGTGTGAGAGAGGAACAGGTAAATCACTGTCAGAACAGTCCTCATCCTCACACTGAAGGTTAGGATCAATAACCGTAGAAGGTTCGTCATCTTGCACGGTAACGTTTATTGATTCCATAATCCTAGAGCTCTTCAGGTTAAAAACCCGGTATGCTCTACTATTCGATGAATATCCTAGAAATATTCCCTCGTCGCTCCGGGAGTCAAACTTTCCTAATTTCTCTCTATCCCGTAGGATGTAGCATTTACTCCCAAAAACAAGGAAATATGCCAGGTTGGGCTTCTTTCCAGTCCATAACTCATAAGGAGTGTGAAGTGTGTGTGGACGCAGATACACCCTATTCACCGTGTGGCATGCAGTAGACACTGCCTCTGCCCAAAATCTCCTAGAAACTTTACGACCTAGAAGCATAGATCTAGCCATCTCTTGGATCGTTCTATTCTTTCTCTCAACAATCCCATTTTGCTGAGGAGTTCTCACAGCAAAAAACTCATGTTTGATCCCAAGGCTATCACAGTACAAATCCACCTTTGCTTCCTTAAATTCAGTGCCGTTGTCACTATGTATTCTGTTAATAGTGACACCGTGTTGATTTTACGGGACACGGCACTTGGTCGTTAAGAAATCTACAGCATCGGATTTCTCTCTCAGAAAACCTACAATGGAGTACCTGGAGAACTCATCTACCATCACGAGGATGTACCTCTTACCACCTAGACTCTCAGTACGAGTGGGACCCATAAGATCCATGTGAATCAACTCCAGAACACGAGAGGTGGTAATGGAATGCAACTTCCTATGAGGACTACGAATTTGTTTTCCCAACTGACAGGGTCCACAAACGGTCGAAGTTGACTTTCCAAGAGATGGTAAGCCACGTACTAGGTCCTTTTTAGATAAACGATTGAGATCTCTAACGTTCACGTGACCTAGACGTTGGTGCCACAGATCCATAGGAGTGATCGTGGCGCTGTTGCAGACAAGAGAGGATGTGGGCTCAGTCCCATAGCAATTATCCTCGGTCCTCACCCCTTGCATCAATAGTTTACCGTCTTGATTGTAGACTTTACACGCGTCCCGATCAAACTTTACTGCAAAGTCAGTGTCGCACAGCTGGCTAATGCTGAGAAGGTTTGCTTTCAAACCTTTGACGTACAAAACATTTTCTAGCTTAGGAAAACCAGGTAACTCGATAGTACCTCGTCCTATAATGCTAGACTTACTCCCATCTCCAAAGGTGACTCTGCCATCCTCATAGTCCTCAAGAGTCGTAAAAAATGAGGCACCACATGTCATGTGTCTGGAGCACCCACTATCAAAATACCACTGTGAGGTATTATGTGCTTTGAGAGCAACATGAACAACAAAGGCCTTTTTATCTTTCTTAGGCACCCAAGCAGAGATGACCTTTTGTTTGCCTTTGTTGTTGTTGGTTTTAGCTGGAATGTAAGAAGCATTCACTAACGGCGAAGACATCCGTCGGAATTCTTTCATCAAACTCTGAGTCGTGGCAGCTAAGAACTCAACTCGCTCTCTCAGACTAGAAAATTTATCAGTATGACGTGGTGGAGCAGTAGTACGTCGTGTCCGACCCATGCTATAGCAAGTTTCCCTAAGGTGGCCTTTTCTTTTGCAATAAGTACAAAAGAGCACAGTCAAAGGCGGACCTTGGTTTGCTTTTCTTGGTCGAACTCTCCTTCGAGGTTTTTTACGGTGACCATAAGGAGTTGTAGTAAACTCAGGAACTGGTCCAGGTGCAATTTGGAACGTGGAGGCACCATCATATCCAATTCCTTGACGATCACCAAAACCTAAAGCGGGGCCGAGGAGCATCTTTCCCATCTTCCTAGATCTGTCCTCGATTTGTACCTTGACTTCCCGTGCTTTCTCAAGATCATGAGTCAGCTGGGCAACAAGGGCTTCAAGTTTCTTCCGAGTCTCCACGGAGGAATGGAGCTGACTCGTAAGACTAGCCACTTGTTTAGTCAAGTCACCTCTCTATTTCTCTAAAGTTCTCTCTCTCTCTCTCTCTCTCTAAATAAACTTTCTTTCTCAACACAGGCTAATTCTCTCTCTCAGGGCAGTGCAGGTGGAGGACTCTCTCTCTCTCGCTTTTCTTAATTCTTCCTCTAAGTCGGTGATCTTAAGAACTAACGCTTTGTTACGCTTTTTAGTTTTAAATGACTCAGAGTACAACTCAGCATAGGCGCGTTGAATATCACTCTCACTCTCACTTATGTCATCCTCCCCCTCACTCACATCAATCTCACTGTCGAGGTGTCCCTGTGAAGCATCATCCTCATCGTCGTGAGGAGAACTAGGAGTGCTCACATGACTGGCCATGAATGCGGTGAAGTTACACTCATGCGGTGACTCATCTCCTGAATCCACCATCTCGACCTCACTGTCGTCGCTAAGGGTAGCATTAAGGACAACTTTCCCTTTCTCTCTATTCAGACGAGTGGCACACTCAAAGGCTCTATGACCCCTACCGTCGCACTCAAAGCATCTCTCACTTTCTTTCTTAGGAGGATCTTTAAAAACTTTTTCATTCTTCTTTTCAGACTTATTTTTCTCAAATTTCTTTTTATCTTTAAAATTGCCATTTTTCTTAAATTTGAGAATCCTTTTGAAATTTTTTGCAAAAAGAGCCAAATCATCTAAGTCAAAATCACAATCAGAATCTGACGTGTCAGTCTCTCTTTTTCTAGATGACTCTACCCTCTTTCTAGCCGACCCCTCACTCCTTCTCTCTTGGGCATTAAGTGCAATTCCCTTATCTTTAGATTTAGAAGTTTTAGGGAACATATCAATTTCACATGTTTGCAAATCTCCTACAAGTTCTTCCAATTTTAGCGTATTTAGATTACCCATAGAATTTAGCACAGTGACTTTAGGGATAAAACGCTTTGGCAAAGAACGAAGAATCTTTTTAACAACTCTAGCATTAGGAATATGTTCACCCAGATTAAAGCTAGTATTAACAATGTCAGAAAGTCTAGCATAAAAATCATCAAAACATTCAGTCTCATGCATGGTGATTTTTTCAAATTGAGTTGTCAAATTTTGCAATTTAGACTCTTTTACAGCATTAGTTCTTTCATGGGTGAGTTGTAAAACATCCCATGCCTCTTTTGACGCGGTGCATGTCATTATGCGTTTGAACTCATCAGGTGTGACAGACCCAGAAATAGCACTTAGACCCTTAGAATTAAAAGATGACCATTTAAATTCTTCTTCAGTCCAAGAAGTGACAGGTTTTAAATTAATCACATTCTCAACAGTCACGGAGGGAGGTGTCCACCCTCTTTCAACCAAAATCCAGACACGTTCATCAATGGCTTTTAATGCAGATCTCATACGGTCTTTCCAATATGTATAGTTTGTCCCGTAAAAAACTGGCATTTTATTATATAACTTCTCCAAAATGAACACACTCGTTTAAAAAAAATCAATTTTTCAGAAAAATTGATATCTCAGAAAGATTTTGCGGAAAATTACACGGTAAATTTGTGTAACTGGCTCTGATACCAATTTGAAGAGTGCGCTTGCATTCAAATAATGAAGTTATTTAATTAAACACAGTTTTTACCAATCAATTCCTAAGCATGCATCTATATGATATTAAGTGCGATGATGAAACATGCAAAAACACATATATGAGGAAAAATCCCCGCAGGGCAAAACCTTTTATTTTCACAATAATATTTGTAAGAGAACGGCTTACAACGGATTACAATGAAAACACAGTGACACAGAAATACCCTCGGGTGTTGGTTCTGTTGTCGGCGGCTGGAACAATCCCTTTCCAGTAGGGCAGCAGTGACGAAGAGAACGGCTTCCTCACACAGTACTCCAGATGAGTAAATGATCTTCTTGAAGGTTTAAAGATTCACACACATATATGGGAATGGTTTTGTGAATCAAAAAGGTTTAGAAAACCTTAAAAGGTGAAGTCTTATTCTGGGCAGTTTTGCAGATTTTCGTGATTGCAAAAAGACTTGAAACACGTGTAGAAGGAGATCAAATATTTATACAAAAATCGAGGCGGTGGCTCGTTCGAACGAGATGACATGTCGCTCGAACGAGATAGCATGTCGCTCGAACGAAGATAGAAGTCGTTCGAACGATATCGCGTGACATTCTATCTTGCGCGAACGACTTGCAAAGTCGCTTGAGCAAACTCGTCGATCGAGGCCATTCGCTTCTACACTTAGAAAAATTCTGCTTTTGATAAAAAATTAAACCAGACTTCAAAAATAATTTTCAAAAATATTTCCCAAATATTTATGCAAATATTTAAAACTCCAAAATAATATTTTACCGATAGAGAGTAGTGGAGTAGTGGGAATGAGCTGAGCAGCACGTTGCATGTAGCACGATGCACGTGAAGAAAGTGGATGCAATGAATTCGGATACAGGCCGTCGAGGATGTTCGTGTTGATGTGCCGAATGTAATGGTATCAGACATATGTACAGTGATCTAGGAGAAAATAGAAAAATCCTAGATTCTACCCCGCACATTTATAGAATTATGTCCTTACAGAACATAACCGAGTATTCAGAATTTTAGATCAAAGATTCCCCATGCATGGATACTCTATTCTTTTTCTTTAGTATTATGCGTCTTAAGTGTCGCCTAAACAATTAATCACATATTTTCTTAAATCAAATTAGCAACTTTAATTAGAGAAAGTGAACACTAATTTTGGGACTCTTTTTATGAAAATTTTGAATATGAATTAATACTTAAAAGTTTTGGGTGCGTAGGATAGAGTATTGGGTTTTTGTTTTATGGGTATAGGTTCGCATGTAGAAATTGTGTAGGTATTATTTAAATGAAAATGGGGTGCGTGGAAACTCATGAATTTATGTAGTTTTGATTAAAGTAGATTATTTTTGTGTGTTCCATACGCTCGCATAATCTTCAATCTAAAATTGTTAAACGGAATAAATTGCGTAAATTATGACGACGGATCATATGAATTAATTTAAAATAAATTTAGAAACGTATGAATAATTTGCATAATGGCTTATAATTGGATAGTTTGATTTATTGTGGTTCATAATTGCTATCGCGGGGACGACGGGATTTTTAGGAAGTATGCTCTCACCTATTTTTAGGATACTTGCTAGGTATGGGACTAGTGGGTAGGCCTTAGTCGCTGTTAACATTGGCTAGGTATGGGATTAGTTAGTGTAGATTTTTTCGGATGGGATACTCCGGGGTGGGGGCTGATTTTTATATTGTTCCATCGATTCGTTAGCCTAGGCTTAAGACTAGGGAAAGATTATTGATAGAAATACATCCTATATCATCAGGTAGGATGTATTTGTGTTTTCGAGACCTTTAGGTATGGGACTAAGGGTGTTTTGAGGATATCATGTCAATAATAAGGGCGGGGTAAAAAAATATGATGATGAGAAAAGGAGAAATTGGGAATTAATACCTAATATAATAAAACGGGTATTAAAATATATTTGCGGCGAGAGTCTGTGCAGGGATGGCGATTAAACGGACCGACTGGACATATCGTCGTGGGTGTGTGTCGATGTCACGAGTATATGTGTTCTGATAGTTCAACGGGCTAACGGGCTATAGTGATGTGTCATGCATGGAACCTCACAAGTGTGTGTAGAGCTCGTCGTATAACGGGCTGACTGGCCATAGTTAGGGAAATGGGTGTGGTGTAGAACAACGAGAGTCTTGCAGCCAAAGAAATAATATGAAATAAAGCTTTAAGTGGGAGTCCCACAAATGATGAAAATTGATTAATTAATTAATTGAGATTAAGTTAGAGGAATGAATAATCGGGCTTAGACTTTAGGGTAGTATAGTTGCGTATTTTAGCCTATGTCGTTTATTTACTCACATCATTATTAATTATCTCATTTATATTTAAAATATTCGATTGTGATATTTTTCATGTATAATGCTAATGTATGGGTTCACAGACCTTAATTGAGGGGAGTAGTGTGTATTCATTCTGGGAGCTCTGACCCTATGCGTTGACTAACATTTTTCAGGTATTAGTGCTGGAGTAGCTGCATAGGAGTGTTTGGAGATACATCTTGAGGTGCAGCTGGAGTTTATTTATTTTATGCCTAGTAGTTTAGTTTAGTTTCAATTCCTTTCCATATATATTGAGACTCAGTTTATGGATTTGGTGGGCCATTCGATTCCACAGTTGTTATGATTTTTATTCAGATATTTACAGTTGGATCATTTTATTTGAGATTATATTTATTTGAATTTGAATATTTTTGGAGATTAGCATGGTGATGGATTTTTATTGGATGAATAATTATTACTATTATTGGATTATTCTAATTATTATCTTATGGAATGGAATTTATATGTCTTATATCTCTCATATGCTAAGAATGATATTTTATTTAATGATGCCCGACGTAATTCAGCGGCGGCGGGTGGCCACCCCGTTGTCGAGATTGCATGGGGTGTTACATAAAATACATTCACACATCATGTATTTATCCCGTCTATAATTATTTACTCATATTATATACATAGTAGTATACTACAACATTCACATATATGTCGCATACAATAACCATCCTCCCAAGTAATAACTAACTGGATGCTTGTCTCTATATTGAGTTGCTTTCGCGTGTGTATCTTAGCATGTGCAACAAGCCTTTTAACATATAGGTTGCCCTACAGGACGAGTTTTGTCTCGTGAGGGTTCGCAGGGAATATACCCATAAAATTCTTTTTTTGCAAACGACAGTCAATCTCTTATTAGACATAGAGTAATCGCACAATCCATCACGAGATAAATATTTTGAGAAATGAAAACTTAAGTGTAGAAAAAGGCTTAGCTAAGTAAATACTCAAGGCACATACTTCCTAGAACTCAATGTGTGTGGTGTGAACCAGTCAAAACGAGTCGATTATCATAAGAGTAATTTCTAGATTTCCTTTTCGGAATCAACGCTTCAACTTCAAAATCTCACTGGATATATCTCTCTCAAACGAATCTCGAGATTTGGGTAAGTGTATCTCTCTTTTGTGGGAGATTTGGGTAAGCGATAGAAGAGTGCTTAATCAAGTCCCCTCTTTCTTTCTCTAGAATACTCTCTCTCTCTCTAAACAAATTCTCATTCTCGACACATGTAGATTCTCTCTCTCTCAGGGCGGTGCAGGTGGAGAACTCTTTTTCTCTCGCTTTCTTTAAATCTTCCTCTAACCAGGTGATCTTAAGAACTAACGCTTTGTTACGCTTTTTAGTTTTAAAAGGCTCAGAATATAACTCAGCGTAGGCGCGTTGTATATCACTCTCGCTCTCACTTGTGTCATCCTCCCCCTCACTCACATCGATCTCACTGTCGAGGTGTCCCTGTGAAGCATCATCCTCAAAGTCGTGAGGAGAACTAGGAGTGCTCACTTGGCTGGCCATGAATGCAGTGAAGTTACACTCATGTGGTGACTCATCTCCAGAATCCACCGTCTCGACCTCACTGTCGTCACTAAGGGTAGCATTAAGGACAGCTTTCCCTTTCTCTCTATTCAGACGATTGGCACACTCAAAAGCTCTATGACCCCTACCATCACACTCAAAACATCTCTCACTTTCTTTCAGAGGAGGATTTTTGGAAACTTTTTCATTTTTCTTTTCAAACTTATTTTTCTCAAATTTCTTTTTATCTTTAAAATTGCCATTTTTCTTAAATTTGAGAATCCTCTTGAAATTTTTTGCGAAAAGAGCCAAATCATCTAAGTCAAAATCGCACTCAGAATCTGACGTGTCAGTCTCTCTCTTTCTAGATGACTCTACCCTCTTTCTAGCTGACCCCTCACTCCTTCTCTCTTGGGCTTTAAGTGCAATTCCCTTATCTTTAGATTTAGCATTTTTAGGGAACATATCAATTTCATAAGTTTGCAAATATCCTACAAGTTCTTCCAGTTTTAGCGTATTTAAATTACCCATAGAATTTAGCACAGTGACTTTAGGGATAAAACGCTTAGGCAAAGAACGAAGAATCTTTTTAACAACTCTAGCATTCGGAATATGTTCACCAAGATTAAAACTAGTATTCACAATGTCAGAAAGTCTAGCATAAAATTCATCAAAGCATTCAGAATCATGCATGGTGATTGTTTCAAATTGAGTTGTCAAGTTTTGCAACTTAGACTCTTTCACAGCATTAGTTCCTTCATGGGTGAGTTGTAAAACATCCCATGCCTCTTTTGACGTGGTACACGTCATTATGCGTTGGAACTCATCAGGTGTGACAGACCCAGAAATAGCACTTAGACCCTTAGAATTAAAAGATGACCATTTAATTTCTTCATTAGACCAAGAAATGTCAGGTTTCAAGTTGGTCACATTATCAACAGTCACAGTGGGAGGAGTCCACCCTCGTTCAACCAAAATCCAGACACGTTCATCAATGGCTTTTAAAGCCGACCTCATACGGGCTTTCCAATAAGCATAATTTGTCCCGTGAAAAACAGGCTTATTATAATATGACTTCTCCATTTGAACACGCACTTTTTCAAAAATCAAATTTTTTTTTTTCAGAAAATTGATATCTTAGAAAAATTTTGCGGAAAAAGGAATACGCGATAGATTAGCGTAACCTGCTCTGATACCAATTTGAAGGACGTGTGTGCTCGCGTTCAAATGATCAAATTATATATAAAACCCTTTTAACACAAACAAACCCTAAACATGCAGCAGTATGTGATTGAATAAATTGATAATCTACGCAAGAACATTCAAACACATGCAATTAAGGAAAAATCCCCCTCAGGGGCAAAAATATTTATTTTCACTATAATTTGTAAGAGAACGGCTTACAATCGGATTACAATGAAAATACAAGTTGACTAAGAATTACCCTCGGGTATCGGATTCTGTAGTCGCGGCTGGAATTATCCCTTTCCAGTAGGGCTGCAATGAAGAAGAAGAACGGTCTCCTCCACAAGGGTTGAACAAACCAAAGTTGTGTTCTTGGGTTGCTAAAGGATTCACAAAGGTGTGGCAAGGATGTGTGAATCAAACCATGAGTCTTGGGACTCAAAAATATGAAGACTAGATGTATTTGGACTCTCAAATTCGTCTCCTAAAGTCTTGCAAAACAACTCTCCCGAAGTTGGTATTTATAGGGAAATACATGAAGAGACCCACGATTTTAAACTGCTGAAATTCTATCCAGCGTACAGGTACCCCGAACCGGTTCGGGTACCCCTGCGAACCGGTTCGCCCCCCCGAACCGGTTTCGGGCTGGGTTCGGGAAAGTGTGCTGGGAACAGGTGCTTAAACACTTAGAAAAATTCCCAGAATTTTCAATGAACATATCTCCATTTTCAACGGGCCATAACTTGTTCACCGTAGCTCGGATTGAGGTTCCGTTTCTTCCAGTATCTTTGTTGTGGCAAGATCTTCAACTTTCCAGTTGACCGGTCCTCTGGACGGTGACTGTAAAATTACCAATTTGCCCTTGAACATCCCTATCATGCCTTGTTTCACTGATTTGACTTCTCTTGCGTTCCACTTGCATTACGAGCCTACAATCAAGGAACGTGAAGTCGTTGATGCAGATGGGGGACATATTAGTGGAGATAATGCATGCTTGATTCCTGGAATTCAGATAGAGGCCGTCATGTGAGATCGTGAGGTGACGTGCCAAATGTAGCGGCGTACGACATAAATAAATGAAACATTTCGGACATGAGAAAAATGTCCTTACAACGTTTAAAACAAAAACATCCAAATCAGTTACTATTTTCTTTTCTTAATTATTAAGAATTACTGTGTGCTTTTTACTATGCACCTATTGTGCACTTTACGATTTTTTGTATTCGGCAGCCCACGTTTCTATTTTCTTTTCTTTATTTATTCATTTAGATAAAAATAAGGTTTGTTTTTAGAGGTTATAAAAGGGGAGCTTCTCCTTCAGCTCAGATCATCTTCTTTATCTACATCATCTTCTCTCTCTTGTAATTTTTCTCTTCTCTCTTTCGTAATATTCTCTTCACTTATAATAATAGTTTGTATCAATAATATCTCGATCATTTCCGCACTTGTGTAAACGAACTGAAAGACGTCAGATAATAAACCAAAACTATGTAGAGAAAAAATTAGATTGTATTGAATTCAACTTAAACAAAGTTGATCAAAAAATTAGTCAACTCGAAACAGTTTCAAATTTAGATTTAAAAGAGGAGACTAAACAAAAAATAGAAAATCTATTAAACAAAATAGATAATCAAAACCCAGAACAACTGGAATGAATAACCCAGGGGATAACAAAATTCCTAGGTTATATTATGTGTGACAACCCGCTCACCAAAATAAGGGGTTGCCAGTCCAATACTCCAATATAACGGAATCATAGATGGAATCATACTCAGCATCACCATAAAAATATAGAGTATCTAGGATAACCACCCAATATTTCAGAAAACGGGTTGCCAAAAATTTTGAATTTAAAGTAAATAAAGAAAAACAAACAACCCAATTCCTGAAAAGATAGGGGAAACCCCAAAATATGTTTAATTAATAATGACAATAATACACTAAAAGACCGAATTTGTTACCGGTCAACAAACTTTATAACAGCATTTAAACAAACTCATTAATTTATATAATACATTTCATTAGTCATTTACAAAAGCTTGGGCCTCTCGCCCGAATAAAAGACTTGATCTTAACTATAATAATAAAAAAAATATGAAAACGTCTCTACCAAATGTGTCCCATAATACCCGCAATGCATCACGGCTCGCCGAGGACCTCGGAATAGGAATTCAAATCAGGCATCCTTGTGGCGGAGTACCTGAGCGGAGACAAGATGCATATGCAACAAGAAATGTAAACGGGTCAGGGCCCGGTTTTATATGATTACCAAATGAATAACGAGTATGACAGTTATGAATAATAAATCATGAAGAAAGAGAAATAAGAAGCTACCTACACAATGTAAAACATAAGCTAAGCAGGAACAATAAAAGAAGTAACATTAAACTAAAATCTTCATCGTATGTACCAATTATCTCATATATCTTTTCCTTAACAGGAAATATATATATATATATATAATCACGATCTTTTACTCTTTATGGCAAATTTTATCTCAATTTCACCTTTTGTAAAAATCCTTTCCTTATCAGGAAAAATAATCATTTTCAAATGCTCTTTGTGGCATTTATATGTGCTCTTTGTGGCACTTCATCATGCTCTTTATGGCATATCAAATACATCAAGTCCCACTTGATTATGAACTGTTATATTTATATACATATAAGACCGACCGCCCGTCCGGGTTTCCCCACTGTGCGCGCCCCTAAATGACCATCATCTTCCAGGGCCTATCATAAGACAACCTGGGCACCTATATCGCAAGACGTCGGGAAGCGGCCATGTGCCTGCGGGATAGTCAAGACCACACCCGGAATCTCCTACCCATCGCAGAAAAATATATATATAACAAACGCTCAAATGGCCGAGGACTATATCCACCTTGCATTCATTAGCCAGGGGGCTTCACCTCGCGCGTGGACTTCCCTTATGATGTCATTTAGAGAGGTGTGTTTAAACCATTTTATTTATCATTTTCAAAATCAAATAAATTATCATTTACCAGTTTCATGATTAAGTAAATTATCATTTACAAAAAATCAATACCATTTCCATTTCATTTCATTTCCATGTATATGTTTCATTTTATCCGAAACCATTACCATTTACTTTTTTTTGTAAATAATATAACTTAGTATCCGGAGCCATATGATAAATTATATCGTTACTACAACCTCAAAGGAGTAAGTAAACTCTTAATTACCTCCAAACATTGTAGGGTATTATTTTATAACCCTAATACTATCATACCTCAAAGGAATGAATGAACTTATAATTTATTCTCCCAACTCACTTTTATGGTGTTATTATTAACCATCAGGGCTAATATTGCTCGAATGAGCTCCTAAAGTCTCCCAAACATAATTCCAGGAATCCTAGTTTCATAATAATTAACTAGAAAAGAATGCCCTGACATCAGTTGGCATATCCCAGGAAAAGTCCCCACATAACCCACTCCTAGTGTAGGGAAAGTACTAACTCAATTACAACTCTAGGACACCTAGTTTACTTCATTAAAGAAGGTTCCTAGGCACTAGAATTAAAGAAAATGAATTGGGACAAAACTAAGAAAATCCCTCAAAATGCAGGGCTTCCGAATCGATTCGGCCTAGCCAAATCGATTTCGGTTCAGGCAAACGAATAGATTCAGACCATCCGAATCGATTCGGACCATCCGAATCGATTCGGTCAAGAAAACCTGCCTTCTGTATAAATACCGAATTGATTCGGACCATCCGAATCGGTTCGGTCGACCCAGACCTGGAAACTGTCTCAAGGCGAATCGATTCGGCCAGGCCGAATTGATTCGGTTCTGCAGAATTTCCTAGTTTTGTTTTAAGAGTTATGAACCCTAAATCTTCCAAACCTCAAATCTCTTCAATTCTACACACAACCAATAACATTTATCTACCCAAATCTATCCTACATGATTAATAACCATTATAATCCACAATTTTCTCATCAAGACAAAGATTAGGGTTTAATTCCCATAAATTCCATTTTGATCTACAAATGAATATACATAAATATCATACAAATTATTCAACTTAAATCACATATTAGCAAGTAGAAAACTTGCCTTAGAATTGCAAATTTCATATTTCTTGGTGGTAAAAGCAATCTCCCATCTTCAATCTTCATTTTCTCTCTTCTTTCTCCACTTTTCTCTTCTTCTTTCATTCTCTCCTTTTATTTCTATGTTTTAAGGCATAAAATGAGGGAATGAAATAAGGGGCAAGACCAAAATCGTGGCTTAACATAATTCTCCCAACTTAAGTGGTTAATACCACATTAAAATGGCTCGCAAATACGCATATAAGCTAAAACCTGGTAAAAGTGCCCGAAATACAAAAATACAATATGGCACTTATTTTGACTGTCTCGCACCTTTCGAGACTAACTACACCCTCTAAACTGGCATCCGGAAATTTAATAAATTATTTTGAGTTCCAATATCATTTAAACTAAAATGCCATTTAAAATACATGACACTACAAACATGCAACCTGATGATATTTACTTTCACATATAGTAAATATGCATCAATCTAGTAAATATTAACTTTCAATTCATTAAATTAATATTTACCCCAGTCCCCACATTTTATATAATTACCTTATGCGGTATAATTTGTATAAAAGGAGCCTCCCGGAATCGAGGATTGTTACATACTCCCCCCCTTATGAGGGAATTTTGCCCCCAAAATTAGGGCATACCCAATTCTCATAAAGGGTATACTACTCTAAACTAGGATTCTACCATCCTAAACAAACCCCTCATTATAAACACTTCCCAAATAGATCCAAACTAAGTTTGACCTTATCGATCTCAGTCTACATCAGTTGTGCTCTAGCATAGCGCAAAGCGTTCTTTACTAACTATCGAATCCAGCTTCCTACAGCGGATGACAATGCCCCCATGACTCAGCACAATTTGCCTAATATCCAAAACCATGTTACATCTCACCTCGGGGTACCCATATAAACTCTAAGTGGCTTAACCCCAACGCTACTCAGCTTTCCCTCGCATTGACGTATCTCATCAAGGCGTATGGCTCAAAATCCAAATATTTAAAGGAATGTCCCGAGACCACTCCAAGTCCAAGGAACATATTACCCCTCGGTTCCATACAATGAGCATGCGAATTACTCAACCGACCACGCTAGGCCACTCACGATGCCAATGCCTTAGGAAATGATCCATAAGGCCATTCCAAAAACCTAATGGTTGTACGGGAATCTCTATGCATACAATTACTGCTCCCATCTATTTTGTATACTAAGGCGCCCGTTCGAGATATGCCTTTCGGCATAAGTCAATTTCCTCCCTTTCACCCTTCCACTTTAGGGTGGCAGGATATACGCCACCTCCATACGGTTCCCCTTACTTCACGAAAATTTTTACTAAACGTTGGACACGAATATCTAGTCTCTGCCCACCCTATTTTAATAGGCACCTCCTATGGTTCTACCATTCCTCCATCGAGAATGGGGCGTACTCTTCTACATGTAGTTCGTCCATAATGGCCGGAAATACAATAGTCTGGTCAAACGATCAACAATTTTATCAAATAGGATCATGACCAAATCGATGTCAGAAATTTAAAGAAGATATCCATGAATATACCCTTCTTCTTCCCACCACTAGTCTTTTCATACTAGTAAGTGAAGCAATCAATCACGAACATAAATACTCTTGCTACATAGTCTTCCGAGTTATGCTCGTTCCACTTGGCTTCCCATACCTTCACAAATTTCTCAACGCATCTGCTACCCCAATCGCCTTCCTTTAGCAAAAGAAAATTCCTAACTGGTAATCCTTTATGAACTTCACACACCAACTCGACTCCTCCGATAGCATATTGCAATAACTTGCGGCTCGCGAGAAAAACTAAATTTCCTGCCCAGGAAGTAGTGCCTCCCTTCTTTAAGGTGAGATCCACTGCAATGGATTTCAATTCAAGCGTGGAGTAATATCTCCCACATAGTCGAAGCTTGTGAGACGCATAGACAAAGGAGTCCATGATTCGGTTTTATTACTCCCCATTCCTGGCAGAGACTGATTCATTGCATCTACCCACAAGTTAGGCTAGTAATGAACGCTCTAATTAAGAAAGGCCTCATCTCCTTCGGCCTAAACTACCAAACCTCTCGAGACCCCATAATCTCGTTCCTAGGGATATAATCCCTCATAGAGTTAACCCACAACTTATTCATGGTCAACTCCCTATCGCCTTCCAAAATTAATATTACATACCCTAAAGACCTAACGTCCTATTAGCCCTAAAGTCTATCTACATATATACCATCTAAATCATAGGCACCTAATACTAAATATATCCCTAGTGCCAAAGACCTTGCTCAACTTCCGACATTCGCCCGGGTTCATGCGTGGGACGTCTCGCCGAAGCGAAATCCAGACAAGGAACCCTCCCGTTACACTACTACCTCGCATTGTCGGTCATCGAGGTGTGACGGTCTAAGACACATAATCGAGACCGGTAAAATTCTAATTTACGACTTTACTAACAAGATTTTACTTCTAAGTTTTACCATTTCGTCATTAAAGGTTCAATTAATCAGACATTTACTTTCTGTAAAGTCTTTCAAACATATATCCCATTTTTTAAACATGGCCTTCTCATCAAGGCATAATCCAGAAGTCTAAATTCGACTTCATATCACAGTCTCCCCCACATCGATCAGAGGAGAGAACTACATACAGTGCTCCTATCTCGCACTTTAATAGCCCTCAATCACTCTTCTACGTGATTCTCGGCTAATCTTTCCAATCCCACTTCTAACAACAAAATAAATAAAGTAAAAGAGAAGGAAAAGAATAGCGTCTCTCCAATCACAACATCGTTAAGTGTTCATGCGGCGGAGTGTCTCGCCAAAGCGAAATCCAAACAAGGGACCCCTCCGACACATGCCTACTTAAGTAGTTGATCATGGAGATAAGCGTAACGCACAAACAAGGCAAACAAACAATCAAACACTCACGCAAGATAACACAACAATTAAAAAAAAATCTCTTACGTACCTCGATCCACCTCTATAAAGTCTCATCCTATATCCAGGAGAGATATTATAGAACAACTAGTTCCATTTTGAACTATAAGTGAGATAGACTTGAAATTCCATTTACTTGCCATCTCCCCAAACCAACCAAAATACCTTTACTCAGATAATATACATAAACTAAGAGGAAGGAAAAGTGGCATCTCTCCACTCCCAACGTCGTTAAGGTTCACGCGTGGAGCGTCCCGCAAAAGAGGAATCCAAACAAGAAACCCCTCTTATGCATTACTACTTAACTTTGTTGGTCTTGGAGATAAGTCATAACAACCACATACAATGCAAGCAAACATAGAACACTCAACCCAAACAACATATAATGCAATTAACACATATGATACATATACATTTAAGGTATCATCACTCGCTTCATAACGAGTGAAGAAAAGATAGAACTTCCATACCATGGAAATCATCTCATTACTCTTTCTATAATAACGTCAATGCAACTACAAGCTCAATTTACACACCCGAATCTACATTAGATACAATATTACTAAATCTTATCCTAAGGAATACACCACCCACCTATTAGGTGGAATTCCCACTACAATTTTCCAAGCACTCCGGGTCAATACTAATGGTTCTCAAACTCCATATTCGAGCCTTACACGAACCAACATTATTTCCACCAACTCCCCCAACCAGGCACTTTACTCTTGCCCTCGTTCTCCACTCAACGAAGTTTAAAATGAGCGGTTCTACGCTCCACATCATCGCCATTATTCCAACTCTGGCCGACGTCGATTGCCCACGCAGTCCCCCGTACTTTCTCTGTAAAAGAGGACATGCTCTCGGCCTCCTCTTCCTTATTTCAATGAAACCTCCCCAGGCGAATGTCCACCAATGGGGTTTCATGATTCTTACTCCATCAGAAGTGTTAACGACACCTATTCTGGAGCCTGTCATTTTATGGTGCACAGTCTCCCTAACCGTACAACACTTTATTCAATATCGGCCTTTAACCGAGCATTGTGTGAATATTCGAGAATCCACCTTCTCCTCAGTCCAGTTATCCCAGAAAAACTCGCTGTTGCAAGTGTCCACCGGGCTTCTCCATGGTCCAAACTTCTGGCACCCACAATTATGGTGACCATATTTTCACCACCGCCACACTACCCCTACGGGTGAAGGATTTTCCTCCATCCTACTTCAGGGCGCTTCTCCCCTTCAATTTAACATCGCTTATAATCTCAAGCTTAGTACCACTTTCTACTTCTCGCGGTACTTAGGAAACTACATCAACCGTAATTTGTAATCGTGGTAGCAAGACAAGGAAGTGCTACAAAAAGGGAGCGACCTCCAAAGCGGTCCTCATCCCCGACCACAATTTACAGTTCTAAAAAATCCTTCTCATGACGCCCTTCTTCATTCGACCTATTACTCTCACACGAACGCGCGAAAGATTCTATAGATTCTACCTCATGGCAGAAGAACAAAATCTCACAAGAGAATTCAATGATCTTAATCCTGAGGCTCTATGTCAAGTCAAAAGCAACGCGAAGAACTTAAGGCGGTCACACAGATTCCTAAGGACTCTAGAACCTGATGCTCTGATACCATCTGTGACAACCCGCTCACCAAAATAAGGGGTGGCCAGCCCAATACTCCAATATAACGGAATCATAGATGGAATCATACTCAGCATCACAATAAAAATATAGAGTATCTAGGATAACCACCCAATATTTCAGAAAACGGGTTGCCAAAAATTTTGAATTTAAAGTAAATAAAGAAAAACAAACAACCCAATTCCTGAAAAGATAGGGGAAACCCCAAAATATGTTTAATTAATAATGACAGGAATACACTAAAAGACCGAATGTGTTACCGGTCAACAAACTTTATAACAGCATTTAAACAAACTCATTAATTTATATAATACATTTCATTAGTCATTTACAAAAGCTTGGGCCTCTCGCCCTAATAAAAGACTTGATCTTAACTAGAATAATAAAAAAAATATGAAAACGTCTATACCAAATGTGTCCCGTAATACCCGCAATGCATCACGGCTCGCTAAGGACCTCGGAATAGGAATTCAAATCAGGCATCCTTGTGGCGGAGTACCTGAGCGGAGACAAGATGCATATGCAATAAGAAATGTAAATGGGTCAGGGCCCGGTTCTATATGATTACCAGATGAATAAAGAGTATGACAGTTATGAATAATAAATCATGAAGAAAGAGAAATAAGAAGCTACCTACACAATGTAAAACATAAGCTAAGCAGGAACAATAAAAGAAGTAACATTAAACTAAAATCTTCATCGTATGTACCAATTATCTCATATATCTTTTCCTTAACAGGAAATATATATATATAATCACAATCTTTTGCTCATTATGGAAAATTTTATCTCAATTTTACCTTTTGTAAAAATTCTTTCCTTATCAGGAAAAATAATCATTTTCAAATGCTCTTTGTGGCATTTATATGTGCTCTTTGTGGCACTTCATCATGCTCTTTATGGCATATCAAATACATCAAGTCCCACTTGATTATAACTGTTATATTTATATACATATAAGACCGCCCGTCCGGGTTTCCCCACTGTGCATGCCCCTAAATGACCATCATCTTCCAGGGCCTATCATAAGACAACCTGGGCACCTATATCGCAAGACGTCGGGAAGCGTCCATGTGCCTGCGGTATAGTCAAGACCACACCCGGAATCTCCTACCCATCTCAGAAAAATATATATATAACAAACGCTCACATGGCCTAGGACTATATCCACCTTGCATTCATTAGCCAGGGGGCTTCACCTCGCGCGCGGACTTCCCTTATGATGTCATTTAGAGAGGTGTGTTTAAACCATTTTATTTATCATTTTCAAAATCAAATAAATTATCATTTACCAGTTTCATGATTAAGTAAATTATCATTTACAAAAAATCAATACCATTTCCATTTCATTTCATTTCCATGTATATGTTTCATTTTATCCAAAACTATTACCATTTACTTTTTTTTGTAAATAATATAACTTAGTACCGGAGCCATAAGATAAATTATATCGTTACTACAACCTCAAAGGCGTAAGTAAACTCTTAATTACCTCCAAACATTATAGGGTATTATTTTATAACCCTAATACTATCATACGTCAAAGGAATGAATGAACTTATAATTTATTCTCCCAACTCACTTTTATGGTGTTATTATTAACCATCAGGGCTAATATAACTCGAATGAGCTCCTAAAGTCTCCCAAACATAATTCCAGGAATCCTAGTTTCATAATAATTAACTAGAAAAGAATGCCCTGACATCAATTGGCATATCCCCGGAAAAGTCCCCACATAACCCACTCCTAGTGTAGGGAAGGTACTAACTCAATTACAACTTTAGGACACCTAGTTTACTTCATTAAAGAAGGTTCCTAGGCCATAGAATTAAAGAAAATGAATTGGGACAAAACTAAGAAAATCCCTGAAAATGCAGGGCTTCCGAATCGATTCGGCCTAGCCGAATCGATTTGGGTTCAAGCAAAAGAATCGATTCGGACCATTCGAATCAATTCGATCAAGAAAACCTGCCTTCTGCATAAATGCCGAATCGATTCGGACCAACTGAATCGGTTCGGTCGACCCAGACCTGGAAACTGTCTCAAGGCGAATCGATTCGGCCATGCCGAATCGATTCGGTTCTGCAGAATTTCCTAGTTTTGTTTTAAGGGTTATGAACCCTAAATCTTCCAAACCTCAAATCTCTTCAATTCTACACACAACCAATAACATTTATCTACCCAAATCTATCCTACATGATTAATAACCATTATAATCCACAATTTTCTCATCAAAACAAAGATTAGGGTTTAATTCCCATAAATTCCATTTTGATCTACAAATGAATATACATAAATATCATACAAATTATTCAACTTAAATCACATATTAGCAAGTAGAAAACTTGCCTTAGAATTGCAAATTTCATATTTCTTGGTGGTAAAAGCAATCTCCCATCTTCAATCTTCATTTTCTCTCTTCTTTCTTCACTTTTCTCTTCTTCTTTCTTTCTCTCCTTTTCTCTCTATGTTTTAAGGCATAAAATGAGGGAATGAAATAAGGGGCAAGACCAAAATCGTGGCTTAACATAATTCTCCCAACTTAAGTGGTTAATACCACATTAAAATGACTCGCAAATATGCATATAAGCTAAAACCAGGTAAAAGTGCCCGAAATACAAAAATACAATATGACACTTATTTTGACTGTCTCGCACCTTTCGAGACTAACTACACCCTCTAAACTGGCATCCAGAAATTTAATAAATTATTTCGAGTTCCAATATCATTTAAACTAAAATGCCATTTAAAATACATGATACTACAAACATGCAACCTGATGATATTTACTTTCACATATAGTAAATATGCATCAATCTAGTAAATATTAACTTTCAATTCATTAAATTAATATTTACTCCAGTCCCCACATTTTATATAATTACCTTATGCGGTATAATTTATATAAAAGGAGCCTCCTGGAATCGAGGATTGTTACATTATGGTTCGGAAGAAATTAAAGCTCTTCAAACAGAAGAATTTAATTACACCGAATATATAAACATTCGTGAAATATTACATTATTGGAGACATCTATACAAAGATCAAATATTAATTGTCTCAGAACGTAATAAACTCTTTGAACAAATACAAACCATGTATTTGGAAAATGAAAAATTATTACAACATTATCAGTATTAATTAAATCAATATTCATCTGATGAAGAAGATTTTCCACCACATGTAGTTAATACAATTGATGGAAAAAGGAAGGCTGAAGAACCACTTCAGGAATTCCAAAATTGGGAAGCTTTTGAAGATTATATGCAAACCCCTGCACATAAAAATGAAAAAGAAGATTTTGTTAAAACAGGCAATACTTCTATAGCTTCTACAAGTAATACTAAGAATGAGGACGAACCACATCCTTTTTTCTTAAGAAGAGATAATTTGAACAAACAAAATATATCTCAATATGATATTTATCTTGATTTAAGGCATGTACCTTTTAACGATCAAGAACAAACTATTAATGAGTGGGCACAATCCATGTCTATACTCATTACTAATTATAAGAGTTTATGGTCTAAAGAAAAATTTTTAGACTACCTTGCTGCAACACTCCAAGGAGATGTTTTACAATGGTTGCAACAATGGGAAAACTCAGAAAAAGGAACTCGACAAAAATCTGAGCTCCTACAAAACTTCAAATTTTTTGATGAAATACTAAAAGGATTTGTTGATATAATTAAAGAAAATATGATTGGATACACTAGAGAACCCAGACTCCAAGAAGATGCGTGTTACATATTATCTAAACTAGAATTGTGTAACATTTGTCAATTTGAAGAATTTGTTGAAATATATAAAAAAATATTATTTCAAACTAAAGCATCCAGAAAATATTCATTGACTATATCAATTCTTCCACAAACTCCCAAACCCATGGGATGAAATGCCTTTAAAATCTTACCCTGCTTGGTTAAAAACTATCGAGAAGGAAGAAAATCTTGGTTTTCGCATTGATTGGGGATTAAGAGAAATATCTGAAAAATGTATTGAAATTAAGGCGAAAAAACAAGTCAAAAATCAAATCACAAAATCTAAAACTGGTTATAAATATTGTGATAAGATTTTAAAAGAAAATTGGAAGATAGGATGTAATCCACCTCCTAGAACTTTCAAACATTCTCGAAAGAGAAAATTTAAACAAAAACCTTGTAAAAAGAAATCATCTTTTTCAAAGAATAAAAAATATATTAGGAAAAAGAAATCTTGTAAAAAACCACCTCTAAAAAAGAAGTGTCATTGCTATATATGTAACGAAGAAGGCCATTATGCACCTGAATGTCCCAAAAAAGGGAAAAGTGCAAATAAAATGATAAAATTTCTTGAAGAACAAGAATTAGAAATATTTTATGGAGAAGATTTATCTGATTCTGATATTTCTAATAACTCTAATGAAATTTTATATGAACTTCAATCTGATTCGGAAACATCCGATGAAGAACTTGAATTTATGTATAATACTGCAGAAGTACGAGGAAGTAGCGAAGACGAGCTACAAACAATAGCCCTTCATGAAATAGTTGGAGAATAAATCACTTTTACCAACGAACAGTTACAAGAAATTGATAATCAATGACAACACATAAAAAAGGAAGATGTCTATAAATTATCAAAATTCAAATTATTCTCAACAAGAATATTTGAACAATTTAATGGTAATACTATTGCTGGCTCAACAGATTATGAAACAGCAGATATAAAACTCTTTGATTTGAAAAAGATCAATAGATGGAAGAAAAAACACCCAAATATAAAATATATTCATATCGGGTTTATCCAAATATGTATTACTGCTCTGTTTAGACAAGGTAAGTATACACCCGTAGCTATACTGGTCTTAAACAAATGATTCAGTAACCCTATGAATGCCATAAATGGAGGAGTCCAATCCAATTTGGTAAATGGAGTTATTTGGTTTAACATAAAACCAAATTTCATTATATCCATTAATGGCCCTAATATTGAGGAATCTGTCATTATAAAAATCCAAACTAAAGGGATAGGAATGAAAGATACCTCTAGAATTATGTCAATACATTGGAAAACAATCCATGAATTGACAACTCTACCACATACTAATACACAGAATGTGGATATAAGTATTATAGAAATATTTGAACCTCGACCATTTGATTCGGCAATACAGCCTAAATTAATCAACTAGAGAGATTTGTAAGTACCAAAATAATGGATACTACCCCAAATAACAGAACCACCTCCTGAAAAACAACGAAACAACGTTGAATTACAGGTCTCTGGTAATAATGTTTATTTTAAAAATAAACATTCCGAAAATTGGCAAAAGAATTTTCCTGATAATGATTGGGAAAAATTAAAAGGAAAAAAACTTTTAAAAGGTGAGAGTAGTAGTAATAGTAAACCTCCTATTGCTATGAAAAATATACACGCACCAATATTACCTGGAACAAATTATCTAAAAGAAGATAATATAAAATCCAGTTAAATATATCATTTCCAATTAGGAAATAAATAAATTATCTTTTCACCAACCAAGCCATGGAAAGATAAGATATACTTATGTATTAGGTTACTTCAATTTTGCAGGCTATAAACCATATAGTCTTTGCACATTAATTGATACAGGAGCAACAATATGTTGTTGTAGACCTAATGCTTTACCTCCTAAAAAATGGATAAAAATAAAAAATTCTATTGCTATAACAGGCATCAATGGGACACAAAATTTCATTGATTTAAAAGCCAAAAAAGTGGCTATATGGTTTAATGAAAAGAAATTCATTATTCCAAAAATCTTATGCTTTCCAGAAATGCATGGAGATTTTATATTAGGCAACAATTTTATCTCAGAATATTTGCCTATAAGTATTGATGAGGGAACAATAAATTTAACCCTCAATAAAGATGTAGTAAAAATCCCTTTACTACAACAACATAAATATAAGTGCGAACGAGATTTTTGCCCTACTAAGAAAGGGGATATAACTCCTTTTATTAAAGACCTTGAAGAAACTCATTGGCTTTATACTATATTAAATCATAATTTTAGTGAAAACCCATTAAAATTATGGAACAAAAGTCCAAGATATTGTAATCTCAAACTAAGAGATCCCAATGTCATTATAAGAGTAAAACCAATGATTTATACCAGAAATGATATAGATGAATTTGATAAACAAATCAAAGAAATATTGGATATAAACCTTATTGAAGAAACAATAAGTCCACACTCTAGCCCCGCCTTCATGGCGAGAAAACACAATGAAGTCACAAGAGGAAAAGCTAGAATGGTTATAAATTATAAAAGATTAAATAAACAAGTAGAATTTAATGGTTATTTTATCCCAAGAAAAGATGTATTAATTAACCAAACTAAAGGGAAAAAGTTCTTTAGCAAATTCGATTGTAAATCAGGATTTTGGCAGTTAAAACTAACTGAAGAATCCAAACCATTGACAGCCTTTAGTACACCTTGACGACACTATCAATGGAATGTTATGCCTTTTGGACTAAACACAGCTCCTCAGGTATATCAAAGATGGATGGACAAAATCTTTAAAGACCTTAAAGATTTTTGTGTTGTCTATATAGATGACATCCTTGTTTTTTCTAAAACTATAGAAGAACATAGATATCATCTAAAAATTATTTGTGAAAAATTCCAAAAACATGGAATTATTTTATCACCTAAGAAAATTGATGTTGAAAAAATAGAAATTAATTTTCTTGGAAAATCCTAAACTAGGATGGCGTACAATTACAAGATCACATAATCTCTAAAATAGGAGATTTTAACGAGCAAATTTTAGATAAAAATGAATTACAAAGTTTCCTAGGAATCCTTAATTATGGAAGAAATTTCATAAAAGGATTATCTCAAAAGGAATTACCACTTCTTGAAAAACTTAAAAAGAATGAAGATTTTACATGGAGTGCTAATGATACTCTTGTTGTTAAAACAATTAAACAAGAGATTATAAATAATTATCCAAAAGTTTATTTTCCTAAAATAGGAGATAAATTAATATTGGAAACTGAGGCTTCAGATAATTTCTAGGGATGTGTTCTCAAAGCAATTCCTGCAGAATATTGGAATGAAAACAATCCTTCCAATAATTTCGGTATTCGTGGTAAGAAAACTCCTATACCAAAATCAATTCAAAAACATGAATTGATATGTGGATATAATTCAGGAAAATTTAAACCAAATGAACTGAATTATATTATTTTTGAAAAGGAATTATTAGCCATAAAGTTTGCTATTAAAAAAATTCATATTTTCTTAGCAACTGAAGACTATATTGTCAGAACAGATAATAAAGCCGTGAAAGACTTCCTGATAAATAAAAGAAATATTTTAGAAGGAAGAAGACTTAAATGGTTCAACCAAATTGCTATTTATACTTTTGAAGTTGAACATTTGAATGGTACTAATAATTTTCTTGCAGATTATCTTAGCAGGAACTATGATGAAAAACCTACTAACCAAGTAGAGTTTTTAGAAACCCACTAAACAAGTGGAATATTTTACATATTTTAAAATATCACCCACTAAACAAGTGGAATATTCTGAAATATATTTTATCAAAACCATTAAACAAGTGGATTATTTTCATTTCAGGATGGGAGATAAGCATCCAGGTGAAACAAAAGGCGATTGGGTAACGATTGCTAAAAAGGCAAAAACCCAGAGAGCATCTTCCAATACACAATCTAAACCAGATCCTCTGTACGTTGTATTCAGCGGAAGAAACCCAGGATTCTATGATAATTGGAATCAATGTTTTATGCAATAAACAAATTTCCTAGTGCATGCCACCAAAAATTTAATACAATGCCAGAAGCCATAACTGCATGGGAAAATTGGATGAAATAATTAGGACCTCCTAATATGATTTACCAGTTATCCAAACTTCAGACCAAGGAAACCCTCTTTGATACTGAAACCTATGATTTTCACAATCCAGGAATCTCCTCGAATTGTATACACCTTTAAACGAAGCATGGAAATCTCATCTTCGAAACAAAAGAAAAGATTTCAGAAAAAACATGAGTATCCTTGCTGACAAAATTGCTGAAGAAACAACAACTTTGGATAAATTTAAAAGTCTGAGTCTCAACATTTTGAAAGGCTTAAACTATGAAAATGAAGATTTTTCTCTAGAAAAAATTGATACTTTTCTGGAATTTTCTAAACTACTAGAAAATGATTTTTCAGAAAAAATCTTTAACACTATCAGGAGAATCTGCCTATTTGAAAAAGCAAAGGTACTTCTCCCACATACTCTATTTCAAATAGAAATTTTACCAAAAATCGAGGACCACAAGCAAAAGATAAAAAGTCTTTTACTCCACCATTTTGATCAAAGATTAAATTACAGTGATGACTTGCCAAAATTGCATTTCGTTACTGAAGAAGGATATCCACCTTGGGATATTGAAAAAATTGAATGGGGGTTAGTAAACAAACTAATCTTCTCAAGTGTAGCTTGTTTCAATCACTATGAATTTTTACCCATGATGATCAAAACCATGATCTATCATGTTTTGACAAAAAGCAAGTACAAATATACTCACTATTTTTCGTTCCATATTTCTAGCACAATTGGTTGGCGATCTCGAGAAATTTTCTATCAAGCCTACCAAATCTGGTACCTCAGAGCCACTGAGGATTTTGAATGGGACGAAATTGAACAGAATTGGGAGATTGCACTTACTGTACCGTTGGACCAGTTGGACACAACGAGATATTGGTCACAAAACCTGATCAATGTTTCAAATTATGCAGATTATTATTATCGAGAAACAACTTTAAAATTCATGGTAATTGATGGACGGAGACTATTTGTTACCGATTTATCGATAAACTATACTACCTCGCTTGAACAAAGAGCGATTTAAAGGAGTTTCTAAATAATTTGAAAAACAAAAATAATTTAGATGTTCCCTATGAACAATTAAGCCATACGGAGGAATACGAACAAGCACAACAATATGGACCTCCAAATCACAGCCCTAACGATAGTATGTCATATGACTCTGTCGCTGAGGCCAATATTGCCAATGCATTTGATGCTTGACAATTGGACGAGGATAATTAACCCACATGAACGACTGCAAATCATCCCGCACACGAAGTGGGGCCCGCAAGCGGACAGTAACAAACTGACGCATGCAATGACGATTTGGACGATTAAAACAAAAATGTAAGGACATAATTTCATAAATGCCCGGGTAGTATCTAGGAATTTTTTATTTTCCTAGATCACAGTTTGTGTGTCTAATCCCGCTACATTCGGCACGTCTCTACACGATCTCATACGATGGCCTCAATCCAAATTCCGATAGTCAAGCATTCAACATATCCATCATGTGTCCCACATCGGCCTCAATGACTTCACGTTCCACGATTTTAGGCACTTTATGCAAGTGGTACGTAAGACAAGTCAAAACAGTGAAAGAAGGCTCGATATGAAAGTTCAAGGGCATTTTGGTAATTTTTACAATCACCATCAGGAGGAATAGTCAACTATAAAGTTGAACAGCTCGACACCACGAAGATACTGGAAGAAACAGCACCTCAATCCGAGCTACGGTGAAAAAGTTATGGCCTTTTGAAAATGGAGAAGAAAAATAATAATGAAGTGACGCAAATCTCTTTTTAGTCTTCATTATTTTTTTTTGTCTTCCTCATTTTAAGGGTCTTGTCTTCATCATTTTAAGGCCTTTGTCTTCATCATTTTAAGACTTTATGCCTCTTTAAATGCACGCTTAATTCCCATTCATCAAGTGCACATTTCTAAACCTTCAAGAGGTCTTATACACTCAATTGGAGTATTTTATGGAGAAGTCGGTATCTTCTTCATTGCTTCCAATCTGGAATTTTTGCAGGAGATTCCAACCGACGACATCGGAACCGACACCTACGGGTATTTTTGTATGTCACACTTATTTTCAGTATAATCCGTGTAAACCGTTCTTTGCAAATTATAGTGAAAATAATATGGTTTTGCCCTGCGGAGATTTTTCCTGATATGTTGTGTCACATGCTATATTTATTTTAATTGATAAATCATCTAGATGCATGTCTTAGGATTTAATTGAAAAACAGTGTTTAATTAAATAATTGATGTATTTAAACAAAAGCGCACTCTTCAAATTGGTATCAGAGCCAATTACACAATTATACAGTGTAATTTTCCACAAAATTTTTCTAAGATATCAATCTTCTGAAAAATTGATTTTTGAAAAAGGGCATGTTCAATGGAGAAATTATATAATAAAATGCCAGTTTTTGACGGAACTAACTATGCTTACTGGAAAGCCCGCATGAAATCTGCCTTAAAAGCCATAGATGAACGTGTTTGGATTTTAGTAGAAAGAGGGTGGACACCTCCCTCCGTCACTGCTAATAACGTGACTAATTTAAAATCTGTGACCGATTGGACTGAAGAAGACTTTCAATGGTCATCTTTTAATTCTAAGGGTTTAAGTGCTAGTTTTGGATCCGTCACTCCTGACGAGTTCCGACGAATTATGACGTGATCCACGTAAAAAGAGGCATGGGATGTTTTGAAACTCACTCATGAAGGAGCTAATGCTGTAAAAGAATCTAAACTGCAAAATATAACAACTTAATTCGAAACTATCACCATGCTTGAGATTGAATGTTTTGATGAATTTTATGCTAGGTTATCTGATATTGTTAACACTAGTTTTATTCTTGGTGAACACATTCCAAATGCTAGAGTTGTTAACAAGATTCTAAGATCACTTCCTAAGCATTTTATCCCTAAAGTCACTTTGCTAAATTCTATAGGAAATCTAAACACGCTTAAATTAGATGAACTTGTAGGAGACTTACAAACTTATGAAATTGATATGTTTCCTAAAACCTTCAAACCGAAAGATAAGGGTATTTCACTTAATGCTCAAGCTAGAAAAAGTGAGGTTTCAGCAAGAAAGAGAGTTGAATCATCTAGAAAAAGAGAAATAGAAACGTCAGATTCTGAGTGTGATTATTTTTAGATGATTTGGCTCTATTTGCAAAAAAATTCAAGGAAATTCTGAAATTCAAGAAAAATGAAAATTTCAAAGATAAAAAGATTTTTGAGAAAAATAAGAAAAATGAAAAAGGTTTTAAATACCGTCCTAAAGATGGTGAGATATGCTATGAGTGAGACGGAAAGGGACATAGAGCTTTTGAGTGTGCCGCTAGACTGAATAGACTTGCAAAAGAAAAAAATAAAGTTGTCCTAAATGCTACCCTTAGTGACGACAGTGAGGTCGAGTCGGTGGACTCTGGAGACGAGTCACCGCATGAATGTAACTTCACCGCATTCATGGCTAGTCATATGTCTAGTTCTCCTCACGACGATGAGGATGCTACTTCACAAGGACTCCTCGACAGTGAGAACGATGTGAGTGAGGGGGAGGATGATGCAAGTGAGAGCGAGTGTAATCTTTAATGCCCCTACGCTGAATTATATAATGAATCATTTAAAACCGAAAATGGTAACAAAGCACTAGTTCTTAGGATCACCGCTCTAAAAGAAGATTTAGAAGAAGCGAGTGAGAAAGAATCCTCCACCTGCACTACCTTGAGAGAAAAAGAGTCTGCCTTTATTGAGAAATAGAGTTTGTTTAGAGAGAGAGATAATGGTTTTAAGAAAGAGATAAGGAACTTGACTAATCAAGTGGCTAGTCTTACGAGTGAGATCCATTCCTCCATGAAAACTCGGAAGGAACTTGGAGCCCTTGCTACCCATCTTACTCATGATCTTGAGAGAGCTCGGGTAGTCAAGGTACAAATCGAGGACAGATATGGAAAGATGGGAAAGATGATCCTCGGTCCCGCTTTAGGTTTTGGTGATAGGCAAGGAATAGGTTATGATGGTGCCACCACATCCCAAATTGTACCTGTACCGATTCCTGAGTTTACTACGACTCCATATGGCCATCGTCGAAAACCATGTAGGAGAGTTCGACCAAGAAAAGCAAACCAAGTTCTGCCTAATACTGTGTTCTTTTGTACTTATTGCAAAAGAAATGGCCACCTCAGGGAATTTTGATATAGTTTGGGTCAAACACGACTTACTACCGCTCCACCACATCATTCTGATGATTTTACCAATCTGAGAGAGCGTGTTGAGTTTTTAGCTGCCACATCACAGAGTTTGATGGAGGAATGGATAACTTTACCGTCAGTGAATGATTCTCTCATTCCGGATAAAACGAACAACAACAAGGGTATACAAAAGGTTACCACGTCTTGGGTGCGTAAGAAAGACGAAAAGGCCCTTGTTTTTCATGTCGCTCTCAAAGCTCATAATACCTCACAGTGGTATTTTGATAGTGGTTGCTCTAGACATATGACAGGTGATGTCTCATTTTTTACCCACCTAGAGGTTTATAAGGATAGAAGAGTCACCTTTGGAGACGGGAGAAAATCTAGTATTGTTGGACGAGGTACAGTAGTTTTACCAGGATTTCCTAAGCTAGAGAATGTTTTGTACGTCAAAGGTTTGAAGGCAAACCTTCTCAGCATTAGCCAGCTGTGTGATGATGACTTTTCCGTAAAGTTTGATCGAGACGTGTGTAATGTCTATAATCAATCCGATAAACTTTTAGTGCAAGGGGTGAGGACAGAAGATAACTGCTATGGGATTTTGCTCACATCCTCACTTGTTTGCACCAGCGCCACTATCACTCCTGTGGATCTGTGGCACTAGCGTTTAGGTCACGTGAACATAAGAGATTTGTCATGTTTATCTAAAAAGGACCTAGTACGTGGCTTACCATCTCTTGGAAAGCCTACTTCCACAGTTTATGGACCTTGTCAATTGGGAAAACAAATCCGTAGTCCCCACCGGAAGCTGCATTCCATTACCACCTCCCGTGTGCTTGAGTTATTTCACATGGATCTTATGGGTACTACTCGCACTAAGAGTCTAGGTGGTAAGAGGTATATCCTCGTGATGGTAGAAGATTTCTCCAGATATTCGATTGTTGGTTTTTTTAGAGAGAAATCAGATGCGGTTGAGTTTTTAACGACCAACTGCCGTGTCCTGCAAAATCAGCACGGTGTCACTATTAACAGGATATGTAGTGACAATAGCACAGAATTTGAAGAACCAAAGGTTGATCTTTACTGTGATAGTCTTGGAAGCAAACATGAGTTTTCTTCTGTGAAAACTCCTCGGCAAAATGGGATTGTTGAGAAAAAGAATAGAACGATTCAAGAAATGGCTAGATCTATGCTTCTAAGTCGTAAGGTTGCTAGGAGATTTGGGCAGAGGCAGTGTCTACTGTATGCCATACGGTGAAAAGGTTCTACCTACGTCCACACACACTTAAGACACCTTATGAATTGTGGACTGGTAAGAAACCCAACCTAGCATATTTCCATGTCTTTGGGAGTAAATGCTACATCCTATGGGATAGAGAGCAATTAGGAAAGTTTTACTCCCAGAGCGACGAGGGAATATTGCTAGGATATTCATTAAATAGTAGAGCATATCGGGTCTTTAACCTGAAGAGCTCCAAGGTTATGGAGTCAATAAACGTCACCGTGCAAGATGACGAACCTTTCGCGTTTATTGATTCTAGCCTTCAATTTGGGGATGAGGAATTTTCTGACAGTGATTTACTTGTCCCTCACCCACATTCTGTGGACTCTACTCCTGTGTTAGGGGACACACCATCTTGGGTTCGAAAGAGTCAAGATCCTTTTGCCATTATTGGAGATCTCACCTTAGGGGTCAAGACTCGTGCTCAGCTAGAGAACATTGTTAGCCATTTTTTCTACACGTCCACAATCAAGCCCAATAATCACAAAGAAGCACTCAAAGATGAACACTGGATATCCGCTATGCAGGATGAGTTGCTTCAGTTTAAAAAGAACAATGTCTGGGAACTAGTCTCCCAACCTAGTGAGACTAATGTGATAGGTACCAAGTGGATTTTCAAGAATAAAATGTCAGAAATAAAGCTAGGTTGGTCGCTCAAGGCTACACACAGATTGAGGGTGTAGACTTTGGGGAGACATTTGCTCCTGTTGCGAGGCTTGAGTCCGTCCGCTTACTACTCGCCATCGTATGTCATCTAAGATTCAAGTTATATCAGATGGATGTCAAGAGTGCCTTTCTAAATGGAATTCTATAGGAAGAGGTCTATGTGGTTCAACCAAAAGGGTTTGAAGACTCCATGCACCCGGAACACGTATACTATCTAAGGAAAGCCTTGTATGGTTTGAAGCAAGCACCCCGTGCTTAGTACGAGAAGCTTACTTCCTATATCTTATCCCGTGGCTTTAAGAGAGGGGGAGTTGATATGACGTTGTTCGTTAGGAAAGATGACAGTGCTATTTTGGTTGCCCAGGTCTATGTGGACGTCATAGTCTTTGGATCCACATGCCCCCAGCAAGCTCACCACTTTGAGGAGGAGATGAAAAGTTAGTTTAAAATGAGCATGGTAGGTGAGCTTACATTCTTCCTTGGTCTCCAGGTTCGTCAGCTAGAGGATGGGATGTTCATCTCTCAATCCAAGTATGTTGGAGACCTTGTAAAGAAATTTCGTTTAGACTCCGCTAAGCATGCTCGTACACCTATGAGTACTTCTATCAAGCTTAGTAAGGACACTTTAGGTAAGGACGTAGAGCAAACCTTGTATCGAAGTATGATAGGTAGTCTTCTCTAATTGACAGCTAGTCATCCCGACATTGCCTTTAGTGTTGGAGTCTGTGCGCGATATCAGGCGTCCCCGAAAGAGTCTCACTTACTTTCTTTAAGACGTATTATCAAATACGTGAGTGGAACTCTCTCATATGGTATTTGGTATTCCCTTGATACTAATGACCGTTTATCCGCCTATTCAGATGCCGATTGGGTCGGGGATGTAGATGGATGTAAGAGCACTTCTGATGGGTGTTTTTATTTTGGTTCTGCTCTTGTCTCCTGGTTGATCAAGAAGCAAAACTCCATCTCTTTGTCCACTACGGAGGCTGAGTACATCTCCGCCGGGAGTTGTTGCACGCAACTCTTGTGGATGAAACAGATGCTGGAGGATTATGGGATTTCATAGGACACCATGACCATTTCCTGTGATAACACGAGCGCGATACACATATCTCGCAATCCAGTCCAGCATTCGCGTACAAAGCACATCAGGATACGTGAACACTTTATACGATAACTTGTTGAAGAGAAAGTCGTATCCCTGAGTTACGTTCCCACCGACCGTCAGTTAGCTGATATTTTCACGAAACCTTTAGATGCCCTTAGATTTGAGTGTCTTAGAAAATCTTTAGGGATTTGCACAATTGACTAAAGGTATGGTCCGTGTCTAGGATAGGATACTTTGTCATGTTTACATCATTTGATTCCTATTGCTAGACTGCATCTTGTGTATTATTATTACTTTTATATTATTTTTAAAAAAAATGAAAAGATCAAAAAGATTTTATTTTTTTATAAAAATTTTAGAAAAGAACAAAAAGATTTTCTTTTTATAAAATTTTAGAAAAGAACAAAAAGATTTTCTTTTTATAATAATTTTAGAAAAGAACTGAAATATTTTTTTGTTCTTTTTCACCTCTTATGAATGAGCATTTCAGATAACCAAGTCACAATTTCTGTTCTTTTATTCATGTGACTATTTGATAGTGTTTTAAGACAATATATCTTGTCATTTTTGTTCTTTACAATGTTTGGAGTCATTAAGATGTAATTAAGTGTTACTTCCTACATGTTTGACTCATGATTTCCTTTATTGCACACATGCACGGATTTGTTTGAATATTGTTCTTGTCTTATCACATGTTGGTTGGGTGTTTTCACTTCAATCATGTCCTTAAAACGAACCAAGCGTGATAAAACTTGATAAGAAAGGTGTGCTTGTAATAACCGTTTTGGTGAGACTGTGTTTTTTTATAACGGGGAGGGGCTACGAAAGGTAAATATCTATCCTTTGCGCAAAAGCCACCGTTAAAATGGACCTAAAAAATTGAGGAATTTTATTATCCGTGGTCCAAAGAGGTTAAAAGAGCCCGAAAAATTTAATGGCAATAAAAAGAAATACATGCCAAATATGGGCCATTAGGTTTCACCATCAATTCACCAAAGTTAGAGAATTTAGTTTATCACCTCTAAAAGAAAATATATCTGAGGGAGTTTGGTTGGAAAATTTAAACAGGTTTGCACGTCCTTGAAAATCTTGAAAAAGCGCTAAATAGTTTTGGACGTTATTGGTGTGAAAATCACTTTTACTTTGATTTGTTGATTTGATTAAGACGATGTCATCTAAATTCAACAATTTTTACATCTAAGGATACTTTTGATGTTCATTCGTTAGGAGTACACGTATGCATCGTGCACATATAATTGATTGAGTTTATTTACCTATCGAATGTGTTCACACCCCTACATTTACGCTATCATCGACTTGGTTGTTTTTGTGTTCTTTCATGGTGTGATTCCTTGTTATATATTTTGGGTAAAAATTTAAAAAAAAATAAAAAATTGAAGATTCTTTTATTCTTTGTTGTATATTTTTTAAAAAAAATCAAAAATTCAAAAAAAATAGAAGATTCTTTGATTCTTTGTTGTATATTTTGAGTAAAAATTTGAAACAATTCAAAAAATAGAACATTTTTTTTGTAACATTTTCCATGTTTATGCTTCTCATATCTGTCTATTTGGGGACATCATAAAAAGGGGGAGAATGAATTATGGGGGAGAAAATCTTATTGATTTATCTATAATTTGCTCAAACTCAATTGATCTTTGATTTTTGCATATCATTATATTTCAAACTGTTGCGTGTCACGGGTATTTGCTTTATCTCATGTGTGTAGGTACAAAGTTGATATCTATTGGATTGCACACCCTGATGAGAAAAGCTTTGGAAGTTTCTAAAGTGTTAAGATTTGAAGATGTTTGATTAAAGACATGTCATTTAGTATTCTCAGTTTGAGGGTTTAATGGGGATATTATCATATGTCATTTGTTTTGGGAGATTGCATAATTCGAATTTTTATGTATGTATCGGCATAGACATAGGGGGAGATTTGTAAGGACATAATTTTATAAATGCCCAGGTAGTATCTAGGAATTTTCTATTTTCCTAGATCACAGTTTGTATGTCTAATACCGCTACATTCGGCACGTCTCTACACGATCTCATACGACGGCCTCAATTCGAATTCCGGGAATCAATAATTCAACATCTCCATCATGTGTCCCACATCGGCCTCAATGACATCACGTTCCACGATTTTAGGCACTTTATACAAGTGGTACGCAAGAGAAGTCAAAACAGTGAAAGAAGGTTCGATATGAAAGTTCAAGAGCATTTTGGTAATTTTTATAGTCACTATTCGGAAGACAGGTCAACTAGAAACTTGAAGATCTCTACGCCACGAAGATACTGGAAGAAACGGCACCTCAATCCGAGCTACGGTGAAGAAGTTATGGCCTTTTGAAAATGGAGAAGAAAAATAATAATGAAGTGACACAAATCTCTTTTAAGTCTTCATTATTTTTTTTGTCTTCCACATTTTAAGGGTCTTGTCTTCATCATTTTAAGGCCTTCGTCTTCATCATTTTAAGGGTCTTGTCTTCATCATTTTAAGGCCTTTGTCTTCATCATTTTAAGACTTTATGCCTCTTTAAATGCACGCTTAATTCCCATTCATCAAGTGCACATTTCTAAACCTTCAACAGGTCTTATACACTCAATTGGAGTATTTTATGGAGAAGTCGGTATCTTCTTCATTGCTTCCAATCTGGAATTTTTGAAGGAGATTCCAAGGAGCCGTTTGGTTGCGTAAAGAAGATTTATAAGAAGCGAGTGAGAAAGAATCCTCCACCTGCACTACCTTGAGATAAAAAGAGTCTGCCTTTATTGAGAAATAGAGTTTGTTTAGAGAGAGAGATAATGGTTTTAAGAAAGAGATAAGGGACTTGACTAATCAAGTGGCTAGTCTTACGAGTGAGATCCATTCCTCCATGAAAACTCGGAAGGAACTTGGAGCCCTTGCTACCCAGCTTACTCATGATCTTGAGAGAGCTCGGGTAGTCAAGGTACAAATCGAGGACAGATCTGGAAAGATGGGAAAGATGCTCCTCGGTCCTGCTTTAGGTTTTGGTGATAGGCAAGGAATAGGTTATGATGGTGCCACCACATCCCAAATTGTACCTGTACCGATTCCTGAGTTTACTACGACTCCATATGGCCATCGTCGAAAACCATGTAGGAGAGTTCGACCAAGAAAAGCAAACCAAGTTATGCCTAATACTGTGTTCTTTTGTACTTGTTGCAAAAGAAATGGCCACCTCAGGGAATTTTGATATAGTTTGGGTCGAACACGACTTACTACCGCTCCACCACATCATTCTGATGATTTTACCAATCTGAGAGAGCGTGTTGAGTTTTTATCTGCCACATCACAGAGTTTGATGGAGGAATGGATAACTTTACCATCAGTGAAAGATTCTCTCATTCCGGCTAAAACGAACAACAACAAGGGTATACAAAAGGTTACCACGTCTTGGGTGCGTAAGAAAGACGAAAAGGCCCTTGTTGTTCATGTCGCTCTCAAAGCTCATAATACCTCACAGTGGTATTTTGATAGTGGTTGCTCTAGACATATGACAGGTGATGTCTTTTTTTTTACCCACCTAGAGGTTTATAAGGATAGAAGAGTCACCTTTGGAGACGGGAGAAAATCTAGTATTGTTGGACGAGGTACAGTAGTTTTACCAGGATTTCCTAAGCTAGAGAATGTTTTGTACGTCAAAGGTTTGAAGGCAAACCTTCTCAGCATTAGCCAGCTGTGTGATGATGACTTTTCCGTAAAGTTTGATCGAGACGTGTGTAATGTCTATAATCAATCCGGTAAACTTTTAGTGCAAGGGGTGAGGACAGAAGATAACTGTTATGGGATTTTGCTCACATCCTCACTTGTTTGCACCAGCGCCACTATCACTCCTGTGGATCTATGGCACTAGCGTTTAGGTCACGTGAACATAAGAGATTTGTCATGTTTATCTAAAAAGGACCTAGTACGTGGCTTACCATCTCTGGGAAAGCCTACTTCCACAGTTTATGGACCTTGTCAATTGGGAAAACAAATCCGTAGTCCCCACCGGAAGCTGCATTCCATTACCACCTCCCGTGTGCTTGAGTTAATTCACATGGATCTTATGGGTCCTACTCGCACTAAGAGTCTAGGTGGTAAGAGGTATATCCTCGTGATGGTAGAAGATTTCTCCAGATATTCGATTGTTGGTTTTTTTAGAGAGAAATCAGATGCTGTTGAGTTTTTAACGACCAACTGTCGTGTCCTGCAAAATCAGCACGGTGTCACTATTAACAGGATATGTAGTGACAATGGCACAGAATTTGAAGAACCAAAGGTTGATCTTTACTGTGATAGTCTTGGAATCAAACATGAGTTTTCTTCTGTGAAAACTCCTCGGCAAAATGGGATTGTTGAGAAAAAGAATAGAACGATTCAAGAAATGGCTAGATCTATGCTTCTAAGTCGTAAGGTTGCTAGGAGATTTGGGCAGAGGCAGTGTCTACTGTATGCCATACGGTGAAAAGGTTCTACCTACGTCCACACACACTTAAGACACCTTATGAATTGTGGACTGGTAAGAAACCCAACCTAGCATATTTCCATGTCTTTGGGAGTAAATGCTACATCCTATGGGATAGAGAGCAATTAGGAAAGTTTTACTCCCAGAGCGACGACGGAATATTGCTAGGATATTCATTAAATAGTGGAGCATATCGGGTCTTTAACCTGAAGAGCTCCAAGGTTATGGAGTCAATAAACGTCACCGTGCAAGATGACGAACCTTTCGCGTTTATTGATTCTAGCCTTCAATTTGGGGATGAGGAATTTTCTGACAGTGATTTACTTGTACCTCACCCACATTCTGTGGACTCTACTCCTGTGTTAGGGGACACACCATCTTGGGTTCGAAAGAGTCAATATCCTTTTGCCATTATTGGAGATCTCACCTTAGGGGTCAAGACTCGTGCTCAGCTAGAGTACATTGTTAGCCATTTTTTCTACACGTCCACAGTCAAGCCCAATAATCACAAAGAAGCACTCAAAGATGAACACTGGATATCCGCTATGCAGGATGAGTTGCTTTAGTTTAAAAAGAACAATGTCTGGGAACTAGTCTCCCAACCTAGTGAGACTAATGTGATAGGTACCAAGTGGATTTTCAAGAATAAAATGTCAGAAATAAAGCTAGGTTGGTCGCTCAAGGCTACACACATATTGAGGGTGTAGACTTTGGGGAGACATTTGCTCCTGTTGCGAGGCTTGAGTCCGTCCGCTTACTACTCGCCATCGTATGTCATCTAAGATTCAAGTTATATCAGATGGATGTCAAGAGTGCCTTTCTAAATGGAATTCTATAGGAAGAGGTCTATGTGGTTCAACCAAAAGGGTTTGAAGACTCCATGCACCCGAAACACGTATACTATTTAAGGAAAGCCTTGTATGGTTTGAAGCAAGCACCCCGTGCTTGGTACGATAAGCTTACTTCCTATATCTTATCCCGTGGCTTTAAGAGAGGGGGAGTTGATATGACGTTGTTCGTCAGGAGAGATGACAGTGCTATTTTGGTTGCCCAGGTCTATGTGGACGTCATAGTCTTTAGATCCACATGCCCCCAGCAAGCTCACCACTTTGAGGAGGAGATGAAAAGTGTAGAGGGGGCCTGAAGGTAATCCTGAGATTAGGGATAATCCACCAATTAGCAACAGTGTTCTGAGGATAAGCTCAGCGAGGCAGCTCAGCGTGGAAGCTTGGCGTGGCAACTCGTACTTTAGCTTATTGTTACTTTGTCATATTATAGCTTTGTTTATATTGACTACGAGTTGTAACGACTGTAATGTTGTAACGAGAATAATGAATGGGTGTGAGGTCGAACGGTACTCGCGAGAGACCAGGCTTGGCAGGGCCTGGGAGAGCTTTCATGCTCTATCGAACAACCTCACCGTGGGAACTTTAGAGGGACTTGGTTTGGAGGATTGAGAAGTGGGGCACCGTTGGGGCTTGTCCTGACCATCTTAGATACACCTACACCGTTGGGGCTATGGGAAGGAATGCCACAGGAGTCTGGGATTTGGACTTTGATTTTTCCGTGGAAGCCACCCCACTCTTGGCCTTCTTGGTTGAGGGATGCGAAGACCCTTCATCAGCAGTGGCTCCAGTCGAAGGAGCAGTCTTCCTGGATATCCCAGCACTTTTGGCTTTGGGTATGGCAGTAGGAATCATGGGGCATAACGGAGGAAGCTCTTCGGTAGGCCTTTTAGGGGTTTTGCTTAGAGGGAACTCAATCCCAAGAACGGAGTTGCCTTTAAGTCCCAGCTCCAACGCAGAAAAAGACAGAACTGGAGGGTACACGGGCTCGCCATCTATGAACTCAGCAATGTCAGCCAGTTGTTTTGGCCAGAACTTCGTGGCAAATAGACCGGTCACATCCCCTTGCCTTTTGTTGGAAGGAATGGTGACTCGCCCAGCCATTGATTCACTTATCCCCCACGCAGCAGTAGAGGAAAATAAGGAACATGCCTCGCTGAAGCTAACCTTTGGGTTTGAATCTTGGAAAACTGGGTGAGGAGCCCCCTGATCAAACCCAAATTGACGACTGCACCGATTGGGGTTATAATGTTCGCTGGAATATCCCCACTCGGTGTAGGACGGCAGATACTCCGGAGAAATGAGAAGCACCACGGCTAACTGAGGATCTTCAATGTCTACCCCCACCTGAACCACCCTGGATTCGTGCTGGAAGAAATCACAAGTATGAAAAAAGACGTCCTCTCCGTAAGGCCTCATAACAAAGTCCTCAAAAAGGTCAATTGAGGTGATCAGCTCTTTTCGGCTCTGCCTCTTGTGATAAATATAAGAGCGTGGGGGCAGAATGGTTTCCCCAGAAGGAGGTCGGTTGGCCTTGGCCGCTACAACAGGAAAGCGCACGTACAGGAAGCCGGTTAGAAGGACGCTGTTGGAAAAATTGGCCAGGTTATAACGGCCAAGCGATCGTTCCATGTCGAACAATGTTCTGTCGAGCCAGGTGTAGAAGGACCCTAAGGCAATTGCAGCCAAAGGAAGTTTGATGCCCCGGGCCAAACGAAGGGATATGCTGATAAGGTCCCTTCAGGGGAGATCATTTGGTTTTCTCGTCAAAAGAAAACGGGAAAGAATCACAAGGATGTAAGCAGGGAGCTCTAACGAAGTACCTTGACCAGGGGCATCCGTTGAAGTTGAAGAACTGCCTTCGCTAGAACCCTTGAAGAAGTAGTTAATCAGCGGAGTGAAGGTAGCTTTGTTTGAAGAACCGATGCAACTTCGGCATATTCGGTCCAACGCCAAACGGTCAGCAATCTCTTGGGCGTCGAGAGGCTCATCGGTATAAGGCTCATGGCCTGCTGCTTCGAGCCCCAGGAGCTCGCAGACATCTTCTAGGGTTATCGTAAACTCGCCCCACGGGAAACAAGAATGCGGAGAGCAGCATTATTTTCGGAGAGAGTAAACTCACCAAACCATTTGACCCGTTGAAGGCCAATCTTACTCAGAATATCACCATGGGAACTCACCATGTGAGAGTTCCAAGCAGCAAAATGGGCAGGAGAACCCCCTGGTGCCTCGAACTCAATTTGGGACCATTGGAAGTCCCCTCGCTCCAGACGAAACCTGAGAGTCCCCTCTGGAGGAAGAAAGCCCCACTTCGAGGGTTCTTCGTCCTCGTCACCCAGCAATAAGGTCTCAAACTTTCATTCAAATTTGACAGTCTTGCAGGCAGCAGCAAAGCTATCATCCTTGCCAAAAATGGGAGAGCGACGATAAAACCTTAATTGTTCACGACGGGCAGCGTCCAAAGCGAAAGCAGCAGTAGTGGCAGCAACAGTGGTAGCAACAGCGGTAGCAGGCGGCGCACTGGTTGAAGAGATGGTGGGGTAACTTGGAGACGCCATGGCAGAGTGTTAGAGCAAACGAAAAAATCCTTGAGTAAGAGGAGCTTGAGCACGACAATGGAGGAGAGCAACCACAGGAGGTGGCGTAGAAGATGAGAGCAAGAAAAGGAAGGCACAATCTTGAACAGCAATGGAGGTTTCAGATGCTCAACAATGGAAGCTCTCTTTCTCTCTCTCTCTCTCTAAAAGCGAAGGAAATTTGAAGAAGGTAATGGCAAAGTAAGAGAAAGGAAGGTTTTAAGTGTTTGGGGGATTTAACCTTTTTAATTTTTAAGTTCGTCGTTTAAGTTTCCCACCATTGCACGTGCGACGCCGCCTGCAATCATTTCAAATATACACGTGGCACTGCGGGAAGTGTTCTGACAATGGAAAAGACAACGCTACGTCATTCATGAAGTGACACCTAGGGAACAGCCATCGTTACCTTCCTAAGCAAGATTGAGTTTTGGGCGCCAAGATTTTCTCAGACATCCAATAAACCCCCCAACGAAGAAGATGTCCCAATGGTTCAAAAAAGCCACGATGTCCCCTCGTCAGAAGCTCAAACGTTGTTTAGTTATGACTCAATTACATCGGGGATAATTTTTCACTTTTTCGAACATTACTGGGAGAATATTAACAGGTCCTTCGGGAGAATTTCAGATATTCAAGCTAGAACGGTTGAGGCTCGGCATTAGGAAAAAGTAGCAGGCCAGACAGAGAAGGTTCATCGGATTGAGAAGTTTTCATGGTGGCACTTCTTGTTCCCACAACAAATCCCTCCACGAAGGGGCAAATGTAGAGGGGGCCTGAAGGTAATCCTGGGATTAGGGATAATCCACCAATTAGCAACAGTGTTCTGAGGATAAGCTCAGCGAGGCAGCTCAGCATGGAAGCTTGGCGTGGCAACTCGTACTTTAGCTTATTGTTACTTTGTCATATTATAGCTTTGTTTATATTGACTACGAGTTGTAACGACTGTAATGTTGTAACGAGAATAATGAATGGGTGTGAGGTCGAACGGTACTCGCGAGAGACCAGGCTTGGCAGGGCCTAGGAGAGCTTTCATGCTCTATCGAACAACCTCACCGTGGGAACTTTAGAGGGACTTGGTTTGGAGGATTGAGAAGTGGGGCACCATTGGGGCTTGTCCTGACCATCTTAGATACACCTGGTAAAACACCGAAAGATCTTCACCGTGGAACCTAGAGCAAAGTAGCTTCGAGTTCCATCGGGAGCTTTGCTGTGAACCAAACAGCCCTCTACTTTATGTCCCATCTACTGTAGGTGATGTCACTAGCCAGCTAGACAACGTCAAGTCTACACTTGAGTAAACCACCGTGGTATTTGGGGCTGTTAGACGGTTGGTAAGCAACCTCTGTGGCAACAGCCCCCTGACACACAGTGGTTAGGCAAAAGGCATGTCTTGGCATTTAATGTTTATGACGTAAAGACAACTAGTGCATCAGGTATTTAATGCTGGTGACATAAGGTATGAGGGAGGTCTTTTCACAGGCATTAATGACTTAGCTGCCTCGGGGGTGGTGTGGGGGCTATTTAAGGCCCCAACCACCTCCAAGGAAGGGCATCGGTCAAAAAGTTCTAAAAAGAGTTCTTTTGGAGATATTCTTCTAAGATTTTGAGAAATTATTACTAGAGAAAGAGTTATTGAAAAACCAGAGAGTTCTTCCACCCACCATTTGTCATTTATTAGGGAGCTTTAATGACTTGACAGAAATCCTTGAAGAAGACCTTTTCGGTGTGTGTGTTCCTTTACCTGCCTACTAAGGTGTATCTAGGATGCTTACTTCTCTCTCCCTCTAGCTAAGTTATTTCTGAGTTCTTTATTATATTGTGAGTTATACACGAGAGATTTGTGGGTTTAAGCTGGGTTTCATGCGTTCCAAACTGTTCTTTGTGTCTTGTGGCTAAATCACTAGTGTTTACTGATTAACCTTGTCATCACCATACTCAAAAGGGGTTACGCCTCCATCTTATCTAAACTACCCTCTTACATTTGGCGACTCTGCTGGGGAGGCATTCTTCTAAGGAAGGAGTATGGCGCAAGATAACGTTAATCGAAGGCTCAACTTTGATGATATCCAACACAGTGAAGAGCAAGCAGCGGTAGAATTGGAGGCTTTAAGGAGCGGAGCTCCTCGAATAGAAGTGCCTCCAATTCAGACAACAACAGGCGCTCAAGGAGTAACGCAGGCTTCTACGAGCGCTGGGCTGGGACCTGCCCAGATGACCCTCCTCATGAGCAAGTTCTATGAGTTTTTGCAAACTCCTGCAGCTTCAATGGTGCTGGGAGGACTCGAAGCCAATTCCTTCGTAACACCCGGGGCAGCTCCAACGGTTCCACCAGGCGCAGGTACAACGGGAGCAGCCCCGGTAAGCATACCCTCCATCGTGAATCCGGCGGTGGGAATCTCCGGAGTATCAACGGCGCCAGCTGCAACGATGGCTCCAACTGTAACGGTCATTCAGCCAACACCACCATTGGTCGTTGCCCCATCGCCCATGGAGGAAATGAGGAGAGAAATGCAAAAGGAGATGTTGAAGTTCATGCAGGCTTCCTCACAGTCTATGGGCGAGGTAGCTTCAGTCTATGACGACTTTAGGACACCTTATCCTCAGGAATACAACGATGAGCCTTACCCGAGGGATTATATTCCCCCCATCTTTGAAAAATACACAGGGAAGGGTGGGAATCCGAAAGAGCACATTAAATGTTTTATTGAGCACTTGGGGGGCGCATTGCAACAACAAGAAGCTCAGGTTGAGAGATTTTTCCAAATCCCTAACCGATAAAGCATACACGTGGTATTCTCATTTGGCCCCTAAGAGTGTTTCCACGTGGAAAGAGATGCATGTGCTGTTTGTCCAAAAGTTCTTTCTAGCAGAGGATGAATTCACGCTGACCCAACTAGGGAGAGAGAAGCAACGACCAGGAGAAGACGTGGTGGCATACGTTCGGAGGTTCAGGGAAAGGTCTCTGGATGTGAGAGAGGAGGCCAAGGAGTCTAAACTATTACAAATCTGTGCCGAAGGACTACTCCCGGAGTACATTTGACATCTTATCAATGAGACGCGCGAGGGAACTTTTTCGGTGTTCTTAAAATCTGCAAGGAACATCTCATTGGTCATACGACCAAACCCGGTGGTGGTGCCTATGATATTCAGGCAGCCGATACAACCTGGGGGAGGAAGGCCTCAACCCCCACGAGTGGGATACACCGAAGGAACAGATGGGGGTAAGGCGGCGAAGAAGGATAACAAAAGGAAGTTCGGAAGGGATAGAGAAGACCCACCACCGTTACCGTGCACGATAGAAGAGGCGGTGAGCTGTTATAACACCATGGTCCAAGGTGGAACGGTCTACCTACCAAAAGGCGTTCCGGCGGAAGAACCCGATGATGCAACGAAGGCGGATCCTAGGTATTGTCAGGTTCATCGAAAGATCCAGCACCCGACAGAGAGCTGCTTCACACTGAGAAGAATCATTGACAAGTACATGAAGGCAGGGACGCTGCAGATCCCCCCACAGAACGTTAACAACAACCCACTTCTAGCGCATGGGGCCAACTTGGTGATGGCCTACGATGATGAGGCGGAAAGATAAGGAGGAAGGTCAATAATTAAGCAAAGGGAATTCAAAGAAACTCTGGAACATTGCACCATAGGAATGGCTAACGTAGTTTTAGCCTACGATGAAGCAAGCGCTAAAGACGTGGAAGACGTATACAGCGTTGAGGGCGAGGAAATGGAGGCAGTCGTTGAATACAGTGCAGTTTCAAAATCCCCAAAGTTCGCTTGGTTCTTCGATCAAGTGGGGATACCAAAGGAGAGCAGACTGGAAATAACTCGGGCGATCCTAGACATCGCGAAGAAGGACGCGGTTCCCTCGTTGAAATGGAGGGGACCCATGGCGAGGCTGGTGAAAAAGTTCCTATCAGAGGTGACCTTCAGCGATGCAGATAGAGCTGTAAGGTTCCCTCATAACAGGCCCTTGTATGTGACGACCAGTATCAACGGGGTTAGTTTTGCAAGAACGCTTATGGATGGGGGTGCTTCCATCAACATTATGCCGATCAACTCCTTCCACGCAGCTAATATCCCATAAGAAAGGTTGGTCCCCATGCCTCTGGTAATCTCAGGGTATGACAACCAATCCTCCAAATCCATTGGGTATGTGAATGTGGGAATTGTAATGGGAAATCTGAGTTCCCACATCAAGTTCCATGTAATAGAAAGCGCAACTTCCTATCATTTATTAATAGGAAGAGTGTGGATGCACAATCAAGGTTTAGTTCCTCCAACATATCATCAATGCGCCAAGGCGAATGTCAAAGGAACAGAAGTGACCATTAGGGCTACAAAAAGGCCTTTTGCTATCGAGGAAGCTCACTTTGTAGATGCGGCCTTTTATACGGAGTTGGAGGAGGATGCTCGAGTCCTAACGAGAAGAATGGAGGGGGCATGGTTTCCCTCGATCAGAGATAGAATGGGGCCTCTGAACGAGCAAAGTAAAGAAGCCGCGAGTAACGAAGGGGTGAGGGCCGAAGAAACCCATCAGGTGATCCCTCGACCCCAAAGTACCACGAAGCAGCTCAAAAATAAAGTAAGGCTTAGAATGGATCCTGTGGAGCATGAGGTCCAACGGCAAAGCGTGCTGAGTCGCTTTTCAGGGGGAAGAATCGCTGAGGCTTCGAGAGAGAGGAAGAGGAAGGTCGTGGCAATAGCTACCAATAGGCAATGCAAGAAGGTGGTCACCGAAGAGGGGAAGGTGGTATACCGTTTATAACGATGTGAGCGGGCGGCCGAAGAGACCGAGGATGGGGCTGACCCGTTATATGAGTGTTTCTTGGTGGATCAACAGGGACAGTGTATGGTGATAGACAACTCCAACATACAGGAGTTCGTGGAGGAGGTCGCCGAAGAACCAGACTACATGGCAAATCAACCAAAGCCCCAGGCACAAGAGTTGGAGCAGTTGAACCTGGCAGGAGAATGGGAAGACCCAAGGCCCATCTTCATCATGAAGGATCTCGGTAAGGAGAAACGAGAAGCCTTGGTTGGGCTAATCCGGGAGTTCATAGATGTCTTTGCATGGAAGTATACCGAAATGGAAGGGCTAGATGAGGAAGTGAGCTGCCACAAGCTAAACGTGATGCCTTCAGCCATCCTGGTGAAGCAGGCAACAAGGACTTATAAACCTGAGTTGGACTTGAAGTTTAAGGAAGAGGTTCAGCGTTTGTTGGCAGCAGGATTCATCAAACTAATACAGCATCCCCTTTGGCTATCTAGCATTGTGCCAGTAGGGAAGAAGGACAAGAGTCAAATAAGGATCTGTGTGGATTTTAGAGATTTGAACAGGGCTTTCCCCAAAGATGAGTTCCCTCTACCCTCCATTGATAGCTTGATATATTCCACGGTTGTGCATGAGATGTATAGCTTCATAGATGGGTACGTAGGGTACAACCAAATCAAGATGGACCCCGCGGACGCAGAGAAAACGGCATTCAGAACCCCGTTGGGCAATTTCATGTACAAAGTAATGTCGTTTGGACTTAAGAACGCGGGAGCTACTTATCAAAGAACGATGATGGCCATTTTTCACGATTTCTTCCACAAATTTGTAGAATTCTATGTGGACGATTTGGTCATCAAATCGAAGAAGTAGGAGTCTCACCTAAACGACTTAAAGAAGGTGTTTACTCGATGTAGGAAGTATAAATTAAGGATGAACCCATTGAAGTGCGTCTTTGGAGTAACAAGCGGGAAGTTTCTAGGCTTTGTGGTTGATCGACAAGGGGTGCAGATGGACCAGGATAAACAACGCGCGATCTTAGAGATGCCGTGCCCAAGAACGGCGAAGGAGCTAAAAAGTTTCCTCGGCAAGGTCTCCTACCTCAGAAGATTTGTACCGGGATTGGTCGAGGTAACACACCCGTTGATGCAGCTGCTACGAAAGAACACAAAGTTCAGGTGGGAAAAGGATCACCAGGAGTCTCTCGATGAGTTGAAGAAGCTGCTCGTTTCACCACAAATCATGGTTCCTCCACAGGCAGGAGTACCGTTGCAGCTGTACCTCACCTCCACTACAAGGTCCGTTGGAGCTTTGCTGGCACAAGAGATTGACGGGCAAGAACGGCCAGTGTATTACCTCAGTAGGATCATACATGGACCAGAGATTAGATATAGCAGCCTAGAAAGGCATTGTTTGGCCTTAGTCTTTGTAGCACAAAAACTTAGACATTATATGCTGTCTTTTACAATTCATATTATAACTAGATGTGATCCTATTAAGTATTTGTTGGCTAGAACTATCTTGATTGGCAGGGCAGCTAGGTGGTTCCTTATTCTCTCCGAATATGATTTAAAGTGTGTGGTTCCTCGTGCTATCAAGAGCCAGGCGTATGCTGATCTGTTGGCAATCTTTCCATCAGGAACGTTTGAACCACCTAAAGAAGACATTCCGGGAGACAACTTACAAGCCAACTATCTGGATGCAACCGATGAGGAATGGACGATGCAGTTTGATGGGTCTTCGGCAGAGAAAAAAGGAGGGGCAGGGGTCATCCTTTCAAAAGTAACGGAGGAGATTTGCCTTTCCTACAAACTAGATTTCCCTTGCTCCAATAACGAAGCAGAATACGAAGCGTTGGTACTAGGGTTGCTGGAGGCTCTTCGAAGGGGAATTCGTTCACTCTGCATCAAGGGTGACTCGAACTTAGTAATTCAGCAAGTTAACGGAGAATATACGTTGAAGCACATGAGTTTGGCACCGTACAGAACGATCATTCAAAGGCTCCTCAGCCAGTTCCATCGGACCAAAATCAGAAGACATCCCAGAACGATGAACCTTCATCCAGACGCTTATGCCACTATTTCTCAAAAGATGGTCATGAGGAGCGATACGACTATCGTTACGATCCAACGAAGAACAACTCCTTCGGTGGTACAATCAATACTACCGATGAAGGGAGACGCGGATTGGAGAGGAGAGATCAGGAAGCAACTGGAGTCTGGCGAAGGAGCTATGGGACTAAGAGAGTTAGCCCAATACTTTACAAACCAGGGAAATCTTTACTTCAGAAATGCAGGGGGATGGTTATCGAGATGCATTGGGCCAGAGGAAGCAGAGCGGAGGTTGAAGAAAATACATGAGGAGCACTGCGAAATAACTGAGATACCTCTTTATAGGAGAATTCAAAGAGGGGGATATTTTTGGCCTAGAATGAAACAGGATGCGGCAGAACTACAACGGAATTGTGATAAGTGTCAGCTATTTTTCGAAGCAGCTGAGTGCCATTTCATCGAAGCCCAAACGGACTGGAGGCAGCCCTATATCGACTTTATTCAAGATGGAATTGTCCTAACGGAAAAAATAGATGCGATAGGACTGAAGCGAAGGACCCCAAAGTTCTATATCCAGGAGGGGCAGCTTTATCGAAGGGGGTACTTCAACAGGCCATTGCGTTGCATCACAAAGGAAGAAGCAACTGAGGTCCTCAAACAAGCCCATGACCCAGCTCACATAGGAGGGGCCAATTTATATGATCAGCTGATGACGTTGGGGTATTATTGGCCAACGATGGAGAAAGACTCTGCCGAATTTGTTCGAAAATGCAAAGCTTGCCAACTTCATGGAAATATGATCCATGCCCCATCGGTGGACTTACACTCTCTGGCAACGCCTTATCCTTTCCACACTTGGGCGTTCGACCTCGTGGGGGCGATACATCCTTCGTCGAGGGGCAAGATATGGATACTGGTAGCAACGGAGTGCTTTACAAAATGGGCTGAAACAATACCACTCAGAAGGGCAACGGCTGGGGTAGTGAGTAACTTCATCAGAGAGTATATCATTTGCCGTTTTGGTATCCCAAAAGTTATTCTCTCAGATAATGGGACTCCCTTCGTCAACTCAGAAGTAACGATGCTCATAGACAAGTACTCCATTGTTCATCACACTTCAACGGTGGCATACCCGAAGGGGAACGGTCAGGCCGAAGCAACTAACAAAACCCTGGTTAATATCTTGGCTAAAACGATGGAGGACTTTCCAGGATCGTGGGATGACAAAATACCAGCAGTGTTGTGGGCCTATCGAACGACGAAGAGGAAGCCCACAGGGTACACTCCGTTCTCCCTTGTCTACGGGGCTGAGGCAATCCTTCCAGTGGAGTTGGAAGTTCCCTATGCTCGATACGCCTTGCGAAGTAGCATGCTTCCTCAGAACAGGCATGTGCAGTTGGAGGCATTGGATGAACACAGAGACAACGCGATGCAACATTTTCAAATGTATACAAAGTAGCTCTCTAGGGCATATGACAACCTGGTAAGACCAAGGAGGTTCGTGGAGGGAGATCTCGTTTTGAAAGCAGCGGTGAAACACATTAGGGGACTTCCTCTGCCAAAGTTCGCAGCCAATTGGGAGGGACCTTTCGTCGTGAAGGAAGCTCATGATTCAGGTTATTGCTTAATTTCTAAGTTGGAGGAAGATAAGCCATTCAAAATTAACAATAAATGGATGAAAGTCTATCATGTGTAAACAATTAAGTTTGTACCATCGATGTATCTAGTCTTTGATTATGAATATACAAGTTTTATTGATGACGTGAAGTATAGACATTGATATGAAAGCAGTCATAACTCAGAGATAAACTGGAAAATATACATTCTTTCATTCATTAAACAAGAGAGCATTACAAAAAATTGGGAACTATTGCCCAAGAATTACATGAATGGACGAAGAAAGAAAATATATACAGGAGTTTACTACCCTAAGAGGAACCATAGGTCCGGGGAAGAGAAAAAATCCCCAGGAAGGCCCGAAGAAGCTGACGTAAAGGAGCTTTGAGCGTTGACAGCAACCTCTAGCCTGGTTTGCACCTGTGCGCGTTCAATAAGAAGTCTCTCCCATTTTAGCTTGGCCAAACGCAGAGCCTCTTCGGCATTCTTTACTTCTTCATCCACCGATTCCAAAAGAGGTGCCAGCTCAGCTAACTTAACCTCCTCAGCCCGTTGGTCCTCCTGGTGCTTTCTCAGTAGTTCCCTCTGGCCGATCAGCTGCTGACTCTTCAAAGTTTTCAAATACGTTATAAGCCAGTCGAAACGAAAACCGTCACGACCCAATTCCTTCAGAAAACCCAGAAACTGATTAATGAGGGCTCGGGTGACACTGGAAGTGGGATTACTGGCAATCTCAGCAACAACGATCGCCATGCCTTGCAGTCGATGACTCATCACGGGAATGTTGGACCGTAGGCAGTCCACGATGAAGGTCTCGGGGTTATGGTTCACTAACTGCTCAATCACCAAGCGATGGCTCACAGGCATTTGGGGAGAATTATGAAGCACCGTTAGGAAAAAGGCAGGAGGAGTTAAGTCAGGAAGAGGCAATTCGCACCCAGATTCACTTTCTGCCTCGGCACCAGTCGTGGAACCTTGGTCAGCATGATCAGGTTCTTCCGAAATAGCAGGTTCCTGACGAGGTGTGCCCATAAGTGAAAGAGCTGGTGAGGAATCCTCCCGAGCAACCTGAGAAGAGATATAAAAAATAGTGAGATTATATAAAAATTTTAACAAATGTTTTCGTTGTTAAGTCACCGTTATAAGGTGGAGATTATATAAAAAAAAAATCTTAACAAGCGTTTTCGTTGTTAAGTCACCGTTATTAGGTGGAGATTATATAAAAATCTTAACAAGCGTTTTCGTTGTTAAGTCACCGTTATAAGGTGGAGATTATATAAAAAATCTTAACAAGCGTTTTCGTTGTTAAGTCACCGTTATAAGGTGGAGATTATATAAAAAATCTTAACAAGCGTTTTCGTTGTTAAGTCACCGTTATAAGGTGGAGATTATATAAAAATCTTAACAAGCGTTTTCGTTGTTAAGTCACCGTTATAAGGTGGAGATTATATAAAAATCTTAACAAGCGTTTTCGTTGTTAAGTCACCGTTATAAGGTGGAGATTATATAAAAAAATCTTAGCAAACGTTTTCGTTGTTAAGTCACCGTTATAAGGTGGAGATTATATAAAAATCTTAACAAGCGTTTTCGTTGTTAAGTCACCGTTATAAGGTGGAGACTATATATAAAAATCTTAACAAGCGTTTTCGTTGTTAAGTCACCGTTATAAGATGGAGTTATGGAAAAAAAAACCCTAACATACGGTGGAGTTTATGCAGAAAATTAAGAAAGTACCTGAGTCACAACAGGGGCAGGAATGGGAGTCACCACGGAGGTTAAAGGGGCAGGAACCGTTGGGAGGGGACTTGTTACCTCATCAGCCTCAACGGGGTCTCTGGCCGCAGAAACCTCAACTATCGACAAAGTTCCCTCGCCCACATAAGGTACCAAAGCAAGCGTAGGGGGTTCATTGGGAATAGATGATGGACTCCCGAAAGAGGCCCCAGCACGAAGGGGCGCAGAAAAACCACCAGGCTGCGAAGAAGCCCCAACCTTAGCCCTGTGTGCGTAAAGACTACCCAAAGAAGAGGGTGGTGAAAGATCAGGGGAAAGCTGCAATATAAAAGCCAATGTTAGTAAAGAGGAACAAGTACAGAAAAAGGGCGAAATATATCCAAGTGTTACTTACCTCAGTCAGGACATTGAAAAGGGGCACTGTGGTCAGAGGTCTCGCCAGCACCGTTGGGCGAACAATGTTTGCTAGCAGCAAGGACACTTCGACCTAGGGCAACCAACATCCCAAATTCAGCACACAGAATGTGGTGAAAGAGAAGGAATGCCAGATCAGACAAATTAAGTACGAAATCATTACCTCAGGGTCACTTGCAGCAGCCAGAACAATGGGCAGAGCAAACTCAGGGGAAGCCAGTGAGCCAGAGGGGACTGAGGTAGTTGTCTCGGATTGCGTTGTCTCTGGTGGCGAAGAGACATCTATGGGCTCTATAACCTCACCCTCCACAGCTGCCTCCCTCTCCCATCGTAAGATTGAACGACGGGAGTAAGTAAGCCCGGTCATTGGCGAACGGGGTGGGGTAGTATCGGATGAGAGGGCACCACAGCGACCACCCACGAAACGGCTTATGAGGGGACTTGGGGGACTAGGAGGACGAGGCCCAGTTTCTTTAAACCCCTGCACCAAAGTAATTAAGAACAATATATATAAGCAAATGCAGCTTGCTTTAACTAAAGAGGAAAAGAGAACAAGATAAGTGTACATACCTCAGATCGGGAAGAAGAATGAGAAGCTTGTACCGTGGGAGCTTGTTTCCTCTGGGACTTGGTGCCTAAAGTCTTCCTCCTTGACTTTGTCACGTCACTGCCAATAGCTTGAGGAACCGTCGAACTTTTCCTCCTCCTTGCAGCTGGCTCAGTTGGATCGACGACGATCGTAGGGAAAGAAATCGAAGGAGGAACGACGACAGCGCACTGTTGAAACTCTGCATTTACCCGATCTACCTCAGCCTGCGCCTCCCTCCTTAACCTCTCAGCCTTTTCAGCAGACATGGGAGGAGGAGCGGAGGCTATGGGAAGGGCTGCCACAGGAGTCTGGGATTTGGACTTTGATTTTTTCGTGGAAGCCACCCCACTCTTGGCCTTCTTGGTTGAGGGCTGCGAAGACCCTTCATCAGCAGTGGCTCCAGTCGAAGGAGCAGTCTTCCTGGATACCCCATCACTTTTGGCTTTGGGTATGACAGTAGGAATCATGGGGCATAACGGAGGAAGCTCTTCGGTAGGCCTTTTAGGGGTTTTGCTTAGAGGGAACTCAATCCCAAGAACGGAGTTACCTTTAAGTCCCAGCTCCAACGCAGAAAAAGACAGAACTGGAGGGTACACGGGCTCGCCATCTATGAACTCAGCAATGTCAGCCAGTTGTTTTGGCCAGAACTTCGTGGCAAATAGACCGGTCACATCCCCTTGCCTTTTGTTGGAATGAATGGTGACTCGCCCATCCATTGATTCACTTATCCCCCATGCAGCAGTAGAGGAAAATAAGGAACATGCCTCGCTGAAGCTAACCTTTGGGTTTGAAGCTTGGAAAACTGGGCGAGGAGCCCCCTGATCAAACCCAAATTGACGACTGCACCGATTGGGGTTATAATGTTCGCTGGAATATCCCCACTCGGTGTAGGACGGCAGATACCCCGGAGAAATGAGAAGCACCACGGCTAACTGAGGATCTTCAATGTCTACCCCCACCTGAACCACCCTGGATTCATGCTGGAAGAAATCACAAGTATGAAAAAAGACGTCCTCTCCGTAAGGCCTCATAACAAAGTCCTCAAAACGGTCAATTGAGGCGATCAGCTCTTTTCGGCTCTGCCTCTTGTGATAAATATAAGAGCGTGGGGGCAGAATGGTTTCCCCAGAAGGAGGTCGGTTGGCCTTGGCCGCTACAACAGGAAAGCGCACGTACAGGAAGCCGGTTAGAAGGACGTTGTTGGCAAAATTGGCCAGGTTATAACGGCCAAGCGATCGTTCCATGTCGAATAATGTTCTGTCGAGCCAGGTGTACAGGGACCCTAAGGCAATTACAGCCAAAGGAAGTTTGATGCCCCGGGCCAAACGAAGGGATATGTTGTTAAGGTCCCTTCGGGGCTGATCATTTGGTTTTCCCGTCAAAAGAAAATGGGAAAGAATCACAAGGATGTAAGCAGGGAGCTCTAACGAAGTACCTTGACCAGGGGCATCCGTTGAAGTTGAAGAACTGCCTTCGCTAGAACCCTTGAAGAAGTAGTTAATCAGCGGAGTGAAGGTAGCTTTGTTTGAAGAATCGATGCAACTTCGGCATATTCGGTCCAACGCCAAACGGTCAGCAATCTCTTGGGCGTCGAGAGGCTCATCGGTATAAGGCTCATGGCCTGCTGCTTCGAGCCCCAGGAGCTCGCAGACATCTTCTAGGGTTATCGTAAACTCGCCCCATGCAGCGATGAAGGTGTGAGTCGTCACGTTCCAACGGGAAATAAGAATGGGGAGAGCAGCATTATTTTTGGAGAGAGTAAACTCACCAAACCATTTGGCCCGTTGAAGGACAATCTTACTCAGAATATCACCATGGGAACTCACCATGTGAGAGTTCCAAGCAGCAAAATGGGCAGGAGAACCCCCTGGTGCCTCGAACTCAATTTGGGACCATTGGAAGTCCCCTCGCTCCAGACGAAACCTGAGAGTCCCCTCTGGAGGAAGAAAGCCCCACTTCGAGGGTTCTTCGTCCTCGTCACCCAGCAATAAGGTCTCAAACTTGCATTCAAATTTGACAGTCTTGCAGGCAGCAGCAAAGCTATCATCCTTGCCAAAAATGGGAGAGCGACGATAAAACCTTAACTGTTCACGACGGGCAGCGTCCAAAGCAGAAGCAGCAGTAGTGGCAGCAGTAGTGGCAGCAACAGTGGTAGCAACAGCAGTAGCAGGCGGTGCACTGGTTGAAGAGATGTTGGGGTAACTTGGAGACGCCATGGCAGAGTGTTAGAGCAAACGAAAAAAGCCTTGAGTAAGAGGAGCTTGAGCATGACAATGGAGGAGAGCAACCACAGGAGGTGGCGTAGAAGATGAGAGCAAGAAAAGGAAGGCACAAGCTTGAACAGTAATGGAGGTTTCAGATGCTCAACAATGGAAGCTCTCTTTCTCTCTCTCTCTCTAAAAGCGAAGGAAATTTGAAGAAGGTAATGGCAAAGTAAGAGAAAGGAAGGTTTTAAGTGTTTGGGGGATTTAGCCGTTTTAATTTTTAAGTTCGTCGTTTAAGTTTCCCACCATTGCACGTGCGACGCCGCCTGCAATCATTTCAAATATACACGTGGCACTGCGGGAAGTGTTCTGACAATGGAAAAGACAACGCTACGTCATTAATGAAGTGACACCTAGGGAACAACCATCGTTACCTTCCTAAGCAAGATTGAGTTTTGGGCGCCAAGATTTTCTCAGACATATCCAATAAACCCCCCAACGAAGAAGATGTCCCAATGGTTCAAAAAAGCCACGATGTCCCCTCGTCAGAAGCTCAAACGTTGTTTAGTTATGACTCAGTTACATCGGGGAGAATTTTTTGCTTTTTCGAACATTACTGGGAGAATATTAGCAGGTCCTTCGGGAGAATTTCAGATATTCAAGCTAGAACGGTTGAGGCTCGGCATTAGGAAAAAGTAGCAGGCCAGACAGAGAAGGTTCATCGGATTGAGAAGTTTTCGTGGAGGCACTTCTTGTTCCCACAACAAATCCCTCCACGAAGGGGCAAATGTAGAGGGGGCCTGAAGGTAATCCTGGGATTAGGGATAATCCACCAATTAGCAACAGTGTTTTGAGGATAAGCTCAGCGAGGCAGCTCAGCGTGGAAGCTTGGCGTGGCAACTCGTACTTTAGCTTATTGTTACTTTGTCATATTATAGCTTTGTTTATATTGACTACGAGTTGTAACGACTGTAATGTTGTAACGAGAATAATGAATGGGTGTGAGGTCGAACGGTACTCGCGAGAGACCAGGCTTGGCAGGGCCTGGGTGAGCTTTCATGCTCTATCGAACAACCTCACCGTGGGAACTTTAGAGGGACTTGGTTTGGAGGATTGAGAAGTGGGGCACCGTTGGGGCTTGTCCTGACCATCTTAGATACACCTGGTAAAACACCGAAAGATCTTCACCGTGGAACCTAGAGCAAAGTAGCTTCGAGTTCCATCGGGATCTTTGCTGTGAACCAAACAGCCCTCTACTTTATGTCCCATCTACTGTAGGTGATGTCACTAGCCAGCTAGACAATGTCAAGTCTGCACTTGAGTAAACCACCGTGGTATTTGGGGCTGTCAGACGGTTGGTAAGCAACCTCTGTGGCAACAGCCCCCTGACACACAGTGGTTAGGCAAAAGGCATGTCTTGGCATTTAATGTTTATGACGTAAAGACAACTAGTGCATCAGGTATTTAATGCTGGTGACATAAGGTATGAGGGAGGTCTTTTCACAGGCATTAATGACTTAGCTGCCTCGGGGGTGGTGTGGGGGCTATTTAAGGCCCCAACCACCTCCAAGGAAGGGCATCGGTCAAAAAGTTCTAAAAAGAGTTCTTTTGGAGATATTCTTCTAAGATTTTGAGAAATTATTACTAGAGAAAGAGTTATTGAAAAACCAGAGAGTTCTTCCACCCACCATTTGTCATTTATTAGGGAGCTTTAATGACTTGACAGAAATCCTTGAAGAAGACCTTTTCGGTGTGTGTGTTCCTTTACCTGCCTACTAAGGTGTATCTAGGATGCTTACTTCTCTCTCCCTCTAGCTAAGTTATTTCTGAGTTCTTTATTATATTGTGAGTTATACACGAGAGATTTGTGGGTTTAAGCTGGGTTTCATGCGTTCCAAACTGTTCTTTGTGTCTTGTGGTTAAATCACTAGTGTTTACGGATTAACCTTGTCATCACCATACTCAAAAGGGGTTACGCCTCCATCTTATCTAAACTACCCTTTTACAAAAAGTTAGTTTAAAATGAGCATGGTAGGTGAGCTTACATTCTTCCTTGGTCTCCAGGTTCGTCAGCTAGAGGATGGGATGTTCATCTCTCAATCCAAGTATGCTGGAGACCTTGTGAAGAAATTTCGTTTAGACTCCGTTAAGCATGCTCGTACACCTATGAGTACTTCTATGAAGCTTAGTAAGGACACTTTAGGTAAGGACATAGAGCAAACCTTGTATCGAAGTATGATAGGTAGTCTTCTCTAATTGACTGCAAGTCGTCCCGACATTGCCTTTAGTGTTGGAGTCTGTGCGCGATATCAGGCGTCCCCGAAAGAGTCTCACTTACTTGCTCTAAGACGTATTATCAAATACGTTAGTGGAACTCTCTCATATGGTATTTGGTATTCCCTTGATACTAATGACCGTTTATCCGCCTATTCAGATGCCGATTGGGCCGGAGATGTAGATGGATGTAAGAGCACTTCTGATGGGTGTTTTTATTTTGGTTCTGCTCTTGTCTCCTGGTTGATCAAGAAGCAAAACTCCATCTCTTTGTCCATTACGGAGGCTGAGTACATCTCCGCCGGGAGTTGTTGCACGCAACTCTTGTGGATGAAACAGATGCTGGAGGATTATGGGATTTCATAGGACACCATGACCATTTCCTGTGATAACACGAGCGCAATACACATATCCCGCAATCCAGTCCATCATTCGCGTACAAAGCACATCAGGATACGTGAACACTTTATACGATAACTTGTTGAAGAGAAAGTCGTATCCCTGAGTTACGTTCCCACCGACCGTCAGTTAGCTGATATTTTCACGAAACCTTTAGATGCCCTTAGATTCGAGTGTCTTAGAAAATCTTTAGGGATTTGCAGAATTGACTAAAGGTATGGTCCGTGTCTAGGATAGGATACTTTGTCATGTTTACATCATTTGATTCATATTGCTAGACTGCATCTTGTGTATTATTATTACTTTTATATTATTTTTAAAAAAAATGAAAAGATCAAAAAGATTTTATTTTTTTATAAAAATTTTAGAAAAGAACAAAAAGATTTTCTTTTTATAAAATTTTAGAAAAGAACAAAAAGATTTTCTTTTTATAAAAATTTTAGAAAAGAACATAAATATTTTTTTGTTCTTTTTCACCTCTTATGAATGAGCATTTCAGATAACCAAGTCACAATTTCTATTCTTTTATTCATGTGACTATTTGATAGTGTTTTAAGACAATATATCTTGTCATTTTTGTTCTTTACAATGTTTGGAGTCATTAAGATGTAATTAAGTGTTACTTCCTACATGTTTGACTCATGATTTCCTTTATTGCACACATGCACGGATTTGTTTGAATATTGTTCTTGTCTTATCACATGTTGGTTGGGTGTTTTCACTTCAATCATGTCCTTAAAAAGAACCAAGCGTGATCAAACTTGATAAGAAAGGTGTGCTTGTAATAACCGCTTTGGTGAGACTGTGTTTTTTTATAACGGGGAGGGGCTACGAAAGGTAAATATCTATCCTTTGCGCAAAAGCCACCGTTAAAATGGACCTAAAAAATTGAGGAATTTTATTATCCGCGGTCCAAAGAGGTTAAAAGAGCCCGAAAAATTTAATGGCAATAAAAAGAAATACATGCCAAATATGGGCCATTAGGTTTCACCATCAATTCACCAAAGTTAGAGAATTTAGTTTATCACCTCTAAAAGAAAATATATCTGAGGGAGTTTGGTTGGAAAATTTAAACAGGTTTGCACGTCCTTGAAAATCTTGAAAAAGCGCTAAATAGTTTTGGACGTTATTGGTGTGAAAATCACTTTTACTTTGATTTATTGATTTGATTAAGACGATGTCATCTAAATTCAAAAAAATTTACATCTAAGGATACTTTTGATGTTCATTCGTTAGGAGTACACGTATGCATCGTGCACATATAATTGATTGAGTTTATTTACCTATCGAATGTGTTCACACCCCTACATTTACGCTATCATCGACTTGGTTGTTTTTGTGTTCTTTCATGGTGTGATTCCTTGTTATATATTTTGGGTAAAAATTTAAAAAAAATAAAAAATAGAAGATTCTTTTATTCTTTGTTGTATATTTTTTTTTAAAAAATCAAAAATTCAAAAAAAATAGAAGATTCTTTGATTCTTTGTTGTATATTTTGAGTAAAAATTTGAAACAATTCAAAAAATAGAACATTTTTTTTGTAACATTTTCCATGTTTATGCTTCTCATATCTGTCTATTTGGGGACATCATAAAAAGGGGGAGAATGAATTATGGGGGAGAAAATCTTATTGATTTATCTATAATTTGCTCAAACTCAATTGATCTTTGATTTTTGCATATCATTATATTTCAAACTGTTGCGTGTCACGGGTATTTGCTTTATCTCATGTGTGTAGGTACAAAGTTGATATCTATTGGATTGCACACCCTGATGAGAAAAGCTTTGGAAGTTTCTAAAGTGTTAAGATTTGAAGATGTTTAATTAAAGACATGTCATTTAGTATTCTCAGTTTGAGGGTTTAATGGGGATATTATCATATGTCATTCGTTTTGGGAGATTGCATAATTCGAATTTTTATGTATGTATCGGCATAGACATAGGGGGAGATTTGTAAGGACATAATTTTATAAATGCCCGGGTAGTATCTAGGAATTTTCTATTTTCCTAGATCACAGTTTGTATGTCTAATACCGCTACATTCGGCACGTCTCTACACGATCTCATACGACGGCCTCAATCCGAATTCCGGGAATCAAGCATTCAACATCTCCATCATGTGTCCCACATCGGCCTTAATGACATCACGTTCCACGATTTTAGGCACTTTATACAAGTGGTACGCAAGAGAAGTCAAAACAGTGAAAGAAGGCTCGATATGAAAGTTCAAGAGCATTTTGGTAATTTTTATAGTCACTATTCGGAAGACAGGTCAACTAGAAACTTGAAGAGCTCGACACCACGAAGATACTGGAAGAAACGGCACCTCAATCCGAGCTACGGTGAAGAAGTTATGGCCTTTTGAAAATGGAGAAGAAAAATAATAATGAAGTGACACAAATCTCTTTTTAGTCTTCATTATTTTTTTTGTCTTCCTCATTTTAAGGGTCTTGTCTTCATCATTTTAAGGCCTTCGTCTTCATCATTTTAAGGGTCTTGTCTTCATCATTTTAAGGCATTTGTCTTCATTATTTTAAGACTTTATGCCTCTTTAAATGCACACTTAATTCCCATTCATCAAGTGCACATTTCTAAACCTTCAAGAGGTCTTATACACTCAATTGGAGTATTTTGTGGAGAAGTCGGTATCTTCTTCATTGCTGCCCATCTGGAATTCTTGGGGGAGATGTCAGCCAACGACATCGGAACCGACACCTACGGGTATTTTCGTATGTCACACTTATTTTCAGTATAATCCTTGTAAACCGTTCTTTACAAATTATAGTGAAAATAATATGGTTTTGCCCTGCGGGGATTTTTCCTGATATGTTGTGTCACATGCTATATTTATTTTAATTGATAAATCATCTAAATGCATGTTTTAGGATTTAATTGAAAAACGGTGTTTAATTAAATAATTGTTGTATTTGAACAAAAGCACACTCTTCAAAAAAATCCAAATCAGTTACTATTTGCTTTTTTAATTATTAAGAATTACTGTGTGCTTTTTACTATGCACCTACTGTGCACTTTACGACTTTTTGTATTCAGCAGCCCACGTTTCTCTTTTCTTTTCTTTGTTTATTCATTTAGATAAAGATAAGGGTTGGTTTTAGAGGTTATAAAAGGGGGGCTTCTCCTTCAGCTCAGATCATCTTCTTTATCTTCATCATCTCCTCTCTCTTCTAATATTCTCTTCACTTATAATAATAGTTTGTATCAATAATATCTCGTTCATTTCTGCACTTGTGTAATTGTTTCAATAATATCTCGATCATTTCCGCACTTGTGTAATTGGTATCAGAGCTTGTTATCAAAGGTTAGTATTCTATTTATGTCTGTTTAAATATGAATGTTAAGATAGAAACCGTTATATTACATCATCGTACTTATGTTTCTGGAGAAAATTTTAGAGTAAAATATAAAGTTATTGGAACTAAGTGCCGTAATAATTGTTGTATGAAATATCGTCTATACTTAATTTTATACAAATAAGTTGTGTCAAACTATTTTGTAATTAAGATGAATCAAACATAGCAATAATATTACATTATTCTGAAAATCTTTAAAAAATTTCATAAAACCCATATACCTATTATTGTTTCAAAGCCCATATTTTCGTTTGCCAAAAAGCTACTGTAGTTAGCCATCGGCATTAGAAAAATCGGTTTTAGGCACCTGAAACAGCATATAATAGGAGGTCTTAGGTACCAATGGAATCTAATAAGGATGATCTAAATAATATAATATTAATTTACAATGTTTAGCACCATGGTTACAAAAAGATGAGTCTATGTATAATCATAATTTTCATATTGATAAAAAATCAGAAAATGATATTAGTAAAATTAGTACTACTTTAAAGAGCTTAACTGATATAGGCTTCTTTAGTTTAGTTTGTGACTCATCAAAATCATTTAAGACACTTTTTATTCTAACAAAAACGTCTTTAATTTATTTGTGAAATATTTTTCTCTAACATCAAGTTTTCAGTCTCAAACTCTTCTAATGGCATGGAAGATTCATCATAAATGAAGCGAATTTGAATATTGAGAACATAAATTTTAGATAATAGTCTAAAAATAACTTTGAGTAAATGTGTACACTTTTTCAAAGTAGACTTATATTTTTTTTATAAAATGTAGGTTATAATCATCACATTCACTATCAAAAGATTCAATTATAAGGGAAGATTTATTATAAATATAATTTCCATCATCCCAATTAGAATTATAGACATAAATGATTTTAGAAATAGTAGCAGTATTATGATTATATACATGAGTCCTAGCAGGTAAAGAAGTATTTACAAGAGGTAAAACATAATTGTCTACGAATAATTCAAAATCATCAGACATAATAGACAAATTATCAATACTATTATCAGAATAATTTAAATAAATAGAAGTAAAATCCATAAGGTTATTATAACAAGCACTAGTGTCAATCTTAGAGTGAGAACTATCATCCCAAGTTTGAGATAAATGGTCCTTGTTAGAAGATTGTCATTTTATTATTAAAAAATATTTATTAGCATAATGACCAAATTCATTACACTCTTTACACTGAATATGATTTAATCTTTGTTATGGTCATATTCTTCAAAAGATTTATTTTCATACTATTTTTCATATGGCCTTTTAGTATAACTAGGTTGTCATTCTCTTTACGAAAATTTGTTCCTAAATTAAAAAATTTCTTAAAATGTTTAGACTACAAAGCAATTTCACTATCTAATGAATCAAGAGAAAGAAAAGAGCCATTTACATTGGATAGGGAAGAAACGTAAGTAAGACTGTTAACACTAGGTTTAAACACTAAGAATGGTTGTGTAGTGTGTGTTATTTCTTTGCTTATTTAATTTTACTACATAACAATCCAGGTGTCATGTTAGGGTTAACCATATCTTCTATGGCATGTTTCTTCATAGAAAAGGTGTGAGGTAAAGATCTACGTATCTTAGCACATATTTAAAAATCAACATAAACAATACCATTAGCATCAGATTAGTTAATTATATCTTGCAACCTAAGATAAAAATCGTCAAATTTCTTATCATCTTTCATAAGCATTGTATGATATATATGCACTAATAATTGTGATTTAGTCTTTTTAACCCTAGTGTTACCCTCATGGTTAGACATTAAAACGTCCCAAGTTTCCTTAGATGTAGTGCAGGTTGAGAGTCTTTTAAACTCAGACTCATTCATTACTTGGAAAATAGCATTTCTACCTTTATTGTTATATTGTGAACTTAGTTTCTCTTGTTTAGTCCATTCATAAAGAGGTTTTCTTTCAGTTCTTTGGACATCACCTTCACCAATTACTTTAGTTGGTACAAAAAACCATTTTCAGCCATATCCCATACATCATCTGTTAATTATTAGATAAGTGAAATCATTCTTACTTTCCAGTAAGAAAAGTTTGCACCATCAAACATAGGAGGATGTACAAAGCTACTATTTTTGTTGTCCATTTAAAATAAGTTTTAAAAGAGTTCAGGATCTTAAAAAGTAAGAATTACTTTTTAAACAAATTAATATTGTTGCTCTGCTACAACTTGAAAAATAATTCAATACATAAAAGTGTTAATATCAATAAAATTCTCTTTTAAGTATTTGGTAAAAAAATTATAGACTTCAATTACTCCACCACAAATTGGAAATGTTCACGAAAAACTAGTCACGGCCAATGACCATGACCAAAGTCGAAGAACTCATGATCATATCCATAACCACTCAGCACCGTGACATAAACTGTACATGTTCACGGCCACGAACCATGACAACTATAGTCACGTCTGTGGTCCGCAAAAAAATTATGACCAAAATTGAGCCAAAATTCCCGCTAACTGTGGTTACGGCCCATAACCAGGACCAAGTCCATGACCAATTTAAGGTTTTTAGTTGATATGGGTTACGGATTTGGGACGCCACCATTTTGAATGGTTCACGATATTTGGCCGCGACCATGGACCGTGATCATAAGGCATGACCAATTAATATTTTACACATCTTCAGAATGGTCACGGTCTAGGTTAGTGATCATGTCGTAACCATGTTGATGACGTGGAAAATGTTAATTAATCACACCTTGTGGTCACGATCCATGGTCGTGACCAATGCCTTTAGATAAAGGCCACCAAACCCAGCTTCATTTTCACCCTTGACTCTCGAACTCTAGAACCTTTGAACTTTCACTCTCTCTATCCAAATCTCTCTCTTTCTACAATTTTCACCTATTCGTCTGACCTCTCTCTCTCTCAACATTCTCAAGTCTGATTCCCTCCCTATATATATATATATATATATATATATATATATATATATATATATATATATATATATATATATATATATATATATGTGTGTGTGTGTGTGTGTGTGTGTGTGTGTGTGTGTGTGTGTGTGTGTGTGTGTGTATTATATACTATGTATGTATGTGTATTGTATATTATGTGTGTATGTGTGTAATATATACTTTGTATGTATGTGTGCCTATACGTGTGTGAATTTATGTGTATGTGTGTATATGTGTGTGTATTTTAACTGATTTGAAATTTCTAATTCGTAAACTCTAATTAGTGAAAAATACCCAAATACATCTCTAAGTTTTTTTAAATAATTTAGTGGGAAAATACCATAAACCCTATTTAAAAAATCCTAAAACCTATGCCCAAATCATCATCATCATCATCATCCTTTCCTTAATCACATCACATGAGGTCGGGCACATGGATTATCCTTTTCTATTCTAATATCTTATAAGCAGTATTAGTTAAAAAAGAAAACTTAAATCCTAAGACGTAGACCATAAATCCTAAATCATATACCCTAAATTGTAAATTGAAAACTGTAAGCCCTACGCTAAAACACAAAACATGGAAAAATTGATATTTAACATTTGGACCCCATTTGTACTAAACCCTAAAACCTAATCCCAAATCAATAAACCCTAGCACCTATACCCTAAAACGTAGACCATAAACCCGAAATCATATACCCTAAATTGTAAATTAAATGCTATAAGTCCTAAGGCCTAAACACTAAAACCCAAAACATGTAAAAATTGATATTTAAGATTTCGACCCCATTTGTAGAATTTGATGATTGAGTTTTGATAGTGTAAGCTATGGACTTAAATTTAGACTTAGTGAATTTGAAAATTATGCATGCGTAGTAGGATTGTACCTTATGCTTCGAGCGTAGTGCTTTTGATATTTACGAACGAAATTGATGAGATTTACTATGACAACCCCATTCATGTTATAAGAATTTACGTTAATGTGTTATTAATTACTTGGGGCACTTGATACATATATGAGCCCTTATTATGTAACACACTTAAGTTAATTACATGTGTATTTTAAGCAAGAACATATATTAGCCTTTATGATGTAATACACTTAATTTAATTATATGTCTCTTTTATACAAGAACGTATATCGGCCCTTACTTGAGATATTATTATTATTATTGGTATGTGTCTTATTATTTAGAAGATATAAGGAGTTCGAGATAATTATTGGTCGTTGGTTTGGTTGTTGGATTGTGATTTTGAATGCTTGGATTGATATTACCCACAGACTTTCAAACTCTTACTGTACTCTCTCATAATAAAACAAAAAAAATATCTTAACAATTAACCTATCTAAATTTAGGTGTATCGAGGGGTTCTTAGGGGGGGGGGATCCAAAACAGCCCCTAAAACGTCCCCATAAGGGGCACGAACACTTTACATGGGACCAATGTAACTCGTAGGAACCGATCGTGTAGTCACGGGACTCCTAATTTGAAAATAGAACACAAATTTACAAATAAACAGACTTAGGATTGAAACAATTCCCTCGAAGAAAATCCCAAAACAACCCCCAAATGGCCGCTTAGGGTGAAAGAACACCTCGCACGGGACCAATGTAACTCGTAGGAACTAACAGTGACTAAATGGGACTCTCGGTTTGAGAACAGGACTAAAATTTATAAATAAGTAGACTTAGGCTTGAAAACATACCCCTAGGAGGGAAACCCAAAACAACCATCAAACGGCTCCACAGGGAGCACGTAAACCTCACACGGGACCAATGTAACTCGTAGGAACTGACCCCGTAGTCATGGGACTCTCGTTTTGAGAATAGGAATAAAATTTATAAACAATCAGACTTAGTCTTAAAAATGTTCCCATAGGGGCAACCCAAAACAACCCCCCAAATCTCCCCGCACACGAGACCAATGTAACATGTAGAAACTGACAGTGTAATCATGTGATGACTGGTTTGAGAATAGAACTAAAATTTGAAAATAAATAGACTTAGGCTTGAAAATGTGCCCCTAGAAATGGAAAACCCAAAACAACCCCCACACGACCCACAAAGGGCACGGACACATTGCACGGGATCAATGTAACTCATAGGAATTGACCATGTAGAAATAGTGCTCCCGGTTTGAGAATAAGACTAAAATTTGTAAATAAGCAGACTTAGGATTGGAAACATACTCCTAAGGGAAAAACCTAAAACAACCCCTAAATAGCCCCATAAGGGGCACAACCACCTGGCACAGGACTAATGTAACTCGTAAGGACTGACCGCGTAATCAAGGGACTCTTGGTTTGAGAATATAACTAAAATTTGCATATAAGCATACTAAGGCTTGAAAACATGCCCCTAGAGGGAACCTAAAACAACCCCCAAATGACCCTGCTAGGGGTATGAATACCTTGCACAAGATCAATACAACTCTTATCAACCAATCACATAGTCATGAGACCCTTGGTTTGATAATAGTAATAAAATTTGCAAATAAGCAGGCTTAGGCTTGAAAATGTGCCCCTAAGGGGAAAACCACAAACATCCCCCAAACGGTCCCATAAGGGGAAAGAACACCTCGAACGGGTAACTCATAGGAATTGATCGTGTAGTCACTGGACTCCCAGTTTGAGAATTGGACTAAAATTTGCACATAAGCACACTTAGTCTTAAAAATGTTCCCTTAAGGGGAAAATAGAAAAGAACCCCCAAACAACCTTGTAAGAGGTACGAACGCCTCACACGGGACCAATGTAACTCGTAGGAACTAACCGCATAGTCATGGGTCTCCCAGTTTGAGAATAGGACTAAAATTTTTAAATAAGAAGACTTAGAATTAAAAACATACCCCTAAGGGGAACCCAAAATAACTCACAAACGACCCCGCAAGGGGCACAGACACCTCACACGGGACAAATGTATCTCATAGGAACTTATTGCGTAGTCACGGGACTCCTGGTTTGAGAAAGAAGTAAATTTATAAATAAGTAGACTTAGGCTTGAAAATGTGCCCTTAAGGGGGAACTCAAAATAGCCCCCAAACGGCCCTGCAAAGGGCACGAACACCTCGTATAGAACTCAAGCATGTTTTGTCTTCTATCCCATCTTATCTTCTGTCTTCTTTATCTCCCCCTAAAGCTGTTATTCTTAAAGTCCATGCTATCCTCAATAAATTCTTCTAGGGAGGTTCTGTAGATCTTGGTTGGAAGCACCAATGGAAGAAATGGGAGGCTATTTGTAAAAGCAATTCTGCGGGTGGCCTTGATCTGCCCAATTTCAATTATATATCTAAAGCTTCTTTCATGAAATTGTTTTGGAAGTTGAATACTGAAAAGTCTCTCTGGGCCATGTACATGTCTAATAAATATATGAGACATGAAGTTAGTTATTCTAGTGGTTCTCATACCTGGAAAAGCTTATTGAGGGTGAAAGATATTTGCCTTCTTCAAATGCAATGTATTGATGAGAAATGGATATGGACTTCTGAATCTTCAGGTGAATTTTCATTCTCTTCTGCCTATGCCTCTTGCCTTGATAATCATCCTTCTTCCACTGTCTATAGCATTATTTGGGATAATAATATTCCTAAAAAATGCTCTATAAATATGTGGAAAATTATCAACAAAAGCATTCCTTTAGATGATATCATTCAAGGCATTGGTATAAAATTATGTTCAAGATGCAACCTTTGTAAGAAAGATGGTGAGACAGTTGACCATTTATTCCTTCACTGCCCAAGTATCACTCCAGTTTGGAAGTTCTTCTCTAATCTTATGGGAATTGATATGAGCTCAATCAGTATTTCCTCTATGCTCTTAAGTTGGTGGATCAAAAGTGGCCCAAAGGATTATTCCAAATTTCTTGGTAAATGCATCCCCATTATTGTGTGCTGGGAGATATGGAAATGCAGAAATAAAGTTCTTTTTGATAATTCTTCATTTTATGGAAAAGCTCTTATTTCTCAGACCATTCAATTGATTTCTAGTATTTGCAAAGGGATTGTATTTAGACATAGAGTATCTTGCTTTGATATTGGGATTCAATCTACTTTCTATCTCAACATCAAACAATATATTAAAGTGTCTATCCCTGTCAAATGGAACTACCCCTCCCCTCATAAATTCAAATTAAACGTGGATGGGGCATCTAAAGGTAATCCTGGAAGAAGTGGTATTGGTGGCATTCTTAGAAATCACAAAGGAGACATCATTTTTGCCTATGCTCAGAATGAGGGATATGCTTCTAATTCATTTGTGGAAATCAAAAGTCTATGGTTGGGATCAAATCTTTGCTTGGAATACAATCTTGAGGAAGTGGTGATTGAATCTGATTCTTCTTATGTGGTGAATCTGATAAATCGAAACTGGAAACCGCCTTGGAAGCTTATTAAATGTGTGGAAGAAATCAAAGAGAATCTCATCAATACCAAAAGTTCTTTAGTTCACTGCTTCAGGGAATCAAATATGGTTGCAGATAGTCTTGCTAAATATGGGGTTAATATTCATTCATCTTCAATCTTCAACAATTTCTCGGACCTTCCAAAGATATCTCAAGGAGCTTATAAGATGGACAAGATGAGATGTTGCTTCATTAGATCTTCTTTCAAATAATTTTCCTTTTCCCTTGTAATGGGACTTTTATTATTGCTTTTTTAAGTTTCCAGTTTCTTTCTTGTATCTAAGTTTGCTCAGTTGCCATCTGGGAGAGGCTTTTTCTCCTCTGATTAATAATATTTAGGGGGCTCAGTCCCTCTTTACAAAAAAAAAAAAAAAAAAAAAAAGAAGGACCAATGTAACTCATAAGAACTAACTGTATACTCACGAGACTCTGGGTAGGGTCATGAACACCTAACACATGTTTTTTATTCGGGGCTGCCTAAACACAATTTTTTTTCAAATAGATATGGTCACGACCTAATAAATAAACTTGGACTTGGCCCAAACCAGTTTTTTATTTTTATTTTTAAGAAAATTGGGTTTAGGGCTTTGGGCCGTGACCATTGTTCACAAGTCCCCCCATGTGGTTACGGACTTGATCATGGACTTGGACAGTGACCTCTAGTCCACATTTAATCATGAACCTGGTCACGAATCGGGTACATGACCCCCGGGTCACAGTCCAAGCCCGTGACTATGGAGCCATATACTGTTCCACGCTCCAGGTCGTAATCCTCACTTTTAGTTAGGGATAAAGTCATTGACCACTAATTTTGTTCATGCCGAAAATGATCACGGACCCTAGCCATGACCCAGAGGCCTTGTCACAGACAAAATCCATGGCCATTTTCGGTTTGTGATGTAGTGAATGGTTGAATACACACACGAAAAAAATTCATTTCTAGTTGGTGTGATGTTCAAAGTAAAATGGATTTAAATTTGAAACATAATGAGGTGAGGAGAATGGGATTACCACAAAATAATTTGGTAATGAGGAAACCATCGTATTGGAAAATCCCGAGTCTTTCATTACTAAGACCACACACACCACGAGTCTACTATAATAACAGTTCAAGTAAAATTTACATATTAAAGTGTGTAAATGAATAAGTACATCCAATACACCAAGTATATCAAGGCGTATACTAAATAACCTCACAATTACTAAAAAAATAACAAATAACACAAACAACGGACTTAGTTGTACAAACACATAGCTTCACACTCAAGACAAGAGTATCAGTGAAGATGCAACATAAAAGATAAGGTTTAATAAGTTTTGGTATACATAGGAGGTTGGAAGTTCAAACCTAAAGACTAGATAAAAGAGTCTTTACTTTAGGTTTTGAAGTTTCAACCGTGTGAAAACAAAAGGTTGCTATTGTGTAATAAGGAAGTTTGGATCATGAGCTTTTACAAAATACAAAAAGACCTACAAAAATCTTACACAGGACAAACCCAATCTTGTTTTTAAAGTATATAACAGGTTTAAACACATATTTAGTTTATAAAATTGATCTTTTATACATAAGAGACATATTTATGTGTTATAATAGGTTTAGGTAGATCTGGTCGAGAAAGGAAGATTTCAAAGTTAGGGTTTTCCAAACTAGGTTTTGTCTTTAAAACATGTTAGCACAATTTATCACATACAAATCTCATAACCACATACAAACAGTACATATATATATATATATATATATACATGTGTGTGTGTGTGTGTGTGTGTGTGTTTTGCCTCTATGTAAAAATAGAAAGTGAATTAGAATGGTATACCCCAGCATAAATCGAAAGCCAAATAGGAAAAAGAAACTCCAATATACTTTCAATGATCCACCCAGAAAAATAAACAATCTTTCAAACTATCTAAACCCATAAATCTTCAAAGGGTTTCAAATGTACCAAACCCTCAAAAATAAAAACCTCTCGTACCTCCAAACCCTCAAATAAAATCTAATCACACAAACTCACATATATGATTTGTAGGATAAACATGTGTTTAGAAATGGGTTAAGGAAATTCTCTCACAAGATACGATTTAAACAAGTTTTTAGAGCGAGACAGAGGTCTCTTAAATTTTGGGTTTGGTTTTGGAAAATATCTCAATGTTTTAAAACTTACCCCAAGCCCTCTGTTTATAGAGGCCAAGCAGTTGTGTAAACAACCAAGGGTTTCAAAGGGAAGGACTGGCAATGTGAAAAAAGGGAGATTTATAGGAGCATATGTGACATTAGCCAAGGCACTATGGAGGTCAAAAGCGTAAAAATGCTCCTAATAGCCAACAGAATACACAGACGCGCCCATCGCTCACCCGTGGTCAAATCGTGTGGGCCAAATCTGTCAACCTCATTGGTCCAAACCCATTCACAAGGATCGACAACCAAACAATTCACTAATAACCAAAACGCTGTCGTTTTAATTTTTGCTGATTTTATTTAAGAAAAAAATAAATGTTAAATTTTATTTCTTTTAAATGTTTATTTCAGCATTTTAAAGTTTTAGAAAATCATATAGAATATGAAAATTAATTTAAAAATCTATAAAATTATAAAAACATTAAATTTATAATATAAGAAATATTTACGTATAAAATACAAATAAATGTATTAATGCAAAAATAAAGAATATATTAACCAAAATTCAATTTAGGGTTCTATAATTAGAAAATTGAGTTAAAAAAATCTTTTAAATTTTTTTAGGAAAATGTTTAGGGCATGCAATGGCCGGAGTGTATTTGGGACCGTTGTTACAAAAATGAGTCAATTTAAAACCCATGGAATTTAGAAATGGTACTTTAAACATTGACATTAATGATCACCAAACTATTTTCGAAGACTAATAACTAAATGCAAACCAAAATTATATGGGTGTAAAATTATTGCGTTAAGCAAATGAGAATATCCTTGAGTTCAGAAAAATCAAATAGCACGCACACGACAAATGCGGTATGATCCTACAAAGATAGAAAAAGTTTATAAATGAAGAAAAAAGTTATACATTTCCATCCAACTTGAACATTGTCAGCAACAAAGAACAAAAATCATAAATTTCGAAATATATATAATGCAATAAAAATCTAGAAGACATAAACTGTTAAAATATACCCTAGCAAAAACTTGGAAATGTACAAAAAAGTTACTACAGAAAACTGGAAAATGCCAACACATTATTCAAATAAAATTGTACCTTTTGGATGGAAAAATAAAACGAAACAAATAGGAAGAGATTTATCATAAATAAATTTTACTTTACGAAGAGGTGGAGATGTGGATTATTTGGAGATAACTTTTAACCTAATATTTAGGGTTCCTCAAATTAACATTAACATTAACATTACATGAAAAACATTATCAAATGATTTAAACTATTTGTGATAAAACTTCAGATTAGAAAGAATACAGTGAGAAAATATAGGAAGAAGATTGGAGAAGAAATAAATAGAGTTAGAGAGAGAATATTGTCTTTCATTAACACAAAAACTCAAATTCTTCTCTCAGAGATTACACGTATATGTATGCACAGTAATGTAACAGAAAAATATAAATGTGACTCTAATTAACTCTAACTGAATTTACAATTGTCACTAATAATAGAAAACAATAAAGGCATAAAATTAAATTTAATTATCTTGTCTATATAAGGCATGTTTAGATAAATTGACTTCTCATAACATTCCCCCTCAAGCTAAGGATGCTTGAGGGCATCATTAGCTTGATAATTGAATCCCTTGGATGAGTAAGGCATAAGGTGATCCATGAGGTACTTGAACCTTGAGAGTCAAGACCTTGGTAAAGAAATTAGCAAGTTGATCCAAAGAAGACACATGAGCCACCTTGAGATTCTTAAAAGTCAGTTTCTCTCTAACGAAGTGAAAATCACCTAAAATATGTTTGGATATAGAGTGGAAAATAGTGTTGGAATCCAAAGAAAGAGGCCCCAATTTATCACACCAAATGGTAGGAGTCCCAGATGTAGGAATGGACATATCCTTTAGTAACTAATGCAGCTAAACCAAATCAGTAGTTGTAGAAGATAAGGCATTGTACTCAGCCTTTGTGCTAGATTTAGCCACTAAAGATTACTTCTTTGCATACTAGGTAATGATATTAGGGCCCAAAAACACACAATTCACAGAGGTCGACTTACTATCCAAGGGATCTCCTGCCCAATCAGAGTCAAAATATTCCATTAGAGATATAGGACCAGACTAAAACTGAAGCCCAAAGTGAGAAGTGAGTTTGACATATTTAAAGATCGTCTTGACAGTAGTATAGTGATGGTTGAGGGGAGATTGCATGAACTGAAAACCCGATTAACTTCATAAGATAGATCGGGTCTAGTTATAGTGAGGTAATGAGGACTTCCAGTGAGACTCATATATTGAAATGGATCTGAAAATGGAGCTATGTCAACATTTAAGGTAAGCTTAGATGCATATGGAGTGATACCATATTTACATTCCACCATTCCATCTTTAAGGAGTAAATCATGAGCATACTTGGACTGAGTCAGAAAGAGGCCATCAGTTGTGGTGGAAACCTTAACACCCAGAAAGTAATATAGTAAACCCAGTTCTTTCAAGATGACTTCGTAGTGGAGATAAGAGATGTAACCATAGTTAGTAATGATAATATCATCAACATATACCAATAAGAGAACCACATGTCCTGATTTTGTATAAACAGATAGAAGCATTTATTGTCCTATTGGATAAGCCATATCCAAGAAAGAACTTTGAGAATGTAGCAAACCAAGTCCTAGGAGCATGTTTCAAACCACAAAGAGCGTTCCTTTGTTTACACATTATTTAAGGTTGAGAAGGATCCACAAAACCAGCTGGTTGAGTCATATACATCTCTTTATCAAGAATACCATGTAGGAAAGCATTGAAAACATCCAATTATTGAACCTTCCAACCAAAATGAAGTGCAATAGAAAGGACCAAACGAATAGTAGGTTTCTTTAAAATAGGACTAAAAGTATCAAAATAATATATACATTCAGGTTGATGGTACCCCTTAGCAACCAACTATGCCTTGTGTCTAGCAACTGTGCCATCTCATTCTTTTTTATCTTACACACCCATCTACATCCAATAGCAGTGTGATGGAAAGGACGAGGAACCAACGCCCAGGTCTGCTGATGCATTGAGGTAGTATATTCATTTGATATGGAAACTATCAACACAGGTGAGATCTTGACTTGGGTGTAGTAGGTAGGTTCAGTAGTGAGGAGAGTATCGGGAGGGGTGAGGGTGAGATGAGTTGAGGGATCATTGAGTAGTTTTGGTTTAGATGTACCGACTTTGGATCTAGTGATCATATGATGAGAAGGGACAACAAGACAATCGGATATAGGTGGATATGAAGAGGAAGGATATGTAAAGGTAGAGGATGGAGGTGAGGTAGAGGGAGTAGTTGAGGTTGAGGTTGAGGTTGAGGTTATAGGACAAGTAGGAGAGTGTAATAAGGAGTTAATAGGGGAGAAGGAAAATGGATTAGAAAAGGAGGGAGGAGTTTGTTCAGGGGAATGATAATGAGGATGAGAAGAAAGAATAGAGTAAGACCGTGCAAAGGAGGGCGAGGAGGGAAATTGATTCTCAATGAATTTGATATGTCTGGAGACAGGCGGTTGGCTAATGACTGGATCTAGGCATTTATATCCATTGGATTGAAAGGCATACCCTAAGAAGACAGAAGCCCTAGATTTAAGAAGAAGCTTGTAGTGTTTGTAGGGTTGTAACCCGGGGTAACAACAGTAGCCAAACATTCTAAGGTGAGAAAAGTCAGGGGTAATATGAAAGAGAGTTTTAAATGGTGTTTTGAACTGTAGGGAAGTGGAGGGTAGTTTATTGATAAGGTAAGTTGCAGTGAGGATATTGTTAGGCCAACAGACAGGTGGGATCGAGGAGTGTTGGAGGAGATCAAGTGTGGTTTCAAAAAGGTGTTTATGCTTCCTCTCACTCACCCCATCCTGTTCAGGGGTGTGAGGGGAAGACCTTTGGCGAAAAATACCATTTGAGGACATGAAAAAACTCATGCATTGATTTACATATTCATAACCATTATCACTCCTGAGAGTTTTAACGTTGAGATGAAATTGAGTATTGACTGGTTTAGAGAATTGAACAAATGTTTGGAAAACATCTTCTTTGGATTTGAGATGGTAGAGCCAAGTGTATTTAGAGAAATCATCCACAAATATTATGTAATATCTGAGACCATAAGAAGACATATGTTGAGTAGGACACCACACATCTGAGTGAACTAAATCAAAAGGATATTTGGTGACTGAGGTGAACAGTTTAAATGGTATTTTATGATTCTTTGAAGCATAACAAGGGTGATAAGGAGGAGGATGAGGAGGTAAAGGTGGGATCAGGTGAGCTTTGGAAAGAATAGATTGGACTTGGGATGTAGGGTGTCCTAGTTTAAAATATCACTTGTGAAAGAGAGAATCAGTGGTAACAAAGTCTCTAGAGTGGGACGAAGGGGGAAGAAAGAAACAAAGGCCTTGTGTACATGGACCTTGAAGAATAATGGTATTAGTGGATTTATCTTGAGAGTAAAAAAGATTATAATCAAAGATCACCCTATAATTGTTGTTTCGAGCTAACTGGTGGACACTCAATAGGTTATGAGTAAGTTGAGGGACATGAAATATATTGGATAGCAAGGATTTAGAAGAAGTAGGTAATATGCCATTTCTAGTGTGAATTATAGTGATTTTGGTACCATTACCAACTGTAACAGAATCTCTTCTTGTATAGGATTGGTGGGACTGGAAATAAGACAATCCTTAGTTAAGTGGCTTATGGCTACAGTATCAAACAACCAATTATGGGGTTGGGGAAGAGGTAGTGGTAGGAGCTAAGAAGGCATGAAGATTAATGGAATCAGATGAGGGAAAAGTGGAGGGTTCAGAACATGGGATGGAGGGATCAGTGTACGAGTAGGAAGGTGTGAGATGGGAGGATTGAGATGGAGATGGTGGTGTTGTGAGTAGAGGTAGATTATAGTTTGGAGAAGAAGGATAAAAATACATGGGAGTGTGAGTATATTGGTTAGGAGAAGGTGAGGGACGTGGCAAGGACTGAGCAAAGTAGGCCTGATGTTGTGGTAAAGGAGAGGGGTGTGGGTGAGGGTAAGGGTGTCAAGAGTGAGCCATATGAGATTGAGTACCATAATGGGAAGTTGAACATGTGTTATGTGAAGGTGAATTGAATCAAGAAAAATAATCAGATGCAATGTGGTTAGTCATTCCATAAATTTTACAAGGATTTATGAAATTTTCCCCAAAGTTCTTACCCTTATAATTCTTGTTTTGATATAGTTTTATTTGTAATTAGAAAATTATTCTTGAGAGTTCCTTATGCTAAAAACCAGGGGTACAGGAGAACTGATTTGGAGATAATTCAAGTGCAAAAACTCATAAAGAGGCATAAGTAGATGATTAAAAACTTTTTTATTATTAAGAAGTTTCAATACAATTACATCAGCATAGGGAGTCAAATGACTTCCCTTGCCAGTATACTCCTACCTTCCTAAAACAAAATAAAAACAAGCCCCACTACACCTAAAATAACCTCCAAACTATTTCCACACAATACAACCAGAAGAACCAGATATACAACCAAACACTATTACAACAGCTTCACAAATAAAATGGGTCATACCCGCAGATGCCAGAGGAACTAGCCCCATCATCACCCACATCTTAGGGTCCCTAAATTTCCCTTACCTGAATAGAGTGCCTCTAATGCTCCATAGAACAATAACCCTGGACTAGCCTAGGAAAAATCACAACACCTCCCTCCATAGTGTCAAATATGGCAAACCGCCTTTGCACAGTTTCCACAACTAGCATCTTGGCAACTACTTTTCTCCATAACCACTTCATGTAGTCCCTTGAAACATGTCAGACTCTTCCAATAGACTGGGATGGATGTGTCAACGATCGGTGATTCTCCCACAAAGAGCCCAACAGCATGCGCATACGCTCTGTCAAGCCCTCCACCAAAAAGAAGTCTAGTCTCCGAGGTGGAACAATATGTTCCCAGTCGAATTGGCGTAAGAGCCTCCAGGGATAGTAAAAAGAGGTATGTATGAGGCCAACCAATCGATCATAATAATATTCCTCCAGTTCCAGAATGGCCAATAACTCCCCTCACCAAGGCACTGACCAATGCATGCCTAGAGCCTCGTGCTCCACGAACCAGTTCTGTCAGCTCTTGATGTCCAAGCCTACATTAATAAAGTAGCGTAAAAATAAGTTTTGCACAGTCGGCAAAGGATATTTAGGTGGAACCGTCATACGGAACCTCTTTGACAGCCACATGAACAACATTATAGGGCTACCCCTCAAGAAGTCAGAATGGCATTCCCGCTAGGAATCCAAACCATTTCGAGTCCTCGCCAATATCACCGTCATAGGATAGAGATGGTATGACATCTAAGAAGAAATGGTTTGAGTTGTGGGCTCACCAGTAGTTCCCCAGTCACCAACAACAGTTTTGAAACCAAGCCCAGAATGATATCTCCAACATAGCCAACATCACCGACATCCTGCAAATTCACAGAATGTAGCATAAGTGGAAGATAAATCATACCTCCCATAACCAGTGACCTAGATATCGAAGGCGAGATATGAAAAATTCCCGCTAACAGCTCCCTAGGGGACCGAAAAAATTCAGGCATAATTGTTGCAACACTGGGATTTATCCCCAATATGGAAGAAAACTATTCATAGTTAGGCCAGATTTCATTCAACCTGAAGTAAAAGACATGGTATTCAGGATACCATAACTCTACCGTTACCATCAGCATGTTCCACTCTATGGGGGCTTGTTGCACTATAAGGAGACTCGACGCATGTTGAAAGTATCGTAATCAACATTGTAAGAGCACATCGCCTCTAAAGTCTCAAGGTAGTTAACAAATTCCACACTATCAGGAAGAACCATATCGCAAAATGAGAAGATAGTAAGCATGAAGAATGCAAAAAAGAAGGAATGTGGAGGTGTGCAGAAAATGATCCACCCACACCATCTATTTATACTTGGAAAACCTCAACCAAAGATTAGAATCCTGTAGAAATCGGAGGGAAACCTACCCCACCAAGTACCAAGTAATTGAAGAAATTGAAATCAAAGCCTTAGATTAATTAGACTGAACTGACATGCCGATAGGCAGGACAAGGCGTATGCCGATCTGCAACCCCTTATTTTTGGAAAATTACCTTTTTATTTTTTTGTCAAAATAAAAAAACTCAATGAAAATAATTTTTATTCTCAAGAAATTTCGAATTTCCTTCTCCTTATGAATTTTTACTTATCTTATTTTAAAAATAAATTCTCTATCAAATCATTTTTAATTCCTTTTTACAGTCTCAGCAGCAAAGTAAAAAGAGCATGTGCATTAAGTCACTAAAGCAAAAAAAAATTAACAAAAACTTCATCTTATTTGCATGGATATTTGTTGTGTTACATCAATTTTACAGGAAAAGAAAATACAACGGGACTCAATCCGAACCCACCCACATTTTCTCTCTTTCTCGCATCAGCCTACATTTTCTCTCTCTCACTTTATCTCCTCCTCCTTCTCTCTCTCTCTAAGAGCCTCCTTCCCTATGGCGTGCTCTCTTCCCCCGGTGATGAGACGACATACCTCCACTCCCCGAGTTAGACCCTTCCTCAAACGAGGCAAACAGCACCAGACTAGAAGGAACTGAAATCGCATCCTAAATATGGGAAGTCGCTGAAGCTATCCAATCCTGAACATCCTTCCGCCAGGTGGTTGACACTCGGATGTGCTATAAGAAAAACAAAAAAGATCAAATCAGTCAGTCTAAAGCAAAGAAAGAGATAAGAGAATTAAAAAAATAGAAATGGAAAGTATACCGATGGCTGGAGACCCTCCTCCATCAGCCCTAGCTCCTTCGAATCCATCACATTAGAATAGTGCAGCATACGCACCGACCCTTCGTCAGCTCATCGGATGTTGTAAGAAGGAGGAGCCAACCACATAAAAGGAACCTCCGAGGTCGTCATCACTGCCAATGTCGATGCACCACCTGCATTGTGGGAGGATCCCACTAGCTGACTCGAACCCACCTGGGGGAGAGGCATCATGTCATATATGTCGGGCGACATCAACCATCTCAACACAGAGTCCATATAATCATACATCACCGCTGTATCGGTATATGACGAGTATGGCTCACCCGTCGTCATCGCTACCCGCGCATCATCCGCCATCTCTTAAACTTTCCACATGTATATCGGGGGCCTCGCAGGTGGCATAATCACCTCCTCCTCTACAGCCTTTCAAACTACTCTCTAGATATCGGAGTAGCCGAACTCATCTGCCAGCATATGCCTCATCTACACATTCCCCCCAGTCAACCCTATATGCTGGATGGCCATCCCCCAGGGATAGAAGGTCACCCGCAAAATCCCCAGTAAAAGATCAATATCTGAAAAGAACATAAAGGAAAAATTCTCTCGAAAAAGAAAGAAGGATTTACCCGCTCTCTTATCAGGTTGTTCAATACCTAACGCACCGCCTCCAAGGAAAGAGGCTTCCTCGACTATTGGTTGGACTTCCACCACCAGTTTATCCAGTAAAAGTCCCCACCAAACTCATCCTTCAAAGCTGTAAATTAGGTGTTAAACCCAATCACCTCATAGAACCACGTATGCAAAGGATAAGGGCCAACAATCAAGAATAAAACGCATGAAGGAAAATGCGAATGCATAAAGGAAAATGAGCAAAAGAAAGTATACCTCAAGAAGATACATGGCCCCAGTAAAAATTTACCGGCAGCACCGGCTGAACGCATCAAGAGAAGAATAAAGGATTACCAAAGTAAGGCTCCCCCACTCATAAAGAGGGATGTTCGAAAACACCCTAAAATTTTCAAAAAACACAAGTGAACGATGTCTCCACTCGTCGCCACTAAGAACCCTCCCAATAAAGGAAGAATAAATAAATGGTTCATCTTCCACACCTGCAGCTCGTCCTCCTCATCAATCCTCCTACTCAGTAACAACTCCCTCAAAAGGTACAAATAGATGGTGTCCTCAGAAACTATCCTTCCCACATAACTCAACGCCGCGGTCACCGCCGTTGGCATCACCCTCAAGGTTCTATCCACCTCTATCTGCACCCTATCACAGTCCAGTCCTAGTAGTTATTGCACGTCTATAGGAGTCACTGCCATTTCCTTGAGGCCGAAATGCATGGTGTGGGTAGTGTCTCACCACCTCTCCCCCAAAGCATAAAGAATAGCTGTAAAACGAGGCATCTCGTCCATCACAGATACCAGTCTCCCAAAATTGACTGATGACACTACCCAGTGCACCACCAACAAAAGGTGCACCCAAATATCCCTAAGCCCCGTCATCTCTCGAGCATGCAGAGTCAACATAGAGACGTTAGACCGTCAAAGACAAAAAGGAAAAACCCTTGTCAAAATTCCAAGAAAAAAGGAATATCACCAAGAAAGAAGAAAAGAATACCAAAAGTCATCAGTACTAACATAGCCACCAGGGTTCACCACCCTAGAAGATTTATGGTACGTCGGCTTGCACAAGAGGGTCCTCACATCCACAACAGGCGCGAATAAGTCGAAAGAATTTTCACTGCCCAGTGCAAGGGGTAACTTAGCCCCTCCATTCAAAGTTCTCCTAAACGTCAACATTGAGCCACGCCCTATGTGTCATGTTGATTGAGAAATTAGCCATATTTTTGTTTTTGGAACATTATAACAGTTTGCAGAAGGTAATTGTAGAAGAAAGCAAGTCAGAAAGCTATGAAAAATGAGGAGAACCCGCCCCTTTTTATAGGAGGCTAAGGGGCATGCCGATCGACAGTTCCCTGCCACCCACCGATCGACACTGTCCCTCCACTTTCTCGAGGTATCCCAAAATACTGTGCCACTGCCGTTTGGCACCTCTCACACCATGCCATTCATCACCCTTCCAGAAATTTCATACAAAAATTTCCACAAAATGCCAGAAAATCCCAAAAAATACCCGAAAAATTACTAAAATTACCAAATGATTTTAGAACCTTTTTCACCAAGAAATGCATTTTTATCACACTCATTTCAGTGTAACTCCCACCTATCAAGAGGAATTCCCAAAATCAATTGGATATCCTCCCAGTATTGTCTCCAAAAGACACCACAAAAATAAAAAAATTCCCAGCTAAGAAACATCCAACCCTCAAATTATTTCCTCATCCCCAGCGGAAACTAAAATGAAATGCTCCCCAAAACCCCCAGTGTAACTACAAGATAAATATCCCCAGTAGTCTCTACTTAAGCCATCAAAATTGGCTTCAACCCTCAGTATTAGGCATCCTCTTTCAGGTCAGAATTGACCTCGACCCTCGATCGTCACCTTTTTCAGATCAGAATTGACCTTGGCCCTCGGTCGTCACCTCTTTTAGGTTAAAATTGACCTCGGCCCTTAGTTGTCACCTCTTTCAAGTCAACAATAACCTCGGCCCTTGGTCATCACCTTTTTTAGGTCAGAATTGAACTCAACCCTCGGTTGTCACCTCTTTTAGGTAAGAATTGACCTCAGTTCCCTGGTCGTCACCTCTTCTAGGTCATAATTGACCTCGGCCCACAAAATTAGCCTTCCCTAGCATTCCACTTAGGTCCTCAGAATCATCCTTGACCCTCTGAATTGGTCATCTTCGTCCTTTAGGACTGAAGAATTGACCTCTGTCTCCAAAACATCATGTGGTGTCTATTCGATGGATTTCACTTATTCCAAGCTCACCCATCGACGCGATCTGTAGACACCACATTATACGACCCCCTTAGTCTCTCCTTAGGTCCCTAACACCTCCTCATGTCACTAAAAAAACCTAGCTCATACTCCGAGTACCGATCTAGAGGCCATCGGGCGTTCCCGAGCCCCGTTTAACTTCGATAAACTCTATTGCCAGAGTGAAAACTCATTGAATATTCGAAGGGGACTAAAACCCCTTTCCAATGGTCCACTTGGTGTGCGAATTGTCATAACGATTCGGACGAACGGACCATTTTACTATCAAAAATCAATCTGGAGGCTACCGGGCGCTCCCTGGCCCCGATTAAACCCCAATCAACTTCATCGTCAGAGAAAAATCTCCTTGAATCTTATAAGGGAACTGAAACCCCTTTCCAACACTATCCCCATGCACGAAACAGAATAACCATTCGGACGAATGATATGTTTTCCCCCAAAAACTGCTCTAAAGGCCACCGGGCGCTCCCATGCTTCGTTTGACTTAGGTCAGCTTGAACGAAACTGAATGAATATTCAAAGGGCACTGAATACCCTTTCCAATGGTCTACCTCATGTGTGATTCTGACTTATGGTGCAGACGAACGATCCATTTTACTCCGAGAGGTCACTGGGTGCTTCTGGGCCCCGGTTGACAAAGGTCAACTTTCCAAACTGAGCGATGCTCTTTGGAATGTCAAAGTACACCTACTATCATTTCCAATAGTCCACCCCGTACCCAATTATGACTTACCATGTGGACGAATAATTCATTTACGTCCGGTGATCTTCCATCCAAAGCACCGACATGCGCTTTCGAATCATATTTGACCCAAAGTCAACTCCTGGACCCGGGAGCAGCCCAAAGTAATATTGAAAGTCTCTAAATTTCCTTTTTAATGATATGTCCCGTGCATGATTCAGATCAAGGGATTGCATTCTATAAATATTTTTCTAGAAAATCTACACGAGACTACCAATTAGCAGGTCCACTTCCCTGCCTATCGGCAGTGTGTCTAGGGTCACCTATCGATTGGGAGGGCTAGGGATATACCGATAAGTACCCCCTTACCCTATAAATAGAGGGCATGACCTCACTCCCTATACACCTCAGATCCATTAGCATCAGTGATCTCAGTAACATTCTCTCAAAATCAGCAAAGTTTCTTCATGTGAAATACTATTAAAGCTTACATTCCCATCATTTTCATACCCAATTTGGTAAAATAACATTCTCTCTCTTCCAACCTTCCATATCACATTCAAGGGAGTTCATCCAAGATCAAAGATCAAGTGTCAAAGAAGGTCTAAATCCTTCCCTCTCTCTTTAAATTTCTTGTTTTTAAATAAATTTCATTAGATTCATAAGCTAGTTCTTACTTTAGTTCATACACATTAATATCTTACATTTTTATTAGCATATTTCACAAACTTTATTTTCTATAAAAAAAAACATAAAGAGGGTTACACCCATAAATTCCGAACGGGATTATCCATCGCACTTTTTCAAAACTGAAACACACTTTTCTAGACATACACCTATAATAAAATCCCGTTTGAATCTAAGGGATAAACCCCGCACTTATGTCGCACGCGAACTACATTGACTTTGATGCCTTTATAGGCTACGTAGGAGTTTTGGATTAAAACCCAAGACTCGAGTCCAATTTTCCAATTTTTTAACTTTTCAATTTTTAACTTTTTTGAAATTTTCCAATTTTCTAATCTTCCAATTTTCCTCAATTTCCCATCTCCATATTTTTGCATTTATTATACATATTATGTTTGTGATTTTAGTGTTTCATCCAACACATATTATCATTTCATCGTAACGATCAATATTGTGATAAACGCATAAATCGTATTTTTTATATATTATTTTTAGGAACATTCCTACGAATGACCTCACTCTATCTTTATCATGGTATGAGTTGAACGATTCTAATCTCCATTATATATACACGCAAACACACTTCATTGAAAAATAGAGGAAAACAATAACACAAGCCCATGAGAGACCGAAAGGGCGGGATGGGTGCCTAACACCTTCCCATTTCGTAACTTATGCCCCAAACCTTCGAACTATTGGTTTCGTATGCATCAGTTTGTCTTTAATGCCATTCTCTCAAGGCGATGACTTATTCTTTGGCCTTTTTGAGAAAAATAGGCTGGCAACTCCATCTCTTTTCATTTACTCCACATCGACGACGGCCGAAGCATTCCTAAGTCAAAAAGGGTGCGAAACCTTTCATCCCCCCTTTCTTTCTCCATCCCCCCCTTATAGAAAGAAGGAAAGAGGGAAGGACATCGCAAGAGATCAGTATGGACACACGCATTATCACTATCTTAGCATACCTCTATACTATTTGAGATCTCCCATCCGACCACCTCGAAATTTTATTCCATCCTCATTCTCACCAACTTCAGAAGTAATAGAGAAGTTTTACCACATATACCTCATGGATAATCCACATTAGCATGCCAACATTCAACCAGATTTGATGACCGTACTAGCTAAGCCCACAACCAAGATCGATAACCAAAAGTCATATGTCCATGAGTTATAGATGAATAAATCTTAAATTCTATAAATTCACAAACCAAGAGTTATTACAAATCATAATTTATCTTTTTCTCAAATTATAGGTCAACGAATGCCCGGGCCTATGTGGAGACTTAAAGAATACCAGTATGTTCCGCACATTGGAATGCCACCATGTGTCCCGCTTATCAATGGGATGTCCCCTTCCCAACTTCCCATGTTTAATCTTCCTCAACTAGGGGTTAACTTGCCCATGCCCATTCCAACAGATCCTAAAGAAGAAGAACTCAGTAGTGTGAAAAAAACTCAAGATTAGCTCTCACAAGTTTGATGGGGTGAAACTTTCTGGGAACTTTGTGGATTATAATCATATGTCTCCCTACCCTAAAGCCTGTGTGGCTGAGAAATTGAAAATGTCGAGTATTGAGAACTTTCGAGGAAGTGGGATTCTCATTGTTCATCTGTGTAATTATCACTGAACTATAAGTCTGTTATGGGATATGAAAGAAATTATGGCATAAATTTTTCAATAGACCTTCAAATAAAACTCTTTCCATTGGTTCCTATCTCTAGAATAATCTTGAATCGGAAGTTGGGAGGATGTCGTTAGTGAATTCATGGATCAATGAAAATACAATGAAGAGTTGGAAGCAACCATTCATGACCTTGAGCTACTCAAACAAAATCCAAGAGTCTCTGTCAATAAATTTATAACCATATGGATTGAAAGGTTGCTATTATTACCAATCGCCCATCAAAGGATGAACAAGTCAGTACTATGAACAAAAACCTTTAATCGCATATAAAAAACATCATGAATTATCAATATTATCCTCATTTAAGACCATTCTTTGAGGTTAGGGTGTAGATCGAAGAGAATGAATCTAATCAGAATGTGAAGACAAAGTCAGAAGCAAAGAAATCAGTCAATTAGTTAGCTCCCCGACAATACAAGAAACCCATTGTTGTAACCATCAATAATATTTTCTCCCATCCTACCACTTCATGGGCACCAGAATCCCAACCTATTGTCGTCAAGAAAAATGCACTGAGCTTTATGCTCCCCTTTCTAAACTATATCACGTTCTTCTCTCTCGTAACCTATCACCCTTGTATCCTCATCCATTCCCTAATCCTCTTCCCAGATACTTCAAGCATGATTCCCACTATGACTTTCTCTAGACTTATGGGCATATAATTGATCAGTGCCATCACCTCAAGAACGCAGTACTAGGGCTCATTGATAAATGCACTATTACCCCTCCCATCATCCCAAAACCAAACATCCCTAAAAATGCCCTACACCTTCATCAAGTTAGCGTGAACACCATACTCATTGATTAAAACTCTGATTTCTCCCCATAACTACAATCAAGCCTATAAACAGTACCTATTCATCTATCATCCCAAAATAATCCTTAGCTCCTCTCCAAATATTCCCAAACTATTATTTAATATTAAAACTACTCATGATCGATCCCTCTCCTTGATAATAGATCCTGTATAATTTTCCATACCAAGTTAGAAACATGAGACATGGATTTTCCAATTGTCCTTTAACAGTTAAGATAATTTGGAATGAGGTATTGGCTAAGATTTACCCTAAAAGAGGAAGACTGTGCAAGAATAAGTGATCTTTACATGGAAGCTCCAAAGTGGGTCTGTCAATCCCATGACTGGTTTGTGACTCCCAAAGAATGCAACCCATATAGCATTGTTCAAATCCTAATAGAGGAAAGTCTCAAGAAAGTAAATATCTTGATCTCCTCATTCCTATGAAACTTAAGGTATACTTGGTCCCTTCTTAGAATCATTTCTCTTCGGAATGGGGAGATTTAGATTTTGAAGAACTTGAAGTTATCGAATGTATAGACTTCTTAAGGAATAACCAGATAGCCTCCATGGAATGGGGCGATGACTCCAATAACTCAGATGATTCAGACAATGAGATTGACAACTAAACCATTAGCATATCTGCCCATTTGTACGGGGTAATCTCTTTTAAAGAACTCTTATCGGAAATCAGTGAAGTCTCGAGTATCCCCAAAGCTTATGGAGAAATTGCGTTTCTCTTTTACCCTCATTATTGAATCTTTTTTTTATATTTCATTTTTTAAACATGTGTGTCAAAACAAACTCTAACCATTGGGATTAAAAACATAAAAAAGAGTTTTCAAACATATAACTAAATAGACCATTTTATGTGTAATCTAAAAATAACATGGCATCCAAGTGTTTTTACAACTGTACATGGACCTTGTTACAAAATAAATATGATAAAACGAACTACAATAAAAACACCTTATAACACTCGTTTGACATGAGGTATTCGCTATATAATTTTATCTCCGGTGTAAATGTCATTAGTAAAAAAGAGTCATTAAAAACTAACAAAAAAATCATTTATCACAATTTTTAAATATTTATCAAATTAATATATAAAGTAGGTATATAAATGTTCATAAAATCATAATAAAAAAATATTATATATATTTTGATGCTACCATATTTAACTGTTGGTATTTCTAGGCTCCGCAAACCCATCAACTTCACTTACACAATACAATAGGTCCTAAGGTCAACCTTTGACCTCTTCCAGATCACTCCCAAGACCTCAGATGTTTACAAGAAAGGACCATAGTATTCTCGCAGGCCTCATCCACCTCCTCACTCTCCCAGAATACACAATCGTTGCAACACATCTCTGCAACTAAGGTCTAAGAGCTCATCACCAATGTCTCATCATATCTATCTTGAGCATCGGTCCTAAGTCTCAGTAGAAATGAGCTCCAGAGGTCATATATACCTCAACCCAGAAAGATATTATTACAACATACTTCAGTATCACCTAATTATAACTGGAAACGATCCCCGGCCTCCTAGAAATTTAGTTGAACTCCTACAGTTTATTTGACGGGCAGGTGAAAAGGACAACACTGTTCCACCTAGCGCCACCATTAATGTCCACTTTCATTAATAACTTCCATTTTCATTCAATGCACCCATAAACTACCTCTTGTTAGCCTTTCTCCCACACTCCACCTTACTACTGCAGCCAGTAGACCTCGGAGGGAACCCTAGCCATACTATTGCAGTCCATTCATTCTCTCTCCAAGAGAATGAATATATATATGGGAGGCTGGTGAAAGGGAGAAAGAATACTAATGAGGCTAATTTATTTAATAAAAGTTCAATTCACCACATACAAGAAGGATAAGTGCTTACTCACTATTATATACGCTCTCAATCCACTGTTATGAGCATTAAGTGATAGTTTGTATTCTTTCCAATTATTTTACTTATTGTACACCCCGTTGAGTTCCAAACTAAGACTTATAAACCTTTAGAGAAGTTTATAAATTACTTTCTAAGGTCCATTGTATTAGTGATAAAGAATTCTGGGTCCTCAGATCATCTTGACCAAATATCAAGAGGTCTCTTAGATTGTAATAACTATTGTATGATCTAATAAACAATTAAACAGCCTTTGACAATGGATGTAGGATCCTTATCAAAGGTCTGAACCACTTTATTTATATATTTATTTATCACTTTAACACTCCTACATTAACTTGTCTAAGGTCCTGAGGGGAGAAACTATTGTGTGTGAGGTCTCACACGATTTCAACACCCACCAGTTTGGCTTCATTTGTGGGAATGATAAGATCCATTTACTTCATGTACAAACCTTACTCTTGTTAAGATGTTGACCAATGCCAAGTTGGCCCTATTATTCAAAGATATATAAGCTCGATAAAAGGATCTTCGAGAGAAATTGGTCGATATTTTGAGAAGGCTTTAATTACCACTTATGGTGGAAAACTTGTCAGATCAAAGCATAATGAAACTAGAGAAAATAGAGAGCCATGGTTGGAAGGAGAAAGCAATCTAGAGGATGAAGCAATATATCCACAATTATCGGTAACTTGTATCCTCATCGGGGATAGGTTTTCACTCCCGATAAATAAATCCCAGGGCGGTACCTTGGTGGCTAGGCCTTGGGACAACAAGATAAAGAAGATGCAGGACCGATTGGGTAATTTCCTCAACCAGTACAAAATGCGAACTATCAACGTCGTAGATATAGTTATCTAAAAGATGTCATTTACATTCTCCAATGAAGTTGAGCATTATGATTTTATCTCTAAGTTGAATATATTTAATATTAAACTATTAAATGGGTTTTAAGATCCCATAGACCGCCTGTAAACCTATTTATCACCCATGCTCCTTTAGTAACCCTAGATGAGTTCTTATGCATAGCCTTCCCTGAAACTCTAAAGAGAATGGTTAGGCATTGTTTTGTAAATATTAAACCAGGGACCATTAGAAGTTTCACATATTTGTAAATATCCTTTGCAGTCCATTTCATAGGGGCTTAAAAGATAAGGAAGCATGTCACCTCTCTCCTCAATTTCAAATGGAAGATCAATAAATCTCTCAGAGATTATGCCAGTATATTCAACTAAGAGGCTCTCCAAGTTGACAATCTAAGTATACTATTTATGTGGTTGCCTTCATCTCGGACCTTACCATAGAGGATTTGATGAGGTCTTTCAGTAAGAAACCTCAAATCCATGTCTGGGATTCTAAAGAGATCTCATAAGTGCATGAATAATGAGGACGTAGTCACAATTAGGCATTTGATAGCCTCCCCTAGTAAGTAACAAGGACGGTTGTCTTATCCCACCTTAGAGAATCCCCTAAGTAAGCTGAGGCTAAGAAAATAAATAATGGAGGAAAGAAGAATGTACCTCTAAAATTCTGATATTTACCCCTTTCATAACCATCATAGAAGAGGTCTTTACAGTAGGAGAATCTTGATATCTCCTACATCCACCAAAGCTCATGAGAGCCACAGAGGATAGGAGGGAAAAAGTAAAGTATTGCGGATTTAAACAAGGACCAGAGAAACAAAACCAGTGATTATTTCAAACATAAACAATTCATTAAAGGGGAGAGGGTCTACCTCAAGGAGTTTGTAAAAATGATACAGGCAAAGTTTAGCTCAACAACAATAAGAAAAAAAAGGATTATGTACCTCTAATCATTATAAACATAATCTCTGAAGGTTTTACTAGTGGAGTACATTATTCCATAGCTAGGCAAGCCAATCACATAAGAATCCAACATGAAGGGGTGCGGGTCAATAGTCTTTTTCACCAGAGACAATCCTCAAAAAGAGTTATTATGGTGGTATTTTTAGATAAGGACATTACGAGGATCCTTCTACATCATGAAGACCCCTTTGTTATCATAATAATCATCGAAAATGCCAACATGAAGAGGCTCTTGGTTTACACCTGGAGCTCAGCTGATATTTTTTTCTTAGATGCTTTCAAGGCCAGAGGCCTCATCATAAAGCAGGTTCATCCAATCACCATTCCTTTGATTGGGTTTAATTAGAATGAACTTATTCCCTAATATAAGTTACTCTCCCCTTCATCATTGGCTCAAAAGACGCTTGCTATACTATTTGGAATAAGTTCTTTGTGGTAGACTTCCCGTCAAACTATAATGTGATCCTGGGTAGACCATCTTTTAAAGATTTAGATGTCGTCATATAGACACGAAGGTTGATAATGAGGTTCCTTACCCCTGTAGGTGTTAGAGAAGTATTTGGGGATCAAAAGAAGGTCAGGGAGTGTTACAACAGTTCCATGAAAGAGAAAAGGAGGTCACTTAAGACATCCCAAATCTTACTCAAGGTCCCTAAAAGTTTACAAAGGAGCCCTAGAGCCTAGATAGAGGTTTTTCCACCTCCACCAGATGCGACTGAGATCACACTAGATATTTTGAACATTGAACTAATGAATGTGGATACTTTAGATCCACGAGATGAGGGAAAACAACAAAAAGGTGTGTCGGTTGAGGCTCTAGTTATGGCTTGCATTAAGGCAAAAGATCCTACTAAGGTGGTACTGACTAGGTTGGTCTGAGCTCCCCTATTAGAGAGGAGATCGCTTAGTTCCTAAGATAAAACAAAGATGTACTTTCCTAAACTCATCCAAACACAATCGGAGTGGACCTTAAGGTCATGTTCCACCACCTCATCGCGGATCGAAACCACACGCTCATTTGCCATAAAAAGAGGTATTTGGTTAAAAAAAATTATTGTTGCTTAGAAAGTTGACAAACTCTTGGAAAAAAACTGTATTAGGGATTTCAAATACCCAGAGTGACTCTCCAATGTGGTACTTATTCCCAAATCCAATAAGAAGTGGACATTGTATGTTGATTTCACTTTCCTCAACAAGGCATGCCCTAAATATTGCTACCCTCAACCTCGGATTGACACTTTGGTAGACTCCATAGCTGGACATGAACTCCTCCTATTCATGTAAGCATACTCCAGATACAACCAGATTAGGATGGCCCCAGCTAATGAAGAAAAGTGTAAGAGTAAGATTTTTATAATTGCTCATAGTTAAAATTTTGGTGCATACCGTTACAAACCAAACAGTACATCCATATATGCTTTAAAGATCTTTGAAGACAAGTTAGTGGTTGAGAATTATTTTTGAAATTCAAGTCGTTGGAACCATCACGAAAACTATATGGAGGTATATGGTATTTAAGGTTTTGATTATACTCAGTCAAAAAAAAATCTGGGACGTTCTACTTTTACTCGAGGCATTTTTATACATTTTTTTTACTTTGAAAATTTTGAAAATTTTCAAAAATAGTTGGTATGCTTCTGAAAAATTTCATTGCATGTGCCGTACTGATTATCTTCATGATGTTATTTCATTTGGATTCGGATAATGCTAGTATTTTATTCTTCATGATTAGTTTCTAACCTTTTGTCTATTATGGACAAAACGAGGGAGAAAAAATTGAGGGGGATTTTATTTTTTTTCTTTAAACTCTTACGTGTCGTGGTATTCTTTTGAGTTTTAGTGAACATATCAATTTCATAAGTTTAGAGGTCTCTTACGAGCTCTTCTAACCTAAGCATATCTAAAACTTCCAACGAATTAGGGATGGTGACTTTAAGAATAAAAAGAGATGTCATGGATCTCAAAATATTTTCCATGACTCTCGTCTCAGGAATTCCCTCATCCAAATTAAAAGTAGAATTTATATCAGATTATCTAGCATAAAATTCATTAAAAGTATCACATTCTAGCATAGTAATTATTTCAAACTGTGTGGCGAGATTTTGTAGTTTAGATTCTTTCATAGCGTTATTACCCTCGTGTGTGAGCTGGAGAATATCCCATGCTTCTTTAGACGTGGTGCATGTCATGATGCAGCAAAACTCGTCAGAGGTGGCGGCTCCAAAAATTACACTTAAGCGACTGAACTTAAAATTACTCCATTTAACATCATCATTAGCCCATGAATTGATAGATTTAAGAATTTTGACATTGTCATTAGTCACCGTGGGCGGTGTCCACCCTGTTTCACAAATAATCCAGAAACACTCGCCAATCACTTTTAATACCGACCTCATTCGAGCTTTCCAATAAACATAATTTGACCCATAAAAAATAGGAAGCCTATTATACAAACTATCCATATAATCTCAATTTAAATATCACATAATAAATTAGTGTAACCATCTCTCATACCAAATTGAAAATGCAGGGTTTATAGAATTACTTGTATCTTAGGTCACACACACAAAGATTCAATTTTACCCAAATTTTATCTTGTTAAGAATTAGGTGTGCATGCAACATAATGTCCAATATAAAATAAGCCAAATCAAACGAACACAAGCAGAAGAAAAAATGAGGAAACATCCCTTTCGGCCAAAACTTATATCCAACAGTGTCTTTAAATCTTTAATGAAATATTATGCAGTCCATCACACCTATAGGAAGAAACTCTTCCCTCGGTATTTATCGATCAGCTTCAGGATTACAGAATCCTTTCTTCTTCAGCAGTAGAGTCGTAACTCATCAAAAGTCATTTGTGAAGAGATCTCTACAAAGGTTTGATAATGTATATGGAACTAGGGTTTGACACACTCAACAAGTCATTCTAGGGATGTGTAATTTGGAAAGAAAAAAAATTTATTTTAAAGAAACAAAAAGATGAAGACTTTTGGAATAGGTATAAAGATTTATTTTTTCCAAAAGTGATATGTAAATCAGTCCAAAAGAATCATATTTTTATTTAAAAAAATACAATTCTTGAGGCGAAAATTTTTTCAAACGAAATTCCACTTTGTACGAACGAAACATATGTTTTGTTCTAATGAGTTCCAATCCCGTTCGAACGAGAGGCCTAGTTAGTTCGAACAACATTCCAACGACCTTCCAACGAGTTTAGTTTTAATAAACAGGGATCACTCATTTGAAGCTCATCAGAAGTTCGAACGAAGAAAGGAGTCTGTTCTAATGAGAGTCATATCTCGTTCTAATGAGCTCAAAAACAAAAAATTTCTTTTTTTATAATATTTTTATAAAAATGACTCGAGTAAAAATAAAACATCCCAAAATAAATTTGACTGAGTACAATCAAAGACCTTAAATACTATATACCTCCATTTATTGTTATTCCATGGTATATTGTATTTGTACCTCTATGTACTTTTTATACATTTTTTATTTTGAAAATTTTGAAAATTTTCAAAAATAGTTGGTATGCCTCTTCGAACTTTCATCGCATGTGCATTATTGATTATCTTTATGATGTTATTTCATTTGAATTTGTATGATGCTAGTATTTTATGCTTGATAATTAGTTTCTGACCCTTTGCCTATTACGGATAACAAAGGAGAGAATAAATTGAGGGGGACTTTATTTTTTCTTCTTTAAACACGTACGTGTCATGGTATTCTTTTGTTTCATGTGTGTGGGTCTCTTTCGCTTTGATGATGATGATCTCATGGGTCACACAAGATGAACAATTTCAGTTCAAGACAAAGTCACGAATGTCATTATATTTTTAGGTTTGGGAGGGCATTATTAGAATATTGTCTTAGGTTTTAATTTGGATTTAGTTTTTATTTTTGTACCTGAATAGCCAAAGGGGAGATTTAGATGGAAAGATTTTATAATTGATCATAGTTTAAATGTTGGCGTATTCTTTTACAAATCGTATACTACATCCCCATATGCTTCCACGATCTTTGAAGGTAAGTTGGTGATCGAGCATCGTTTCCAAAATTCAAATCATTGCAACCGTCATGAACACTATATAAAGGTATATGTTATTTAAGGTCTTTGCTTAACTCGGTCAAATGTATTATGGGATGTTCTAATTTTACTCGAGGCATTTTTATAAAAATAATTTTTTAAAAAATAAGAAATTCTTCATTTTTTATCTCGTTAGAATGAGATGTGGATCTCATTAGAACGAACACCTTTATTCCTTTGAACGAAGTGTCAATGTCAAAGAAGTTATGAAGTTGTTAAAACAAACTTATGAGCTTCGAATGAGTGGACCCTGTTTGTCAAAACTAAACTCGTTGGAATGTAGGTCGAATGAACTAGGTCTGTCGTTCGAGCGAGATTTAACCTTATTAGAACAAAACACAGGTTTTCGTTCGAACGAAGTGGCATTTTCATTCGAACAAACTTTCGCCTCAAGAATTGTATTTTCTACTTAAAATGATTCTTTTAGACATATTTACATATCACTTTTCGCAAAAATAAAATCCTATACCTATTCCAAAAGTCTTCATATTTTTGTTTCTTTACATCAAATTTTTGTTTTCCAAATCACTCATCCTTAAAACTATTTGTTGAGTTTGTCAAACCCTAGTTCCATATATATTATCAAACCCTTATAGATATCTCTTTATGGATGAATTTTGAGGAGTAGGAAGTCTACTCCTAAAGAAGAAAGGATTCCATAATCCTGAGGTTGATAGGTGGATACCAAAGGAAGAGCTTCTTCATATGGGTGGTGTTGGACTTCATCATATCCTGTTGAAGATTTGAAGGCACTATGCATTATACTTAGGGAATCTGTAAGTAGTTTATGAGTCATCGAGTTTGTCAAACTTTTTAATAGTGTTGAATCTAGGTTTTCCCCGGAAGGGATTTTTCCTCATTTCTTCTTCTGCATAGGTTTGTTTGATTTGCCATGTTTTTGTGTTGGACATTTTCTTGCATGCACACCTAATTGTTAATAAGATAAAATTTGGGTAAAATTGAATATTTATGTGTGTGACCTAAGATACAAGTGATTCCATATAACCCTGCATTTTTAAGAAAATATCATTTATCACGAACAAGGGTACCAACTACTATAAATTTATGTCTTTTGGACTAAAGAATGCAAGTGAAACTTATCATAAGGTGTGAACTCCATATTCAAGGACCTCGTAGGAAAATCCATGGATGTCTATGTTGATGATATGTTGGTCAAGATTCTATAAGTTAAGGACGATCTATGCAAAGGGTTGAAAGAAAATATCCGAGGATGGAAAAGCTCATCTTCTGCATCATCATCTCAACCAGATGTTTGAGTAATTACTTACAATCACACACCATTATGGTCATGACCTATCAACCCCTCCGTCAGTCCTCCACATGACTGATACATTAGGAAGGCTTATCAAGTGGTATGTGGTGTTGGCAAAATTTGATATCAAGTATCAACCACGGAGTACCATCCAAGGTCAGACCTTAGCTAAATTCGTTGTGAAGTTTAGCAACTTTTAGGAAGTGGAGGAAGATCCCAAAAGCTCGAGAACAGAAGCTACAATGCTCAAGGATCCTAGTAAGCCGTTATTCCAGGAGATAGATCTGAACTTCTCAATATGGGTCATATGTGTGGATTGATCTTCTAACAACTCAGGCAACTGAGTTCGACTTCATCTAGTAATCCTAGAAGTAGGTAAAATATCTTTGGCTCTCTCTTTTAAATTCAAAGCCTCTAACAACGAGGCAGGGTATGAAGCCTTAGTGGTAGGCCTAGGCTTGGACATTCACTTGAAAGCAGAGCAGATAAAGGTTAATTTTCAAAGCTTCAAAATAATTTTAGTGAATTTTCCTTGGCCAATAATTCATTAGAAATTTTTTTATCTAATTTTCTAGGTTTATGAAACTTTAAAATTAATTTTCTAATTTTTTATTCTTATCTCATTTTATATGAAAATCAATTTCATCATTTGAATTTATCTTGTAGTATTTTAAATTATGAAATTAACAATTTAAAATTCTATATAAAGCTTTGAGGTAGGCTCTCAACATGATTTTCTTTCAAAACTTATATCCCTCACTTTTACTCGTTTTAGCATGTTTTCTAGCTTAGTATTTTCAATTTATTTCTTAGCTTTTAATTAGATAAATATCCTTTAAATTTTAAATTTTGATCATTTTAATCTAATCTCCATAATTTTTGCATTGATTTATAGGCTTTAGGTTATAGACTGACTCTTTCTTTTCCATTATACAACTTGTTTAGTATTATCTAGGAATTCCAGGAAGTTTTGATCAAATGGTATTTATACTACAATGACACATGAAAATATTTTTCATTAAATGGCATTATTAATGAATTCTTGAATCCTAAAAAGATGATGTGAAGTTTTGATCAAATGGACTCAGCACCATTCATTTTTGCAAGTAGTTTCACCCACAGATTCCAGTAGGTGGTCCTTTTTTATGTGTTCAGTACTAAGCTCAAGGGTGTCAAGGCTACTCTCAAATCATGGAATAAGGAGGTATCCAGTAATGTATTCTAACTTGTAAAATAGACAAAAGATATTCTTCTTGAAAAAGAGACAGTGCTCGACCGTGATTTAACCCATATGACCAAAGCTCATTATTTGTTACAACTTCAAAAAGGGGAATCCTACTGGGAACAAAAGGAAAAATTCAAATGGATGAAACACAAGGATTCTAATTATCCACATCTGGGTGTTTAGTTCTGATCTGACATGTCATCTAGTCAATGATGTTTCGTACCTTATCAGCGATAGACCCTCCAACTTCATTTCTTGAATTCATTGACAAAGAATTTGTTAATTTTCTTTGGGGAAAGGATGATAATCAGTTCAAACATCATTGGGTTAAATGGAGGAGAGTTTGTTTACCTATAGAGGAAGGTGGATTAAGGCTTACAAGTTTAAATGATGTCATTAAATTTTACGCATGAAAATTGTGGTGAAGTTTTATTAAAAATAACAACCAAGGGGTTAACTTTATGCAACGGAAGTTGAAAAGAATACAATCGGTTTGGGATATCATGTACTCCAGCATAGATGTCTCGGGTGACATTTCTTGGCTTCCAGATATTCATGGTGTTTTCTCTATAAAATCCGTGTGGGATACGATTAGATTTCACGATTGTACTTAATTTTCCTACACTATGATTTGGGACAAGAGATTTCCTCCTAAAATGTCGGCATTCATGTGGATACTTCTTCACAAAGGGTTAGTTATTGAAGAGTCTTTGAAAAAATTCAAAACTCCTTTTTGTGGCGTAATGCTGATGTTCTCATAATGCTAGAGACGAAACCAGGGATCATCTTTTCCATAACAGTGAGGTGTCTATGCAGGTTCGGTCAAAATTTGAAGGTAACATGGGATTGACTATTAATAGCAATTACTTGTGGTCTAAACACGTCTTGGTGGTTAGCTTAGAGAGGTGGAAATATTTGGGCTATTTTACCTAGCTTCATATGTTGGCGCATTTGGTGTGCAAGGAACACACAATTTTTTGAGGGGCAAAAAATGAACTCTAAAACTAATATTTTTCAAATTCATGAAGATATTCAAGTGGCATTCGAGGCGTTTCCATACTATCGATCTAGAGTTAGATTTTTTCAGGATTTGATTTGAGAATTTTCCATTTTGTGTGCATAGATGTATCTTTGTTGATTCTTTTGTTATGTCACTAGAGAAGGGTTATTCTTCTCTATCTTATCAATAATTAATATATATATATATTATTTCATTTTGTATTTTTACTCATTAGATTGTTTGTATTGGGAGTAGTGAACCCTTAGACCGTTTATTAGTGGCAATCTTTATTGTAACTTAAAACAACTTTTGCATAAGGACATATGGATAGATAGAGAACTTAGGAAGTTGGAAATCAAATTTTAAGGCTTAAGATTTTGGGTAAGTAAGACTCTCCAGGACAACTGAAACATAGGCAGGGTTCGCATAATCTACTCAATGATTTCTTCACCCCATAAGCGAAAATTTATGGCATGTACATTTTTCATTACTCGTAAATATCCTATAAAAAAGTTCAATGTTTATGTGACTCGTTGCTCTTATGTGTTTTTACATTTTTTTTCATTATATTTATTTTGAATAGAATGATGAATAATTGAACCTAAAGTTTATACTCAATTGTCTAATCTAGTTTAGAATTGCATCACCTACTCAAGCACTAAGACCGTTGTTATTTCACTTTAAGCTTCCCTTAATAAAATAAATTAACAAGTAAACTAATTAGGATTTGGTGTTCATGGGACCTTTAAAATGAGATACACATTGGACACTCCAGCGATCCCGGTCCACATCATCAACCTAGTTGTTGTGGTGATCATTAACCGATAAGCCTTATGTTCCCTTGGGAAGAGAGTATAGTGAAAATTTTCTCCAAGCGATGCACAAAACACCATGCTTGCTCACTTGGGAAAATTTAGAGTTAATTACACTTTCCTTCTGAACGTAACCCAATTTTTTACATGACCACCTGAACTTTCATTTTTTGGACTTAACCCTCTCAAAGTTCGAAACAACTTTAAGTTACCCCCTATCATTAACGTCGTTAACTTTTTGGACAGAATCTTGATCATGTGCATTGCACATGAGGAAAATTAAGTGGGTTTTTGTCTATTGATTTAAATTTTTTATATTATATGAGTTTTGAAAACCATTAGAAAAAAATTGGAAAATACTGAAAAATTATTTAAAACATTTACAGATAAAAAATACACATGTTTAAATTTTGAAAATTATAGAAAAATAATTTGATTAATCTAAAAATATAAAAAATCATAAAAATATTGCAAATGTTGTAAAATCAAAGGGACATGAAGAAAATTTAGAGGGAGAGAGCTTTTCATTTTATTGATATGTGAATACTGAAGGGGTAGGACCCCTACTTATAGTAAAAAATAAGATATCGTAATTGACCCTTTAATAATTGGGGAATACCAGTGGACATCAACTAAATACATATTTTATAACACTTCCCCTGGATGTACACTATGCTCACCATCCAATAATTGTTGCCTCATAAAACCCTTACTAAGGAAAAATCTAGTGGAAAAAAAACAAGTAAAGGAAAAAGAGTACAAATTTTATGATCATTGAATCGATGTCCAAAGCTCTTAGTGCTACCTAATTAAAACCTTTAAAAGAAAAAACCAATGCGAAAAAAAATTGTTAAAGGAAAAAGAGTACAACGCTCATATGTCCGAAATATCTTGTTCTTCGATTGTCCCCCTAATAACTTATCGCTCTAATTGGATACTTACCATGATTATGGTAGCTCTCTTATGATTGAGTCGATGCATTCCTATCTCATGCACAATGACTTGGTGAATAGATTTGATAGGTTGTTACTTCAATTACATTTTTCTTCAAAAGCTCGGCTTCCATAAGACTTGGTGAAGAGGGATTAAAATATCACAGTATCGGATCCGTTTGACTTTAATAACATAACTCTTGTAGAATTTATGTGTTGCGCAACTCTTCTTGAGTTAATTTATGTATAAGAACTTAAATGTGTTGGTCATATCTCCCTCGATGTAGTCTATTTGACTTTAGGCTATACAAGCACCATTGGCATCATAAGTAACAATAGGAACACGTGTTATTTAAGACAAGTCATAAGTGCTCTGATTGTACCTTGTGAGGATCCTAGAGATAACCTGCATCTATATAACTAACTAGACACATACGGTTATATAAAAATATAATATAATATGATTTATATTAGGCCCATGGTTTGCAAGTCAATGGAAATTATTTCTTGTGAAGAGATTGACTACAATTATTATGTCTGGTATTGTGTTATGTATGACAATATACTAATAACATAAAAATAATGCAATAACAACATGCTAATATGGTACTTATGGACCAAATATATATTTGTCATCCTTTAGGATGATATGGATGTTTTAAAATCCAAAAATCGGGGTGTATGTAGCAATTTCTCTTGTCACTTGGGTGTTTACTAGTAAACTGAGGCACAACCCTTATATACGGTAATGTGAAAATATGCTTTGTGATAGTGATGATCAGAAACTCAATCATGAGGGGGAAAATATACTTATGGGAAGAAATCAACTTCAAACATCACAATAAATAACGTGGTTCACCCAACTTGGGCTACGTGCATAGGAACTAGAGTTATATTTCACTTGGAATGAAAATAGATGTTTACAAGTGCTGAAATCTCAATCAAACTCTCAATTTCTCTACGTGTTTACAGTATTTAAAAATCTTTTGGAATCTCTTCAAGTATCTTGAAGCCTATTTCAAAATAAAACTTCTCTTCGTGTATACTTTATCTCTGAATTGTGTCGTATGTCACTCTCTGACTGAGTTATGTCTCCTTTAACAAGATGAAGTAACATATATGTAGTTTGTCTTCATTTCATGGGACCTTGAGCCCCTTTTCCATGTTTTTGGCCTCTTCTACTAGTAAACCACGCCGAACCATGTAATGAGGGACAAAATGGTTAAGTGTGGCAAAAATTTCTCTCAAAATATGGAGTAAAGTATTATTCTAATAAAGTCTGCTAATCGCACTACCCAATATATTATATAAATTCTATCGGCATAGGATCATGTGCAAAAAGAATATTCATTTATGTCCCATAATGCTTTCTGCATCATTGAAATTTTATAGGTTATGAGAATCATTGATCATGCAAGTTTGTGGTTGCTCAGAGCATGATCCCTCGGGTGAGCTATTATATGGCGTGCTTGATCATATGGAGTTGTTTCGACCTTTGTGTTCTTGAGAGCAGTTTCTTCGATAACCATGAACTTGAGCTTCTTTAGTTCTCCCTTGAGCTTCTTCATACTTGATCTTTCAAGTGTTTTTATTAACCTTCTATATGTAACATCGAATTGACCCCTTCTTTTACCTTCTTGATGTAACTTATCTATGAGTAAGGAGTCCTTCAAATAAACCCCTCCTACATTTTCCCCCTCATAGAGAAAGTTGTTGTGTAAGTAAGAAGTTTATGTATGAAACACTTCATTCAACCATCTTAAGCAAATTAAAATGTTTTAGCCAGGTAAATTGAATCACCTACAACCGTAATTGTCCATTATTCACAACCATTCCATTATGAATCTTGAATCGAGGAACCTTTGTGTGATGACACTCAAATTAAAGAACCTTCTGTCCAAAGACCTCAAATTGAAGAATCTTGTTTATACGCATGTCCATTTCTGCTTACTTGTACTTCACACGTGCAATATTGATATGTTGGCATTAAATGTAAAGATCATTAGCTATAAAACTATCGTCACCCATTGCCATGTGTAGCCTCAATATAATCTTTGTGACATTGATTTGTGCAACCATCATTTTCCCCCAAAACTCAAATGGTCGCCTAATTTTATGAACCGTCAAAAGGGAAATGAAATGGATATACTTTTATAAACCCTATAAAAGGCTTTCTCTCTCTTCTTCTTAAACTCTTCTAACTTGTTACCGCCATTAACGCTTCGCAAATCTTCTTTTCTACAATAAAAATTCACTTGTTTATTTTCTATTTGTGCGATCATAACATGTTTTAATCTCTTCCTCTAAGATTTCCGCAGTTTCTTCTCTGCTGATACCCTTCTTCTTACAAAGAATGGCCTCATCAAGCAAAGTTACAAATATTTTCCGTTGAAGTTTTAAGCATTACCCCATCGTATGAGTTGTCCCATAGGGAGGAGGCTAATTCTAATCGCTATCATCACGCTTCGCTCTTTTAAAAGGGTGATAAGTTTTAGGAGGAAGGCAAGGCTTTCTCTATGAACTTGAAGGGGTTGAATGACCCATTACTAATGGTTGATGAGCTATATGGTCATTCTAAAGGGAATAACCTACCTCCTTATGGTATTTTAAAGTTTCATTTGGATATGGGAGATCTTCCCTAGTTCAACATTGAGTTCGAAGCAGCAGGTGGTTAACCTAAAAGTTTATCAACTTGGACATCGTATATTTAAATAAAAGAATAAGGAACCTCTTCTCAAAGTAGGTCTTTCATAGGTTGCATATTGGTTTGGGGATTTTACCCTTTCTAAAAATAACTCTGATCTCCACTTGTTGATCTCTCGATGGAACTATTAGCCTCATACCTTCGTGATAGATTGAGGTGAGTTCATAGTTACTTTAGAAGATACTTATGAGGTAATGGGGATAGATCCCTATTATTCCCTCCCATGCAACGATCGTCCTTTAGATGAAATGGAAGATAAAACTTAAACGAAGCTATATAAACTTTGTCATGAGTGTATAGGTGATTTCTTAAGGCAACTTTCACTCAGTTGATTAAGCATTTTTACATGGCCCCACCAAAATTTACTAAGGACAAGAAGATAAAGAGCATGGTACTTGATCTACCGTTTAGTCCTGGGAAAGGTCAACCTTCTAAGTAGATGCCAACATTTTATGCCTACTCTCTCGTTTCTTCCTCCTTAGTAAACCTAATGATCAACCACAAAGAGACTTGATTAATTTTGCAGTTAGCTTGGTTTATGGAGTCAACATTCCTCTAGCTGCCATAACATTGGGCTCATTATACACTTAAATGGATAAGACCCATTTTGACATGGATTATTATGTTGACAGGTATAATGATTCTAATTTTTGTAACATCATTCTTCTGATGGGGTTCCTTTACAGCAGGGTCCCTACGATTGCCGCAATGGAACTCCCAACGAATAATTTCCCATTCATACGCCCTAGATTGTTGTGTTAAAATCACAAACAAAGTAAGAAATATTTTCTTCCTATAATATATGTTTATAGTGATTTCACCGACAGACCTTATGCTGAGGAAACTCATGCCAAAACATGGCCATTCTTTAAGGATAAGCTTATATAATCCGTTATATAGCTTCTAAAGCATATGTAAATGATGATCCTTTATTTTTGTGGTTCTTTTACTCACACCCACATGTCTTCCTTCCTTCACTGAGTGGGAGAGGGACAGTGAACCTTATAACCCCCATCGTTATGGAAGACAATCTGGCTTTGACTAACGAGTTCATATTTCCCTTTGTCGAAGTAGCAGAGTCGATGATTCATTTTCCACCTATTTTCTTGACTTCACATGACGAAATGTATTTGCTCTGTGCATAGAGTATAGTGGCAATATATATGTTCTTTCAAAGCAAAGGCAGGGTGATGTTTCTATGATATCTTTTTTCCACTTTTGGCCATTCTTGCTCAAATAATTCAGAGCTTCTAGTAAGACTTATTACCTTTATCCCGTAGTGGAATGTTTTAGGCCTAATGAACTTGGTCTCAAGAATAACTCAATTAATGTGTTGGAGTTTGAACTGAATACCATTAATATCGAGCTACCTACTGAGTTTCCCATTTTTTTCCCAAATTAATGAGACTGTTAAAGTGGCAAAGAAGGGAAAGAAATCCCAGAAAGGAGTCATTGGTGCGAAAAGAGAATCCTAAACGGTTTCAAGTCCCACGAAGTCCAAATCTCCGAAATAATCCAGAGTCACTAGAAGTTTATCTGATTTGGTTGGCGTCCCCTAGAGGTCGTTAAAATCCCAAATTTAGACCTTGTTGATGAAATATCTCAAATGTTAGATGATCTTCTATCTAATATGGATCCCATTCCTATTAGCACAACTGACTTTTTAACTGGTTTAGAAAGATGTCAATTTGATGATAATTTCACTATTTCTTAAGTGTATCCAAAAAAAGTTAATCTAAAAGTTACCACGAAGGAATCTCCCTTAGTTACTATGCCTCCTCAACTAAAGAAACATTTGAGGAAGAAACTAAGTCATGCATGAGTAATAATAACTCCAACTCCTTCTCATCAAGGTTCTTTTGAGAATACATTGAACCATAGACCAGATGAAGTTTTGGAAGTTTCTTCCTCACATGAAGTCATTCCTGAGCCATCTTTACCAGCCCAATTAGTAAGTGTTCTAAGTGTTGAACATGCTACTTTTAAAGAAGAAGTATCTTTTATAATATTTTCTTAGTTCTTCTTTCACAGGATGCTCCTTTTCCTTAGAGGATCATTATTGATATTGATGATAGCCCACCCTCCAAAATATAATTAAATCCAATCCTTGGAGATACTTTTATTGCACCTTCTTCATTGCCACGTTCTCTAATGACTAGGATTACGTACTCTAGGACGTCTCCATCTAAGCATGCTACTGTTGCTACTGAAAAAATTACCCTTTCCAAAAATCCAGTGATAACTCTAAATACAACTGATGAGCTTTCCATTACTTTAACTCCTTCAACTATGGTGGATTTATTTATGGTTATGGTCCCTTCAACTGATTCAGCTGAGGTATGTTTGGAGAGGATCTTTTTTATTATTGTTAATACATCATCTAAGTATGTTTCATTATCAATACTTAGCTCCTTATTGTAAATGTAGGTAAATGTGATGGCCACAGTTGGACTTCCTCTGGATAAGCTCCTTTTATTTGTGAGGCCATTGTTAAGGTAACTGCCTTTTTTAACAAACTGTTTATTCTCCTCATGCTGTTTAAGCAAAGATTTTTATGATCTCCTTTGGTTTGTGGTATTTTATCCTGACAGTAGTGAAGAGAGAGAGCAAGCAATTCCCTCAGCTGAGGCTGATCCATCTTTACTTCCCCTTGGTAAAGCAATGGAACATCAAGTTTCTTCTTGTAATGCACTAGTTTAAGCTTCAGATAATGTGGTTCTTCCTTCTATTTATGAGGTATCTCTTTAGAAACCCCTTATTTATGACTTTGCTCAATTATTTCTAAGATTTCTTTCAAAATTTAAACATTGTAAGTCAACTCAATAGCTTACTACTAAGATTCCTCTAAAACTTTTTACACTTTGTAAGTTAACTTAGTATCTTTTTTCTAAAATTATTTACACTTTGTAAGTCAAATTAGTAACTTACCATTAAGATCTCTCTAAAACTCTTTACACTTTGTAAGTAAACCTAGTAGCTTACTACTAAGGTTTCTCTAATAATATTTACACTTTCTAAGTCAACCTAATAGCTTACTGCTAAGGTTTTTTCTCAAATGGTGTACACATTGTAACTCAACTTGGTAGCTTACCACCAAGGTTTTTTTAACAGAATTTACAGTTTGTAAATTAACTTAGTAGCTTACTACTAAGATTTTTTCTCAAAACTTGGATGCATATTCTTGGTGACTTAACACTAATTATAAATAGGTTTTTGCTAATCCTTATGTTTATATTATTCTTACAGCATGTTATAGAGAGCAACCCTATTGAAGCACCTTCTCTTATTATGCCTTATGTTGAGATAGATATGGATGTTCCATCTTTTTCTTATTCATCCTCCCACGATGATCAAGGTTTTACCAACAACATTCAAGATAGGGAGAGTAAGTCTGGCTTTAAGCCTTCTCTGCCAAGCGTGTTGCCAGCTTAGTATTGTCGGTAAGTGCTTGAGGGTAGCATTATAATTCAATGGTCATTTTATTATATGCTTGATTGGATTCTAACCAGTCACCTTAAGACCTTTACTGCTAACTACGTGAAACCTAACAACTTGGTAATGGCTTATCACCTCTAAGGGACTACTATCATTGTTGTTGATATTGAGAATATTCACCATCCTCCTTGGATAGATTTGTGCTAAATTGCTTTATATGCAACCTCAAATATTTAAGGAAGGATGGATATTATTTTTCTTCGTTAATCAACAAGTTGATGGATTTAATAGATCCTCAGCTATCAACTTAGCATTCTAGATACCTCAAAGTGATAGAGGATTTATATATTGAAGACGACAAATAAAAAGAACTCATCCCTCAGCTTTAGACAGAGGGTGGCTGGAAAAGAAGAGGCTTTGGCTGATGCTAAGAGAGAACATGAAATTATATTCAAAAGTAAGGCTAAGGTTGAAGTGAATATCTTCGATGTGCCTAAGCATCAATGAAAGGTTGATAAAGTTATAACTACCTCAGTTGGGGAGGATTTCTTCACCACCTCCAACATAGGATTTTTTAAGGATAAATATACTATGTATCTCTGAGTAGTAGTCCTATTTTTGTATTGTAATATAATAATTTTGCAATATAATAAAAAATTTTGCTCTTCAATATTGTGTGTACACTTAGTTCCTTGACTTAACATTTAGTTCATATATATTACAAACTAATGTGTTTATTCACATTTCTTCATGTGTTAAGTAACAAATGAAACTTTTACAAGTTTCTTTCTCAAATAAGATAAATCTTCAACCACTTGTTGTTTACCTTAAAAGTCCTATAATCTTCAATTTTTAAAATTAGATAATAACCTGAATCATGTGCCTCTCTGACCACATATGGTCCTTCCTAATTTGCTGCAAACATGGGTAACGGAAGTCCTCTAATGTGATTAACCATAGCCTTCAATACCAAATTGCCTTCCACGAACTTTCTTAGTTGCATGGGATTATCATAAGCTTTAGAGAGATGTTTCGTGTAAACTCGAAGTGTTTCCTCACATTGTGTCTTTGCTCATCCAGTGCTTCCAGTTAAAATGCCTACTTTGAGGAAGCATGTTACTTCGCAAGGCATGGCAGATGGTATTTCTAACTTTACTGGAAGAATTTCTTCAGCTCCATAATCCAAAGAGAAAGGCGTGTAACCTGTTGACTTCCTCTTGGTTGTTCAATATGCCCAAAGCAACACAAGCATCTTGTCATCCCACGCCCCAGGAAAATCCACCATCATTTTAGTTAAAATATTAATCAAAGTTTTATTTGTAGCTTCTACTTACCATTACCATTGGGATATGCCATTATTGAAGTGTGGTGAATAATGGAATATTTGTTATTCAGGATTTTCACCTCTTTATTGATGAATGGAGTTCCATTATCTGAAAGAATGGCCTTAATATTTCTAAAATGACAAATGATGTATTCTCTAATGAATTATTCCACCACTCTTGTTATTGCCCTCTTGAAGTATATTGCTTATGCCAACTTTGTAATAAACTCGGTTGCCACGATAATCCATATTTTGGCCCTAGACGGCGGTTTAATTGCCGCCACAAGGTCAAATGCCCAGGTAAGAAAAGGTGAGAAAGCGGGTTCGTATAGATAGTCCATATATTAGGTTACGCATTTGTAAACAAGGGTTTGAATCAAATCAACAAATCATCTAAGGGATGTATGATATGGAAAAGAAAAGTATTACAAAGAAACACAAAATGGAAACTTTTGACACAGGTATTGCAAAATATTTTCACCCAAAGTTTTGTGTAAAATAGGTCAAAAGAATACTTTTTATAGAAAAATGCGATTTTCAAGGAAGTGATCTCGTTCGATGAAATTGGCATCTCATTCCAATGAAAATAGAGTTTCATTCTAATGAGGTTAAGTCTCGTTCGAACGATAAGCCTTTCTCGTTCGATTGTCCTTCCAATGACCATCCAATGAGAGTGGTTTTGTTAAACAGAGCTCATCTCGTTAGAAGCCCGTTCTAACAAAAATGGCATTTCATTTTAAAGAGATCTACATCTCGTTCTAATGAGATTAAAAAATGTATATATATATTTTCAAAATCATTTTATAAATAATGCCTCGAGTAAAAACAAACATACCAGATAATTCAACTGATAAATAAAAATCCCAAGTTCGTATACCTCCATATAATGTTCGTGACTATTCCAACGTCTTGAATCTCGGACACAATTCTCGGTCACCAACACATCTTCAAATGATCGTGGAGGCAAATGCGGATGTAGTGTTCGGTTTAAAGTAATGGCTTGTAACGGGATATGCCAAGATAACTAAGCTTTGAGAAATTACAAAATCTAATTCTTACAAAAGGATAAGGTGTTGCTAATGAGTGAAAATTGACTGATGGAGAATGGATTAGATTTCCTTGCATTTGGAAAGCTTTGCACTTTTGAAAAAACTCAGTCGAATCCTTCTCCATTATTGGCCAATAATAACCAAGTGTCATAAGTTGATCATATAATTTTGCTCCTCCAATGTGAGTAGATCGTGACCTTGTTTGAGAACCTCTATATTTCCTATGTGGTGATGCATCATAAGGGCATGTTAAAATACCCTCGCCAATAGAGCTTCTCCTCTAGCAAGTAGAACCTTGGGGATCTTCTTCCAAGTGTTATGACATATGCTTTCTCTGTTGGTATAACACCGTCTTTGATAAAATCAAAGTGGGGATGCCTCCAGTCCATTATTCTTCAAGGAAATTTCCCTCAGCTGGTTAAAAGAAGATTTGACATTTAGCGCAATCTCGTTGATCTTCTACTGCATCTTGATTCATCGTAGGCCAATAATACCCCTCTCTTTGGATTATTCTATAGAGAGAAATCTTGGTGGTCTCATAATGTTTCTCATGAGTTTCCTATAAACATTTTTTAGCTTCTTCAAGGGCAATGCATTTGAACAACCAACCACCCAAATTTTTATAATATAGGCTTCCTTAGAGAATGAATAATTTTTCTAGTTCGGTGAGCTTCATCAAACCATTTCTTGTTTCTAGTTTTTTCCTTATTACTTCTCTCCAATCTAAGTCATTATCTGTGTGAAAGAGATGGAGCACCGAAGATGGAGCAGTTCTTCGATGGATTATTATAGTTGTTGACTCTCCTTACATGGATATCTTTTGTATGATCATGGCATGGGCATTAACATTTATGTTCATCATTTTTGGATGTCACTCTACTTTGACTTCAAAAAACTGATCAATTAACCTTTGTATGATTGCTCAATATGGAGCTAGATTCGGGTGCTTCAACACATATTCACCAATCACTTATTTGACCACCAAGTTAGAATCTTCTTTTATACAAAGTGAACGAATGCCCCTTCGAAGGTCCTTAAGCAACCCTAGAATCAAAGCTTCATACTCCGCCTCATTATTTGAACAAGGAAAATCTAATTTAAAGGATACAGAGATATCCTCTTTTCTTTTAGATAAAATTACTCTAATAATTTCCTTGCCTTTAATCGATGAACCACAAATGCCATGGACCATTCCTCCAAGTCTGCCTCACAAACATTGGCCTAAAAATCATCACTAGGTTAATCTTCATAAGGAGGTTCAAACAGACATGAAAGAAAAAAAATAGCCAATAAATATGCAAAGGCTTGGCTTTTGATTGCATGAAGAACCATGCACTTCAGACCATATTTCTGACAGAATGAGGAACCACCTTGTTATTCTCCGAACCAAGATAGTTCGTGCGAGGAAAAACTTGATCAAATGATATTTTTTCACTATGCTAATAGTTAAAGACGATATATAATGCCTAAGTTTTTTAGTCATAAAGACTAAAGTCAAACAATGTCTCTCCACTCTTGTATACCTTACCTCAAGGCCATGAATGATCCTACATAGGTAGTAGACATGTTTCTCTTATCCATCGACATCATTTGCTAACAAAATCTTCCTAGTGTGGTTCCTCCCATTTGAACTTCATGGTGTTTCACAACAGCTCCATCAGTGGGTGTGTGATCTCCGAAAAATCTGGTATAAATCTCCCCAACTAGAAAATATTTCCTAGGTAACTCTTTAGCTCTTTTTTCATCTTTAGAGGAGGCATATCAAGAATGGGATTTTTCTTATTTTGGTCCATCTGTAATCCTTGTAGATCAACTATAAAACCCAATAATTTTCCACTAGTTTCCCCAAAGGCATGCTTGAGTGGGTTCATCTTTAGCTTATAGTTTCTACATCTGTTGAAATCTTTCCTCAAATCATCCAGTTGAACATCCTCCTTTAATTTAATATCTAAGTCATTCACATAAAATTCCACGATGTCATGGAAAAGGTCGTTAATGGTCCTCTAAAAAGTTGGCCCCGTATCTTTCAATCCAAAAGGCATTGTACATGAAGTTGCCTAAAGGATTTCTAAAAGTTATCTTCTCCACATCGCCTGGTTCCATTTTGATCTGTTTAGAGCCCATATAGCCATCCATAAAGCTAAACATCTCACAGCTAGTCGTTGAATCAATTGAAGGTAAAGGGAGCACATCTTTGGGTAAAGCTCTATTAAGGTCTTTAAAGTCTACACAAGTGCGAATTTGTGTTTTATCTTTCTTACACACTGGCACAAAGCTAGAAAGACAAATTGGATGTTGAATTGTCTTAATAAATCTAGCTTCCAGCAATTGTACCACCTCAGCCTTGATTTTGAGATCCAACTCAGGCTTATACGTTCTAGTTGACTGCTTGATCGATATTGCTAAAGGTAGGACATTAAACTTGTCGTAACTCACTTCTTGATCCAACCCAGGCAACTCAGTGTGCTTCCATATGAAAACATATTTGAACTCCTGAAAGAGCTTGATCATCTCTAGCTTCTTTGAGTCTCCCAGATCTTTCAAAATGAATATTGTTCTTGGTTCATCATCATCTTCAGCCAAATCCTCCTTCTCCTTCTCTTGAACTTGTGGTTTCAAATAATCTTGCATGCACTCAGTCTCATCTTCAACCTCCTCCACATTCTTGGATGTTTGAATTATCAATGATAAAATATTTTTTCTTGAATATCAATAAAAAAATGCACATACTCCAGTTCAACTTCATCACGGTCTTCAGCTACCCGCTTATACCTTCAAAGGTGATATACCACCCTTCCATAATTGAGTACCACCTTCTTAAATTATCTCGAAGAAGCTAGTAGTGACTTTCGTTTCCTATAATTTTCTAGATGCTCCATCGTTAGTCTATTATCCCTGCTCAGTGCACTCTGTCGCTTTACCTCTTATTCCATTAAATCTATCCTTGGACTCATTCTATCTCTAATTTATTGAGAGATGTGATAAGGTTTAGGATTAACCTTCCTTTTCGCTATAACTTTTAGAGATTCTTTAAATTCTTCCTCTTGATCTCTTAGAGGTCCCAATCTGTCTTTGATGGGTACTCTCACCCCCTCGATACACCTTGTGAGGATACGTGCTTCTTCATCTAACTCGGTGTATAAGGACGCATCCAATAAATGTGCCTCCTCTTTTGTAAAAGGATTTTTTGTAGATCGTATCATAATCTTTGTCCCCTTGATGGTGGCTTTTGCATATTAATGGTATGTTGAAGGATTCAAACCATGGTTGTGCAGCCAAACTCTCCCAGTCAACATATGGTATGAGGTAGCTGACTCAATCACGTGGAATTTAATGTGTGGTGTGAGATTACCCATTCATATCCTAACGTTAACATAACCAATGGACTTGTAAGTTTGGTTATCATAACCTGATATTGAAAGTGGTATTGCAACCAACCTTGTCTTTGAGATATTATCTGCATAAAATGAGCTAATTGGCATGATGTTCATCGAAGCACCTCCATCCATTAAATCTTTAGATAAGATTGTTTCATCAATGCTTGTTATCACGTACAAATGTCTATTATGAGGGAACTTTATTGATCTATCCGCATATGAGCAAGTGATCGCAGATGTAAACTTTTTAATCAACCTGACCATTGGTCCCTTCCACCTCAATGATGGAACATAATTATTCTTCTCAATGTCTAAAATTTCTTGAGTTATATCCAACCTGCTCTCTGGAGGTATCTCAACCTGATCAAAGAACCACAAAATTTTTGGTGATTTTGATACGACTTGATACTCCATGATTAGATTCACCTCATATTCCTGTGCCTGACAAGCTTGCTCATTATCTCTACCACTTGGTTCATCATGGGCAAGAACCACATTATCCATTCATCGCAAACAACAATGATAAATATCTTAAAATATTTCCTCTCTTATCGTATGACCTTCATCATCCTCGTCAAACGCAATAGCCATGTGTGCCCCGTGAGCTGGCAAGGGTTGTTGTTAACATTGCATTGAGGGATTTGCAGAGTCCTTGCCAACATGTGTTTGTTGATGATATTTTTCAAGGTAAATCGTGAAGTCATGGGATGGCCAATGTGCCAATGGATCTGGCAATAGTTTGGGTCAACTTGAACGTCTTCCGCTAGATCTAAAGGTGGGAATTTTTTGGTGGAAAAATTTATCCATCACCCACCATTGTTTATTATAACAATGCATTGCTTCTTTAATATTATAAGGCAATGGGGGTGCATCCTCACGATCAAACTTCATTTTTATTATTTATCTTCTTGTCATTATTACCGCCTTCTCCACCTCTGTCAACCTAATTAACTTGTGGAAACTGGGTTCCTCTAACTACATGGTTGGTTGGCTGCTTCCACACCACATTGTTCATAACTGGCAAAGGTCAAATGACCAATGCAATGTTTTCGACTACTCACGTGAAGGCTTTGAAAGTGATCTCTCTAGTTTTATTTATCAAATGACAAATAAACTTTGGTAACAAAAACTCTGCAAAAATTTGAAGGAGCTTCCCCTCTATTGAAGTTTCTCGTACACCTAGATATCTTTATCTAAACCTTTTGATGTAAGCCATCAACTCACCACCTGGCCTTTGCTTCTTGCGATAAAGTTGGGCCAAAGTAAACTCATCATCTACTAATAAGAAATTTTGGAGAAATTTCTTGTGCATATCCTCTCATGTAGACACACTTCTTGGGAACAAATGAGCTTACCTTGTGTAAGCTTTATGAGTGAGGGATTTTGAAAACTACCTTAAACGCATGTTTTTATTATTTTAATGAGCACCTAAATGCTCCACAAGTCTTTTCAAATGTTCCTTTGGGTTGCTTACTTTCCCATTAAACTTCTCAAAGATAGTAGGAAAGTACCCCTCAGGATAAGGTTCATCATTGTAGTCCTCTAGATAATGAGTACGAAAATCATCATAAATAAAGGCTACCTCACCACATATTTATAAGGATGATGCCAGCATCTTCATCATCTCCCTCTTCAATGGTTAAAGATGGTGGGACGGTTATTTCACCATTTTAACCTGTGGTGGAGTGACCAAAGGTAGAGGAGTAATGAAAACTGAAGCTTCAACGGTTGGCGTTATAGTGGGAGGAAGATTGATCGTAGCTGGAACAGCTGGGCTGGGCTAGGAGGTGTAACGAGAATTCCCGTTAGAGGAGCGATCCATTGCGTGGGTAGTGTAACGAATGAACTAGGATCCATAGAGGAACCAAACATCTCCATCCCTTGTTGGCTTTGAAAGAACTCCATAAACTTTGCCATGAGGTTCATCATTTGGTTGAGGCCCAAAATGGAGCTTGTGGAAGCTTGTTCCCCAACAACATTCTTCGTAGCAGCAATTACTTGAGTAATCTCAATAGCAGGTGTAACAATAACCTTTTCTTCCTCATGTTGAGCATCATCGAATGCAAGAGTAAAATTTATATGTTCATTCACCATTTCTAAAAGAATACCTCCCCAATGAGTCGCCAAATGTAAAAGATAACTTCTCTTTAGGTAATAAGAGGAAGTACTAATTTCTCTTGTCACCTATGCGTTGTAGTAAAACTGAGATGTAACCCTTATAGGTGGTGATGAAAAACTATGATTTGTGAGAGTGATGATCAACAAACGCAATAATGAGTGGGAAAATATACTTATGGGAGGAAATCAACTGCAAAGAACACAATAAATAATGTGTTTCACTCAACTTAGGCTACGTCCATAGGAATAAGATTTCTATTTCACTTAGAATGAAAATCAATGTTTATAAGTACTCAAATATCAACCAAACTCTTAATCTCTCCAAGTGCTTACAGTGTTTAAAACTCTTTTGGGAATCTTTTCAAGTCTTTTGAATCCTATTCCAGAATATCTCTTCTCTCTGTTTATATTTTCTCTTTGAATTGTGTCATTTGTCTCTCTTTGACTGAGTTATGTCTCCTTCAATAGGAAGAAGTAACATATATGTAGTATGTTTTCAATTCATGGGACCTTTATCCCATTTTCCATATTTTTGGCCACTTATGCTGGTTAACCCACCCAACCATGTAATGAGGGACAAAACGGTTAAGCGTGGCATAAAGTTATCTCAAAATATGGAGTAAAGTATTATTCAAATAAATCATGATGATTGCACTGCCCAATGTATTATATAAATTCTTTCGACATGTGATCATGTGCAAAAGGAATATTCCTTTATGTCAAACTATGCTTTCTGTATCGGTGAAATTTTACAGGTCATGAGCATCATTGATCGTGTAAGCTTTTGGTTCCTCAAATCATTCTCTCTCGGGGAGCTATTCCGTGGCGTGCTTGATTGTATGGAGTTATTTCAACCTTTCTGCTCTCGAGAGTAGTTTTTTCGGTAACCTTGAGCCTCTTTGATTTTGCCTTGAGCTTCTTCGGTTCTGCGAGACTTGATATTTTAAGTGTTCTTATAAACCTGCTATATATAACATCGAATGAACCCATTTTACCTTCTTGAAGTAACTTCTCTCTGAGTAAAGAGTCCTTCAAATAAACCCCTCCTACAATATGGATATTTTAATATCCAAAAACCTAGCGTTCTTAATATATGCTAAAGTATTGTAGGACTTTTCAATCCATTTTATTTATGGATTGGTGTTTGACCAAAATTTTTTTTGATCTGCATACTGAGACAATAACTAATTACCTTAATGTCATTCATTTTCTAATTCCTTATTTGAATATTTTTCATTTTAGTTAAGCTCTTCAGGAGCACATCCTTTTAAGGATATTTTTATAATGACACATTGGCATATATGATTATTTTCATACCTTTCTTTAGACTAGTATTTTCTAAGATGGTTATACATATATCCATTTGGACTGCATGTTGTACAATGAACGTCTTAGGATATTTAAGTATGTACTTCATATCTTTGCTTCAGGCAAAGAAAATCCTTCTTGTCTAAGGCCCGTAAAAATAATTAGTTATAATATTCATGATTCTCGTATGATATATTTTAGAAATCTATGCTAGTCAAATATCATAAAATTATTTATGGTCGTAACGGGATGGTATGTTCATTTATAATTAATCTTCGATTTCTATAGGATACCTTATGCCACAAGTTGTGTGCTCACAATTTTTAATAACAACATTCAATATAGATTGTGAAGTGTTTGTGAGTCCAAATATATATATATATATATATGAACAATAATTTGTTGACCAAACTTAAACAAATGGAAGTCTTTTTAAAAATAATCCCGTATCAAATACTTATAACATACTCTAAGATTGTGATGGATAACAAAACTTTAACTTTTATAACAATAAATCTTTGAATACTTAATATTCTCAAAAGAATTTCATATTTGAGGATATATATTGTTTATTAAAATTAATCCAAATAAATATGTCTCTAAAAATCATGTATTATGATTACTTTGGATCGTCACAAATTAGAATTTAATCATTATGATTTAAGCACAAAAAAACCCTTCACTATACGAATATTAAATCAGGATGTATATTTAAAGGAGAAAAAATAATCAATTAAAGTTAGAATTTATGGTGAAAGCCCATTAATATGATAGTTACAAGGACATATAACCATTAAAGGGGTATGTATAAAGGTATTTAATTTAATAAAGAAAATAAAAAGTCAATAGGTTGAAAAGACATGTTTGAATATTCAATTTCTTTTGAAACTAATTCCCACAAAAAAAAAAATTTAGAGCTTCAGGTCCAAATTATAAATAATTATTTTGAGAACTTTTAATATTCATATCCCATAAAGAATCAAAACTTCAAGTTTTGATTTACAGTATATTTTGTGGGAGCTTTAGATCCAAATATTTTGAAATGCAATGAGAATTTAAGGCCTCATATTTTCAAAATAAATTAGAAAAAACTATATTCCAATTATAAAAAATAATTTGTGAACTTCTGGTTACAATGATGATAATGGATCTTCATATCATAAATATAATTTAGGGGACTATTGGTATATACCTTGTCAATTAGACAATCAACACTTCGGGTTTGATTGTGATATATTTTATTTGGCACTTTAGGCTCAAATAATTTAGGTACTCCACGTCCCAAAATTTGAACATAGAAAATTCAATTTTCATATTTGAATAAATATTTGTAAATTTCAGGTCCCAGTTGTAAATAATAATGGAAACTATACGAAAACTTTATATCACGTCATTAAATATTTAGGGACTTTGAAGGACCTGCCCAATTATATCCAAACTTCAAGTTTGACAAGGGGTAAAATTGTTTGGAACTCCAGGTCCAAACTATGAATAATTATTTGGAAACTCACGCCCAATATGTAAATAACTATGTTGGAAGTTTTTGGCCCAAAATTTTAATATCCATTAGAAACTTCAAGTCCTAAAATTTATTTTTCTTATAACTTACGCGCACTCATAAAAATTAGTATTATAATATGAAAAATTGTAAAGCTTAAATGGAAACAAAGTTACAATGTAATTTCATTTAATCAACGATTTAGTAAGATAATAAAATCAATAAAGCAATTTGCAAAATTACACAGTAAACATTAATTACCAATGCTACAACAGTAACAAAAAATTACTAAACATAAAAATGAAATCCATTGTTGAAAGTATCTTCAATGGCCTAATTTAAAATAATTAATCAAAATTGCCAGTTAATTTTGATGATCCAAATACTAAATTGCTAAATTTAATAACCATGCACCTTTATATTTTCTCAATAATAAAAAAAGGTAAATTACACTGAACTCCCTTTAACTATAGAAGTTTTGCAGATTGCCCCCTAATCGAAAATTTTCGATAAATTACCCTCCCAAACTATTGAATTTTGATACCTAACACATTTTCATTGAAAATGTGTTGATAAAAATATGATTTTATGCATAAAACAAATGTTAAATTTTTGTGCAATTTTTTAGGTGTCGAAATGTAATAGTTTAGGGGGGTAGTTGTTTGGCTTTTTAGATTAGGAAGCTATCTACAAAAGCATTATAGTTTAGGGGGTTCGATGAAATTTATCCAAAGATCTGATGCTAACTCTAATCATTGGAAAGATAAATTTCTTGATGGCCTTCCTACTTTCTTTTCTGAGAAAGTAAGAAAAAAGTTGAGCCAATAATGGTATTTTCATTCCTTACCATGATTATGCTGATTGTCAATTATTCAGTGTTGTTATTGAGGAAGGTCTTTCCCTTTGCAATTACCTTAAATTACAGCACCAATTTAAAAAGAAAAATCTCTCAGGAAAAAGAGAGTTTGGAGAATTTTGTGAGCAATTTGCTTACGATATCCCCACTTCATTTCCTCATAAAAAGAATTCTAAGGATAAAGAGATATCCAAAAGGAAATATTCCTATAAAAGGAAGAAAACTACAAAGCAACAAATCAAGGTGATAATTCTAAAAAATATTTTAGAAAAAAGAATTATGAGAGATGTAATAGATCAAGATCTAATTCAAAATGTTTTAAATGTGGAAAATTTGGCCATTTTGAAAATAAATGCAAAACTCAAACCAAATCGAATAATCTTCAAATAGATGAAGATTTAAAAAAGCAGTTGAGTAAATTACTATTCAATTCTAGTCCATCAGACACTGAAGCAAGTTCTTCAGAGAGTGATGGTAAGCTTTATGATATTCAAAGCTCTAGTGACTCAGAAATCTCCAATAAAGGAGATTACCAATGTAATCAATTGCAAAATAAATGCAATCATCTTCAATCCATCCTTCAGATGAATGGACTAAGCATTAATATGCTTACAAGTCAGCAATAATCCATGATTGATATTATCAATCAAGTTACGGGGACACTGATACTAAACTCAAGTTAATAGAAACTTATTATGCTAATTATCTTAAAGAGAATGAATCTAGTTCTTATACACTGGTTCAACAATACAGTCTTAAAGAAGTATTTAATCGGATGGAAAATAAATCAGAATTTTCTAAACTTGCAAATTTAGTAGATCTTAAACGTGAAGTTAATATTATTAAGAATGACTTAAGATAGTTGAAAGATCAACAACATAATATGCAAGTTGAGATTAATAATCTCAGGAATAAGTTACATCCTTCTAATCTTGAACCTTCAAATATTGAAGAATCAATTGATTATTTGAGTATTATCAGCCTTGTACCAAATCAAAAGTGGTACATATCTATTAACCTTGTTCTTAATAGTGAATATACATTAAATAATAGTGTTGCTCTTGTTGATAGAGGTGTAGATATGAACTTCATATAAGAAGGATTAGTCCCTATTCAATATTTTGAGAAAATCACTCAAACATTATTTAATGTTAGTTGTGATAATATGCATATTCAATATAAGCTTACTCAAGTTTATATTTGCAATAATGGAATATGTTTGTCTAGTACCTTTTTGCTTATAAGCAACTTGTCACAACAGGTTATTTTAGGTACTCATTTTTTATCCTTGATTATGCCTATGGATAAAATTCACTCTAGTGGTATATACTATACACCACTATTAAAGATCAAAAAATTATTTTTTAGTTTATTACAAAATCGGAAGTAAAGAAAATTAATTCTTTAAAAGATAATATATTTTTCAAAGAGAATCAATTGAATTTTCTTCAGAAGGAAATATCCTTTTTAACAATAAAACAAAAGCTTGAACATCCAAGCATGCTACAAAAAATTATTATTATTAAAAATTAATTAATAACTGAAATTTGCATTGATATTCCTAATGTTTTTTGGAATAGGAAAAAACATATTGTTCCTCTTCCTTATGAAGCGGATTTTAATAAAAAAAAATCCATTCCTACTAAAGCCAAACCCAGTCAAATGAAGACTGGATTTCTTGAATTATGCAAGAAAGAAATACTAGGTCTTTTAGATAAAAAAAAAATTATAACTAAAAGTTATTCTCCATGGAGTTGCACAACTTTTTATGTTAATAAAGTTGCTGAAAAGGAACGAGTTGCTCCTAGGCTTGTAATAAATTACAAACCTCTCAATAATGTTTTGCAATGGATAAGATATCCAATTCCTAATAAAAAAAGATTTACTTGGAAGGTTTATTTAGCCATCATATTTTCCAATTTTGATTTAAAATCTAGATATTGACAAATACAGATTGCCCCACAAGACAGGTACAAAACTGCTTTTGTGGTTCCATTTGGCCATTACTAATGGAATGTTATACCATCTGGGCTTAAGAATGCCTCATCAGAATTTTAAAATATCATGAATGAGATATTTAATCCTTATTTAGAATCCTTTATTGTGTATATTGATGCTATCCTCGTCTTTTCACAATCAATTGATCAACATATTAAACATCTGAGAATTTTTAAAGATGTAATAAAGAATAATTGCTTAGTCATTTCATCACTAAAAATGAAAATCTTTCAAACTAATGTAAGATTTCTTGGTCATAATATTGGTGAAGGGAAAATGCTCCCTCTTGACAAAAGCATACAATTTGCTCTTAAATTTTCACATGAATTAAAAGAAAAAACTCAACTCCAAAGATTTCTTGGAAGTCTTAACTATATTAGAGACTATTATAAAAATCTTTCAGAGGACTCTGCAATTTTATACACTAGGTTAAAAAAGAATCATTTTCCCTAGACTATCGAACATACTAAAGCAGATCAGAAAATTAAACTGAAAGTGAAGCAATTGCCTTGTCTCGCTTTAGCAAATCCATCATTTTCAAAAATTGTTGAAACTGATTCTTCTGACTGGTTATGGAGGAATTTTGAAACAAATTAATTCTTTAAATAAAAAAGAGGAATTAGTTCGTTTTACCTCAGGCAAATGGAAAAGTTCCCCGAAAAATTATTCAACCATTAAGAAAAAAATTCTTTCTAGTGTAAAATGTATTTCAAAATTTCAAGATGATTTATTTATTTAGAAATTTTTACTACGAGTTAATTGCAGTGCTACAAAACAGGTTTTGCAAAAGGATATTAAAAATATTGTTTCTAAGCAACTTTTTGCTAGATGGCAGGCAAATTTATCTGCTTTCGATTTTGATATTGAACACATCAAAGGTGAAAATGATTAACTCCCTGATTTTCTAACAAGGTGATTTTTGCAGAATCAATGAGTGGCCCGTCTAGAGGGTGAGGCAGAGGTCGTGGGCAATCCCACCAAAGGCCTAGAAAAAAATTATGGTCCATGAAGACCAATATCCTCCTCTACGGGACTATGTTGAATTTCTTCGCCTCACTACAGAGAAAAGGGAAAAATTGAGTTCTTCAACTCCTAGAAAAAAGAAAACTGCTAAGGATTCTAAAGTAATGTTAATCCTCGGTGAAGAGGACAAGAAGCTTATGTCTTCACCTTGGAAAATTAAGTCCATATATTTAGATAAGCATAATTATGCGGTTGAAGAAGGAAAATATCGGACGGTATATGAGGCAATCTTCCACGAGACCGAATCAGTCATTTTTTCACCTAGAAATAAAAGCATCAAGAATACAAAATCTCCTATAGCTTATAGCATGGCGGTTTTGAAAAAAATTATTTCTGCCAGAGAGTGGGGAATTCACCCATTAAAATCGAGAAAATTAAGTTCTCAAACTGGCACGTACAATTATTCGAACTATGTCCAAGCTTGGCCAAAAGCATTTTACTACCAAAACTTTGACCAAAAACATACATGATTTTTTAAATTTAGCCCACAATCTCTTCGGGATGAATACCCAGGATGGGTTTTCCAATGGTGGGACAAATTTGGTCCAAATATTGATATATTACTTTAGAAAATTTCTAAAGAAAATCTATTTTTACCTTGGACTCAATTTCATACAAGCCTCGGGGGGGAAAATAATGTTCCCATAGGGTTATCCACCCTATTATTTTTTACTGAAATCAGTATCCCATGGATTTGGAAATGGGATTTACAATGCAGAGTGAATCGATTAAGGGTTCCTCTTCTAGAAATAATCTTTTATACCGTTGGTGGATTCGAATTAACAATTCGGAAACCATTTAAATTTTTAATTAAAAAACAGTTCTCATAGGCTACGGAAGAGGAGACCCTTCAGAGAGTTATGAACCATATGAAAAGCCAATTTACTCCGGCTTTTACCACAACTTATTCTAAGGACAAAAATCCTATCCTCATACCTTCGGATGATGACGCATCTATGGCATCAACCAAAAATATGAAAAATAATCCTTTTTTTTTGCCTTGCGATTGAATCGCAGAACCCAAAAGATAATGACATCATCAATGATATGTTTGACACAGAAATCCCCACAGCCCCTACTATGGCGGCTTTCTTTGCTTCACTAGATTCAGCTTTTCCCACAAGGGATGTTAGTGAAAATTTTCCACTCGATATGTTGACATTATGGCAATTTAATGTGCTATAGCCCATTGGGTCCCATTACTTTTGAGGCGCCGATGCAAAACGACAAAATTGTCAATTTTATGCATGCTTTTGTCTTTGTGGTAGGACCCACTATCGTTATCAGCCGCCGCTCGACGATAAACAACTCAGCCAACTCCAATAGTGGAGGGACCCACTGGTCGTTTTCTTTGGAATTACTTGTTACAATATTTTCTGTATAAATTGGACCGTTTGATCCATGTTTAGACACACTTATCTTTACACTTCTCTCTCTCTCTTAAGCTTTGTCTCTTCTCTCAGTCTGTGTAATACTCCGGTGACATTCAGGCATAATAGTTTGTAAGTTTTAATTTTCGCTTTTAGTAATATCAATTTGTATTGTTTATATCTATCCTCCCCATATTTAGTATCAGATTCATGATGGCTTAAACTGTTTGTTAATATTTAGGTAGTAATAATAATGATCTGAAATTCATACTGGAATAGAAATTACTATTCACCGACGTGAATAGTAATTTACTATTCACAATAAAAATCTAGTTTAAAGAATAATAATGAAGAGAATTAGAATTATGGTTTTGATATGGATTGGCATTTGTTGCGTAAGGGTTGTTGTCGTGATGGCATTGTAGGGGTTAGATCCCAAGTAAATCGTTGACCGCTTTTTTGAAAAGATTAGGCTCGAAATTATTGGAAGAATTCTTTACGGCAGAAGAACAAGTTTTTTCTTTGGCCTTCCCAAGAGCTTCTTCTACTTCGCAGAGGTTATATAGAAGGCGGATTTGGTAAGCCATAAATGTTTTAATTATTTTTGCTGTGATGTTCATGAATGGCTCAGAATATTACAAAGATTTTCATCTTTGGACCATTGGAGATGGGGGTTACTTTGATCGTTTGTACAAGTCTTTTTGTTTCACTAATTAATACTATTCCAGATACGTCATGGTACGAGATTATTTGGACTACAAAATCAAACCAAATTATAGAGCAAGATTTGATAAGTAATAGTCAACAAATTGGGGTTTATTATATTTCATTACACATAGATATTTTGTTGAGCATATTATTTTCCTTCTTTCAAATCATGAGGTTTGTTACTATTCTAAATATTAACATTTGTATTATGGAATTAAACACCATAGATACCCAAAGTACACATGAGTCAATTAAGAACTCATCTTTAATTGAATTCAATGTCCAAACGGATTTGAACAGGTGGACAAGTCCTAGGTCCAACCAAAAACTATTTACAATACCAACTGCTATAATTTTCGTAGTAAATATGCTATAAAAACTATGGAACGGACAATAAGTCTAGATGAGCAAGATAAATCTATCGAGCTTTTTAAATTTGTAGATCTTAAAGATCACATAAAGGGTATTTAATGGGAGAAATTGAAACTAGTCTTTGTAATGGACCAGTTTATTTTGATGTTTTTTTTTCCAATCTTACTTTGTCTTTATCCGACGTGCATATTTGTAAGGCTCGAAGTCTTAAAGACCAAACAAAAAGTTATAGTTATCTTCCTGGATCGAAAACTATTGAGATTATTTATAGAATTTATAATAAAGTCATGAATGCTGTGGCACCTAATATTAAACAATTTAGTCCGTTTGCAAAAACTATATTAATTGATACACATCTAATAGATTCTAATGTTCACACACCTAGACCTATTAGTTGGGAAGAAATTGATTTTCCAAAAACTTGAGCCAGAGAATGAGATCACTTAGAGGTAAGGTAAGACAATTTAAAAACTTGGGGCGGTTCGGTACTAAAATATTAGTTAAGGTAGTGAGATACTAGTAAAGGTGAAGTTCAGAATGTGTTACTAAACCAAAATTTTGAGTTCAAAATGCATTATTAAGGTAGGTTTATATATGGTTTATTAACAGTATTTCCAGTTACCACAATTGCAGAACATTCAAGTTCCAAATACATCATGATTAAAATACTAAAATTCAATTTTCGTAAACATCTCCACTACATGAGGGTTGGTAGAGCTACTCTAAAGAAGGATGTTAAATATAAAATTTGAAGTGACTACAATGTCAAACATTAAACCATCCAAGAAAAATAAAATAAATTAAAAACACAAAAATCTCGATCTTAATTTCACTCTTATGTTTTGGGGGGTTCTCTGATCCTGTTATGATACGTTGTCCTTTGGAAATCTATTGAAAAGCATAAACTACATGTTTAACAGCAAATCAATTACAGTCATACCTAGCCGTTTGAACAGATGAAACAAATGGAACAAGGGTGTAATGGTTGAAATTAGATTTTGGTACTCCTATAATTATTTTTTAGACCTTGTTGACAGTCCAAAAATATTATGATAGTATCAAAGTCGAACTTTGAACACTAAAGAGGTACGCAAGTCAAAAAAAAAATTACATAAACCAATTCAGGTGGATACCATTATTTAAGGAAGAATTTAGGAGTTAAAATTTGCATATAAAATTTCCATTAAAAGGACATACCAGTCTAAAATTCAACATTAGAAAGCTACAATGTTGGGGAACGAGAAAATAAATATAAAAAAGAAAAAAATCGGGTGCTGTCCCAAAAAGGATCCTAAATTACAAAATATTCTTTTCTTGAAGCAGTTTGAAAACCATTAGTAAACTCCCACAACTCTTGCATGGTTCTGACTTTACATGACCTGCAATTTTAATAAAAATCCAGTCACTGATACGAATGCGAATACAACAAAACTCAAGAGACTGATACTAGAACGGTTAAAATGTGACGTGACTATAAAGAGTAATAATATAATTCATATATATAAATTCATGAATGAACCAACTTAAACTATCTCCGAGGATGATAACATGACAGCAAGGGCTCAACACCATATATATATATATATATAGAGAGAGAGAGAGAGAGAGAGAGAGAGAGACGTTCTATGTACATTAAGAACTTAATGATTAGTACCATTTTGGAGATCACCCATGAAAAAGTATCTGTTTTTTTTGTATGAACATTTTTGCTTCTTATACTATAATTTCGTTTCGTAATAATATATTAAAACTTACCTCATGTCAATTTATCTCATCTTACATGGAGAATGAACAAGGTAGTGTTTTTGTATTCACAATAAGACAGCAATGCAAAATGACGAAGACTACGAGCCGTGAAGTAAATATTATGTTATATATTGCATTTATTTCAGTTTTAATTTGACTGAGAAGAAAAAACGCAAGGAACCAAAATCCAGGCCGTCATCTTCCAGGCAACATGCCTCAGGCCAGAAGCAACAATTGGATATTCTGGCTTCAATCTAAGACTGACACAGGCAAAATGGGCCAACCTAAAACAAATTGTGCAATATCAACCCCTCTTGAAGGTTGGTTTCTCCTCTTCCTCTTCCTCTCATTAAAAACATGAGGAAAAAGAGATGAATAAAATTTTCTGCACTTTCTCCTTCTTAAAATCCTATAATTTAGTCTTGCACAACTTGTTTAAAATGGGCCATAATTTCGATTGGATCACTCTTACATCGGGACGCACTAGAAAATCCAAATGCGTTGCTTTGGCCTTGAGGCATGTTGTGTAAAAGATGACAGCCAGATTTTGGTACCTGGCATTCTTTCTCAAGTCAAATTATAACTAAAATAAATGCAATATAAAGTATAATATTGACTCCGCAGCTAAGTAAAGCATAACAAGCAAAAAAATTCATCACAAAAACAGGAAATACTTTTTCGCGGGTGGTCTCCGAAGTGGTACCCTTTCATCATCAAAGTTCATGTCTTCAAACGTAATGTGGTTTTTCAATATTGATGACTCTGCATCATCATTGCCTTAATCCCATCATATGGGATCGGCCGCATGAATTCTCCTTTTCCATTCTAATCTATTATATGCATTATTATCATTCAAGTTTGATTCATTAAGATCTCTCCTAATAATTTCCTCCAACGATAGCTTAGAGCGATCACTTTTTCTTTTACCCTCTATTTCTAACAATCTTTCTCTTGTTATAGGGGCATCTACTGGTCTACGCAACACATGACTATACCACATAAGTCTACTTTCTCTTAATTTATCACTAATGGGAGTTACTCCTAACTTTTCTCACACGCATTGGTATTTAATTTTGTCCTTCCCAACAATTCATATCATCCACCGCAGCATCCTCATCCCACTAACATAGAGACTTTATTCATATTTTTTCTTTAACGCCCAACACTCCGCTCCATACAGGGTCGCTGGCTTAACAACTGTTCTGTAAAATTTTCCTTGTAATTTATTAGTTATCATCTTATTGCATAACACCCCACTTGCTTGTCTCCATTTCATCCAACCTTTTGATATTCTACTTGTAACATACTCATCTATATCCCCATTACTTTGTAACATTGAACCTAGGTAACGAAATTTATCAGTTTGGTTTATCACTTTTTCTTTAATTTTTAACATTATGTTACTCGTAACATCCTCATCAATATCCCCATTACTTTGTAACATTGAACCTAGATAATGAAATTTATTAGTTTGGTTTATCATTTTTTCTTCAATTTTTAACATTATGTTACTCGACGCCTCATTATTAAATTTACATTCCATAAATTCCGTTTTATTTCTACTGATTCTTAGCCCTTAGATTCTAAAGCTTTTCTCCAAATATCTACTCTCATCGCTACGCTTTCCTTTGAAATGTCTACTAAAACTATATCATCCGCAAATAACATACACCATGGGTTATCTTCTTGTACGTCCTTAGTAATCTCATCCAAAACTACGGCAAATAAATAAGGACTTAAAGCTGATCCTTAATGTAACTCACTTTAATCGTAAAGTCATTAGTTTCTCCACATATAGTCCTTACCTCTAGTCTTTGTGTTATCATATCTTCAATAACTTTAATATAACTCATAGGAATTCTTTTCCTCCTTAAAGCCCACTGAATTATATCCCTAAATTATATCCCTGGGTACTCTATCATAAGCCTTTTCTACATCTATAAATACCATATATAATTTTTATTCTTACTTTTACATTTCTCCATTAACTGTCTTAATAAGTAAATACCTTCTGCGGTTGATCTCCCTGGCATAAATCCAAATTGATTGTACAAAATAGTTGACCCATTTCTTAATCTTTGTTCTTTAACCTTTTTCCATAATTTCAGAGTGTGACTCATCAGTTTGATTCCTCTATAATTACCGCAATTTTGTATATCCCCTTTAATTTTATAGAACGGTATTATGGTGCTTTTCCTCCAACTCATCTGGTATGTTTCTTTCTCTTAAAATTTTATTAAATAAGCGTGTTAACCATTCTATCCCTAGACTTCCAAGTGGTCTCCAAACCTCTACGGGTATTTTATTCGGGTGAACTGCTTTATTCTTTTCCTTTTTTCTTATTAACATATCCAATTCTTTTTCAGTAATCGGACATACCATTCTTATATTCTGTTCAATGTTCTCGACATCTTTTTACATCCAGACTTGGGCACCAGCAATAGTAGAGCCAAACAGATTAATTGATTAATTAACTACTCTGCATCACATATATATAACCTATTCGAGTAAAACATCTCATAAATATATGCAAGTCTTTCTTGGTGAGATTTTTAGGTAGATGAGACGGATATATAGCCCCCTTACAAATTCTCACACAAGACATCAACTCAAAGTGCATATGACGTATTTCCCTCAACACCCTACAACATTTATACAATATAAAATAAAAAAAGATAACTCACATGAGTAAGAAATAGAGTGCGGAAGATGATAACAAAAGGAAAGAGATTTGCCAGGGCCAGCTGCTCAACCCAGGTTGCAGTGCAGTCTAGTTTGGTTCGGTTCACATTTTCTAAACCAAAACCTCCATAATTCCATTAGTCATTGGAACAAAACAAAATTGGGCCACATAATATCTCTTTTCTTTCTTTCCGTATTTTTTTTTCTTGTTAAGAGTTTTAGTTTCACAACTCTATACATACACTGTGAAGTTTTAAGGACCAAAGAGCAACCTAGGTCCTGTTGGGTTGAATGAGGCTATTTTCAGGGAGAAAAAAATCCACAAATACTAAGAAAAGGATTTCGCATTCATATTGCTTTTATAATTGAAAAATCAGAATTCAGAATCGTGATTTCAAGTTCACAACTTTATTTTCAGTCTGGAAAATCATTGGTAGTTTTTTAGTGTTTTTTTCTTTATATTCAGAGTAATTTTTTATGTAAACAGAGAGTACATGGGAATTTAACTGTACTCTTTATTTTATTTCTTATTATTTTATTATTAGTAAGTGAAAATATCCATTAAGATTCAAGAATATGATCTAGTTGGTTGTGAGGTCATTATCACAGTGATGTCACCCTGAAAACATTCCATAGATACTTAAACGGTTTAGAGAATATTGTCCTTCCCTATTTTTATATATTATAGCCCTGTTTTGGTAAATAATCCATAAATATATTTTAATACATAGATTTGGGTTTGTTTGAGATTCCTTCTTTTGTGTCATTGACACTGTTTACGTCAATTGGTATCATCATGGCGAGGTTAGCCCGGTGTCAGAGGAATAACATTGAGATGGCTAAGCAGAATAACATGGTACCGATGGAGGAGACCTTGTGCATATTAATGAGCGAATATCGTAGTTCATCCTCAATTTTAGCGCCAACCACTATTGGACTCGACAAAAATACCTTTACCCACGGTCGTTCCACCACCTCTGTGCCAGTGAGGTAAACATTGAAGATGGCACAAAAGAAGCGATCTTAAACAGGCTGGAATCTTTCCATTATAATATATAATATGACCATTTCTCAAAGGGGATACAATATGTATGGAGGGTTATTCATCCCCGGCCAGACTATTCGCTTGCGAAACAGAGATTACCCCCTACGATCCGTTATCCCAAGGGAGAATCGAACTCATGATCTTGGGTGATAAGCCCCTTAGTCATGAGCTATGAAGCACTGACTCGACACGTAATACGCCTTTCGACACAACACGCAACACATGATCTTTTCAAAAACTAGGATACGACAAGCTATGATACGTATAATATATAATATTATATTTAAACATATATATATATATATATATATATATATATATATATTAATGAAATAAAAAAAAATTATTTCATAAAATACATTATTATAGAATTCTTAATATGAAATTAAGAAAATATACCATACAAAACAATATTTAAAGACACTTTAACATTAAAAATCATAAATAAAACAGAATCATCATTAACTCAACTCAACAAAAATGTCAGACCGTGTCGACAGCGTGTTGAACTCGAGTCAAAACTGACTCGTAACTTCGGGGAGAGTATTTGTGCTTCATAGGTTAAAAGCTCTGTTCTAAAAGGCCCGTCTAGGCTTGAGGTTTAAGAGAAACGCATCGCCTACGCCTTATTACTCCTTATTCTTGGTAAAAAGCTTAAGGCACACTTTAAAAAAAAAAGAAAAAAGAATTAGTCGATAAATATTGATTATGGAGCATGACTATGAGAAAGATGGCTACCAAACATATGGATATATTTTCAAAATTCAAGATATGTAATATTTTATCATATTACTAGCCTTGGAATAATTAAAATAACAAAAAAAGGAAAAACACAATTTACGCCTAGGCGCGCCTAGACTTCTAAGGCTTGAGGCTTGACCTCTACGCATCGACCACGCCTCGCGCCTTTTAAAACCTTGGTTAAAAGTGATCAGCCGGTCAACGAACCCCTTGCATTATGGAATATGATATCAAGCTATATAAGTTATTCAAAGTAAGCATCTTATCCCGCCTACGAGCTCGGACTCTTATATCATGCGCATCAAACGAGCCCTCACAGACAACCACATAATCACATATCATGATTCCATGTCTTAAAGTTGCATCATATTATTAATATAACTATTAAAGACAGACATAAATTATCGCCAATTATGATTCAACCACAAACTAAACTACAAAAATTTAGCCGAATTTACCTTAACCAGATCCAACAATAATGTTGTTGATAGGAATAAAGATCAACTTCACGAAAAAACCTACAAATCCCATAACCACGAATCCGATCGCCGTACGAACCGCAACTTTGGTGAATTCTGTAAAATTAACAAACATATTATCAGATCTGATCATTTAAACAACAACTAACACATTACAGATCTAAAAATTGAAATCGAAACCCTAGGTTTTGAGATTTGAGATTTACCTTTGCGATCGGGTTTGTGGCATCTTTTGACTAGACGGTAGCTGTCTTTGGAGAATTCTCTCAAGGGATCGAATACGGAATCTAAAGCATCCATTTTTTCAGAGAGAGAAATTGATAGATCTAGAAGATTAAAATTGAGGTTGAGACAGTAAAAAAGAATATTACGACGCTATACGCTATTTATAGGGTTCTTGGACTTCTACGCGTATTGGACTCTTATTTTGTTGGTTGTTTCGCCTCTCGCCCAAATACAAAGCTAGCTACTCAAGTGGTTCTAGTTTTCGTTCGAAAATTAAGCTAATTATTTTATTAAGCGCGATTCGGATTCGGTTTGATTATTAATATTCTTACTAATTAGTATAAAATAATTAAGTTATTTGAGCTTGGCTCGTATTTGCTTATTTAGAACTTCATTCGAGCTCAAATCGTAATATAATGAACAAAGCTCGAACATATTTTTAGACTCGTTTATATTTACAAATTAAGCTTTAGCGCGATTGAGTTGGACTCATTTCCTTCCCTAGTTTGGACAATTTTGTTCCTTATGGAGAGCATGTTACAACTTTGATTTTGTTTTGATTTGATTTGGGGTGTGCTAAAAGTATTCGTATTTTTAATCTCCAATGTTATGGTATCATATTTTGAAACACAATGTATTATATTTTAAAATACAATGTGGAGTCACTTTTAAGCATTGTGTGGTGCCAGAAAGAAAAAATAGAGGTGTCTTTATCACAACGCTTTTGATTTTACCAACTACTTAATCTTAGGGTGTACATGGGTCTATTTGGGTCGGTTTCACGATCAAACTGGAACCAAAATTAAAAACGAACATATGTGGAACCGAACCAACCTAAGTTATCAATTTATAAGGTGGTTAGGTTCGATTTGATTCTCGATTCCATTTTTTGTGTTAAACGCATCCCCAATTTTTCTCCATGTCACTAGAAGAGTAGTTTTTAAAACACAAAGTACAAACACTTCTAAGCATTGTGTGGCGCCAGTGAAAAAAATGTTGTGCATTTAGCATGACCTCTTTTTTTATTCTCGCGTTTGAATTTTATAAAATAACTATCATAAAAAAGTTTCATGTTGTTTAATATTATACAAATAAAATAAGGATCATAAGATGATAATTTTCTAAGTTCAATAAAGAAACATATAATAAATGAGAGAGTCTTACACAAATGTTAAATCATCAAAAGTATTTCTAGGTAAATTAAATAGCAACAATGTCTAATGATGTTAACTTATTAACACTCGAAATTAAATTTTAACATGTCAAAGCAAGATGTGAAAGGAAATAAAAAGAATGCATAAGATTAATAAATGCAATAAGTATACGCTTTAAGGGTTAAATTGTAACGCCCTAACCCGGATTTATGGGTCACTCGTAGTCAACCCATTTCGGCCCGAGCATTAGGTGTGAAATGCAATGAAACAACCTATATAATGTTGCTAGTCCAGTTTTATTTTAATTAACATTTCACTTGCTTAGCATGCGATTCCAGTTTCAAGATAAACTATGTGTAGAACACAAGGGGAGCACCTCGAGTCCAAGTAAAAAGAACTACTAACGTAAACAAATAAAGGACACTTAGCTGTAAAACGCCCTCAAAATATGAACCCGCACCCAACATGTCGTAACAAAGCGAGGGTGCGACCCTATGCCCAGTGGGGATATACAAAGCAGTATATAATTAAATGGCAGAAAAGAATACTCACACGCTACAATCACATGCATGCGAAAATATATATGTATATATTCAATGCATTAACCGTTTTACTTCCAAAAAAACTTACTCATCTAGATGAATTTACCTTAATCTAGTAAAGACTCCTTTTATTCATACTTAGCATTTCTCACTTTATTTAACACAGCTGGTTCAACACTTGAAACCATTACACTTGATTTATTCGAACCCATTCCTTTATCGGAATTTAACCATTTGATTTATTCCAATACACTTTAGTATTTTCATTGAAAATTACCATTTCAACACACGCATTCACCGTATTAGAAAATAGTTATTTAATCTTTGAAAATCTTTTTTAAAACACATTATTATGTTATATGTGGGTTTAACCATATAGGTTGCTTAACCACCCAATTACCCACTTTCTTTACCCATTTTCCTTATCTTATGGACAGTAATAGATTTACGCATTAACTTGTCCATTTCACCTTTTTCGGAACATTTATTACATGTATTCAAGTTAGGTTGTACTAACACATTTTACCACACAACCCATTTCTTGATATGTTCCATAGTTCCTTTATCTTTTCTCGGAATCCTCCTATACCGCATACTTTTACGGGCTCCACACCGCTGGCGATGCGCACCATATACTCCGGCCAGTGATTTAAGGCTTTTCACCCAAGGGCTCCGGGCCCTTATTACTATTTTTCGGTTGCATCCGAGTCCTTATTGATATGTTTAACATTTTACACACGTCCACATTATATTATTTCTTTGCTTTTACCTAGCCGAAGTTAACTGTCCGTTTTTTCATTAACACTTGGAAAAATATTTATTTTCTTCTTTGAGTCCATTATTCACACACACGTGATTTATACTAAAATCTTTCACGCTTTAGGACTTAATTCATTTTCTCACATATTAGTGTAAAGACATTCTTTAACATTTTTATTCCATAAAAATGTTCCACTTTAAGTAAATTACCGATTTACCCTTTGCTACCAAACTTGCAATTTAGTTCCTTAACAAGTGTTATTTCTCAAAATGGTTTTTAAGTCTCCAACTTAACATTTAAAACACTTTAGCCCTTTTAATACTTGTTTAATATCACACTTTTGCCCAACTTTCACACTTGTTACTTTAACACCCTTAACGCATAAAATATCACTTTTTACATTTTAAACTCCCAAATTTTTGTTTGTCTTAATTCATGCTTAAACCTAATAACACTTTCTTAAACTTGTTCATGTATTTATTATCAAAATACTACAAGATTATATGCATGAGAAAGTGGACTTTAATTCCTAAAATCCTATTAAATGGTTAAACAGACATTCCATTAGAAATTTATACCATTTACAAAAAACATACTTATCAAGTAATAAAGATATTTTATCAATTTCTTTAAACTCAACAAATGTACACTTATTCATAAAGTCTCCATTTTTCAAGAAACTTAAAAATATTTATTGCATAAATATTTCAACAACATTTTCATTGTCCAATATTTCATTCCACAAAACATCCATTATTTTTTTTACTAGAAATATACACAAATAATATTTTTGAACATTTTTATTCTATAAAAATATCTATTTTCAGTTTTACTAGAATACACAATACAATAGTATTTTCTAACATTTTTATTCCATAAAAATGTCAATTTTCAGGTTTACGAGAAAACAGACTACAATAATATTTTGTAACATTTTTATTCCATAAAATGTATATTTTCTATTTTACTAGAAAACACACTACACTAATATTTTCTAACATTTTTATTCCAAAAAATTGGCTATTCTCAGTTTTACTAGAAAGCACACTACAATAATATTTTTTAACATTTTTATTCCATAAAATGTCTATTTTCAGTTTTATTAGAAATGTCTATTTTCAGTTTTATTAGAAATGTCTATTTTCAGTTTTATTAGAAATGTCTATTTTCAGTTTACTAAGAACACATCATTATTTCTTATAATTCTACTCTTAATCATACACAACAATAAGAATACAATATTTATCAAATAAAGTCTCTCGTGTAATAAGAGTAGATTACCCCACCTAAATAACTCCAAGGTGGTGGTGGTGGTGGTGGTGATGGGTGATTCCCCCACCTTCAACGGTGGCGCTAAAGGGAGTCACAAGAGTTCAACCATTCAAGCTCCAAATAGTCCAAGAAAACCTCATGAAAAACCTTCTTCAAAACCTCCAAGAACACTGATTATTTATCATCCGCAAAAACCTCCACAATCATCCAATATTTTCATAGCTCATAGCTTAACAGTGGGGAAATAAGTATCTGGTGTGAGTGTATTCATTATAATCAAAGCGAATGGAGGAAGGCCGATTATTGTAAAGAGATGAAACTATGAACTTCTTGATAAGAGGGGTTAAGGGTATGGCAGTGGTGGGCTAACGTCTCCCTCTTCATTATACATAACCAAGGGAACCCACGAAACCATATAACAGCCTATTAGATCGATCTTAGTCATCAAGCTCCAAGAGTTTGACACGCAAGTGTTGATCAAGGGATCTCCCCTTGACAGCAAATTGACAGTACCACGAACCTCTCTCTCGTCTCCTAAACATCACCCACAATCCACAAATCAAATACAGTAATCTCTAAATTCGTTAGATGGTCAGGCGCAAGGCAGACATGGAAATGAGTTTGGTGATTGAGCGTTCGATAGTGCATGGAAACTGACGTAGGCCTAACTCGCCCTGGACGTTGCTTGAACGACTGAAGTTGTCATTTGAACGACGTTGAATGTCGTTTGAGCGACGGTGGATGTCGTTTGAGCGACCCACTAGAATGACTGGTTTTTCTTCTGAATCAAATCTTTTTAAACTTTGCTCATCCGCCCTAATAGTTTTTAACCTTTAGGTAGGGCATATATAATTTATTAAATCAAAGACCGATAATTCTATAGTCCGTACAAATCTAAAATTCATTAATTCTTTTTTCTTAATCTAATTTGTTACCCACAAATTTCTATAATTGTAATTGATTATCCTCATCTCTAATCTATACATAATTAATTAATTTGCCGGGGCGGGATATTACAAACTTCCCTCCCTGGGGAATTTTGTCCTCGAAATTCTTAGTTTATCACAATTTATACTCCAATTACTCATTACCAGTTTTCCATTATAAGTATCCTCAACACTATGGTCCAAACCCAAGGATTCCACTTTAATCGATCACCATTGCTAATCCGTTCATGACAACCCTAAGGTCTTATTGCAAAAATCTCAAGTATACCTAAGACATCCATTTAACAAAACCTTAAGATAATTGATACACATCAATTATCATAATATCAACACTGAAATCATTAATATAGATCACTCCTACGTTAGGATTCATAACCTACATTTCCTTGAGCAATCTTAGATCATGCCTAGCCTAGGCCTATACAACCTCAACACTCCTCGATACACATATCCAATATAACCACCTTATTACATATGTTTACTCGACCGATATCTTTTACAAAATCCTTAGGCTAACCTAGAGTCATTCGAAGCATCACAACACCAATATACACGAGCAAACACATTACCAATCCGTACAACTCTTAATAGAGCGCAACGTTAACACCATCTAATTTTTTATCAAGTTTTAACTTTCAGAACATCCTCACGTCACAACCTCAGAACACACAACCAAGTCATAACTAGTTATACCGGCTAACTAACAAATATGTTAACCTAAGGCAACCAAATAACATATGAGACTGTATGCGAGACCACACACATACGCAAACTGGTGTAAAAAAAGGTGCATCCGAAGCAGAGCACATTTCACATACTGTGACGCATCAACTACAATCGGCTTAACCCATATCACTACTGAGCTTATGCAACGCCACACTTGAATTAAATCTAATCAACATCCTCCCATTATCGGGATCAAAGAAGACACAAGAATGATATAAATCGAGTGATCGCCATGCTGAAAGTAAACAATCAATTCTGACAATGAATCGACCCACATGAAGTGCAAACCCATAACATATACTTGAACTCTATAACTCCAATCAGATACCTGTTAAGCACCTTATGTAATAACCCCAGTTTTTTTTTATGTTTGTGGTGACAATTATTATGCAACACAAATAAATGTGAAAGAGGTAATAACCAAGAAAAGATAAATAAAATGTCAATCACACAACAACAGGTATACGTGGTTCAACAAAGATGTGCCTACGTCCACGGTGGTGCAGTCAGTGTTATTTCTCTATATTCTGAAGAATAAGTACAGAGAATACAACTTGTCCTTTGCCCCGGACCCAGGGTTTAATTTATACATGTGTATGCTAGTTAGTGGAGATGATGGGTTCCTTCATACTATCCCTCTTCCCTATCCTTTCCCTTCATGGGGTTGTGCGCCCTTATAACTTCTCTTCATGGGATCGTGGGGAGAGACCGGGTCAATATGAAAGATAGAGGGCCTGGATTTTGGGCCGTCAGAACTGGGCTACTCGTCCAGGCCCATGGTCCCAAATTCTGGGTACCTGCAATTGCCCCTAAATTTGTTGGGACGCGTTTATGGGTCCAATTAATTTAAATGATAGGCCATTATGGCTGATTTGTGATCCTTTGAAAACTGTGAAGTTGCTTTGGCGGCACCCGCTTCGCTATCCGTGCGCTATGATTAGAATTGAAGGCTTGCTGGGATAAGGCACATTTCTCTTCGTCGCTTCAGCTTTTCCAGCAATCTTCCATCTTCTGAGCACTCTTACACTTTGTACCTTCTGCTTTCGATCTCTACTCTCGTTGCTTCTTCGCCATTTGACCTGATCTTCTGTCTTGTAAGTCTCTCGTGCTCTTTGTATTTTCTCTTTGGTTTGTAGAATTTTCTTGTATTTTTCCAATGGCGAAGATTGGAAATAGGTCAGTCACGGAGTTTAGAAAATTCTATAACATTCCTGAGTGGGTAGAGATTGAGTGTTGTGCCTCGCCTCCTAGGAACGTTAGGGATATAGAGGATGCACATTGGATTCACGTTTTGTTGCTCTCCCAGGGGGGACTTACCTTTCCACCTAATGATCTGTTTCTGCATTTCTTTAGCTATTTTGGTATTGTACCTGCACAGTGTTCGCCCAATGTATGGAAAATAGTGAATGTCGTGCATAGGATAAATTAGTTGTACGACACTAGGTTAGGTCTTGCCGAGGTCTATTTTTATTACTCCTTCTCTCGAACTAGTTCAGGTGTCCTGTACCTCAAAGCTAGGAGCCCTGATAGGGTATTGGTAGTGAATCTACCTAATTCCCATAAGGACTACTGGCAGGAGGGTTTTCTTGTTAGGAATTGGCAGTTCTCTCCTCAATCTGAAGGGTCAAGATCTGAAAGATTCACTGTTCCCTTTTACGGGGAAGAGTATATAGGTAGATATTGGTAATGTTGCTTCAAACTTTGCTGATTTATGGATTTTCTAACCCCTTTCTACGTTTTCTTTTACAGCGAGGTCAAAGAACGTGGAACCTGCTCTCAGCGAGGTCCGAATTTCTGAGTTGGTTAAAGCTTGGAACATCAGAGAGCCCTTGGGTGACGGTGAGCATCCCAGATCTGCCGCTTTTTTGCTTGAATACAAGAACACAGGCTCCAGCTTCATAGCCCGACCTGTGGATAGTGTTCCGGACTTTGACTCTCCCGTAGAGACTTCGGCTGAGCCCATCCAGTTGGACGAAGAGGAGAGCAGCTCGGAGAGTGAGCCTGCAGGCGTTGTGAGTAACTTGGGTGCAGGGAGTGCTGACAGTAGCAGTTCTTCTGAGGGGGATTCTGAGGCTCAAGACTAGTCGAGCACTACCAGCAGTTCTGGTGAAGAGATGCCTCCTAGGAAGAATCTGATCAGAGATGACGATGATGATGATGATGTGCTCCTTGCACAGAGGTCCAAGAAAATGAAGACTGCCTCTTGGGCCATAGTTACTGGTTCTCGGCCTTCTTCTCATGAGCAAGAGAAGAAGAAGAGAGAGGAGGAGCAGGCGAGAGAGAGAGAGAGGAAAAAGGAGGAGGAGAGGAAGAAAGTGGAGGAAAGGAAGAGAAGGGAGAGCGAAAAAGAGGAGGAGAGGAGGAAGATGGAATTGATGACCAAAACTGGTCAAGCCCTGGTCCCAGTGTCTGCCTTGCCCGAGGGGGCTTCGGTGGCCGCCTCTCCTCAGCTTGCCCCTGCGCTGCTCGAGAGAGCAGTCCTTCCTGCAGATCGCGAGAGGGTGTTGGGGTCCGATCAATTGGCTCTGAAGGCTAGCCAGAGGCTCGCCTTGGTAAAGTTCTCTTCTAATTCTCAATTTCTTTTAACCAGTTTTGATGGTTTCTTTTTCTTGATCCCTTCCTTGTTTTTTGCAGTTTGTGACCGACTTCGTTATGCTTTATCGCTCTCGCGACGAGCTGGTGAGAAGGAATGGTGAGCTGGAGCAGCAAAAACCTGCCCTGGTAGCCAGGGGGTCTCAGCTGGAGGCCGATTTGAAGGCTGCTGATGCAGCTTAAGCTTCATCTGACTTGGCTCTTGTTAATTCTTCTCGCGAGAGAGATGATGCGGTCAGGGAGCTTGGCGAGCTGAGGAAGGCGTATGACCTGGTGTGCTCGAGCAAGCTAGACCTTGTAGAGAAGAACAGGGCTCTGGCCGAGCAACTGGAGGCGGAGAAAGCCCAGGCAGCCACTCTTAAGGAAGATTCGTACAACTCTGGCTGGGCTGCTGCGTATGAGGATGCTGAGGTTCAGATAGGCTATATCAGCCGTCTGAACTTCAAGAAAGGGTGGAATAAGGCTCTCGTGGCTGCTGGGGTGGACGTTGCATCCCCCCTCTTTGACGAGCACGATCCAGGGCCAAAGCCAGTCGTCGATGAGGACCCAGCCCCAACTGCTGAAGGCACCGATCCTGTCTCTCAGGCGACTTCTACTGATGTTCCTTTGGTCGAGAGGACAAAGGACACCCCTGCAGAGGGTAATGCTCCTGCTGATGCTGATAAGGACAAGGGACCATCTACCTCTGGGCCAGCCGAGGTTGCTAATTGATAGGGCTGTTTTGTAATTTTTTTTTCTTTTTCAATCTGATGTAACCTCGTTCCTTATTAAATGAAAAGACTCCATTTTTGTTTCTGCTGATCTCTTTCTTTTCTCTTTCTTTTACTTGTAGTTGGTTGATGTGGATGATTATATTCCTGTTACCTCCCAACTAGGTAGGACTCTCGGTCCTAATGCAAGCCCTGCAGTTCGCCAGGCCTTTGCTAGACTTTGTAGGTTTGCTAAGTCAAGGAACCAGAAATATAAGGATCAGTCCGAGCTAGTGGCCAAGTTGAAGGATAGGCTCCAGGAGATGGAAGAAATCGGTGCAAGAAGAAGTCAGTGCACTGAGAGCAAGGTTGCTGGAGGCCACCGAGATTAATCAGGTTGGGGAGTTCCTGCAGCAGGAAAATGAAGACTTGAGGAGGGAAGTCCTTAGGCTTAAGGAGCACTCGCCGAGCATCGTTTCGGCAGTCCTGCAAGGCTCTTCTTCGTCGCGAGCTGCTCGGCCTCCCCTCCCGCGTGCTGGTAGGAGTGCCAGGGGTAGGAATAGGGAAGCCGAGGAGCAGCGTGAGAGGGAAATGGAGGAGCTGCGCGGCGATGTTCGGCGAGCTTATGTGACTGCTGCTGGGCTCCAGAGGGACGTTACCCGTCTGCGGCATCTATTCAAGAAGGGCCCTCGCCAAGTGTGGTCTGATGGCTATGATCAGGGCTGGCTGGATGCTCCCACAAGATTATCAGAGTTCGAGGAGCTCTCCTTCATCAGGGGGTGGTTGAGTGCTCTCAAAGAGCTGCAGGTCCCGAGGAACTCGACGTTGTGGTATCGACACGAGATGTCCTCCTCTACTCTGATGCCCAATCCATTCAGGCGGGATGATCGATGGATCCCCATCGATGCTATTCCCCGGCGACTATTGGAGTTGGACGCAAATGAGGTCGTGGAGGAGCTCGCTCCTGCCCCTGATGATGGAAGGAGAGCTAAAGTTGCTGATTATCTTGCTCGGAGGCTTCCACCCCCTTGAGATTTTTGTTTTTTAATAATTGTAAATGCTTTGGGCGAGCTTCGCCGACTAAACATGTACTATTATTATTTGTAAATATAAAAGATTAATGGAAAGTTCGAGTTTTGGGCGATTTTGCCGACTAAACGTGTTTATCCAGTCCTTTTATATTTTTGCAGCTTCACAATCCTTTTTATTTTGTCATGTGAGTGTCCGCCCAGTCCAGTATTAAGAATACCATTGTGCCCTCCATTTACCTTTTAGGTCGTGTCGTCACACTCCCTTAGGCCTAAGTAGGGCAATTGGCGAGGACACACCTGGTATTGGATGTCTTCATCCGGTCAGGATTTTGTTCAACCAAAGTAGGTTTGATGCCTAAGAATACTCTGTAGGGCTTCATATTTTGCCATGGGCAATGCTAAGAGGTCTGTCGTGCTTCATGACGATGACCTGAGGAGGGGTGTTCCCCTGCTATGTCAATCATTATGCCTGTGATTTGAAAAGGATGTGCAATAAGATGTAATTGTTACTTTTTAGAAAGTGATCAACTGAGAGATTTTTATTGGTGAATTGAGAAATGAGCTGCCCTTTCACATAATGAGTACAATAAAAGATCTAACAATAGAACTCCTAAAAATATAATTTCTTGAGATTAGCTGCGTTCCATGCTCGTGGTATTTCTCTGCCCTCCATCGTTTTCAAATGATAGGCACATCGCAGGTCGTCTCTAATTATCTTATAAGGTCCTTCCCAGTTCGGGCCCAGTTTACCGTCTGATGGCTTCACTGTGTTGCCCAGGACCTTTCTTAGAACATAGTCCCCAACTTTAAATTTTCTCGGATTGACCCTTTTGTTGTAGTGCTTCGCGAGTTGTTGTTGATAGCTTGCTAGTTTTACTAGGAAAAGTTCCCTGCGCTCGTCGGCCAGGTCGAGTTCGGCGAGCAAAGCCTGATCGTTCTGGCCCTGCTCGACAAGGTCGGATTTCATTGTAGGCAATCCTGCTTCTAGTGGGATGACCGCCTCCATACCATATGCTAGTGAGAATGGCGTTTCTCCTGTGGCTCGCCTAGGAGTCGTTCTGTACGCCCATAGGATATGCGGTAGCTCGGTTGTCCACGCACCTTTGGCTCGCTCTAACCGCTTCTTCAATCCAGCGATCACTGTCTTGTTGGAAGCCTCAGCTTGTCCGTTGCTTTGAGGGTAGGCCACCGAGCTGAAGTGGTGCCTGATCCCGTGTTTGTCACAGAAGTCCTGAAAAGGGCCACTCTCGAACTGTGTTATATTGTCAGTGATGATGGTTCTGGGGATCCCGAATCGAGTGATTATATTTCTCCATATGAACCTCATCATGTCAGCATCTCGAATGTTCGCCAGTGATTCTGCCTCGATCCACTTGGTAAAGTAATCAGTTGCAACCAACAGGTATTTGCGATTGCCGGCAGCGGTGGGCAGTGGTCCCACGATGTCCATTCCCCACTGGGCGAAGGGCCAGGGACTGGTCAGGGATTTTAATTCGCTGGCTGGCTGATGGACCATGGGAGCTTGAAGTTGGCATTTTAGGCATTTGCGGACATATACTGCGGAGTCCTTTTGCATATATGGCCACCAGTAACCTTCCTTCATTGCTCGGAAGGCTAGAGACCTTCCTCCAACGTGACTTCCACAGATTCCTTCGTGAAGCTCGTGAAGCACTGCTTTGACATCGCCTGGGTGGACGCATCTGAGGTAGGGGCCGGAGAAAGATCTTTTATACAAGTCGCCTCCTGTGGATAAGTGAAAGCGAGCAGCTTTGACTCTTATCTGGTGAGCAGTCCTCTTATCTTCTGGGAGCATTCCGTTCTTTAAATAATCTCTCAAGGGATCCATCCAGCTGGGGGCTGATTCCAATTGGAGTATTGGTTTTTCTTTTGTCAGCTCGCAGTTGGGGTAAATGCTTGGGCAACTGAGGAAATCGATAGGGATGATCCTTTTAAGGCTAGAGTCAACTGCCGAGCTCAGGGCTGCTAAGGCGTCAGCGTGGCTGTTTTGCCCTCTGGGAAACTGTTGGATGTTGATCTCTTCAAAGTTCGTCATTAAGTTTTTTACCAAGGAGAGGTAGGCTGCCATTCTCTCGTCCTTCGCGTTATAGTCTCCACTTATCTGATTGGAAACTAGTTGCGAATCTCCAAAATACCTGCAAATGCTTTGCTCCCAGAGTTTGCGCCCTTTGGAGACCTGCTACCAAGGCTTCGTATTCTGCTTCGTTGTTGGAGGCTGTAAATCCCAGCCTTATTCCTTGCTCGAGGACTGTATTTTCTGGAGTGATGAGAACAATTCCTACTCCTGCCCCCTTTGAGTTGGAGGCTCCATCAACAAATAGTTTCCAGCCTTCCCTTGTAGCCTGGTTGCTTTGTTCTGTTGGCTTAGGCTGGTCGAAGGGTTCTTCGCCTGTGAATTCAGCTATGAAATCAGCAAGGATTTGACCCTTGATAGCTGTCCTTGGTTGAAATTGTATGTCAAATCGGCTGAGCTCGACTGACCATTTAGACAGTCTGCCCGACAAATCCGCCTTCCTTAGGACAGCCTTGAGGGGGTGTGATGTAAGGACGATGATCGTATGCTTCGAAGTAATGCTTCAGTTTCCTCGAGGACATTACTAGGGCGAATGCGAGCTTTTCCAATGGTAGGTAGCGCTGCTCGACGTCTAGTAAGGTTTTGCTCTCGTAATAGACTGGATGTTGGATCCCTGTAACTTCACACATTAGCGCTGAGCTGACAGTATGGCTGGATACAGAGAGGTAGAGGTACAAAGAGTCCATTTGCTGTGGTATGACAAGCAGCGGTGGGGAGCTTAGGTAGGACTTGAGCTCGTCTAACGCTTGTGTGCAACCTGGGGTCCATTATACTGTTTTGCTACCTTTTAAGAGTTGAAAGAAGGGCTTGCATCTCTCGGAGGATTTAGAAATGAAACGATTTAGAGCAGCGAGCATTCCAGTGAGCTTCTGCACATCTCGAACTGTGCGAGGAGGTTGCACTCTTTTGATTGCATCAATCTGGTCCTGATTAGCCTCTATGCCTCGCTTGCTGACCAAATACCCAAGAAACTTTCCTAACTGGACACCGAAGGAACACTTGCTCGCGTTGAGTTTCATTCGGTACTTCCTGAGGATTTCGAAGGTACTTGATAGGTCCGAGAGGTGATTTTCCTTCTTCTTGCTCTTGACGAGCATGTCGTCAATGTAGACCTCCATTGTGTCTCCCATTTGACTCTTGAACATTTTAGTAACTAGCCACTGATAGGTTGCCCCTGCATTTTTTAGCCCAAAAGGCATGACCTTGTAACAGTATAAACCAACCGTCGTGATAAACGCCGTTTTGTCCTGATCTGGGGCATACAGGGGGATCTGGTGATATCCTGAGTATGCGTCCAGAAAACTCATTCGTTCGTGAGCTGCGGTGGCGTCTACTAGTTGGTCTATTTTCGGAAGAGGGAAGCTATCCTTGGGGCAGGCTTTGTTGAGGTCAGTGAAGTCTATGCAAACTCTCCACTTCCCGTTGCTTTTCGGAACTACCACTGGGTTGGATAACCATTTGGGGAATTGCACTTCCCGTATGGACCCTGCATCCAGCAGTTTTTCGACTTCTTTTTCTATTGCTCTGGCCTTCTCGGGAGCAGTTCGTCGTGCCTTCTGCGCTATCGGCTTGAATGTGGGATTGACGTGCAACCGATGGCATACCATATTGGGATCGATTCCTGGCAGCTCATAGGGTTCCCAAGCGAAAACATCTATGTTGCTTCTGAGTAAGGTTAACAAATCCTTTTGCTCTTGGTCAGTGAGTGAGGTCCCGATCAGGAAGACTCTGTTGTTGTCGCCTTCTTTAGCCATCACTTTTACCAGGTCCTCTACAACACGCTCGGAGGGGAGGATCCTGGTCTCCTCCACTCCGTGCCTTCCATATTTTAATTGCTATTTGGAAGGGATTGCACCTTCCTCCACTTTCTCGCTGGTTTGAACGGCTCTTTTCTCTGGCTTTGGTCGGATGGCCGCTATGAAGCACTTTCTCGCCATCGCCTAGTCTCCATGTATCACCATCACTCCCCGCTCGGTGACATATTTGAGTTTCTGGTGGTAGGTCGAGGAGAATGCCTTCATTGCATGAAGCCATCCCCTGCCGAGGATGGCTTGATACGGTGAATCGATGTCGACCACCAAGAATTCGATCATTTTGGAAACATTTTCAGCGCGCACTGGCAGTACTATCTTGCCCAGAGGCATGGTCATCTTCCCAGCGAAGCCGACCAGAGGGACAGTGGTTCCCTTTAGGTCGGCGATGTTCAACTTCAATTTCCTGAACAGGTCGATGTACATTACTTCGGATGAGCTCCCTTGATCGACGAGCAGCCTGTCGATATCAAAGTTGGCTATCCTGAGTGTAATGACTAAGGCATCGTGATGTGGGGTCCTTACTCCCACAAGATCTTCATTCGTGAAAACAATATACTTGTTGTAGTTGATGTCCTCTGCTCGCCGACGTTTTCCTGCTTGTGATTTTGCTGGATCAATCTGAAAAGCTTGCATCACCGCTGTCAGCTTCTTTACCTCCATTCGAGCTGAGTTACCCTGGATTTGCTTAACATCAGATACTCCGTGGATTACTGCGAATTCGTGTCCGGCGTCATCTTCCAATACGTTGTCGGGTTTTGCCTCCTTGTGGACAGTCACTCTCTCCACCTTCTTTTCCACAAAGTCATTCAAATGTACGGATTGGGCCAACTCCTCGAGGTGGGACTTAAGAGCCTTGCAATGCTCAATCTTATGACCTCATTCTTTGTGGAAAGTGCATCTTAATGCATTGTTTCTTTTCGAGGGGTCTCCTCCCATTTTCCGGGGCCATTTGACGAATGGCTCATCCTTGATCTTCGTGAGAATTTTGTAAATTGGTTCTTTGAAGACGGTGTTGACCGCCTGGAACGATTTTGTAACGTCAGGGTTCCCTCCGCTTTTGGAGCCATTCTTGCCCCCACTCTTTCCTCCTTTTTTCTGGTTCTCAACTTTCTCACTTCCCTTGGTAGTGAGCTTGGCTCGACCGTTTTCTCCTATATTAAGGCGGGTGACATCTTCCACCTTTGCGTATTTCTCAATCCGGGCCATGAGGTCGTCAATGGTCGTAGCTTCCTTCTTTGTCAAGGACTGGTAAAGGAGGGAAGAGCTAGGTAGCCCAATTTTGAATGAAGCTACTGCCACTTCTTTCACGCAGTCCTCGACCTCGTTGAATAACTCCCAGTACCTCTTCGCGTAGTCTCGGAGTGTCTCCTGAGGTGTTTTCTTCATTGTTAATAGAGCATCCATCCTTTTGGGATGGGAGCTGCTGGTGATGAACCGGGTCGTAAAGAGCTCGGCCAGGGATTTGAAATTTCTGATGGATCGGTGAGGGAGTTTCTCGAACCATTTCTGGGCCACATCATGAAGGCTCGAGGGGAAAATACAGCACATCAGTGCATCTCGGTGATTCCAGAGAGTCATAGCCTGCCGGTACTGCCTGACATGATCAATGGGATCAGTCTTCCCGTCATAAATCTTGAACCTTGGAATGGCAAACTTTTTGGGAGCCTCTTCTTCTTCAATTTCCCTCATGAAGGGTGATTTCATCTGGGTCTTGAGGGCTCTCCTGGCGAGTTCTCTGGTCGACCTGGTATCGCGGTGAGCTGGATGTTGGTCCATTTCTCTGCGGATCAGGTTCCGTATGTTGTCATCGCTGCGAGCAGGGCTCTGGTAGCGGCGAGCTTTTCTTAGTTGTTCGCGGAGGTCGTCGTCTGAGTCGCCACCTTCGTATCCTTGATATTGCCGCCTAGGGCTCCTTCCTCGGCTGCGAGATTTGCTCGCCTGAGGGCTAGGAGTGCGATAGGGACGTCTCCTGGTATCAGGACGTAGTTCCTTCTCCAGTTTTTCCAGTCTTCTTTTCAAGCGAGCATTCTCAGCCTCATATCTGCGAGAAGACTCCCTCTGCTCGTGGAGCCTTGCCTCGTATGCATCGATCAACCTGGATATCTGCGTGGACCTTACTGGTCCTTGACTCTCTTCTGAGGCTGGCCTTTCTAAGCGAGCCCCTTGATCTGAACGTCGGACTTTAGACCTAATCCTGCGAGGAGCAGGTGGCTCCTGAATATCTCCTGCTTGAGGAGCGTTGCTGCTGTGACCAGACATCTTAGATTTTTTCTTGGCGTGGGCTCTTCTTAGGGAAAGATTAACGTTTCCCACAGACGACGCCAATTGTGGTGACAATTATTATGCAATAAAAATAAATGTGAAAGAGGTAATAACCAGGAAAAGATAAATAAAATGCCAATCATACAACAACAGGTATACGTGGTTCAGTAAAGATGTGCCTACGTCCACGGTGGTGCAGTCAGTGTTATTTCTCTATATTCTGAAGAATAAGTACAAAGAATACAACTTGTCCTTTGCCCCGGACCCAGGGTTTAATTTATACATGTGTATGCTAGTTAGTGGAGATGATGGGTTCCTTCATACTAGCCCTCTTCCCTATCCTTTCCCTTCATGGGGTTGTGCGCCCTTATAACTTCTCTTCATGGGATCGTGGGAAGAGACCGGGTCAATATGAAAGATAGAGGGCCTGGATTTTGGGCCGTCAGAACTGGGCTACTCATCCAGGCCCATGGTCCCAAATTCTGGGTACCTACAATGTTCATATATAGTTGTTTTAAATACTTTATTATTACATATGAGATATGGACAATGTGTTATTATGGATAATGTTAATTTTTTATTTTAGTCTAATCTTCCCTTCATAAATAATGAAATATCAAATTAGTACAAACATAAAATTTTAAAGTTTTCGGTAGGAGTGTTCATATGGGAGACTAGTTTTGACCATTATAATATAACAACTGACTTGAGGTAAAAACTAAAAAGTTGTAGATATTTGAATTAGGTTTGTAACACAATGAACGGTTTGTTAAACGGAGATCCGAGCAAGAAGTTATGCTGAAATTACGAAATAAGGGCAAATTTGTCCATCCTTTAAGTCATATTTTGTTTTATTACCACACCATGTGTAATATTTTGATTGGTTGAAGGGAAGGCTGGTTTGCCTGACTTAAACAATTTAAAATAAACGTTCTTATTCATCAAAATGGATTAAATCAAAGTCTTATAGCATATCCTAAGCTAAATCATAAGTTTTGGGGTAGAAAATGAAATTTATGAAACTTTGGGGACTTGATTTTGAAATAATGAAAGTTTTAGGGACTAAAATGAAAATATATAAAGGACCATTTTGTAAATAAAATATTTTCAAGGACCTCTAAGAAATATTAAAAATGTATAGTATAAAATTACTAAAATATCCTTCATGTATAAAATGACCGTAATACCCTTAATAACTTTACACCTCGTGCTTGACATCTCGTGCTATACTTTTGCCACCACACCGTACACGTGTCACCTTTAAAGGAAGGGACAAAACACATGTCATGCAATTATATAAAGTTAAAACACGTGTCGCCATCTGGTGAATTAAGGCTGCAAGATAGCCCCGTTACGTGACACGCGACATGCTCACTCATCAAAATAAGTGCTTAGTCATCGGGACACATGTCCACACCCTAATAACTTTGGAAAACTATAAATAGAAGCCTTAAGATCAGTTCTTACACGAAATTACGCCAAAATTTCAAAAGAAAATAGTGAGAGAAAGTGCGAGGAAGTTTAAGAAGAAGTTTCGTCTTAAGATTAACGAGCAATCCAAGACTCTGTATCTGTAACTTCAAATTTCTGTTCTAGGTGAGTACTCTGTGACATTCCTTGCATATTTTGATTATATGATATTATGCAAACTACATATATTTTGTGAAATGATTTTATTCTCAAATACATCTGATACCGATGATTCCATCGTTTGTTATATGTGTATATCTCTCGATATATACATCTGATTTGAATTCTGAAATTATTGATTCGGCCTATGGAAACTCTCTTACTATATTAGCCTTGACTACCGGGTGAAAATATTTGGGTGGTACCTTCCCAGCTGGTTTATCGCTGGTGTGCCCTAAATAAGGCATTGTTTCAGATATCATGATTTTCTGTCTGTGTTGTTGCCAGGTGGAAACATTTGGTAACACTATCTGTTTATCTGGGTATTAGAGCATACATGGCCATCAAAATAAATTGAATAATTGAAATATTGCTCAAATTTTTTTATCTGTTATGTTCTGAACTGATTATTCTGAAAATATATACTGCGAGTTTACTTTATATATTTTACTGTAAATCACTGTCCACATATGTACATGCCTTCTATTGAAAATTGAATAGGTATCAATTTTCTGAAAAACCCTGGAATGTCTAGAGATTAAACCTCACTCGACTTTTAGCTGATGTTTTATAACTAACTATTTTTCAGGAAATAAGTAGGCTTGGAGGGAACGAAAAAGTATTATATGGAAGACTCAGCTTTTAGAGCTCTTTTTGGTTATTTTAAGTAAAAAGTTGTTATATCACATAGAGCATGTTTGGCTCTCTTGTAATAAGTTTTAAATTTCTTTTTAAGTTGTAGCTCATTCTGACTTTAAATATAAATGAAGTTTCCTTTTAGAAAGCTCTGATGACATAATTCCTTTACTTTTAGTATTTTACGATTCATAACCATGTGATTATATTTCCGCTGCACTTATTTAAGGAAACAAATTTAAGTTAGAATATTTGTTACCTTGGTGGCATGTCAAGACACTCGTTCCCTACTACTAATTTTGGGACGGGGTTATGACACCTTAGCCTTGCCATGTGCCCTAGCTTGGCCTCTTAACCTTTACGGTATCTACTCAAGGATCATCCCTCCATGCTGGAGGGACGGAACACAAAACAAATTCCTTTGAGAAGCTGAAACGCTAGGCTTCGCTCCTTAGGACTAATGCTACCTATCCACCACTGGTAATCATAACTATCATAAATCAAGGTGAAGTTACTCTTCTTGACACTTATCATTAGTTATCGACCTATTATAGTTAGGCCTCCAAAATTTCAACACGCGGTAGCTAACCTCAATTTCCATGATCACTCTCATCAAGTGAAACACCACGCTTACACATTTTTAAAAAAAAAAACATGGGCGATTGCTACCACCCTTAGTGCAGCCTACATGATCCCATTTCCTAATCATTCTAATGACATCAACTTTTAAGCATCACTCATGTCGATTGACTTCCCTCAATAGAGTCATTACTAACCATACATGTATCACACGTAGATGCTATAATCAAGACTAACACTTCATCCCAAGTGCTATCACTAAAAGCCATGATGAACATCATCGTGTTCAAAGTCTCCCAGGTGCACCATCTAGTATTGATCAACATATTTCAAAATTATTCTCGAATGTCATGTCATGACATATACCTATAAACAAAAGTCGTGGTACTAAGTCCAAAACACTACCATAATTGATGTGATTTAACCTTGCTACAGTCTTCAATAGTTTACTAACACTTATGTAAACTTCAGTGCAATAATAATTCCTAATGCCTCATGGGCGACGACACCAAACTCAATTATTTCTCTAAACAACTTACATGTCTATTAAGAGAAACCACAAGACATACCATGCCCTATGCTACACAACCTGGAATCTACCACTCGTATTAACATCTCATTAAATAAATCTTAGTATATTTCTCCAAGGGAACTATCAACACGACTTCACAAGCCTACGTCATTTAATATTTAATGAGTGTTTGAACATAATAACTGAATTGCCTTACTATGTAAACTTCATACGATGTGTTAATTTGCTAATTAATGCGATTATATATATTTTTGGTAGGATACGGGACATCGAGCATTGCCTATGAACATTAAGGCCCATTCCTAAGAACGCCACAAGGGATCCTATTTCTCAATGCCAAACTACAATCACTAACTCTAAGTTAATACTATTCGAGTTTTGTAGGACACAAGACGTCGGATATTTCCCAAGAGGAGGCCCGCCCTAATGATGTCGCAAGAGGTTCTATTTTAAAATATCGTAACTCATTTACCTAATACTAAGTCACCATGATTATCTAGGTTCACTCCTAGGCTACCCCAATCATTAAGGTTTTCCAAATCCACATTATAGTCAAGGCACATGATACGGGACCTACTAAACTCGTGCTCGTAACCAAGGGACCTAATACTTTCTCGCCAAGAAGCCAACACTTGTAGATACATTCATAGACCAACCACCACTATAGTGTTCACCCATACGGATATCATCCTATCAACTAAGACTGACTTATCCTCTAACGTTGGCTTATATCAATTTATATGCTCATTGGCCTTACCATTAATCACAGTATTACCCCAAGGATCAAAATTGCCTAGTTATCACATCGATATTAACCTCTCACAGGTGTCACACCCAAAGCAACATATAATTTAAATCATGATTTTCCATTGCATAATTATGACACTCTAAAAATTAACCCCTGCCGTTGACTATACACAATTTAGTGTCACTTTCCCAACGGGCATCATCTTATTCTATCAATATCTCTAATGACTCTGCGTCAATAAGGCTAGAACACAAACACCTCACACTACGACCCGCGATGTCACCACTTATTTCTTTACATGGACACCGGTAAATTATTAATACCCTTATTCAAAAATATGAAAGCGATTTATACAACTACTTGAACGCACGCCACTTTACACTAGCTTACTTGTCGTGCTAACTTCTTTGACTTCACCGTCGACGACACGAACTACAACTGTCACCAAACTAGCGTGACTGGCCCAAACCAACATCGACGTCGACAGATCCACTACCGACCTCACCATGTCACTCCTGAAAGGAACCTTGAACATAGAGCTCCGATACCATTTATAACGCCCCAACTTGGATTTATGGGTTACGCGTAGTCAACCCGGTCCGGCTCGAGTATTAGGTATGAGGTGCAATAAAACAACCTATATAATGTTGCTAGTCCAGTTTGGATTTTAATTAATATTTCGCTTGCTTAGCATGCGACTCAAGTTTCAAGATATGTGTATGACCCATAAGGAGCGCCCGGAGTCCAAGTAAATAGAATTATTAATGTAAACAAATAAAGTACACTTACCTATAAAATACCCTCAAAATATGAACCCGCATCCAACCTATCGTGACAAAGCAAGGGTGTGAGCTTATGCCCAGTGGGGATATACAAAGCAATATAGAAACGAACAACTAAAAAGAATACTCACACGCTACAATCACATGCATGCGAATATATATGTATATATATATATAGATTAATTTACCTTAATCTAGTAAAGACTCCTTTTATTCATACTTAGCATTTCTCACTTTATTTAACACTACAATAATATTTTTTAATATTTTTATTCCATAAAAATGTCTAGTCTCAGTTTTACTAGAAAACACACTGCAATAATATTTTCTAACATTTTCATTCCATAAAATGTTTATTTTAAATTTTACTAGAAAACACACTACAATAATATTTTCTAACATTTTTATTCCATAAAAATATTTATTTTCAGTTTACTAAGAACACATCATTATTTCTTATAATTCTACTCTTAATCATACACAATAATAAGACTACAATATTTATCAAATAGAGTCTTAAATGTAATAAGAGTAGATTACCCCACCTAAATGACTCCAAAGTGGTGGTGGTGATGAAGATGGGTGACCATCTCACCTTCAACGGTGACCCTAAAGGGAGTCATAAGAGTTCCACTATGCAAGCTACAAATAGTCCAAGAAAATCCCATGAAAAACCTTCTTCAAAACCTCCAAGAACACTGCTTATTTATCATCCGCAAAACCCTCCACAATCATCTAATATTTTCCAAGCTCATATCTAAACAATGGGGAAATAAGTATCTGTTGTGAGTGTATTCATTATAATCGAAGTGAATGGAGGAAGGTTAATTATTGTAAAGAGAGTAAACTATGAACTTCTTGAGAAGAGGGGTTAAGGGTAAAGTAGTGGTGGGATAACTTCTCTCTCTTCATTATACATAACCAAGGGTACCCACCAGACTATAGATAACACCTTATTAGATCGATCCTAGTCATTAAGCTCCAAGAGTTTGACACGTAATTATTGATCAAGGGCTCCCCCCTTGACAGCAAATTGACAGTACCACGAACCTCTCTCTCGTCCAATAAACATCACCCATAATCCACAAATCAAATACAGTAATCTCTAAATTCGTCTGATGGCCAGGCCCAAGGCTGACCTGGAAATGAGTTTAGCGATTGAGCATTCGATAGTACGTGGAAACCGACGCAGACCTGAATTGCCCCGAACGTCGCTCGAACGACTGAAGTTGTCGTTTGAACGACATTGAATGTCATTTGAGCGACGGTGGATGTCGTTTGAGCGACCCACTCGAACGACTGATTTTTCTTCTGAATCCAATCTTTATAAACTTTGCACTTCTACCTTAATAGTTCTTAACCTTTAGGAAGGGCATATATATTTTATTAAATTGCAGACTAATAATTCTATAGTCTATACAAATCTAAAATCCATTAATTCTCTTTGTTTAATCAATTTTGTTACCCACAAATTTCTACAATTGTAATTGATTCTCCCCATCTCTAATCATTACATAATTAATTGATTTGTCGGGGAGGGATATTACATAAATAGTTGTTTTCATGTTCGATTCTATATTAGGTTGGTTCAGTTTTATATTGATTCGATTCTCAGTTATTTGATTGCTGGAATTGTGGTGTCAAAAAATTCACCCGAAGGGAGATTTTCTACCATCATGATAAGGGTATAAAATAAACAAGAGAGAGAGATAAGGAGAGAGATTTATATCGTTCGAACATTGATAGCTTACGTCCACGAACCTTCAACAATGTTTTACAATAAACTTGAGAGAATTTGTATGAGATAATTTATTTAGCCTCTAAACCCCCCTTTCACAATGGGGGTGCCCCCTTTATATAGAGTTAGAGGTTACAATTGAATAAATCATATCCTTGTAGAGTTTGAATTACAATAAAATAGTGCTTCTTATTGTAGTTAGTCTTCTACTTTATCGAGGACTCTAGTTGTCCTTATCTTGCTAGATCGGGTATGGGTCATCATCTTGACCAGCTCGCTTACCATATGTCACGTTATTATTAGTGGTGTATTTTCTACCCTACTGTAGGCCCCGGGTCGCAGTTCAATTAAGTAAATTCCGAGATGAGCTGGGAGTTGATCCGTAATCTCTTTAAATATGTGTAGTCATTAATGTGTACTAGACGGGTATACTTTGAATATTTGTTCAAATTTTAAGTTTTCGTTGGTTGATTTGGTTACCTTTATATGGTCTTGGAGGAATGCTTTACTTGAGTTGAGAGATGTTCAATCGATATGTGAACCGGACCCGAGCTTATCAAGCTGCCTATATACACTTATGGGATCAAGTCGTTCGTAGTTCGATCTTTGGACCTTTTGTATGGTTTAATTAGAGAAGTCTACCACTGGACTATTAAGCCTTATGCATCAATTCTTTCTCGGGAGTGTACCTAGTCTAGGGTATCTTCTTGTATTAGGATTTTTGCATGGTCTAATTGGAGAGGCAGACCATATGCATATTAAGCACTCATGTACCTAGGTTTTCTCGAGCATGTATCTACTCTAGGATATCTACATGTATTATGATTTTTGCATGGTCTAACTGGAAAGGCCGACCACATGCTTATTAATAACTCATGCGTCGATGCTTTCTCGAGCATGCACCTAGTCTAGCGTATCTCCCTGTATTAGGATTTTTGCACAGTCTAACTGGAGAAGGCAACCACATGCTTATTAAGAACTCATGTGCTGAGGTTTTCTCGGGTATGCACCTAGTCTAGGGTATCTCCCTATATTAGGATTTTGCATGGTCCAACTAGAGAGGTTGACCACATACCTATCAAACACTCATGCGTCGAGGCTTTCTCGAATGCTTGTTATCGATCAGGATTTTTTAAACCCACTAAAACCAATCTTTTCAACTTGATTTTTAATTTTCTCTCTTTCTTGACAGTGTTGCGATGAGTTTGTTCACATGTTAACATTGCGACAGAGCCCCTAATCGGGTCTGTAAAGAGAAGATTGAATAATTATAACGTCCGATTATTCACTGGGACTTTGTTGCGAGTCATGTTGACCATTCATCGGGTGATGAATTGAGAAAATTCAATGATCACTATGCTTGACCAGCCATCAGGGCTTTATCGTAATGAAAAATATTGCATTGACTATCCATCAAGCTTGATATAAATAAGAATTATATTGTCTAACCATATGTTGGGGCTTAATAAATGATATTAAATAACCAATACATATCCGACCATCTTATAAAATACCAACAATAAATATAATGCTGACTAATGAATGACCATGCAATCATTAGTCGAGGTTAAATTAAATAAGAATTATATTGCCTAACCATCTGATGGGAATAAATTGCAATGATAATGTAATATACATTGCGTCAACTATCCATCGAAGCTAATAAAAAATCCAAAGAACTAATATAATTGTCAACCATCCGTCAAAGCATTAATAACATTTCCCAGAAAACAATATGATGTCTGAGCATCTGTCGAGGTAAAATTTAAAGGACCGAATAAATATGACCAATGATCCTGGATTATTGGAGAAAAATAAATTTCCAGACCATCTATTATGGCTGAATCACAATAGTAAATATAATTTCGACTAACAATCGACCACACCAAGCACACTCCACGACCGAATATAAATAAGAATTATCATGACCAACTGTCTGTTTGGGATAAATGCAACTTGTATGGCAATTATTATGTCAATCGTCCTTCGAGACTAAGCTGGAAATAAATGACGATATATATTATACCGACCATCCATCGAGCTAAAACATGAATACGCATGACCATCCGTCAGGTTAAGTATTATAGAGTCGAACAATGAATAATGAAGTTGAAAAAAAATCAACGCTCGAGCGTCCATCGAGGCTAACATCACAATCAAATGACTGATAATTAACATGCGTAAGAATCTGCCAGGGTTGCATGTAACACTCCTTATTTCTGAGTATTTAAAATTGAATTAATCCGGTTAATATTAAATTACACGCGTGATGTAATGTAATGAAATTTAATATTGTGTGTTAATTAAAATATTAATTAGAGAGAATATGATTAATTTTTATTGAATATAATTACTAAGTGAACAGTGATTTATTAATTTGTGGCATAATGAGAGATAGTGGTGTGGTAGTATTATATCTCAACTAGGAGTTGCATGTAGACTATAGGAGGTCGAGTTAGAAAATTATTATAGAGTGACTCAGATGGTAATTTTGAGGTCACGGTTGATTCCGAATGGATCGAGATAGTCGAAATAGTATACCATGGGGTATTAATTAGGTCTTGAGGCATTTTTAGTTATAACGGAGCCCACACGAGGGTATTCGGGTCATTTGGATTTGGCCCATTAGTCTAATTTCGGGATTAGGAATTATAAACCTAAGTCTAATTAGTTGGGGAAGCAACTAAACACATTTGAAACCTTAAGAAATCAAGAGGAGTCCATCAGAGAGGAGAAAGAGAGAGTTCTTGGAGATTTAACATTTTCTTGCATCACCTTTACCACCGAAGTGCAATCGGAAGGAAAGTATGGCATCCTCATCACACATAACACGAAATATAGCATGTTACTGCAGAGGCAAGTGTTCATCTTACAAATTTTAAATCATGATATAATACCCATGTAGTGTAGGGTTTGAATTGCATGATTTAACTGATAAATTCTTGGGATTTAGAGGGTATAATGCATGATTTGGGGTAGGAAACTCATGTAGGATTAATCCTTTAAGATTTTTTGGGTACCTAAAATTAGAATGGTGGGTCTGGACGAGTAGCCCGATTGCAGCGGCCCAAAGCCCAGACCTTCCATATCCTAACCGGTTATGATTTAGTCTTCTCTGATGTCCCCATTAAGAGGGATTCTAGGGGAAGATGGAAAACGTGGGGGAGTCCAACACCCCCACTCCCTGAAATGGACATGTATATAACAAACCCTAGGTCCGGGGTAAAGGAAATCCGAGATACTATGTAATCACTCTCCGGAGTACATAATAATAATATCGACTGGACCACCGTGGACGTAGGCATTTTTGTTGAACCACGTACATCTCTTGTTGTGTGATTAGAATTTTGTATTTCTTTTTCTGGTTGGTGATTGTGCTTCTCTTATCTCTTTGTGTTGAATAATAATTGTCACCACAATTGGCGCCGTCTGTGGGAACGTTTATCTTCCCTGAGAAAGCCCACACCCAGAAAAAGCTCGAAATGTCTGGTCACAGTAGCAATGCTCCCTAGGCAGGGGATATTCAAGAACCACCTGTTCCTCGTAGGATTAGATCTTAAGTTCGACATTCAGATCAGAGGGCTCGCTTAGAAAGGCTAGCCTCAGAAGAAAGCCAAGGACCAGTGAGGTCCACCCAGATATCCAGGCTGATTGATGCATATGAGTCAAGGCTCCACGAGAAGACGGAGTCTTCTTGCAGACACGAGGCTGAGAATGCTCGCCTGAAAAGAAGATTAGAGAGACTGGAGAAAGAGATCTATCATGATACTAGGAGACATCCGTACCGCACTCCTAGCCCTCAGGCGAGCAAGTCTCATAGCCGAGGAAGGAGCCCCAGGCGAGGATCCCAAAAGGTTGAGGGAAACGAGTCAGAGGACGACCTACGCGAGCAGCTGCGAAAAGCTCGCCGTTACCAGAGCCCTTCTCGCAGCACTGAAAACATAAGAAGTCTGGTTCGAAGGGAGATAGACCAACACCCTGCACATCACGGTACTAGATCGACCTGAGAACTCGCTAGACGAGCTCTCAAAACTCAGATGAAATCACCTTTCTCGAGGGAAATAGAGGAGGAGAAAGCCCCCAAGAAGTTTGCTATTCCAAGGTTTAAGATTTATGATGGTAAGACTGATCCCATTGATCACGTCAGGCAGTACCGACAGGCCATGACTCTCTGGAATAATCGAGACGCACTAATGTGCCAAATTTTTCCCTCAAGCCTGCATGATGTGGCACAGAAATGGTTTGAAAGGCTCCCCCACCGGTCCATCAGGAGTTTCAAGTCCCTGGCCGAGCTCTTTATGACCCGATTTATTACTAGTAGATCCCATCCCAAAAGGATGGATGCTTTGCTGACAATGAAAAAAATGCCTCAAGAGACCCTTCGAGACTACGTAAAGAGGTACTGGGAGTTATTCAACGAGGTCGAGGACTGCTCGGAGCAAGTGGCAGTGGCCTCTTTCAAAATTGGGCTACCCAGCTCTTCCCTTCTATACTAGTCCTTGACGAAGAAGGAGGCTATGACTATTGACGACCTAATAGCTCGTATCGAGAAGTATGCCAAGGTGGAAGATGTCACCCACCTCAGTACAGGGGAAAATGGTCGAGCTAAACTCACTACCAAGGGCAGTGACAAAACTGAGAACCAAAAGAAAGGAGGAAAGAACGGGGGCAAAATGGCTCTAAGAACGGTGGCAACAATGATGTGTCGAAAGCATTTTAGGCGGTCAACACCGTCTTTAAAGAACCAATTTATAAAATTCTCGCAAAAATCAAAGACGAGCCATTCATCAAGTGGCCCAGGAAGATGGGAGGAGATCCCTCGAAGAGGAACAATGCGCTGAGATGCGCTTTTCACAAAAAGGGAGGACATAAGACTGAACATTGCAAAGCTCTTAAGTCCCACCTCGAAAAGCTGGCCCAATTCGGGCACCTGAACGAATTCGTGGAGAAAAAGGCAGGGAAAGTTGCTACCAATAGAGAGGCGAGGCCTGAAAATGTGCTCGAAGATGACGCTGGACTTGAGTTGGCGGTAATTCATGGGGCATCTGATGCCAAGTAGATCTAAGGAAATTCAGCTCGAATGGAGGTGAAGAAGCTTACAGCGGTGATGCAAGCTTTTCAGATCGATCTAGCAAAGTCACAGTCAGGAAAGCATCGACGAGCAGATGACGTCGACTATAATAAGCACATTGTATTCACAGATGAAGATCTGGTGGGAGTGAGAACCCCACATCACGATGCTTTGATCATTACTCTCAGGATAGCTAACTTTGACGTCGACAAGTTACTCGTCAACTAAGGAAGCTCGTCCGAGGTAATATATCTTGACCTATTCAGAAAATTGAAGCTAAGCATCGCTGACCAAAAGGAAGTTACTGTCCCTTTAGTTGGCTTCGCTGGAAAAGTAACTATGCCCCTGGGAAAGATCGTACTACCAGTACGCACGGGAAATATATCCAAGATGATTGAGTTTTTGGTGGTTGACATCGACTCACCATACCAAGCCATCCTCGGCAGGGGATGGCTACATGCGATGAAGGCAGTCTCCTCGACCTACCATCAGAAACTCAAGTATGTAACCGAGTGAGGAGTAATGGAGATCCACGGCGATCAAGCAATGGCAAGAAGGTGCTTCATTGTAACCATCCGACCAAGGCTAGAGAAGAAGGCCGATCAGCCCAGCGAGAAAGTTGAAGAACAAGAAGGTCTGACACGTTCTAAATAACAATTAAAGTACGGAAGACCTGGAGTAGAGGAGACCAGGCTCCTCCCCTCTGAACGGGTTGTCGAAGACTTAGTAGAGGTTACAGTTGGAGATAGCGACAGTGACAGAGTTTTCTTGATTGGAGCCTCTCTCACTGACCAGGAACAGAAGGAATTAACAACTCCGCTGAGACGCAACGTAGATGTTTTCGCGTGGGAACCATACGAGCTGCCTGGAATTGATCCTAGTATGGTTTGTCATCAGATGCACTTTGATCCCACCTTTAAACTAATCACGCAGAAGGCACGGCGAACTGCACCCGAGAAGACAAAAGCCGTGGAAAAAGAAGTAGAAAAACTACTGGATGTAGGATCCATACGGGAGGTACAATTCCCCGAATGGTTATCCAACCCAGTAGTAGTTCCAAAAAGCGACGAAAAGTGGAGAGTTTGCATCGACTTCACCGACCTCGATATAGCATGCCCTAAGGACAGTTTCCCCCTCCCAAAAATTGATCAACTGGTAGACGCTACTGCAGCTCACGAGAGAATGAGTTTTCTGGACGCATACTCCGGGTATCATCAGATCCCTCTGTATGCCCCAAACCAGGATAAAACAGCATTCATCACCACAGTTATATTATATTGCTACAAGGCCATGCCCTTTGGGCTCAAAAATGCAGGGGCAACCTACCAGCGGCTGGTCACCAAGATGTTCAAGGGTCAAATGGGAGACACCATGGAGGTCTACATCGATGATATGCTCGTTAAAATCAAGAAGAAAGAAGACCACCTTTCAGACCTGTCAGACACCTTCGAAATACTCAGGAAATACCGAATGAAACTTAATGCGAGCAAGTGTTCTTTCGGTGTCCAGTTAAGAAAATTTCTTGGGTACTTGGTCAGTAAGAGAGGCATAGAGGCTAACCCAGACCAGATCGATGCAATAAACAGGGTACAACCTCCTCGAACAACCCGGGACGTACAAAAGCTCACTGGTATGCTCGCTGCCTTAAATCGCTTTATCTCTAAATCCTCCGAGAAGTGCAAGCCTTTCTTCCAGATTCTAAGGGGGAACAAAATGGTAGAATGGAACCCAAATTGCTCGCAGGAATTGGATGAGCTCAAGGCTTACCTAAGCTCCCCACCACTGCTCGTCATACCACAGCAAACAGATTCTTTGTACCTATACCTCTCCATTTCCAACCACACTGTCAGTTTCGCATTAATGTGCGAAATTACAGGGATCCAGCACCCCGTTTACTACGCGAGAAAAACCCTACTTGAGGCTGAGCATAGGTCCCTACCACTGGAGAAGCTCGCTTTTGCACTAGTAGTGGCTTCAAGAAAGCTGAAGCACTATTTCGAAGCCCACACTATCATCGTCCTTACGTCGGACCCCCTTAAAGTAATCCTGAGGAAGGCGGATTTATCGGGCAGACTGTCTAAATGGTCAGTCGAGCTCGGACGATTTGATATCCAATTTCAACCAAGGAACGCAATCAAGGGGCAGGTCCTTGCTGATTTCATAGCCCAATTCATAGGCGAGCAGCCTTGCAACCAACCACAACCAGAAAAATAAAAAGGGAGCCACACGACGGAGGGAATCTGGAAATTATTCGTTGATGGAGCCTCCAATTCAAAGGGGCAGGCGTAGGCATCGTACTTATCATTTCGAAAAATATAATCCCCGAGCAGGGAATTAGGCCTGGATTTGAAGCCTCCAATAATGAAGCAGAATACGAGGCCCTGATAGCCAGCCTCCAGAAAGCACACGCTTTGGGAGCAAAGCAATTGCAGGTGTATGGCGACTCACAGTTAGTCTCCAATCAGATAAGGGGAGACTACAATACAAAGGCTGAAAGGATGGCAGCCTACCTCACCTTGGCAAAGAGGCTATTGGCTAACTTTGAGGAAGTCAATGTCCAGCAGTTCCCCAGAGTACAGAACAGCCATGCTGACGCCCTAGCAGCCCTAAGCTCAACAATCTATTCCGACTTAAAAAGGACAATCCCCATCGATTTCCTCGCTCACCCGAGCATTAACCGTAACAGCGAGCTACCAAGCATGGAGCAGGTGCTCCGAATTGAGTTTGCAGCCAGCTGGATGGACCCATTAAGGGACTATTTTAAGGATGGCACACTTTCGGATGATAAGAAGACTGTTCACTAAATAAGAGTCAAAGCTGATCGCTTTCACTTATCTCCTGAGGGCAAGTTATACAAGAGATCGTTTTTCGGTCCCTACCTCCAACGCGTTCACCCAAAGGATGTCGAGCAAGTTCTACATGAGCTTCACGAACGAATCTGTGGAAGCCATATTGGAGGAAGATCTCTGGCTTTTCGAGCAATGAAGGAGGGTTATTGGTGGCCATATATGCAAATGGACTCTGCGATGTATGTCCGTAAGTACTTGAAATGCCAGATTCACGCTCCAATGGTCCATCAACCTGCTAGCGACCTAAAATCATTGTCCAACCCATGGTCGTTCGCCCAGTGGGGGATAGACATCGTAGGACCACTTCCTACCTCCACCGATAATCACAAATATCTGTTGGTCGCGACCGACTCCTTCACCAAATGGATCGAGGCAGAACCCCTGGTGAACATTCGAGATGCAGATATGATAAGGTTCATATGGAGAAGTATAATCACCCGCTTTGGCATCCCCAGAACCATCATCACCGATAATGGAATGCAGTTCGAGAGCTGCTCTTTTCAGAGTTTCTGTAATGAACATGGAATCAGACACCATTTCAGCTCGGTGGCCTATCCTCAGAGCAATGGACAAGCCGAGGCTTCCAATAAAACTGTGATTGACGGATTAAAGAAGCGATTAGAGCGAGCCAAAGGCTCATGGGTAAATGAATTACCACATATTCTATGGGCCTACCGTACCACTCCACGACGAGCAACGGGGGAAACCCAATTTTCACTGACATATGGAATGGAAGCCGTCATCCCATTAGAAGCAGGCTTGCCAACAATGAGGTCCAACCTTGTCGACTAGGGCCATAATGATGCAGCATTGCTCGCTGAGCTCGACCTAGCTGATGAGCGTCGAGAGTTAGCCCTAGTGAAACTAGCGAGCTATCAACAACAGCTCACAAGGCATTATAACAAGAGGGTCAACCCAAGGACATTTCGAGTTGGGGACTATGTCCTAAGGAAAGTCATGGGCAGCGCAATGAAACCATCAGACGGCAAGTTAGGGCTAAACTGGGAAGGACCATTTAAGATAACAAGAGATAATATGCAAGGCGCCTATCACTTAGAAACGATGGAAGGCAGAGAAATACCCCGAGCATGGAACGTAACCAATCTCAAGAAATTCTATTTTTAGATTCTTCTTTTATGCTTTTGTTATGGAACTAGAAGTTCATTTTCCTTGTCATTAATGAAAGTCGTGTAACGGCTGTGTTCTAATAGTAACAGTTATATAAGCTTTATCACACACCTTTTCCAAATGACAGGAACACTGATCATTACACCATAGCATGGAAATGCCCCTCCTCAGGTTTTCGTTATGAAACACGAAAGACCTCTTAGCATTGCCCCTGGCAATATATGAAGCCCTACAGGAGATCCTTAGGCAATATGGCCAAATTAAAACTGGTCACCAAACCATCTTTGGTTGAATAAAATCCTGATCGGATAGAGCATCCAACACCAGGTGTGTCCTCGCTAGTTACCACACTTAGGCCTAAGGGAGTGTGACGACACGACGTAAAAGGTAAAGTGGTGCACAATGGTATCTCGATAGTATACTGGACTGGAAGGACACTTATGTAATAATACAAATTTAGAGATCATATAGGAGCGAGAATATGGAGAATATAATACACTTGTTTAGTTGGCTAAATTAGCCCAAAACATAAATTTTATATTAATCCACCATATTTACAACAAGTACAATACATGTTTAGTCGGCGAGCTCGCCCAAAACATTGACATAACATCACTTCGATACAAAATACACAGAGTAACTACTGGCAAAAATCTTAGTGGGGGTGAGGCCTCTGAACGAGATAATCAGCCACTTGAGCTCTTCGACCATCATTAGGAGCAGGAACTAACTCTTCCTCAACTTCATTAGCATCCGACTCCAATAGCTGCTGAAGGATGGCATCGATGGGTATCCACTGATCATCTCTCCGGAAGGGATTGGGCATCCGAGTGGAAGGGGATACTTCATGGCGATACCATAGCATTGAACTCCTTGGAACTTACATATCCCTTAAGGCACTCAACCACCCCCTGATGAAGGCGAGCTCTTCAAACTCTGTCAGCCTCGTCGGAGCATCTTGCCAACCCTGGTCATAACCGTCGGCCCATACTCACCGAGGTCCTTTTTTAAATAGGTGCCGCAACCGAGTATCATCCCTTTAAATCCTAGTAGCGATCACATATGCTCGCTGGATATCACCGCAATGATCTTCCATTTCCCTATCTGAACTCCTAGTGCTCCTGCCAACTCGCGGAATGGAAGGACCAGTAGAACTTCGCAGCACAGGAGGAACGTCGCTCGAGCCAACCCTAGCTCGCGACGAAGAAGAGCCTCGCAATACTACAGGAGCGGTGCTCGGTGCATGCTCCCTAAGACGCGAGACCTCTCTCCTTAAAGCTTCATTTTCTTACTGAAGTATTTCCCCAACTTGGTTGATCTTAGAAGCGTCTAGAAGCTTTTCTCTTAGTGTATTCACCTCCTCTTGGACCGAGGCGCCAACTTCCTCCATCTCTTGGAGCCTGTCCTTCAGCTTAACGACGAGCTCAGTTTGCTCTATAAAGAGTTTGTTCCTCAAACGCAGAGATTTGCAAATCCTCACAAAAGTATGACGAACTTCAGAGGTTACATCAGGCCCAAGCATTCTTCCCAATTGAGAAGTGGCAGGTATATAATCATCAACATCAATCAACTACAAGAAATAAAAGAGAAATGAAGAACAAAATCATTTAGTACACTAAGAAAGACCCTCTCATTTCATTAAAACAAAGAGAGACAGAATACATCGACGAGTCAAAAGGGAAAATTGAAAACAGAAGAAGCAAAGATACAAGGTAGTCCTAGAATTAAAAATTAACTAGCAACCTCAGGCTGCCCATAAGTCGATGGCTATTTCCCTTTATCAGCATCAGCAGGAGCACCACTCTCAGCAGGGATAACCTATGTCGCCAGAACAGGGTGAACGTTAGCAAAAATTGTCGAGGAGACAGGGTCAGCACCTTCGATGGCTGGGGCAGGGACTTCATCCATAACTGGCCTCGGGCCTGGGTCGTGCTCATCGAACAGAGGAGATAAAACATCCACCCCGGCAGCTAAGAGGGCCTTGTTCCAGCCCTTCTTGAAGTTCAGACGACTAATGTAGCCTATCTGAACCTCGACATCCTCGTATGCGGCAGCCCAACTAGAATTATATGAGTCTTCCTTGGCAGTAACTGCCTCAGACTCCTTCTTCTTCAGCTCCTCGGATAGCACTCTGTTCTCTTCCACAACAGCCAGCTTGCTAGAGCAAACCATGTCGTATGCTTGTCGCAGCTCGTTCAATTCTTTAACTGCTGCATCCCTCTCCTGATTGGCATCAGTAAGAGTCAAATCGGATGATATTCGAGCAGTATCAACGGCCTTGAAACCAGCCTCCAGCTCTGTGCCCCTCAACCTCAAGGCAGTATTTTGCTGCTCCAGCTCGCCATTCTTCTTTACCAGCTCATCGCGAGAACGATAGAGCATAGCGAAGTCGGTCACAAAAGAAGAAGAAAACATCAGAAGAAGGAAGTGATGAAATTTAAAACTTTAGTGAAGGAAAAAGATCTTACCCAAGCCAGCCTCTGACTAGCTTGTAGGGCTAATTGATCAGACCCTAATGCCTTTTGGCGATCTGCAGGAAGAACTGTCCTCTCGAGCAGTGCAGGGTCCAGTTGAGGAGAAATAGCAACTGAGGCCCCCTCGAGAACTGCGGACACAGGAACCGAGGCCTGCCCAACCTTCGTCCGCGATTCCATCTTTCTCCTCTCCTCTTCTTTCTCCTTCTCTATTCTCTTCTTCTCCTCCATTCTCTTTTTCTCCTCCGTCTTCTTTCTCTCCTCTTCCTTCTTTCTCTCTCTCTCATCTGCTCTTCTTCTCTCATCTTCCTCTCCTGCTCCTGAGCAGAAGAACGAGAGCCAGTCGCCACAGCCCCAGTACTAGACTTCTACTTCTTTGACCTCTGGGCGAGGAGCACGTGATCGTCGTCATCATCCCGAATCAAGTTTTTTCTTGGAGGAACCATTTCCTCGCTTGAACTGCTGGATGTGCTCAAAGATTCTCAGACTTCAGAAACTTCCTCCGAATCAGAAGAGCTACCACCACTGGAGCTCTCCTCACCAAAATTTCCCTCAACACCACCTGCGATATCCCTCTCAGGCTGCTCTCCTCCTCGACCAACTGAACAGGATCGACAGCAGCCTCTTCAGAGGTATCAAATTCAGGGATACTATCAACCGACCTCGCTATAAAACTAGAACCAACATTTTTGTATTCGAGCAAAAAAATAGCGGACCAGGGATGCTCGTCGTCAGCTAAGGGCTCCCTGATATTCCAGGCCTTGACCAATTCAGAGAGACGAACCTCGCTGAGAGCAGGTTCCAAGTTCTTTGACCTTGCTGAAGAAAAAATAGGGAAAATCAGAAAGATTTCAAATCAACAAAAATTGAAAGAACAGAGCAAAGTCTACTTATGTATTCTTCCCCATAAAAGGGAACAAAGAGCCTATCAGACCTCGACCTTTCAGACTGGAGAGAAAACTGCCAGTTTCTAGCAAGGAAACCCTCATGCTAATAGTCCTTATGGGAATCAAGCAGGTTTATTTCCAATACCCTGTCAGGACTCCTGGCTTTGAGATAGAGAACACCAGAACTAGTTCGAGAAAAAGAATAACAGAAACATACCTCGGCGAGCCCTAACTTAGTACCATGTAACTGATTTATTCTATGAACACCATTGATTATCTTCCACACATTGGGCGAACACTGTGCAGGAACAATGTTGAAATAACCAAAGAAGTGCAAGAATAGGTTGTTGGGCGGAAAAGTAAGTCCCCCTTGGGAAAGCATCAAGACATGGATCCAATGGGCACCCTCTATCTCTCTAACATTTCTAGGGAGGAACACATTCAATCTCTACCCATTCTGGGATATTATAAAATTTTCGAAACTCAGACACCAACCTATTGCCAATTTTTGCCATTGGGAAACCCTAGAAAACTACAAATTCAAAGAGAAAATACAAAGAGAAGGCACAGGAGACTTACAAGATAAAAGTTCGACTCGAGCAATGAAGGATCACGAGCCCAATTGACAAGGAAGATCAAAAAGCAATAAGAATGGAGACCGGGAGAAGTGAGTGTGAATCGCTAGAGCTCACAGAAAATGGAAGAATGCTGAGAAGGTTGAAACGACAGTCGAAAAATGACTGCTCTAGATAGCTTTTGAGTGCTACTAATCATAGTGCACAGACCACGAAGCAAGTGCCGCCTAAACTCAGTCCTCGAACTACGGGGAGAGTTGCACGATGTACAAATTAGCCATTATGACAAATCATTAAATTTATTGAGCCCAAAGTATGGCCCAACAAACTTAGGGGTAATTATGGGTACCTGAAATTAGAATGGTGGGTCTGGATGAGTAGCCCGATTGCAGCGGTCCAAAGCCCAGACCTTTCATATCCTAACCGGTTAAGATTTAGTCTTCTCCCATGTCTCCATTAAGAGGGATTCTAGGGGAAGATGGAAAATGTGGGGGAGTCCAACACCCCTACTCCCTGAAATGGACATGTATATAATAAACCCTAGGTCCGGGGTAAAGGACATCCGAGATTCTCTGTAATCACTCTCCGAAGTACATAATAATAATAGCGACTGCACCACCGTGGACGTAGGCATTTTTGCTGAACCACGTACATCTCTTGTTGTGTGATTATAATTTTGTATTTCTTTTTCCGGTTGGTGATTGTGCTTCTCTTATCTCTCTATGTTGAATAATAATTGTCTCCACAGATTTATACGACGAAACTTGAGATTTATGACGAATAATGTGGAAGAAATATGGAAATCTGGTTGGACTTGGATTAAGAAACTCATAAACTTGGGTTTTATGATTTTTTCAAGATTTGATCAGTTTTATAGTTGTTTCCTTGGAGATTTGATGTAATTATTATGTTAAAAGTTGTTCTTGTACGTATACTTAATGTTTGGGAACCTTGTATGGGAGTTTGGGAAGGTTTAATGGAGAATTGAATGGTTAATAATGGAAGAAATCATAACAGTTAAACGAAGAAGACGAAACTGTAAGGTGCGAATCGATTCAGCTTGATGACCAAACTGATTCGGTAGGCGAATCGATTCGGGTTCTTCACCAAATGGATTTAACTGCCCAAATTTTGGCAAAATTTTATTTTATGTCCTAAATTTCACTAATAATCAACGAGGGGACTTTTGTCTATTCTTAAACTATAGGGAGGTACCTATTAAGTTTCAGTAGACTATGGTAAGGATTTAGTTGAGACAAAATGAGAGAAATAAGGCTAGTACCTTTTGGGCATAATATGAAATTTAAGAAATTTCAGGAATCAGAACAGGTTATAGAGAGTGTGAGTTAACCCAAGTTGTGAACCAGTCAGATAAAGAGATATTAACTACTGATATTGATTAAGGGGTAACTAGGATCCTTCAGGTAGTGAGTAATACTCGGGAATATAGGAAAATAGGTTATAATTTGTACACTGAGTATTCGAGAGATATATACTACGTACAGGTTTATATGATGGATTATGTGTATACCTGCTAAATAATATGTATATATAGGTTGAGTGAATACCTATTGCTGTAATTTGATTATGTGTATGTGAGCATACCTACGTATCCTGCTATCACGAGAGGTTTCGCACAGAGGGCGATCCCACCTTGATGATTTCAGTGAGGACTGGATGTGTTCCTCGGAACATAGAACTTAGGGTGGGTCATTATGTGCAGTGGATTAGTGGGACTGATAGGTCATTTGGGTGCGTTAGGTATGTGCATATCCAAAAGGATTAGAATTATGTTTGCCTCCATTCTGTATTGTTTGATTTATGGTTCGAGGAGACATTACGAATCGATAATCCCTGATTTGGTACGAGAGGTACACGAACTTGATAGCAGAGTATGCCTACATCGTGGTGGTCATTCCGGGAGATGTTGTAGTTGTATATATTGTGTGTGTTTTAAATATATACGAGTTTAATTAACCTACCTATGTGTGATGATAGAAATGATATATTGTGTACATCTAAAAGTAATTTAAGTATGGAAACTTAAATCATGATTCAATAATAATATACGAGTAATATTAATTATTGGTAGTACAGTAACGTATTGTATGGGCGTTATCGGGGAGCTAAACCTTTTGTGGTTAGATAGATACATGGTCTAGTTAGGTTGGGTAGCATAGCTAGGTAGGATGCATTAGGCGTGCAATTTAGATGTGTGGTGAGGAACTCAAGGGAGTGTACATGGAACTAACATGTGTATCTAATAATTATTTTTAAACTGTGATTTCAATACTTGAAAAATATTTTCAAAAGATTTTGGGCTCTGACCCACTACACCAAAAACAACAATCTGGCACGGTTAAAAACTATGTCAGATCAAATCTGGCACGGTTTTGAAATGTGTCACAATCAGGTGTTTCAAAATGACCATTTTTTTCTGGCATGGTTTGCAACTGTGCCAGATTTAGCCAAACATGAACACTTCTGGTGCACTTTAAAACCGTGCCAAATTTTGATACACTTTTGGCACAGTCCAAAATCGTGCCAAAATTTGATACACTTTTGGCGTGATTTTGAACTGTGCCAAATTTTTTGATCAAAGAAAAAAAAATATAAATTATATTACCAAAAAAAATTTCAACATTTTCACTATTTTTCGTACCTATTTTAGAATAACAAAAATTCAATAATAATACAAAACTAACATGGCAAAAATAGTACAACAACAATACAAACAGTCCGCAATAACACTAATACACATCCAGACAATAAGTCCACTAAAAATTAATGGCTCAAATTACATTAATAGAAAATTCTTATCAATACATATGAAATTCATCTCAATACATGAGGAAATTTGAATTTTATCTCAATTCTTGTCAATACATATGAAATTCATCTCAATTCATATCAAATTTCACGGTCTTGTCTTCAAGCAGCACTAACATATTTAAATCCTTATTTATCGAGCAGTGGTTCACCTCTACATACACAACCATTGAACTTCCAATGTGTTCCAACCTATAAAATAATCAAACAAAAAAGAGTAATTAATTCTTATTATTTGACGAGATTGAATGCCTAAACAATGGAGTCTCACAGATAAGGTAATTAGATATCAGATGCAAAAATATGGTGTTTGTATATATATGATGAACAAATACATTACATGAAATGCAGATATATATTCAAATAAGAATAAGGCATGCTTTTTGAATGAATTTATCATATACATACTAGTAGTGAGGTTATCCGAGTCACCAACTTTGGTCCATATTTGTTTAGCTGAATCTATCTGCAAGTGGGTAAGCCAAGCATCAGCAATGACAATCGAAGATCGATTAATGTATTTTCATCAAAATATTATAAAAGTCCCATAAAAGGGACCATGGATGATGACAGTTAATGTACATGTATAGTTACCACTTTATCCAATATCTTTTCTTTGAAAGTTCTGTCCATATAATGTCAATCATTAAATGATATGGGTGAAAATATCTAGTAGACTATTTATGTTATTAAGAATATGTTACACTGTCACAAGACATATTTTTCGATATGATGCCTTCTATATACCAACAAGTGAAATGGGAAAATGAAAATCATTTTCAAAAAAGAGTTACCTTCTCAAGAGTATAATCTCTCATAGTTTCACAAAGCCCATCCAAATGCTTGACAACTCTTAGCTTGCTAACTCTGTTTAAAAAAATATTCATGAACTAGATCAAAAGGAAGAACAAAATCGCAAAATGTTTGAAGAACATGATATGATTGTGGTTCTATCAATATAGACAAAAGATTAAGCAAGCTGTAAGCCCAACTTCTTTCTTTGTGATTAGTATTTTTACTGTTAAGTGCACATATGTTAAAGGAAGCTGCTGCTGCGAATCATTGACTCGAGGGAGAGACCCGAGAGAGACGAGGGTCGTTGCTGACAGGGGCAAATGAGGAGGGGCACTGCTGGCAGGGGCGCTGGTTTGGGGCAAGCAGCACTACTACGATTGTGCTGGTTTGGGGACCTGCTGCATATACATTAATGGAGGACATCAAAAGTGGGGAAATTAGTACCTAAACAGTTTTTATGAAATATAATCACAAAATGAGTAGCCATGAATTTTTAAATCAATAGAAAATTCTACATTCACCAATACATATGTTTTGTAAAATCAAAATACCTACTCTTCTTGTGTCATTACAATTGGGGAATGGTTCTTGATGGGAGCCCAGATATCTACATCGTTGCTTCTAGCAACACTGGTAGCGCACGAAATTGGCATAAGACATAAGCCTTTATTTCTCAGATTTTGAGACTCGGATTTCTTCAAAAACATATATATATATATATATATATATATATATATATATATAACTCATATACATTCAGCCATAATTCACCAAATTAGGACATCATTAGGACCATACAATATTATGCATAATTAAAGTGCATATAATATTATACAATATTATGAACTAATTAAGCCGGTGATGTATTATGGAGGTATGGAGATGCTTGTCCACTTAATTCTCACCTCTAATGTAGCTACTTCTGATGTGGATTTATTTATTCAAAGTCTTGGAATTATAAACCGAGGGAGCTATCAAGCAAGACAAGCTATTTCATTCGAGTAGTCTTTATCAAGCAATCAATATTATAGACACTGCCCTAAGCAAGCTATAACTGAATTATAGTGTTGATTCTCTTGTATTCTGTATGAGAAAGATACCACTATTACACCAGCAAGAGAGTGATTATTTATTCTAGTGACAACATTACTGAAGCAACAATACAAACCTTAAATGTGTTAGGAAATCATGAGTCCATTTTTTCCTCATCATTCCTCAAATTTAGAGTGCTTATTTAAAGCTAGCCCTCAGAATATTACATCAGATATCATCAGGACAAATAGCTTTTATTTTAATGAGAAAAGACATGATTATTTGATCTTTGGCATTGCAATAATTCATTATGAAATATAGTTTGGTGACCATCAATGTTGGCTTTATCTCTTATCTTCAAGTTTTTAAACATCATATTCACACCCAAAAAAATTATTGTTTCCTTTTAGAAAATAGTTGAAATCGAAACAAATGGGAAAAGGAATTTCCAGTAAGCATTATATGGAAATCTTCCATAAATGGAATGTATTCAATAATAATTTTTATAAGAATCATACATAAAAAAAATTGTTTTATGTGAAACTAGACATATATGGAGTTATACAAGATACTTTATTTCAACTAAAAGTGATATGGAAATAAGAAATTTTATAAAAGTCTTAAAAAATTCTTCATACAACATATATACATTCAAATTTAAGGGCACAAATAATCTTATCCTCAAACAAAAATCATAAAACAATCTTCATACAAAATCTATACATTCACGGCGCTCTGACTGTCAAAAGGATATGGATAGGTTGCCTTTGGTTCATTGATTGTATTCAATGGAAAAATCAATGAGATATGACTTGGATGAGATATGACGGGGAGACTGTAAGGATGACGTGGATTAACCTCAGCTTAGGGGGATTCAATGATCGTATAGCATTTTATATTAGTATATAGATTTCACAACTTAATATGGAGTGTAGGACTTATTCTTATTGGTGCTCAAACAGAGAAAAGACAATTTAAATGCAACAGTTGGTGACATTTTCTACCAACCAAAATAATATGTTCAACGACTATTAGTTTCTCCAAAGTTATAGCTATATTTTAACACTGACCGCATTGAAAGTCATTGCAGGATGACCACATTGAAAGGCATAGCAGGATCGAGAATTATTTTAATTTGGACTCAGTCCTAACTGAAACAGGAAGCTCCAAGAAATCTATAGGGTTGTCATTCTCTGCAATTGAAAATTAATGCCTTATAATCAACATGCAACGGTGGCAATATAAGCACATAAACTTGTCTAATATCTATTGTTTCATCGAAGTGTTGTTTGACAATTTTCCTTGCAACATAATAAACACAATATTCATATTCCTATTGTGTTTAAAACATAATAACATAGAGAATAGGAGATACTTGGTATTCTCTTGTGTTTTTGGACCCCTCTCATCCATGATAGCATCAACCATGTTGAGCAAGAGTTAAAATTGGGCTTATGCTTCATTCCAATTTGTAATTGTGATCCTTTTTGCTCTTATCTTTTATACAGTGCTCAATGTTAACTCAATTCTATCAGTTCTCCTTTACTCCTTCACGAGATTCGGGATTGCAATCAGTACTAATTCTCTTATTTCTGATTACATGAGTTGGAGAGCAAGCAGACATTTACCTTCATCCCATCAAAACATTAATGGTGGGGTTCAGCTACATCATCCGCATCAGCAACGATTCCACCAGCCCCTTCGGAAATATCATCATCATCAACAAGAGTCAATCGAAAATCACCCTGTGATACCAAAAGATGATCGTGCAACAAGAAATTAAACTAATGTGCAAGAAATTAAACAAGGTCGTCGAGCCAATACATAATTCCATCTTTACCAACATCTTCTAAGTTCTCTCAGTGAGCTTATTTTCCACCCCAAATTGGATACTTGGGTACTTTGATGTCATCGAGTAAAACTCGCACTTTATTCTTTCTCAACGTATGGAAGTGAATGGTAGACGGCTCCTAGTTGCATGTTCAAACAACCGTAAACATAAAATTACAAGCTCGAACAACCATACTTGTATTAAATGTTCAAACATCAGTAAAATATTAAATGTTTAGAACAATAACAACAAACGGAATAAATAGAATATTACCCATTCAAAATAATAAAAAATAAAACATTGCATATTCAAAAACAAGTTCAGAACTAAATCATTGCACTAGAAACACATCATCAGTGTCCAAAAGCTCCAGCAATTTATCATTTTCCTCAAGAATGGAGTCATACACTGTACGGTCATATCAATCGCATCTATTTCTTTTGTCAGTCTCTTGGGAGAGTGTAAAACAACTGACCACTCCTTCAGCTCCTATGTTTCCTCCATCTCCTCTACAGGTTAACGGTCCTATCCCATTCGAAAATGCATATTTTGTATTGTTCATGATGTCTCGTGCAATGTTCTAATCTAAAAAATTTCTCCAGCATCTCCCTACAGTTCTTCAAGTACACAACTTAAATTGGGAGAATTCATGTGTTACTTAAGTTTTTCAACTAAGAAAACACAAAACACTACATCAATCTAGTATGCACCCAAAGAACAAAAAGAGATACCGCCAGATTTTCCAAAATAGGACATGCATAAACATTACATACAATACTGACTTTTGCATTTCCAAATTGTCCGAAAATGGGACAATTCAAGAGTTTTCACCACAATCGTAGTGAGACCTCTTGAATACGTTTAGGATTTTTCTACATGTGTAACATTATTATTGAATGTTTAGCATTAATCTCTACTTATTATTTAAATATTTTTTTTCCTGAAATTTTCAACACAAAATCTCTTTTATCCATTTAATTAGTGGGGGTGTCTACTTACTATTTCAATTTGTTTTTTTTACATCATTATTGAATGTTTAGCACTTAAATTTTCTTAAAACTCCATAATCTATACGAATCATAACAAATATGCATTTTAAATAAAAGGGTAAGAACATAAAAACATAGATTCCCACTAAAAGATCCCAAGCTCCATCCAAAAACCATTGATTTTTTTTTTCATTACTAACATTCAATTTGTACCAAAAAATTACACATTAGAAAAACACAATAAATATTTAAAAATGAATATATAAAACCCTAAAAATGCAAAAAACGAATCAAATCACAATGTGCTTAAACTATAGGCTCAAGTCTGATACCTAACTTAGGTAAAAAAAATATAGATGCTTTTAACATATACTTGATTGGGATGAGTGGAGTGAAAGAGATCTGAGTGGAGAGAGATAGAGCTGAGAGGAGAGAACGAGCACCAGAGAAAGAGAGCGCTGGCCGGAGAGAGCTGGACGACAGAGCTTTTCTTGAGCGGGAATGAGATGAGAGAGCGCTCCTTGAGCGGGAAAGAAACAAAAGTATCTCTAATGTTTTTTAGGGTATTTTATATTTTAGTAAGTGTACTCAATTTTGGCACACTTTAAAACAATGCCATATTTTTGGCGCTGTTTTAAAGTGTGCCAGATTGTCATTAAACCGTGCCAAATTTGGCACAATTTTAAACCGTGCCATATTTTTAATATCAGGGGGTGCCAAATTGCTGTTTTTGGTGTAGTGACCCTTGTCACATCTATTCTCCAAAATATTTTAGGTGTCCGGCCACGGGGACGCTCAACATGATAATTCATTCCAGGGATGCGTAGCTTCAGCATTTGTGGTGGCTTACATGAGTTTTTTTAGACGCTTTAGTTTTTCAATCCTAGACAAGGATTTACTTTTTGGTATTTTATTTGGGCATGTTTCTCCTCAAGACGACGAGTATTAAAGTTATTTATTTATTTGTTAGACTTTATTTGAATTCAGTTTATTACTTTAGACTTGTTGTTGGATTTCATTTTAGGAACCAATGGTTTATTCGATATTATTTATTCAACTATTTATTGTGTGATTGATTCAAACTATTATTTTATGAATGGTTTGGTTATTTATTTATTATGCATGTTGTTTACAAATGAAAGATAAAATTTAACATTGGCTTAATATAACATAGGTGATTAGTAATCTAAAAAAATAGTTTTCGACAGTGATACGAGGAATGAACCAAATGAGATTCCTGTATATATTGATAAATGACTGATTACCCGTGGTTAAAATAAGCGGGGTGTCATAGTTGGTATCAGAGTATCAGGTTCTAGTGTCCATAGGATCTGTACGACTTACTATGATTTTAGCATAGAGTTCCTTGACATAGAGCCATAATATTAGGATTGTCGCATTCATGATAACGTATTTGAGATTACGTTTTTCTGCCATTATATTTGTATAAACTGTGAACTCATAAAATTCGATATGTTTTCAGATGCCACCCAAGAGAGGACGATCGACGAGTGCAGCGGTGAGAGCCGATGAGAGAGACTCTCAGCAGGAGCCACAAACACTGCAGGGATAGTTACTGCAGTAGAGGTGGCTGCTATTGTGGCGTAGACACTTAACGCCGCTATTATAATATAGACAATTAATGCCGCTATGACTGCCATAGACTTACACTTTGCTTAGGCACAGCAGCCACAGCATCCAGTGGCACCGGTTGTCCAAGCCCAATCGGGGCCCTTAAATTGGCAAAAGGTGAGGGAGGGGTTCCAGAAGGCCCACTCACCCGAGTTTTAGGATAGCTCAGACGTGATTTTTACGTGCTAGTAGAAGAAAGATATTTATCGCCACCTGCATATGGTTGACTATAGCGACGTGCAGAAGCGAATGTTGGCCACATTGTGATTAGTTGGTACATCTTTACAGTGGTGAGAGTCTATTATCACTGTCGAGGATAGGGACACTATGTCAATTGCTGAGTTTTGGGTGCGATTTGACGGCAAATACTTTTCACCAACTTTCGAGACAGAGATGCTGAGAGGTTTAATGAGGTGGTTCAGGGAGATCGATTTGGGGATGATTATGAGGAGGAGTTCACTCGTTTGGATAATTTTTTTGCCAGACGAGGTGAACAGTGAAGAAAAGAAGAAGATGAGATTTATGGATGGGCTAGCCTGGAGGATCAGGCAACACTTGATAGGCAACCTCACATTAGTGACTTATACAGATGTTGTTAATGACACACTTTTACACTGCCAAGACCATCGCTTCCATATGAAGGGAAATGACAGAGGAGTTGATCCTAGCTAACCGCTCAGTAGGGCACCGCAATAGTAGTAAAAAGGTAGGCAGCAGGGGCAAGATTCCCACACAGGGATTCTGTCAAGAGATTTAGATCTATGGGTTACCGACGCGAGGGAGGTTTTAGGTAGGGATAGTAAGGCCATCAACAATAGCATCATATTCCTCAGGGCCACCAGGGCCAAGGGAATAATAGGGTAATCCACCAGGGCCAACAATAGGGGCAGCCTCGAAAAGGCCATCAGGACCAAAGGCAGAGAGACTGTGGCAACCCTTATTTCTGAGCATTAAATATTTACTTAATTCGGTAAAATTTAAATTACAAGTGTGTCATAATTTAATTGAATTAATTGCTATATGTCTATTTAAATATTAATCGGGAGAGATAATGATTAATATAAATGGAATAATATTTACTAAGTCTTTAGTAAATAATACGTGCCTATTATTATACGTCGTAATGAGTTAAACGACGAGATTTTATTATATCTCAATCGAGAGTCGAGTATAGACTAAATTAAGGCCAAGATAGGAATTTTTAGTAAAGTAACTCAGATGATGATTTTGAGGTCAGGGATGATTCCGAAAGGGTCAAAATAGTATACTCGAGATTATTGTTTGGGTTCCAGGGCAAATTTAGACCAAACCAGCGCCGTAAGAGGGCATTTTAGTCATATAGTAATCTAGGGTTAAGAGACCTACGAATTTCCAAAGCCTTTATCAGAATATAGTTGGTAGAGGCTAGGGTTAGAAATATAAAAAATAAATAGAGGCCTTAAGAGAGAATTCTTGAAGGATTCAAGCTTGTTCTTGCACCCCCATCATCATTGGATAGTGGATTGGAAGGGAAGATAAACCAATTCATCATCAATTCACGAATTCAAATCATCAATCATAAAGAGGCAAGTGTTTAATTTCAATTTCTTTTGAAGTTATGATACCCATGTAGAATAGGGTGTTAAAATATGATTTAAATGATGTTCTTGAAATATAGATGATTTAAACAAATGATCTGGGTAGGATTTGCATGTAGAGTTGAGCCACACATGTAGAGTAGACGAAATCAAATTATTTAGGGTGATCATGAAGAAAATCTGGGTTTTATGTGAGTATACATGAAGAACATGAAAAATCTAGGATTTTGATGAATAAATGATTTGCTCTATTCTTGAATGGAAATCATAGTGTTTTGATGTTATAATCACGTCTGAAATCACCTTAATATATGTATACAACATTTGGAACAATTGTATGTAAGTTTGGTGAAGGATCATGAGAGTTATGTAAAAGAAAATTGGTGAAAAATGTTAAAAGACGACCTAATACATTTCGAATTGATTCATCCTTAGGGCGAATCGATTTGGTTTGCCCAGATTTGGAAGATTTTCCTTTTTAATCCCCTAACTTGTGAATTATTGTTTGAGAAAATTTTGGAGCATCCTTTAAACATAATAAGAGATTTATTGGATTACAGTAGGACTATGATAGGGTTGTGACTTAGTCTTATTGAGAGAATTAAGGTGAGGATTAATCGGGATTAAATCATAATGTAAGTTATTCTAGAGCATGAGAATGAGTTACGGGGATTTGAAATTGATTTATTATATTGACCAGTAGGGTATGAATGAACTAACTACAGAAATAACTTAAGGGATTAACTAGGACCCTTAGAGTAGAGAATATTACTTGAATAAATATGATAGTAAGAATAGTCATAAATTGATAGTACGTTGAGTATTCGGGAGATATATACTACATACGAAGTATAATAATTTTGGGTTATGTGTATTCCCACTGAATTGATGTTTTTATTTAGGTTGTGTGCATACCTACTATATGACTGTTGTTAAATGTGAACATACGTATGTTGTTTGCTATCATGGAGGTTCCTGTATAGTGGGAGATCCCACATTGACGATTCCAGTGAGGTCTGGATTTGTGCCCCAGAGTATAGAACTTAGGGCGGTTCACTAAGTGTCGTGTATTAGTGGAACTGGCAGAGAAATTTGGGTACGTTAGGTATGTGCGTAGCCCAAAGGCTTAAAACTATGTTCGCCTCCATTATGTGTGATTTGATTTTGGATTCGAGGAGACATGCTGAACCAATAGTCCTTATTGTAGTACGTGGGATACATGGACTTGATAGCAGAGTATGCCCTTATTAATGGTGATTATCCTAAGGGACACCGTAGTTTTATATATTAGTGTGTAGAATATATACCTGTATGAACATTTTACTTAAGTATGACACTAGATAATAGATAGGGTATATCTGAAAGTAAATTAAGTAAAGAAGCTAAGTTAAATGATTTAAAGATAACATATGTGAAATGTTACTCTTGAGGATAATAACGTATGAGAAATGCTAATTATCGGTTAGCATACTATGTGGGTAGTACAAAGGAATGGAAACGTATCGATAGTCAGTTAGTTACTTATGTCTAGTTATCTTGGGTAGTATGGCTAGGTGGGCTAAGTAGAAAACGTTAGGCGTGCACTATAGATGAGAGGTAAGGAAACTCAAGAGAGTGTACGTGAACCTAACATATGTATTTAATAACTGATTTTTAAATTATGATAAATACTTGCTAAATATTTTTTAAATTTTAGGTTTCAACCCTTGCTATAAATATTTTCAAAATCTTTTAGGTGTCCAGCCACAGGGACGCCAGACTTGATTATTTATTCCAGGGATGCGCAACTGCGGTATATGTGGATGCATGCAGGATTCGGACTAGACTCCTTAGTTGTTAATTCTAGATTATGATTTCATTATCTTAGTATTTCATCTTTGGACATGTTGCCCCTGTAGTACTTTATTCAATTTATTCAGTGCAGACTGGTGTTTGGATTAATTTATTTATGTGTAAAATTTATTATTTAGCTTTGGAGTTTGTAGACGATGGTTTATTGGACAAGACATTTATTTATTTATATTATGAGATGGTTTAGACTCTATTATTGTGTGAATGGTCTAATCTAGCATTCGCATATTGTTATCTATTAAATATAAAGATAAAATTTTAACACCGGTTTAATTAACTAATTGGTGGTTAGTAATTCATGGTTTTCGATAGTAATTATAAGAATGAACCAAATGGGAATCCTGTTTTAATTTTATAAAGAACTGATCACTCGATATTTGGTTCTAGTATCCATAGGATCTGTACGGCTTACTACGATTTCAGTGTAGCATTCTTTTTATATAAAGCCTTACTGTTAGGACTGTTGCTTTTATTTTTACATGATTGAGATATCGTGCTTTTTCTATTAAATTTTATATTGGTTGTGAACTCATACAATCCGATCTATTTTCAGATGCCACCTAGGAGAGAGAGAGAGAGGCAAGAGCAGCAGCCAAAGATAAGGTTAGAGAGGCTCAGTGGGAGGAGGAGATGCCTTAGTCAAAACCACCACCAATGGTAGTGACGATTGCACAGGTGGCCGAGATAGTGTCCCAGGCAGTCAACACAGCCATGAGTGCCATGGCCGTCCATTTTTCACAGGCACAACCACATCCACAAGTGGCCCCAGTGATTCAAGACCAACTGGGGCCATTGTCTTGGCAAAAAGTTAGAGCGGCTTTTCAGAAAGAACACCCTCCGGATTTTTTTGGGAGTTCAGATGTGATAGTGTCATGTCAGTGGAAGAAGGATCTACAACATCACCTATGTATAATTGAGTGCAGTGACACTCAGAAATAGATGCTTACCACGTTCAGACTTTTAGGAGCCATACTGCAGTGGTGGGAGTCTATCCCCACCTCCAAGGAGAGGGATACGATGTCGATAGCAGAGTTTTGGGAGCGGTTCGACTTCAAGTATTTTTCATCAACTGTTCAGATGAAAATGATTAGGAAATTTAAGGATGTTACATAGGGGGGCCGATTAGTGGCTGAATATGAGGAGGAGTTCACTCGTCTGGCTAACTTTGTGTCGGATGTGGTAAACATCAAAGAAAAGAAGAAGCTCAGGTTCATGGATGGACTAGCCTGGATGATCAGAAAACATTTACTTGGTATCCCAACATTATAAACTTATACAAAAGTTGTCAATGCTGCATTTTTGTATTCCAAGACCACCGCTTCCACCTAAAGGGAAACAAGAGAGCGAGGGAGCTAAGTCAGTCAGGTAGGACAGAAGGGGGTAGTGCCAGTGGGGCACCTCAGCAGTAGATAATGAGATAGCAGGGGAATAATTCCAGATAGAAGGATCAGGACAAGAGATTTAGGTCAGGAGGATACCGATCAGTGGGTCCGGATTTCAGGTAGCACTAGTGTCACACCTCGCAAAATCCGACAGACGGGGTGGCCAGCCACCGCCGCCGAACTATGCCGGGCGTGAACTAAATAAAATACCATTCTTAGCATGAGACAGATATGAGACATAAATAATCAGTCCATAAGATAAATAATTGAATCGATCTCAAATAATCACAAATAACTAAGCGATAAAAGATCCATCACATGCTAACTCCAAAAAATCCAATCTCCAATAATGATTAAATAAAACCTGAATAATAAAGATCTGAATAATCCAATATAAATCCTTTAAACAACTTTGGAACCGAATGGCCCAATAAAACTCCGATGAAGTCTCATAATAAAATACGACTGGAAAAGAAAGTCTAAACTAAAACAAAGATAAAGTAAATCAGCTCCAGCTGTACCTTCAAATGATAACTCCGATAAACTTATGCAGCTTCTCCAATTCTAATCCTGAAAAATATTAGTCAACGCATGGGTCAGAGCCAAAGCCCCGAGCAAGAATACACACTACTCCCCTCAAATAGGATCCTTGAATCCAGACAGTAGCATTATACGCAATAAATATCACAATAGAATATTTTAAATTAAACGGGATAATTAAACGCGATAGATATAAATCACTAACTACCCGCATAAATCCCCATTTATAAAGGCACACCAATATGATTTTAAGTTCCCAAGTCCCACGATGTTAATTTAATTAAATTAACCAGCTTTTATTATTGTTCTCACTTTTTATTAAAGTGTCACACTTCCCCTTGTCAATCGCCCTCTGACCCGTTTACTGTCGGCCTCGACACATGACAAGGTTACCTTTGTCAATCGCCCTCTGACCCGTTTACCGTCGACCCCGACACATGACAAGGTTCCACACACGACACGACATAAATCGCCCTCTGGCCCGTTTAAACTGTCAGCCCCGACACATTATGTCGCCACAAATTTTAATACCCGTTTTTATCTTAGGCATTAATTCTCAAGTTCTCAATTTATAATCACCCCACCCTTTTTAATCGATGTGGGATCCTCAAAAATACCCCTTAGTCCCATAACTAAGGGTCCCCAAGTTATCAATACGTCCTATCCTATGTATGGGAGGATTTTCTAACATAAATCTTAACTTAGTCTCGTACTTAGACTACCGTAACGACGATAAAGTAATAAAAATCAGCCCACCCTCAAGATGATAAAAGCGTGATAATCTACCCTCACTAGTCCCATACCTAGAAGGCGTAGATTATCAAAAGGCATACCCACTAGTCCCATACCTAGAAGGCATCCTAAAATATAGGGAGAGCAATAATACCCATCAACCCGTCGTCACAAAGGTAACATCATAATACCAACAAGTCACACAAACAAGCATAATTAATCAATATATAAAACTACGCATGATAGTCCAATTCAATTAAATCTTTAATTTAATTATCACAATGTCAACAATACCCAAATAATCTCATTTAATTATTTTAAATTAAATATACCGAGTTTCCATCATATATTCATCAAAACCAAATTTTATTATCTCTACATGTATTACATGAGTTATACGCGCCCAAAAATCAGTTATTTTAGAACTAGAATTTTTCTACATGCAACCTACACCAATAAAACCCAAAATCACTCGTGAATCCTACGTACCCAAAGGGTTATGAATATTATATTCAGATTAAAAGATTTTATAAAAACAGCCCCATAATTAGTATTCAATTTTTATAATTAAGTTACTAATTATTTTTAAGAAAACATGTAATTAAGTGTTTAGGTGACACTTAAAACGCATAATACTAAAGGAAAAGAATAGAGTATTCATGCCTGTAAAGATCGTGTTGAAAATCTGATTAGAAATCTGGATTCCTCTCGAAAAATTAGCAAAAGAGTGTTCTTGAACGATCTTGATTAAACCCCAATTAAGCCTTCAAAAACTTGTGCCAAAACTTGTGACAAAAACTTGATTTTGTTGAAGGTTGATGATTATGAGTGAGAGGAAAAATATTTGGAAGTGTTCTCTGGTGAAAAACTGGAGAAAAAGTGATTATGAGAAGTCCCCCTACGGATTAACAAGGTTATATAGTGATTAGGAGTCCTAATCCTACACAAATTCTTAAAAAAACAGCTTACAGCGCACGTTTTCTGGGAGGGTCGATCGATCTACCCCCCCGTCGATCGATCGATCACCCCGAAAAACTGACAGTTTGCCCCAAAAATGCCATAAGGCAAAAATATTGTAAAATCAATATAAAATCCGTTTTAACTCCGATTTTAATTCCGCTTGAAGTTTTGTTCTTCTAAAATCATAACCAACATACTTAGCCAATAAAATTTTTAAAATTCAAAAATTTATTTTTCTCGAAAATTCCAATTAATTAATTAAAATAATAAATAAAAATACGGGGTGTTACATACTTCCCCACTAGCAAAGAATTTCGTCCTCGAAATTAGACGAAGCATACACATCAATACATAAATCTCGCGAAAGAAAATAAGGCTCACATATGCCTACCCGTAGAATACCACAATTAGGCGCCCATACACCCAATCCTACGCGCACCTACCCCACGAACAACAAAATAATATATATTGCCTATATAAATACACATAACTATGAAAATAACGGCGTACCACATGCTCTCACAAATCCCCCACTCGATCCTATATCCGAAAGTCATCAAAATTCTAACTTCCTCAAATTAAATCTCAACATCAAAAATCGATACATACGGTACCTAACATCTGTACTATAATCTCCAAAAAAAATTATCGTCTCCAAAATCCATTCTAAGGATCCCCACATCAAACTTACTAATTCTAAACTCAATGTCTACAACGTCCTTAACTCAAAACTTCACATCTCCAAGAAACACATCTAACACGTATGCTAGAACATCTACTTTAAGAAATACGAATCACAAAGGGAATCAAAGATCGGCAACGCGGAAACTAAACGGACTCATAACCTACGGGACCTAAGACCATGCTCTGATACCATCTGTCACACCCCGCAAAATCCGACAGACGGGGTGGCCAGCCACCGCCGCCGAACTATGCCGAGCGTGAACTAAATAAAATACCATTCTTAGCATGAGACAGATATGAGACATAAATAATCAGTCCATAAGATAAATAATTGAATCGATCTCAAATAATCACAAATAACTAAGCGATAAAAGATCCATCACATGCTAACTCCAAAAAATCCAATCTCCAATAATGATTAAATAAAACCTGAATAATAAAGATCTGAATAATCCAATATAAATCCTTTAAACAACTTTGGAACCGAATGGCCCAATAAAACTCCGATGAAGTCTCATAATAAAATACGACTGGAAAAGAAAGTCTAAACTAAAACAAAGATAAAGTAAATCAGCTCCAGCTGTACCTTCAAATGATAACTCCGATAAACTTATGCAGCTTCTCCAATTCTAATCCTGAAAAATATTAGTCAACGCATGGGTCAGAGCCAAAGCCCCGAGCAAGAATACACACTACTCCCCTCAAATAGGATCCTTGAATCCAGACAGTAGCATTATACGCAATAAATATCACAATAGAATATTTTAAATTAAACGGGATAATTAAACGCGATAGATATAAATCACTAACTACCCGCATAAATCCCCATTTATAAAGGCACACCAATATGATTTTAAGTTCCCAAGTCCCACGATGTTAATTTAATTAAATTAACCAGCTTTTATTATTGTTCTCACTTTTTATTAAAGTGTCACACTTCCCCTTGTCAATCGCCCTCTGACCCGTTTACTGTCGGCCCCGACACATGACAAGGTTACCCTTGTCAATCGCCCTCTGACCCGTTTACTGTCGGCCCCGACACATGACAAGGTTCCACACACGACACGACATAAATCGCCCTCTGGCCCGTTTAAACTGTCAGCCCCGACACATTATGTCGCCACAAATTTTAATACCCGTTTTTATCTTAGGCATTAATTCTCAAGTTCTCAATTTATAATCACCCCACCCTTTTTAATCGATGTGGGATCCTCAAAAATACCCCTTAGTCCCATAACTAAGGGTCCCCAAGTTATCAATACGTCCTATCCTATGTATAGGAGGATTTTCTAACATAAATCTTAACTTAGTCTCGTACTTAGACTACCGTAACGACGATAAAGTAATAAAAATCAGCCCACCCTCAAGATGATAAAAGCGTGATAATCTACCCTCACTAGTCCCATACCTAGAAGGCGTAAATCATCAAAAGGCATACCCACTAGTCCCATACCTAGAAGGCATCCTAAAATATAGGGAGAGCAATAATACCCATCAACCCGTCGTCACAAAGGTAACATCATAATACCAACAAGTCACACAAACAAGCATAGTTAATCAATATATAAAACTACGCATGATAGTCCAATTCAATTAAATCTTTAATTTAATTATCACAATGTCAACAATACCCAAATAATCTCATTTAATTATTTTAAATTAAATATACCGAGTTTCCATCATATATTCATCAAAACCAAATTTTATTATCTCTACATGTATTACATGAGTTATACGCGCCCAAAAATCAGTTATTTTAGAACTAGAATTTTTCTACATGCAACCTACACCAATAAAACCCAAAATCACTCGTGAATCCTACGTACCCAAAGGGTTATGAATATTATATTCAGATTAAAAGATTTTATAAAAACCGCCCCATAATTAGTATTCAATTTTTATAATTAAGTTACTAATTATTTTTAAGAAAACATGTAATTAAGTGTTTAGGCGACACTTAAAACGCATAATACTAAAGGAAAAGAATAGAGTATTCATGCCTGTAAAGATCGTGTTGAAAATCTGATTAGAAATCTGGATTCCTCTCGAAAAATTAGCAAAAGAGTGTTCTTGAACGATCTTGATTAAACCCCAATTAAGCCTTCAAAAACTTGTGCCAAAACTTGTGACAAAAACTTGATTTTGTTGAAGGTTGATGATTATGAGTGAGAGGAAAAATATTTGGAAGTGTTCTCTGGTGAAAAACTGGAGAAAAAGTGATTATGAGAAGTCCCCCTACGGATTAACAAGGTTATATAGTGATTAGGAGTCCTAATCCTACACAAATTCTTAAAAAAACAGCTTACAGCGCACGTTTTCTGGGAGGGTCGATCGATCTACCCCCCCGTCGATCGATCGATCACCCCGAAAAACTGACAGTTTGCCCCAAAAATGCCATAAGGCAAAAATATTGTAAAATCAATATAAAATCCTTTTTAACTCCGATTTTAATTCCGCTTGAAGTTTTGTTCTTCTCAAATCATAACCAACATACTTAGCCAATAAAATTTTTAAAATTCAAAAATTTATTTTTTTCGAAAATTCCAATTAATTAATTAAAATAATAAATAAAAATACGGGGTGTTACAACTAGCAGAATCCTAATCAGCAACATTAGGTTACCTAGGACTGTCAGAGCCAAGGGAATAATAGAGATGTTCAATGGGGCTGGGGTTACCAGGGTTAGCATTAAAGACAACCTCGATAGGTCCAGTAGGTCCATAGGTAGAGGGAGTTTTTAGGGTAGTGCTTTATATGTGTCCAAAATTACCATAAGAGGAGAGATTGCCCACAGCAGGGCAGGGCAGGGCGGGGCAGGGCAGGGCACAATAGCAGGATACCCAACAGAGGCAACAAGCTCCATTACCTCCGGTAGTACCAGCACCACCATCCCCACAGCAGCAACATGGATAGATGCATTATGGCGTGTATATAAAGTTCGGGATATACCTATGTGACCAAAACCATAGGTGCCGCCAACCGTCGAGGGTATGTTTTCTATTCATGGGCATGAGGGTAGGATTCTTTTTGATACGAGGGCATCATATTCTTTTATTGCCACTAGATTTGCACGAGTAGCCGGTCTTTTAGAGACAACCAACAGTCGCATTATGTGCGTAGAGTCACCATTAGGTAGTGGGTCATTGCTACAGCCGATATGTAGAGGGGTCAACATCATTATTGGGAGACTGAGCATAGCAAAAGACCTTCCTGTGTTAGATATGGAAGGGTACGATGTCATTTTGGGCATAGATTGGTTAGCGAGTTTTAGAGAGACATTAAACTATTACGAGAGGACCATAGTGTTTTCCATACTAGGCAAGAGATGTTCTTGGTTATGATGCCTCTTCCTAAGGGAGGGTCACGCACACACTTATACTACAATGAGGAGGAGACCTCATAGGTGGTAGTTTTCCCGTTAGACTCGATTCTCGTCGTGAGAGATTTTGAGGATGTATTTTAGGAGATACTAGGGTTACCACCCAGTCGTGAAATTGAGTTTGTTATCGACTTAGCACCGGGTACCAGATCGATTGCTCGAGAAATGTATCGCATGGACCTTTTAGAGATGGGAGAGTTGAGGGAGAAGATTCAACAGCTATTAGAACAGGGTTTTATTCGGCAAAATACATCATTATGGGGTGCACCAGTGTTATTCGTGAAGAAGAGTGATGGTCCGCTTCGCTTGTGTGTAGACTACAGAGAGCTGAATAAGGTCACAATATGGAATAAGTATTCATTATCGAGGATCAATAATCTATTTGACTAGTTGACAGGAGCGATATACTTATCCAAGATTGATTTGAGGTCAGAATATCACCAGTTACATATTTTGGAGGAGGACGTTCCTAAGACCACTTTTCTATTGCAGTACGGGTCGTAAGAGTTTCGGGTGATGTCATTTGGGCTCAGCTATGCACTAGTTATGTTTATGGATCTCATGAACAGGGTATTTAGGAAAGTTTTAGACCAGTTTATGATTGTGTTCATAGACAACATGCCGATTTACACTCGTACTGGGGAGGAGCTCGTAGAGCATCTGCATAGGGTTCTACAGACACTTCGGCACCACCAGTTATATGCCAAATTCGAGAAGTGTGAATTTTGGATATGGGATGTAAATTTTTTAGACCACATCATGTCCAACAGAGACATTGATATTAATTCGAGTAAGGTATTGACGGTGATGGAGTGGGGACAACCCAAGATACCGACAGAGATCCATAACTTTCTAGGGTTAGCTGATTATTATCGTCGTTTTATTAAGGGGTTCTCAAAGATTGGAGGTTTATTGACGAACCTGACATGCAATGGAGTACCATTTGTGTGGATTGATCGCTTTTAGCTAGCTTTCGATGAGCTAAAGGACAAATTGACGTCAGCGCCTGTACTTGTACTGCCTAGGGGAGGAGTGGAGTACTGAGTTTATATGGATGCATCCTTACCGAGACTTAGGGATGTATCGAAGTAGGAGGAGAGGGACATAGCTTATGCTTCTCATAAGATTAAGCCCCATGAGAAGAATTACTCCACACACGACCTTGAATTGGCAGCGGTTGTGTTTGCTTTGAGTATATAGAGACACTATCTTTTGGGGGAGAAGTTTACGCTATTCACAAATCACTTCAGTTGCTCTTCACACAGAAGGATATGAATATGAGACAAAGGATATGGATCGATTTTATGAAAGACTACTAGTTTGACATTCAATATCATCCTGGTAATGCTAATGTGATGGAAGACGCATTGAGCCGATAACCTATAGGGGAGTTAGAGGAGGTCTAGAAGGCGAAGTGAAGGGGGTTTCGATATGACAATGAGATCACCAGAGCGTTCAAGTCAGTTCTAGCTATCATTCTCGAGATTATTATTATGGGTAGTGAAAGCACAGGCGGAGGATCAGTTCTTCTAGGATGGGGTACGTCAATTGTTATCTAAGGATGCGAAGTCTTACTCAGTCATCTCAAAGTGAGGCCTATATTTTAATGGGAGGCTAGTTATGCCAGAGGATGAGGATTTGAGGCATACGATTATGACTAACTCTTAGGGTTTGAGATTTACGGTATATCCCGATGCAGATAAGATGTATCAAGACTTGAGGAGATAGTATTGGTGGGCAGGGATAAAGTGGGACATAACAGAGTTTGTCTCAAAGTGTGCTACCTGTCAGTTATTTAAGGTAGACCATCAGAGGCCTTCAGGGATGCTACAACCACTAGAGATTCATGTGTAGAAGTGGGAGGGTATTTTTATGGATTTTATTACAAGGATGCCGATGTCGCAGAGGAGTCAAGACTTTTTTTGGGTGATAGTGGATCGACTGACCAAAAAAGCCCATTTTTTGCCAGTTTGCATTGATTTTGAGATGATGTCATATGCGCAGCTATTCATTATGAAGTTAGTTAAGCTGTTTGGGGTACCGATTAACATCGTGTCTATTAGAGATAAGATCTCTATCTCTCATTTTTTTGCAGAGTTTTCAGGAGGCCTTGGGCACAGACTTGCGATTGAGCATCGCATATCATCCGTCAATAAATGAAAAGACTGAGAGGGTTAATTAAATGCTCAAAGATATATTGAGGATGTGTATAATTGATTTTGAAGGAGGTTGGGAGAGATACCTTCCAATGGTAGAGTTTACGTATAATAACTCTTACCAATTGACCATCGGTATAGCACCATTTGAGACACTATATAGGAGACCTTATCGTTCATCCGCTTATTGGTTAGAGGTGGAGGATAACAAGTTATTGGGGCAAAAAATGATTCATGAGATTACTGCCAAGATCGAGTTGATTCGGGGGCATATTCGAATCACTCAGAAAAGGCAGAAGAGTTTTACAGACGTATATTGGAGACATGTTGAGTTAGAAGTTGGCGATTATGTGTTGGTGCGGGTGGCTCCTATGAAAGGGGTCATGAGGTTCGACAAGAAGGGGAAGCTAACGTTAAGGTATGTGGGATATTTCTTTATTATTGAGAAAGTGGGACCAGTAGCATATATACTGGGTTTACCAGAGCATATACAATGGATACATGACGTGTTCGACGTGGCTTCGCTGATGAAGTATCGAAGGAGCGAGAGAGCTATTTGGCACGTTCCACTAGAGAAGATTATTTATAACAAGATGCGTCATAAGAGGAAAAACTCATGGCGATTCTAGATCGTAGTGAGCGTAAGCTGCGATCTAAGGTGGCACCATTAGTCGGAGTTCAGTGGGAACACAACAATATTGACGAGTCGACATCGGAGCGGGAGGATGACATGCGAGAGCAGTATCCAAAGTGGTTCACCGCAGGTATGACCAAATTTTAGGGATGAAATTACTTTATAAGGGGGAAGTATGTAGCACCCCGTATTTCTGAGAAATAAATATTTACTTAATTCGGAAAAATTTGAATTACAAGTGTGTCATAATTTAGTTGAATTAATTGTTATGTGTCTATTTAAATATTAATCGGGAGAGATAATGATTACTATAAACGGAATAATATTTACTAAATTTGTAGTAAATAGTATGTGACTATTATTATACGTCGTAGTGAGTTAAACGATGAGATTTCATTATATCTCAACCGAGAGACAGGTATAGAATAAATTAAGGTCGAGATAAAGATTTTTAGTAAAGTAACTCGGATGATGTATTCGAGGTCATAGATTATTCCGAAAGGGTCAAAGTAGTCGAAATACTATACCCGAGAGTATTGTTTGGGTCATGGGGCAATTCTCGACCAAACCGACACCGTGTGAGGGAATTTAGTCATTTGGTAATCTAAGGTTAAGAGACCTGCAAATTTCCAAAGCCTTTATCAGAATAGAGTTGGGAGAGGCTAGGTTTGCAAATATAGAAAATAAAGAGAGGCCATTAGAGAAGAAGGATAAGTCATTTTTTAAGCTTAAGAGAGAATTCTTAAAGCATTCAAGCTTGTTGTTGCACCCCGTCATCATTGGAGAGTGGATTGGAAGGGAAGACAAAAAAATTCATCGTCAATTCATGAATACAGATCATCAATCATAAAGAGTCAAGTGTTTAATTGAAATTTCTTTTGAATTTATCATACCTATGTAGAATAGGGTGTTAAAAAATGATTTAAATGATATTTTTGAAGCATAGATGATTAGAGCATATAATCTAGGTAGGATTTGCATGTAAAGTTAAGCCACACATGTAGAGTAGACGAAATCAAATTATGTAGGGTGATGAACATCAAGAAAATCTCATTTTTATGTGAGTATACATGAAAAACATGATAAATCTAGATTTTTGATAAATAAATGATTTGATCTTTTCTTGAATGGAAATCGTAGTGTTTTGATGTTATAATCACATTTGTGTATATAACGTTTAGGACAATTGGGTGTAAGTTTGGTGAAGGATCATGAGAGTTATGTAAAAGAAAAATGGTGAAAAATGCTAAAACCCAACGAATGAGACGACCTGGTACACTTCGAATTGATTTGGCCCTAGGGGAAATCGATTCAATTTGCCCAGATTTGGAAGATTTCCCTTTTTAATCCCCTAACTTGTGAATTATTATTTGAGAAACTTTTGGAGAATCCTTTAAACATAATAAGAGATTAATTGGATTACAGTAGGACTATGATAGGGTTGTGACTTAATCTTATTAAGGGAATTAAGGAGAGAATTAATTGGGGTTAAATCATAATGTAATTGATTCGAGAGCAAGAGAATGAGTTATGGGGATTTCAAATAGATTTATTATATTGACCAGCAGGGTATGAATGAGATAACTACTGAAATTACTTAAGGGATTAACTAGGACCCTTAGAGTAGAGAATATTACTCGAATAAATATGATAGTGAGAATAATCATAAATTAATAGTACAGTGAGTATTCGGGAGATATATACTACGTACGAAATATGATAAACTTGGATTGTGTATATTCCCACGATGTATTTTTATAGGTTGTGTGCATACTTAATATATGATTGGGGTTAAATGTGAGCATACCTACGTTTCTTTCTATCACGTAGGTTCCCGCGCTGTGGGCGATCCCACCTTGATGATTCTAGTGAGGTCTGAATTTGTGCCCCAGATCATAGAACTCAGGGTAGTTCACTAAGTGTCGTGTATTAGTGGGACTGGTAGGTCATTTGGGTACGTTAGGTATGTGCGTAGCCCAAAGGCTTAGAACTATATTCGCCTCCATTATGTGTTATTTGATTTTAGGTTCGAGTATACATGTCAAACCAGTAGTCCTTATTGTGATACGTGTGATACATGGATTTGATAGCAGAGTATGCCCTTATTAACGGTGGTTATCCTAACGGATGCCGTAGTTGTATATATTAGTGTGTAAAATATATACCTATATGAACATTATACTTAAGTGTGACAGTAGACAGTAAATAATGTAAATCTGAAATTAAATTAAGTAGAGAAGCAAAATCAAATGATTTAAAGATAACATATATGAAATGCTACTTGTGATGCTAATAACGTATGAGAAATGTTAATTATCGGTTAACGTACTGTATGGGAGGTATGGAGTAATGGAAATGTTGTTGGAAAATTGGACTTAAATGGGTATTATAAAGCTGTCCAGATTTTTCTGGACAGATTTTTGAGCAACTTTGAGCTCAAATTTAGGTGGGACCCACACTACGGAAATTGTGGGACCATATACGAACGCGTTCACCTCCGCAAGGAGATTAACGTAGTATATTCATATGTCCAATTTCAATAAGTTATGAATGATAATTATGTCCCCAAAGTGACTCACAAAGCAATGAAAGTTAATGAATTGGGTGTGTTTTTACTCTTGTCCCACATTGGAAGAGTAGTGGAATTTTGATGAGTTAATAACACCCCAAGTATGGACTAAGGCTTGGATGCCTTGGGGGTATTCCAACTCTTTGAAGGGGAGATGACCTAAGCTATGCACGGGTTGACTTTCGGTCAAAAGTCCATACGCGCCCGCGCGCGCGTCCGGTCGGCTCGACTCGGTTCGGTTCGGGCTTGGGCTTGTAAAAATCTCCTACATTTTTGGGCCGAATTTATTTAACTTTCTGGGCTTTAATTATTAATTAATTACGAAATTAATTAATTAATTAATAAACTGTTGGCAGTTATTGCCAACAGTCAACAGTAAATTCGTTTAACTGTTTTTGACAGTTGTGCCAACCGTCAATTACTTTGCTATAAATACAGATGCCTCCATCCGTTTTTGAATAATGAAATTTTCCCTCCTCCAGAATTGCTGTCATTTTTGTCCCAGAAAATTCCTGTCATATATGTTCCGAAATTTCTTTATCCTGCATAACATATGTTATAGTGTTGTTGAGTAACGGCCACAGAATTTGAGTTCGTTGAAATTAATTATTGTTGTGCTACATAATTAATTGGGGAAATCCGTTCTATCTTGGGAGACAATATTCATCAACCTCGGAGCACATTGGAGGGAATAAATTGTCTTAAGGAAACTGTTCATAACAGGGCTCGGATTTATCTTTAATTCTTTTATTATTTCTGCAAATTCAAGTAAGTGTTTCGTTTATGTAATTCTGTAATTATATTAAATTCATAATTCTGTACAATTGTTATTTATAAATAGTAGGCATAACAATCTTAAGACAATTTATTCAAGTTCTACTGTTTTTAGTGTACAGAATTTTTTTATTACAGAAATTTATTTGTTGAAAATAAATCTATTTTGACAGAATAAAATGAATTAATTTACTGCTTTATTGTAGAAATTAGTAAAACAGTTTTGATATAGAAATTAATTTCTATACTGTTTTTATATTCTGTTTTAGAAAATAAAATTTTATTTGTGTACTCTTGTTAAAATCTGTTTATCTAAATTTTTTTTTAATCTTAAATTATAATTCTGTTTTGTACGGAATTCTTTTTATTATTAAAAATTAGTGTGACACAGATTTTAAAAATTTAATTCTGTTTTGTACGGAATTCTGTTTATATTATACTTTAATTCTGAATTATTATTTGAATTCTTTTGGAATTCATTTATTGTGAATTATATTTGGAGGAAATTGGTGCACAAAATTTTGTATTCTGTTTTGATTAATTCATTATATATGAATTTTATCATTGATAAAAATTCTGTTTTTGTAACAGAAATGGAATCACAAAGTACGAACACTACTCCTATGAAACTGATTGTCACCAACACAAATGTGACTGCACCCGTATCTATGCCACACGGGGAGAAACCGGAAAAGTTCATTGGCGCTGACTTCAAACGTTGGCAAGGACAAATGTACTTCTATCTCACTACCTGCCAACTGGGCAGGTTTGTATATGAAGATTGCCCCTCTATTCAAGAGGGAGATGACACTGAAAAGGTTGCTGCTGTCGATGCTTGGAAGCAGTCGGACTACCTATGCCGAAATTGTATTTTGGCCTACTTGGATAAGACTTTGTACCATGTCTATTGCACTATCAAAACTTCCAAGGAATTATGGAATTCTTTGGAAAAGAAGTATAAAACTGAAGATGCTGGGATGAAGAAATTTATCGTTGGGCGTTTTCTGGACTTTAAAATGGTTGATTCTAAATCTGTGATCTCGCAAGTGCAAGAATTCCAAGTGATCCTCCACGACATTCATGCTGAAGGAATGCCAATTAGTGAAACTTTCCAAGTTGCTGCAATTGTTGAAAAGTTGCCACCTTCTTGGACTTTGTTCAAAAACTATCTCAAGCACAAGCGTAAGGAGATGAATGTGGAGAAGTTGGTGGTCCGGCTAAGAATCGAAGAAGACAACCGTGAGTCTCAAAAGAAAAGTGGGAAGAATCCGATGGAAACAAAGGTCCATGTCGTTGAAGGTCCTATAAAGAACAAACGAAAGTATGAAGGGGAAGGCACTTCCAAACATAACAAGAAAAAGTTCAAAGGCAAATGCTACAATTGTGGTAAACCGGGACACCGCTCAAGTGAGTGTTGTAAGCCTAAGAAGCAACATTAAAATAACTCTCAAGCAAATATGACTGAGGGTGAGAATATCACCAATGATTTGGCGGATATGAATCTTTCTGCTGTTGTCTCTGAATGTAACTTGGTTGGAAATACCAAGGAATGGTGGGTGGACACTGGAGCCACACGACACATTTGTGCAAACAAATGGATGTTCTCCACCTATAAGCCTTTGGAAAATGAGGAGAACCTTTTTATGGGAAATTCTTCCACTTCTAAAGTGGTGGGACAAGGAAAGATTGCTTTGAAAATGACTTCTGGAAAGGAACTTACTCTCAACAATGTTCTTCACGTGCCTGATATCCGAAAGAATCTGATTTCTGGATCGCTCCTTACTAAGAATGGTTTCAAGCTTGTGTTTGTGTCTGATCGCTTTGTGTTGTCTAAAAATGACATGTATGTAGGAAAGGGCTACCTAAATGAGGGGCTCTTTAAACTGAATGTTCTTACTGTAACCCCTAAAACATCTGTTTCAATGAATGAAGTTGCTAGTTCTTCTTACTTGATTGAGTCATCTAATATTTGGCATGCTAGATTGGGACATGTTAATTTTGATACATTGCGTAGATTAATTAACTTGGAATTTTTGCCAAAATTCAATATTGATAAAAATCATAAATGTGAAATTTGTGTAGAATCTAAATTAGCTAGATTACCTTTCCATTCTATTGAAAGGATAACTGAACCTTTAGATTTAATTCACACCGATATTTGTGATTTAAAATTTGTTCAAACTAGAGGTGGGAAAAAGTATTTTATTACTTTTATTGACGATTGCACAAAATATTGCTATGTATATTTGTTACATAGTAAAGATGAGGCTATTAATGCATTTAAACAATATAAAAATGAAGTTGAGAATCAATTAAGCAAAACGATAAAGGCTATTAGAAGTGATAGAGGAGGTGAATATGAATATCCATTTGAGGAATTTTGTTCTGAAAATGGGATTATTCATCAAACAACCGCTCCTTATTCTCCTCAATCGAATGGTGTTGCTGAACGAAAAAATCGTACTTTGAAAGAAATGATGAACTCAATGTTATTAAGTTCAGGAGCTCCACAAAATTTGTGGGGGGAAGCCTTACTTTCTGCTAATTACATTCTCAATAAAGTACCTCACAAAAAGACTCACAAAACACCTTATAAATTATGGAAAGGTCGGAGACCTTCCTATAAATATTTACGAGTGTGGGGGTGCTTAGCCAAAGTGATGGTTCCTAAACCTAAAAAGGTAAGAATAAGGGCCGAAAACCGTGGATTGTGTATTCATCGGTTATGCTACTAATAGCAGTGCATATCGATTTCTAGTTTGTAAATCTGAGATTTCGGACATTCATGTAAATACGGTTATTGAATCGAGGGATGCTTCATTTTTTGAAAATGAATTCCCGTATAACATGACCCGAGAATCTGGTCCTTCTAAAAGGACAAATCAAGCTACTACAAGTGGTACTCATCAACCTATTGAATCAATAGAGGATGAACCAAGACGTAGTAAAAGAGCAAAAAACTCGACTTCTTTCGGTCCGGATTTTCTAACATATTTGTTAGATAATGAACCTCAATCGTATAAAGAAGCTATATCCTTACCCGATGCTTCCAATTGGAAAGAAGCAATTAATAGTGAAATTGAATCCATATTACAAAATCATACATGGGAACTAGTGGATCTTCCACCAGGTTCAAAACCGTTAGGTTATAAATGGATCTTCAAAAAGAAATTGAAGGCCGATGGATCAATTGATAAATATAAAGCTAGACTTGTAGCTAAAGGCTATAGGCAAAAGGAAGGGTTGGATTACTTCGACACATATTCACCGGTAACAAGAATAACGTCCATTCGGATGTTAATAGCAATAGCTGCTATTAATGGACTTGAAATACATCAAATGGATGTAAAAACTGCATTCTTAAACGGTGAACTAGACGAGGAAATTTATATGGAGCAACCTGAAGGGTTCAAATCTCCCGAACAAGAAGGAAAAGTATGTAAGCTTGTTAAATCACTATATGGATTAAAACAAGCACCTAAACAATGGCATGAAAAATTTGATAATGCAATGTTATCAAATGGTTTCAAAATTAATGAATGCGATAAATGTGTTTACTTTAAATACATTCATAATGAATATGTCATTGTATGCCTCTATATTGATGATATGCTTATCATGGGTAGTAACTTGGAAATTGTCAAAACTACAAACAAATGTTGAGTAGTAGATTTGACATGAAAGATATGGGAATCGCCGATGTTATATTAGGAATTAAAATTTCTAGAACATCGGATGGACTTAAATTATCTCAATCTCATTTCATTGAGAAAGTACTTGAAAAATTCAAGAAGTATGATATTAGTCCTACCAAGACACCTGTAGATGTAAATTTACATCTAGCAAGAAATAATGGTGAAAGTGTATCTCAACTAGAATATTCTCGTATTATTGGCAGTTTAATGTATATCATGAACTGTACGCGACCGAACATAGCATACTCAATAAGTAAGCTAAGTCGATTGTTGAGTAATCCCGGAAGAGATCACTGGAAAGCAATATTGAGAGTTTTGGGTTATTTAAAATACACTCAAAACTATGGATTGCATTACTCAAAATATCCAGCTGTTCTTGAAGGACATTGCGATGCAAATTGGATATCTGATACAAAAGACTCTAAGTCTACGAGTGGCTATGTGTTTACCCTCGAAGGTGCAGCCGTATCTTGGAAATCCTCAAAACAAACGTGCATTGCTAGATCGACAATGGAATCTGAATTCATTGCACTAGACAAAGCTGGAGAAGAAGCTGAATGGCTTCGAAATTTCTTAGAGGATGTTCCAAATTGGTCTAAACCTGTGCCCGCAATATGTATACATTGCGATAGCCAATCAGCGATTGGAAGGGCACAAAATCACATGCATAACGGAAAGTCACGACATATTCGTCGTAGACACAATACCGTTAGACAACTTCTCTCAAACGGAATTATCTCAATTGACTATGTAAAGTCAAAAGATAATATATCGGATCCACTAACGAAAGGTTTAAACCGAGAGCAAGTTGAAAGATCATCGAGAGGAATGGGTCTAAAGCCTATAAATAAATAAGAATCAATATAGTGGCAACCCAACCTAGCTGACTGGAGATCCCAAGATCTAGGTTCAATGGGCAAACCGAACTACGTTGTATTCAGTAAGCACTGGAGGATATATCATCCTATCCATTCCAAAGATGAGACAGTGCATATCTGTCGCGAAATTAGGATAAGTTATGCTTTTAATGACATCTATATCTTAGTACGTCTAAGTGGGGTATTGCAGAATACTCTTTATGGAAGTCACCTACGTAAGTAAGAAGGGGGCCACTTTGAAGAAGCTAAAACCTCGGAGGGTGGTGATTTTCTCAATTAAAATCAAAGTTAATTTCCTTTTATGTAAATCGATGCGGAAGCGTTGTAAAACAGGTGATGGTTCAACTTTAAAAAAAATAACAAGTTTTAATTTCTCAAAACAAATTAAAACCTAATTCAAGTCCTAGAATATGCCTAAGTCACAATATTCAATTATCCAAAGTTAGGCAAAACCAATTTTAGCAAATGACTTGAATAAACAAAATATACCCAATATTTAATTTAGTCCCAAATTAAATGAGTGTGAGAATTAAACCAAATTTTATCTTGAATTAAACCTAAAGCATGGATTCTAAATTATGATGCAAGATAAAATAAACAATGTCACACTACGCCGAGATGTACGAGGAAAAACCCAAGACGGGAAACAACCTCGGACGGCCCTAGCCACAAGTCCACTAGATACGGAATTACAATTACAAGACAGATAGACTTACAACGACTGACTCGATCCCTCTCAAGCCTCGACGCTCCTTCTCGTAGAAACCTCTTCCTAGCGGACAACCTCGGAACACCACCGCGGTCTCGGAATCCACCGATGGGACTTTATATGGTCACCGTCACCCAAGTATGGAGCCTTTCTCCGTGTGGGTAGAATCTCAACAAAAGTCTTCTTTGTGATGGGGTGTAGAAGCAAACCCGAAACGTCTCTTGAATTCGGTAGAGAAAACCGGTGCCAAAAACTCCAAGCAATTGATATAAATATAGAAACTTGGATAAACACAATTGGGTGTAAACTAGAGTGTGTATGAATTTTTCTTTGAAAGAATAACACTCAAAACATGATCTTTTTCCTTAAACAAATTTTGTCTCAAAATACTCTCTAGGAGTTTGTATGGTATGAAAAAGATACCCTTTGAAAAATGATTCCCGTCCTTGATAAAGCCTTAAAAAATCAGTTAAGAAACAAGTGGGATAATGGGGTGAAAACTGCCAAAAAACTGCTCAAAACCGTTCCCGCCTGGCGTCTCGTTCGAACGAGCGACCAGCCTGGGCTCGTTAGAATCTCGTTAGATACCTCGTTAGAACGAAAAACTCGTTCGAACGACATATCGAACGACTGACCAGTTTAGGGTCGTTGGCAAACTCGTTCGAACGAAACCTGGTTCGAACGAAAAAACTCGTTCGAACGACATTTCTAACGAACGACCAGAAAGTTTGTAAAATTCGATTTTTAGCCCAGAAACTTTTATATACTTATTTTAAAGTTCTAATTGATTCTTTCTGAAAATAAGATGCAGTTTTTATTACACCTAACACCCAATACAAATTGTTCCAAGCTCCTATATAAATATAATTACATTCATACCTTGGGAGCATGGAACCTTAGTTGATGACGTAGAAACGAGGCACACAAACCGACATTTTGATGAAGCTTTAAATTCTTTGCCGCTACGTCTTCAACACACACTTCATAGGCTTGAGAATATTACAATAAATCACTAACCTATGAATACATGTTTTTGTCCGGAATTGAGCCAAAACTATATATGGACTCAATTGGAAATTTGTGTCCTTACAAATCTCCCCCTTTGGCTATTCCGGGACAAAAACCAAACAAAAATCCTAAAGGGCCGTCAAGCTCACTAGACTCAAAAACATAACCCGCCCAAACTTGACTCAACCCAAGGATCAAACGCTTTGCCATTAAACAATGCTGCTTTAGAAGAATACCTGCACACTTAAGCAAACTCATCAAATGCATAGGGAATATCAAAGTATTAAATGCAATTGATTAATTACTCCCCCTAAATTAATTCTCCCTTTAAACACATGACCTACTTAGAAAGACGTCTCCCCCTAAGATAAATCTCCCCCAAACTAAGATACGATAATAATAGGATTAGATTCCCCCTATCATCATTCTCCCCCTTTTTGTGCGGGAATAGGCAAAGGATAAAGAACTAATAAACAGCATGTGAAAGCTTAAAGTGATAAGACATGAAAGCATATGGGCAATAAAAGCAGGGCAAAGACAAATATCATATATATAGATACCAAAAATATACCAATAGAGCACTTTAGCTAAATAAAGCATTTAAACCACGGGAATTAAAATTTGCTAGCTTAAACTCATTTTCAGTCCATCTATCGACGGGTTTGGGAACATGTTCATTTTCAATTAAATGTGTTGGTGGGGTCCAACCGTTAACAACAGACATCCAAACACGTTCATCGATAGATTTAAGTGCCGATCTCATTCGTGCTTTCCAATACGCGTAGTTTGAACCATCAAAAATAGGAAATTTTGAAAATGGGGAAAAATCCATTTTAGCCAAAGATTATTTAAAAGATCGTTAACGAAATAATTTATCGCTTTGGCTCTGATACCAATTTGAAGAAGCTAAAACCTCGGAGGGTGGTGATTTTCTCAATTAAAATCAAAGTTAATTTCCTTTTATGTAAATCGATGCGGAAGCGTTGTAAAACAGGTGATGGTTCAACTTTCAAAACAACAACAAGTTTTAATTTCTCAAAACAAATTAAAACCTAATTCAAGTCCTAGAATATGCCTAAGTCACAATATTCAATTATCCAAAGTTAGGCGAAACCAATTTTAGCAAATGACTTGAATAAACAAAATATACCCAATATTTAATTTAGTCCCAAATTAAATGAGTGTGAGAATTAAACCAAATTTTATCTTGAATTAAACCTAAAGCATGGATTCTAAATTATGTTGCAAGATAAAATAAACAATGTCACACTACGCCGAGATGTACGAGGAAAAACCCAAGACGGGAAACAACCTCGGACGGCCCTAGCCACAAGTCCACTAGATACGGAATTACAATTACAAGACAGATAGACTTACAACGACTGACTCGATCCCTCTCAAGCCTCGACGCTCCTTCTCGTAGAAACCTCTTCCTAGCGGACAACCTCGAAACACCACCGCGGTCTCGGAATCCACCGATGGGACTTTATATGGTCACCGTCACCCAAGTATGGAGCCTTTCTCCGTGTGGGTAGAATCTCAACAAAAGTCTTCTTTGTGATGGGGTGTAGAAGCAAACCCGAAACGTCTCTTGAATTCGGTAGAGAAAACCGGTGCCAAAAACTCCAAGCAATTGATATAAATATAGAAACTTGGATAAACACAATTGGGTGTAAACTAGAGTGTGTATGAATTTTTCTTTGAAAGAATAACACTCAAAACATGATCTTTTTCCTTAAACAAATTTTGTCTCAAAATACTCTCTAGGAGTTTGTATGGTATGAAAAAGATACCCTTTGAAAAATGATTCCCGTCCTTGATAAAGCCTTAAAAAATCAGTTAAGAAACAAGTGGGATAATGGGGTGAAAACTGCCAAAAAACTGCTCAAAACCGTTCCCGCCTGGCGTCTCGTTCGAACGAACTTGACTCTCGTTCGAACGAGCGACCAGCCTGGGCTCGTTAGAATCTCGTTAGATACCTCGTTAGAACGAAAAACTCGTTCGAACGACATATCGAACGACTGACCAGTTTAGGGTCGTTGGCAAACTCGTTCGAACGAAACCTGGTTCGAACGAAAAAACTCGTTCGAACGACATTTCTAACGAACGACCAGAAAGTTTGTAAAATTCGATTTTTAGCCCAGAAACTTTTATATACTTATTTTAAAGTTCTAATTGATTCTTTCTGAAAATAAGATGCAGTTTTTATTACACCTAACACCCAATACAAATTGTTCCAAGCTCCTATATAAATATAATTACATTCATACCTTGGGAGCATGGAACCTTAGTTGATGACGTAGAAACGAGGCACACAAACCGACATTTTGATGAAGCTTTAAATTCTTTGCCGCTACGTCTTCAACACACACTTCATAGGCTTGAGAATATTACAATAAATCACTAACCTATGAATACATGTTTTTGTCCGGAATTGAGCCAAAACTATATATGGACTCAATTGGAAATTTGTGTCCTTACAAATCTCCCCCTTTGGCTATTCCGGGACAAAAACCAAACAAAAATCCTAAAGGGCCGTCAAGCTCACTAGACTCAAAAACATAACCCGCCCAAACTTGACTCAACCCAAGGATCAAACGCTTTGCCATTAAACAATGCTGCTTTAGAAGAATACCTGCACACTTAAGCAAACTCATCAAATGCATAGGGAATATCAAAGTATTAAATGCAATTGATTAATTACTCCCCCTAAATTAATTCTCCCTTTAAACACATGACCTACTTAGAAAGACGTCTCCCCCTAAGATAAATCTCCCCCAAACTAAGATACGATAATAATAGGATTAGATTCCCCCTATCATCATTCTCCCCCTTTTTGTGCGGGAATAGGCAAAGGATAAAGAACTAATAAACAGCATGTGAAAGCTTAAAGTGATAAGACATGAAAGCATATGGGCAATAAAAGCAGGGCAAAGACAAATATCATATATATAGATACCAAAAATATACCAATAGAGCACTTTAGCTAAATAAAGCATTTAAACCACGGGAATTAAAATTTGCTAGCTTAAACTCATTTTCAGTCCATCTATCGACGGGTTTGGGAACATGTTCATTTTCAATTAAATGTGTTGGTGGGGTCCAACCGTTAACAACAGACATCCAAACACGTTCATCGATAGATTTAAGTGCCGATCTCATTCGTGCTTTCCAATACGCGTAGTTTGAACCATCAAAAATAGGAAATTTTGAAAATGGGGAAAAATCCATTTTAGCCAAAGATTATTTAAAAGATCGTTAACGAAATAATTTATCGCTTTGGCTCTGATACCAATTTGAAGAAGCTAAAACCTCGGAGGGTGGTGATTTTCTCAATTAAAATCAAAGTTAATTTCCTTTTATGTAAATCGATGCGGAAGCGTTGTAAAACAGGTGATGGTTCAACTTTCAAAACAACAACAAGTTTTAATTTCTCAAAACAAATTAAAACCTAATTCAAGTCCTAGAATATGCCTAAGTCACAATATTCAATTATCCAAAGTTAGGCGAAACCAATTTTAGCAAATGACTTGAATAAACAAAATATACCCAATATTTAATTTAGTCCCAAATTAAATGAGTGTGAGAATTAAACCAAATTTTATCTTGAATTAAACCTAAAGCATGGATTCTAAATTATGTTGCAAGATAAAATAAACAATGTCACACTACGCCGAGATGTACGAGGAAAAACCCAAGACGGGAAACAACCTCGGACGGCCCTAGCCACAAGTCCACTAGATACGGAATTACAATTACAAGACAGATAGACTTACAACGACTGACTCGATCCCTCTCAAGCCTCGACGCTCCTTCTCGTAGAAACCTCTTCCTAGCGGACAACCTCGAAACACCACCGCGGTCTCGGAATCCACCGATGGGACTTTATATGGTCACCGTCACCCAAGTATGGAGCCTTTCTCCGTGTGGGTAGAATCTCAACAAAAGTCTTCTTTGTGATGGGGTGTAGAAGCAAACCCGAAACGTCTCTTGAATTCGGTAGAGAAAACCGGTGCCAAAAACTCCAAGCAATTGATATAAATATAGAAACTTGGATAAACACAATTGGGTGTAAACTAGAGTGTGTATGAATTTTTCTTTGAAAGAATAACACTCAAAACATGATCTTTTTCCTTAAACAAATTTTGTCTCAAAATACTCTCTAGGAGTTTGTATGGTATGAAAAAGATACCCTTTGAAAAATGATTCCCGTCCTTGATAAAGCCTTAAAAAATCAGTTAAGAAACAAGTGGGATAATGGGGTGAAAACTGCCAAAAAACTGCTCAAAACCGTTCCCGCCTGGCGTCTCGTTCGAACGAACTTGACTCTCGTTCGAACGAGCGACCAGCCTGGGCTCGTTAGAATCTCGTTAGATACCTCGTTAGAACGAAAAACTCGTTCGAACGACATATCGAACGACTGACCAGTTTAGGGTCGTTGGCAAACTCGTTCGAACGAAACCTGGTTCGAACGAAAAAACTCGTTCGAACGACATTTCTAACGAACGACCAGAAAGTTTGTAAAATTCGATTTTTAGCCCAGAAACTTTTATATACTTATTTTAAAGTTCTAATTGATTCTTTCTGAAAATAAGATGCAGTTTTTATTACACCTAACACCCAATACAAATTGTTCCAAGCTCCTATATAAATATAATTACATTCATACCTTGGGAGCATGGAACCTTAGTTGATGACGTAGAAACGAGGCACACAAACCGACATTTTGATGAAGCTTTAAATTCTTTGCCGCTACGTCTTCAACACACACTTCATAGGCTTGAGAATATTACAATAAATCACTAACCTATGAATACATGTTTTTGTCCGGAATTGAGCCAAAACTATATATGGACTCAATTGGAAATTTGTGTCCTTACAAATCTCCCCCTTTGGCTATTCCGGGACAAAAACCAAACAAAAATCCTAAAGGGCCGTCAAGCTCACTAGACTCAAAAACATAACCCGCCCAAACTTGACTCAACCCAAGGATCAAACGCTTTGCCATTAAACAATGCTGCTTTAGAAGAATACCTGCACACTTAAGCAAACTCATCAAATGCATAGGGAATATCAAAGTATTAAATGCAATTGATTAATTACTCCCCCTAAATTAATTCTCCCTTTAAACACATGACCTACTTAGAAAGACGTCTCCCCCTAAGATAAATCTCCCCCAAACTAAGATACGATAATAATAGGATTAGATTCCCCCTATCATCATTCTCCCCCTTTTTGTGCGGGAATAGGCAAAGGATAAAGAACTAATAAACAGCATGTGAAAGCTTAAAGTGATAAGACATGAAAGCATATGGGCAATAAAAGCAGGGCAAAGACAAATATCATATATATAGATACCAAAAATATACCAATAGAGCACTTTAGCTAAATAAAGCATTTAAACCACGGGAATTAAAATTTGCTAGCTTAAACTCATTTTCAGTCCATCTATCGACGGGTTTGGGAACATGTTCATTTTCAATTAAATGTGTTGGTGGGGTCCAACCGTTAACAACAGACATCCAAACACGTTCATCGATAGATTTAAGTGCCGATCTCATTCGTGCTTTCCAATACGCGTAGTTTGAACCATCAAAAATAGGAAATTTTGAAAATGGGGAAAAATCCATTTTAGCCAAAGATTATTTAAAAGATCGTTAACGAAATAATTTATCGCTTTGGCTCTGATACCAATTTGAAGAAGCTAAAACCTCGGAGGGTGGTGATTTTCTCAATTAAAATCAAAGTTAATTTCCTTTTATGTAAATCGATGCGGAAGCGTTGTAAAACAGGTGATGGTTCAACTTTCAAAACAACAACAAGTTTTAATTTCTCAAAACAAATTAAAACCTAATTCAAGTCCTAGAATATGCCTAAGTCACAATATTCAATTATCCAAAGTTAGGCGAAACCAATTTTAGCAAATGACTTGAATAAACAAAATATACCCAATATTTAATTTAGTCCCAAATTAAATGAGTGTGAGAATTAAACCAAATTTTATCTTGAATTAAACCTAAAGCATGGATTCTAAATTATGTTGCAAGATAAAATAAACAATGTCACACTACGCCGAGATGTACGAGGAAAAACCCAAGACGGGAAACAACCTCGGACGGCCCTAGCCACAAGTCCACTAGATACGGAATTACAATTACAAGACAGATAGACTTACAACGACTGACTCGATCCCTCTCAAGCCTCGACGCTCCTTCTCGTAGAAACCTCTTCCTAGCGGACAACCTCGAAACACCACCGCGGTCTCGGAATCCACCGATGGGACTTTATATGGTCACCGTCACCCAAGTATGGAGCCTTTCTCCGTGTGGGTAGAATCTCAACAAAAGTCTTCTTTGTGATGGGGTGTAGAAGCAAACCCGAAACGTCTCTTGAATTCGGTAGAGAAAACCGGTGCCAAAAACTCCAAGCAATTGATATAAATATAGAAACTTGGATAAACACAATTGGGTGTAAACTAGAGTGTGTATGAATTTTTCTTTGAAAGAATAACACTCAAAACATGATCTTTTTCCTTAAACAAATTTTGTCTCAAAATACTCTCTAGGAGTTTGTATGGTATGAAAAAGATACCCTTTGAAAAATGATTCCCGTCCTTGATAAAGCCTTAAAAAATCAGTTAAGAAACAAGTGGGATAATGGGGTGAAAACTGCCAAAAAACTGCTCAAAACCGTTCCCGCCTGGCGTCTCGTTCGAACGAACTTGACTCTCGTTCGAACGAGCGACCAGCCTGGGCTCGTTAGAATCTCGTTAGATACCTCGTTAGAACGAAAAACTCGTTCGAACGACATATCGAACGACTGACCAGTTTAGGGTCGTTGGCAAACTCGTTCGAACGAAACCTGGTTCGAACGAAAAAACTCGTTCGAACGACATTTCTAACGAACGACCAGAAAGTTTGTAAAATTCGATTTTTAGCCCAGAAACTTTTATATACTTATTTTAAAGTTCTAATTGATTCTTTCTGAAAATAAGATGCAGTTTTTATTACACCTAACACCCAATACAAATTGTTCCAAGCTCCTATATAAATATAATTACATTCATACCTTGGGAGCATGGAACCTTAGTTGATGACGTAGAAACGAGGCACACAAACCGACATTTTGATGAAGCTTTAAATTCTTTGCCGCTACGTCTTCAACACACACTTCATAGGCTTGAGAATATTACAATAAATCACTAACCTATGAATACATGTTTTTGTCCGGAATTGAGCCAAAACTATATATGGACTCAATTGGAAATTTGTGTCCTTACAAATCTCCCCCTTTGGCTATTCCGGGACAAAAACCAAACAAAAATCCTAAAGGGCCGTCAAGCTCACTAGACTCAAAAACATAACCCGCCCAAACTTGACTCAACCCAAGGATCAAACGCTTTGCCATTAAACAATGCTGCTTTAGAAGAATACCTGCACACTTAAGCAAACTCATCAAATGCATAGGGAATATCAAAGTATTAAATGCAATTGATTAATTACTCCCCCTAAATTAATTCTCCCTTTAAACACATGACCTACTTAGAAAGACGTCTCCCCCTAAGATAAATCTCCCCCAAACTAAGATACGATAATAATAGGATTAGATTCCCCCTATCATCATTCTCCCCCTTTTTGTGCGGGAATAGGCAAAGGATAAAGAACTAATAAACAGCATGTGAAAGCTTAAAGTGATAAGACATGAAAGCATATGGGCAATAAAAGCAGGGCAAAGACAAATATCATATATATAGATACCAAAAATATACCAATAGAGCACTTTAGCTAAATAAAGCATTTAAACCACGGGAATTAAAATTTGCTAGCTTAAACTCATTTTCAGTCCATCTATCGACGGGTTTGGGAACATGTTCATTTTCAATTAAATGTGTTGGTGGGGTCCAACCGTTAACAACAGACATCCAAACACGTTCATCGATAGATTTAAGTGCCGATCTCATTCGTGCTTTCCAATACGCGTAGTTTGAACCATCAAAAATAGGAAATTTTGAAAATGGGGAAAAATCCATTTTAGCCAAAGATTATTTAAAAGATCGTTAACGAAATAATTTATCGCTTTGGCTCTGATACCAATTTGAAGAAGCTAAAACCTCGGAGGGTGGTGATTTTCTCAATTAAAATCAAAGTTAATTTCCTTTTATGTAAATCGATGCGGAAGCGTTGTAAAACAGGTGATGGTTCAACTTTCAAAACAACAACAAGTTTTAATTTCTCAAAACAAATTAAAACCTAATTCAAGTCCTAGAATATGCCTAAGTCACAATATTCAATTATCCAAAGTTAGGCGAAACCAATTTTAGCAAATGACTTGAATAAACAAAATATACCCAATATTTAATTTAGTCCCAAATTAAATGAGTGTGAGAATTAAACCAAATTTTATCTTGAATTAAACCTAAAGCATGGATTCTAAATTATGTTGCAAGATAAAATAAACAATGTCACACTACGCCGAGATGTACGAGGAAAAACCCAAGACGGGAAACAACCTCGGACGGCCCTAGCCACAAGTCCACTAGATACGGAATTACAATTACAAGACAGATAGACTTACAACGACTGACTCGATCCCTCTCAAGCCTCGACGCTCCTTCTCGTAGAAACCTCTTCCTAGCGGACAACCTCGAAACACCACCGCGGTCTCGGAATCCACCGATGGGACTTTATATGGTCACCGTCACCCAAGTATGGAGCCTTTCTCCGTGTGGGTAGAATCTCAACAAAAGTCTTCTTTGTGATGGGGTGTAGAAGCAAACCCGAAACGTCTCTTGAATTCGGTAGAGAAAACCGGTGCCAAAAACTCCAAGCAATTGATATAAATATAGAAACTTGGATAAACACAATTGGGTGTAAACTAGAGTGTGTATGAATTTTTCTTTGAAAGAATAACACTCAAAACATGATCTTTTTCCTTAAACAAATTTTGTCTCAAAATACTCTCTAGGAGTTTGTATGGTATGAAAAAGATACCCTTTGAAAAATGATTCCCGTCCTTGATAAAGCCTTAAAAAATCAGTTAAGAAACAAGTGGGATAATGGGGTGAAAACTGCCAAAAAACTGCTCAAAACCGTTCCCGTCTGGCGTCTCGTTCGAACGAACTTGACTCTCGTTCGAACGAGCGACCAGCCTGGGCTCGTTAGAATCTCGTTAGATACCTCGTTAGAACGAAAAACTCGTTCGAACGACATATCGAACGACTGACCAGTTTAGGGTCATTGGCAAACTCGTTCGAACGAAACCTGGTTCGAACGAAAAACTCGTTCGAACGAAACCTGGTTCGAACGAAAAAACTCGTTCGAACGACATTTCTAACGAACGGCCAGAAAGTTTGTAAAATTCGATTTTTGGCCCAGAAACTTTTATATACTTATTTTAAAGTTCTAATTGATTCTTTCTGAAAATAAGATGCAGTTTTTATTACACCTAACACCCAATACAAATTGTTCCAAGCTCCTATATAAATATAATTACATTCATACCTTGGGAGCATGGAACCTTAGTTGATGACGTAGAAACGAGGCACACAAATCGGCATTTTGATGAAGCTTTAAATTCTTTACCGCTACGTCTTCAACACACACTTCATAGGCTTGAGAATATTACAATAAATCACTAACCTATGAATAAATATTTTTGTCCGGAATTGAGCCAAAACTATATATGGACTCAATTGGAAATTTGTGTCCTTACACACTTCTATGAGAATAATGAAAGGCATATTCTCTAAAATACTTGCGAAACCAAGTGGTGTTCACGGACAAAATGAACACAAACGTGAGAACCAACTCTGTTGAAGAATTGTTGTGTGAATACTGTTGTCTAGGTTTACAAAAACGGTTGACGGTTCAAGGACGTGAAGTCTACTGATTAACCAAGTAAATCCGATAGTATATCACTAAGGAAAGTTCAAGGCCACTAGGCTACTTCTCCCGATGCAATAAGTCTTCAGTTTTACTCAACTTGTGTCTGCATCTGCATCATCATCTGTTTTGTTTTATTTATAGCGATATATCATTCATGCGGGGAATTGTTGGAAAATTGGACTTAAATGGGTATTATAAAGCTGTCCAGATTTTTCTGGACAGATTTTTGAGCAACTTTGAGCTCAAATTTAGGTGGGACCCACACTACGGAAATTGTGGGACCATATACGAACGCGTTCACCTCCGCAAGGAGATTAACGTAGTATATTCATATGTCCAATTTCAATAAGTTATGAATGATAATTATGTCCCCAAAGTGACTCACAAAGCAATGAAAGTTAATGAATTGGGTGTGTTTTTACTCTTGTCCCACATTGGAAGAGTAGTGGAATTTTGATGAGTTAATAACACCCCAAGTATGGACTAAGGCTTGGATGCCTTGGGGGTATCCCAACTCTTTGAAGGGGAGATGACCTAAGCTATGCACGGGTTGACTTTCGGTCAAAAGTCCACACGCGCGCGCGCGCGCGTCCGGCCGGCTCGGCTCGGCTCGGTTCGGGCTCGGGCTTGGGCTTGTAAAAATCTCCTACATTTTTGGGCCGAATTTATTTAACTTTCCGGGCTTTAATTATTAATTAATTACAAAATTAATTAATTAATTAATAAACTGTTGGCAGTTATTGCCAACAGTCAACAGTTAATTCGTTTAACTGTTTTTGACAGTTGTGCCAACCGTCAATTACTTTGCTATAAATACAGATGCCTCCCTCCGTTTTTGAATAATGAAATTTTCCCTCCTCTAGAATTGCTGTCATTTTTGTCCCAGAAAATTCCTGTCATATATGTTCCGAAATTTCTTTATCCTGCATAACATATGTTATAGTGTTGTTGAGTAAAGGCCACAGAATTTGAGTTCGTTGAAATTAATTATTGTTGTGCTACATAATTAATTGGGGAAATCCGTTCTATCTTGGGAGACAATATTCATCAACCTCGGAGCACATTGGAGGGAATAAATTGTCTTAAGGAAACTGTTCATAACAGGGCTCGGATTTATCTTTAATTCTTTTATTATTTCTGCAAATTCAAGTAAGTGTTTCATTTATGTAATTCTGTTTTAATTCTGTAATTATATTAAATTCATAATTCTGTACAATTGTTATTTATAAATAGTAGGCATAACAAATGTATCGATAGTCAGTTAGCTACTTATGTCTAGTTATCTTGGGTAGTATGGCTAGGTGGGCTAAGTAGAAAACGTTAGGCGTGAACTATAGATGAGAGGTGAGAAAACTCAAGAGAGTGTACATGAACCTAATATGTGTATCTAGTAACTGATTTTTAAATTATGATAAATAATTGCTAAATTTTTTCAAATGTTTTTGGGTTCTAACCCTTGCTATAAATATTTTCAAAATCTTTTAGGTGTCAATCCGCAGGGACGCCAGACTTGATTATCTATTCCAGGGATGCGCAGCTGCGGCATATGTGGATGCATCCAGGATTTGAATTGGACGCCTCAGCTGTTCATTATAGATTATGATCTCATTATCTCAATATTTCTTCTTTGGGCATGTTGCCCTTACTGTACTTTATTCAATTTATTCAGTGTAGACTGGTGTTGAGATTTATTAATTTATCTATTGGATTTATGATTTAGCTTTGGAGTTTGTAGTTGATGGTTTATTCGACAAGACATTTATTTATTTATTTATTTATATTCTAAGATGGTTTAGACTCTATTACTGTGTGAATGGTTTAATCTAGCTTCCGCATATTGTTATCTGCTAAATGTAAAGATAAAATTTTGACACCAGCATAATTAACTAGTAGGTGGTTAGTAATTAATGGTTTTCGATAGTGATGCTAAGAATGAACCAATTGGGAATCTTATTTTAATTTAATAAAGGATTGATCACCCGGTATTTAATTCTGCGTGGTGTCATAGAGAGTTTTCGAGATGTTGTTTTACTTGTGGACAAATGAGAAATAAGAGGAGAGACTGCCCACAGCAGGACAGAGTGCCGCAGAAAATAGGGTGCCCAGCAGGGGCAACAGGCGTCGTTACCACCGGCTGCACCAACCCCACCTCAGCAGGGGAAGCTACAGTACGGACGTGTCTATAATGTTCGGGGTGCAGTTATACAGAAATCCCCACGAGCACCACCGACAGTAGAGGATTCATTCCCTATTCATAGGGTTGAGGGTAGGATTTTATTTGATAGAGGGTAATCACACTCTTTCATAGCAACGAGATTTGCACGAACTACCGATCTATTAGAGACATCCGATAGTCTCCTTATGTGTGCGAAGTCATAGTTGGATAGGGGTGTGGACATCGATGTGGGTAGATTATGTTTAGTTGACAACCTTATCGTGTTAGATATGGAAGGGTATAACGTCATTTTAGGTGTGGATTGGTTAGTTGGATACCGAGCGATGGTGGATTATTTCAGGAGGACAATTGTATTCTCTATTCCCGAGCAGGAGATGTTCCTAGTGGAGATGCCTTTTCCTAACGGAGGGGGCACACATCTGTATTATATTGAGGAGGAGACCTCGCAGGAGGTGGTTATTTCTTTAGACTCGATCCCAGTGGTGAGGAAGTTTGATAATGTGTTATAGGAGCACCTGGGCTACTGCCTAGCCTAAAAATTGAGTTCGTTATTGACTTAGCATCGGTAGGAGGCCTATCACTCGAGCGCCTTATAGCATGGACCCATCTGAGATGAGGGAGCTGATTCAGCAGCTCCTGAGGCAGGGTTTCATCAAACGAAGTACATCACCATGGGGTGCACCAATGTTGTTCATCAAGAAGAGGGATGGATCACTTCGATTATGTGAATCGATTACAGAGAGTTGAACAAGGTCACGATCTGGAATAACTACCCATGGACTCGGATCGCTGATCTGTTTGACGAAATGAGGGGAAATGCTTACTTTTCCAAGATAGATCTGAGATCTGATTATCATCAGTAGCACATCAGAGAGGAGGACGTTCCTAAGACTGCTTTTCTAACACGATATGGGTCATACGAGTTTAGGGTAATGCCATTTAAGCTCACTAATGTGCCAACAGTGTTCATGGATCTGATGAACCGAGTTTTTAAACAGTTCCATGACCAGTTTGTGATTATGTTTATCGATGATATTCTGGTTTACTCTCTCTCTGACGATGAGCATGCCGAGCTTCTGCGAATGGTTTTACAAACATTATGGGATCACCAGTTATACACCAAATTTGAAAAGCGTGGGTTTTGGCTTAGAGAGGTGCAGTTTTCTCAGCCACATTGTGTCTGACAGGGTATTACGATTGATATGAGTAAGGTATCGACGCTAAGGTTTTCTAGGGCTAGTCGGATATAAATGATTTATTTGGGGTTTCTCAAAGATTGCGAGTCCATTGATGAATCCTACTCGCAAGGGGGTGCCATTTATTTGGGATAACCATTGTCAGTTAACTTTCGATGAGATAAAGGACAAATGGACCTCAGCACCTATACTTGCACTGCCTAGGGGAGGAGTAAACTACCGTGTTTACACAGATGCATCCTTTCAGGGATTTGGGGGTGTGTTACTACAGGAGGAAAAGGCTATAACTTATGCGTCCTACAAGCTTAAGCTCTACGAGAGGAACTACCCCGCGCATGACTTGGATTTATTTACCTTGAGGATTTGGAGGCACTATCTGTTGGGGGATCGGTTTACCTTATTTATGGACCATAAATTTCTTCAATATCTGTTCATATGGAAGGATTTGATTATGAACCAGATGAGATTATTGGAGTTCATAAAGGATTACCAGTTTGATATTCAGTGTCATCCTGAGAAAGTTAATGTGGTGGAAGATGCATTGAGCCGACGGCCTACTAGGGAGAAAGTGGAGGTTTGGAGGGCAAAGTGGAGAGAGATTCGACACAACGACGAGATTACTAGGGCTTGTATGTCCATATTAGATTTTACGCTCGAGATTGTTATAAGGGTTGTGAAAGCACGGGCAGGGGATCAATATTTCCAAGATAAGGTTCGTCAGTTATTAGTTGATAGGGCAGAGTCTTATTTGATCAGTTCATAAGGAGGTTTATGCTTTAATGGGAGACTCCTGGTTCCAGAGGATGAGGATTTGAGGCATGCAGTGATGTCAGAGTCTCACGGGTCCAGGTTTGCGATACATCCTAATGAAAATAAGATGCACTAGGATATGCGCAAGCAGTATTAGCGATCAGGGATGAAGAGGGACATAACGAAGTTTGTCTCAAAGTGTGATACTTGCCAGCTAGTGAATGTAGACCACCAGAGACTAACAAGGATGTTGCAGCCAGTCAAGATTCCCATGTTGAAGTGGGAGAGTATCTCCATAGATTTTATTACCGGTCTATCGATATCGCAGTGAGATCACGACTCCATATGGGTGATAGTGGATCGATTAACTAAGGTGGCACCCATTTTCTTTCAATTTGTATGAATTTTGAGATGAGATAGTATGCACAGTTATTCATTACTGAAATAGTGCGACTATATAGGGTTTCGATTAATATTGTGACGGATCGGGATAAGATTTTTGTGTCCTGCTTCTGACAAAGATTTAAAGAGGCCATGGGCACAAATTTACGATTGATTACAACGTACCATCCACAAACAGATGGGCAGATAAAGAGAGTTAATCAAATGCTCATTGATATGTTGTGGATGTGCATATTTGAATTTAGGGGAGGATGGGAGTAGTATCATCCAATGGTGGAGTTTGCGTATGATAACTCCTACCAGTTCACCATTGGCATGGCCCCATTTGAGGCACTATATGGTCAGCCTTATTGTTCGCCTGCTTCTTGGTTAAAGGTGGGGAACAACAAGCTATTGGGGCCAGAGATGATTCGGGACACCACTGCCAAGATTGAGATGATTCAGGGGTGCATCCATATAGCTTATGACGGGAAGAAGAGTTACGTCAATGCAAATAGGAAGCACATAGAGCTTGAGGTTGGTGTGAGCATTTGTTACGGAGGGGGTGGTGAGGTTGGGCAAGAAGGGGAAGCTACTACTGAGCTATGTGGAACTGTTTATGATCATTGAGAGGTTGGGACCAGTAATATATAGGCTGGGACTACTGGAGCCCCTACAGTGGATTCACGATGTGTTCCACATGTCATCGTTGAAGAGGTACCGAAGGAGTTAAAGGTTTTTTTGGCATTTCCATTAGAGGAGATCGACTTATAGCCATATATGTCATACAAGGAGAGACTTGTGGCGATACTTGATCGTGGTGAGTGTAAGATGCGATCTAAGGTAGTACCCTTGGTTAGAGTTTAGTGGGGGAACCATAATGTCGATGAGTCGACATGGGAGAAAGAGGATGACATGCGTGAGCAGTGTTCATAGTTATTCACCATAGGTACGTCCCAATTTCGACGTCAAAATTCCTTTGTAACGGGGAAGTATTTAACAACCCGTATTTCTGAGTATTTAAAGTTTAATTAATCCGATTAATTTTAAATAACACGCGTGATGTAATTTAATGGAATTTAATATTATGTGTTGATTAAAATATTAGTCGGAGAGAAAATGATTAATGGTTATTGAATATAATTACTAAGTGAATAGTTCTTTATTAATTCACGTAATAATGAGTGATAGTGACTTGACAATATTATATCTCAACCGAGAGTTGCGTAGACTATATGAGGTTGAGATAGGAAATTATCGTAGAGTGAATCAGATGGTAATTTTGAGGCCATGGTTGATTTAAAATGGGTCGAGATAGTCAAAATAATCTACCCAAGGTAGTAATTAGATCCTGGGGCCTTTTTAGTCATAACTGAGCCCACACGGAGGTGTTCGAGTCATTTGAATTTGGCATGTTAGTCTAATTTTGGGATTAGGGATTTTAAACCTAAGTTTAATTAGTTGGAGCTGCATCTAAACACATTCTAAACCCTAAGAAATAAAGAGGAGGCCATTAGAGAGGAAAAAGAGAGAGTTCTTAGAGAGTTAACACTTTCTTGCACCACCTTTACCACCAGAGGGGAATCGAAAGAAAAGGAAGGCATCCTCATTACACACAACATAAAATTAGACCTGATAGTGTAAAGGCAAGTGTTTATCTTATAACTTTTAAATCATGTTATAATACCCATGTAGTGTAGGGTTTGAATTGCATGATTTAATTGATAAATTCTTGAGATTTAGAAGGTATAATGCATGATTTGGGGTAGGAAACTCATGTAGGATTAATTCCTTAAGATTTATATGCCAAAACTTAAGATTTATGATGAATAATGTGGAAGAAATATGGAAATCTAGTTGTACTTCAATGAAGAAACTCATAAACTAGGGTTATATGAATTTTTCAAGATTTAATCTGTTTATGGTTGATTCCTTGGAGATTTGATGTAATTATTAAGTTAGAAATTGTTCTTATACGTATACATAATGTTTAGGAACCTTGTATGGTAGTTTTGGAAGGTTTAATGGAGAGTTGAATGAATAACAATGGAAGAAATTGTAATAATTAAATGAAGAAGACAAAACTGTTAGGTACAAATCGATTCAGCTTGATGACCAAATGGATTCGGGTTCTTCACCAAATCGATTTGGCTGCTTAGATTTTGGCAAATTTTAATTTTATGCCTTAAATTTCACGAATAATCAATAGGGGACTTTTATACTATTCTTAAACTATCGAGAGGTACTTATTAAGTTCTAGTAGACTATGGTAAGGATATGGTTTAGCGAAAATGAAAGAAATAACACTAGTACCTTTTGGGCATAATATGAAATTTAAGAAATTTTGGGAATCAGAACGGGTTACGAAGAGTGTGAGTAAACTCAGTTGTGAACCAGTAGGATAGAGAGATATTAACTACTTATATTAATTAAAGGGTAACTAAGACCCTTCGGGTAGTGAGTAATACTCGAGAATATACGAAAATAGGTTATAATTTGTATGTTAAGTATTCAAGAGATATATACTATATAAGGGTTTATATGGTGGATTGTGTGTATACCTATTGAATAATATGTATATATAGGTTGAGTGAATAACTATTGTTGTAATTTTATTATGTGTGTGAACATACCTATGTTGCTTGCTATCACATGCATTTTCGTGCAGAGGGCGATCCCACCTTAACGATTCCAATAAGGTCTGGATCTGTACCTTAGAATATAGAACTTAGAGCTACTCACTATGTGCAGTGGATTAGTGGGATTTGCAGGTCATTTGGGTACGTTAGGTATGTGCATATCTGTAATACCCCATATTTTTATGACTTTTAAATTTAAGGATTTATTAAATTTAATTTGAGATATTAATTTAATATTAATCTGGAAATTTATTTTTAATATTTACTAACGTGACGGAAGTTAGTAATTATTGGGAATTTGTTGAAAATTACTAGATGAGTAAGGTAATATATAATATTGATTTTATTAAAATTGTCACGAGTGAATAAAATGGCAATTATGAAAATTTAAGTCGGGACGCGCCTATATCGTGTCAGGACTAAATTTTTATTATAAAAGTGAATAAATTATAGGTTGTTGTATGGTTATTTTGAGTGCGCCAAAGTGTCCGAAAGGGTCGAGATAGTCAGAAAAGTGTACCCGGGGGTTTAGTTTCGGTCTCGGGGCGTTTTTAGGCCTAATTGACATCCCGGGAGGGTATTATAGACATTATGTATTTTTGGGTAACTAAACCCACGAAATTTCCTAAGTTATATCAGTCATTAGGAGTTGTCTTCTAGGGTTATCAGTCACAGAACCTAAGAATGACCATTAGAGAAGAAGGTGGAATGTTTTCCAAGCAATCCAAGGCCTAGAACTCACTCAATCGCACCGCCACCACCACCCAAACGTAGATCGCATGACGAGGAACACAACCATACCTTTTTCTTCAACAAATAAGACCCTTGAATCCTAGACAAGTATTTATCTTGCTTTGGTTTTAGTTAATATTTCACCCATGTTAGTTTAGGATTGTTAAGAACATGTTTTAAGGAAGAATTTGCTAACTTAGAGACTTTAAATCACATGTTTTAGAGGATATAGATATAATCTGGACATCTCAATCATATTTAGAGGATTACCTACGAAATTTTATGGATTTAGAAGCAAGAAATCTGGAAAAGAATTTAGAAGAATGGAAGTTTCATGAAAAATTAGGGTTCTTGATATTTATGTTAAATTTACCCCATTAATTCAATACCTTTGATGAATTTGGACATGTTTCATGTAGGAAATCATGTATATAGGTATATATGAATGTTAGTAATCTTATTTGGAAGTTTGGGGATCATTAATGGAGTTTTGGAGGAAATTTTTGGATGAAACCCGTAGGATGAATTTTGTAGATTTTGGGCAAGAACAGCTTGATCGATCGATCGACCAAGAGCATCGATTGATCGATCGACCCCATTCCTTGATCGATCGATCCGTCCTGGAAAACTGCATATTTTTCCCTTTTTTGCTTAATCCAGATAAAATACGTGGGAACCCTTGAATATCTTTTAAATAGTATAATGGGACATGAAGAGGACTAGTAGGGTCTAAGTAGACTCCGTTGAGTGAAATTTAATATGGGATGAAATTGTGGGTTAACGGGGAGTTATTCATGCATAGAAAATTGTGTGAACGTTCACTAAAAGATTGAGACTCGTAAAAGATTTAGACCAGAAGGTAAGTGAGGGTATACCTACTGAAATTATACTTAGTGAGAGAGAATACTTCGAGAGATGAGAAGTAAGTATGAAAAAAATTATGAATGAGAATAAAAGAGATGAATCCGTTATGCGATATAGTTGAGTAAAATTGTGCTAAGAACGGATAATAATAAATATGGGCCATGGGCGAACCTAATTTGGAAAACGTGAATATTTATATATATGACTGTGTGACTGTGTAAAAATCATATCCGAGCTACTTGCTATCATGAATGTTTTCTCCCCGGGACAGTCTTATCCCGATTGGACCTTTATGGGGGATATTGAATCGTACCCTAGAAGATAGTAACCATGATACAGGATATTTGAAAATGATAGTCAGATGGTTCTAAGAGACGTGAGTGTTTCTGCTGACCTCTTAGGACTTGGAACTATGCTTCGCCTCCATTTGTATGTGTATTGTGTTAATACAGTTCGAGAGTGATTCCGAACTAGTATTTTCCTTAATCTGAGTGATACGAGGACTTGATAGCAGAGTATGCCAGCACCATAGATTTATGTGGGGTGCCAATAGTATATATATTATATGAGTGATTGATATATATACTTATATATGGAAACTTTTTACTGTGTGTATAAGTAGCTAAGTAATGAATAAATGCTCCATCTTTATAACAAGTGTTCGTGAATTCTATAACGGTACTAAGCGGTTCTAAGTAACGTAAGAAAATGGAAGAGATTAATATTCTAAAACTACATATTAAAGCATTAGCACTTCTCGGGATAAGACTGTATGGAAAATAAATTTGATATACTTATGAGATCAGTAGAACAGCAGGCGTGCACACTAGATGAGAGGTGAGGATTCTCAAGAGAGTGTCGCATACTAACATGGTTGTCACATTAGCCGGTAAGCATTTTAAATAATTGCTAAACTATTTTAAACCGTTTTACAGTCAGGCTCTGACCCGTTAACTACTATATATCTCTCTTGTCTATATATGTATGTATTATAGGTGCCCAGCCACAGGAGCGTTATGCATAGGTTCTTTGGGTTTGACGTGCTGCAACTTATGTGGGAGTTATGGGCCTTTTCTTTAGACGACCTTGTCATTGATTCTGTTCTTGCTTTAGTTCTGCTTAGTTAGGGCATGTGTCGCCCGTTTTCCTATTCCATTTGGATTTGTCAGAGATTTATGTTCATTTATATTTCCAGTATTCAGTACTCCTTGGGAGTTAACTATTGTTAGGATGATTTCATTTATGGTTCTTAAACTTGGTTTGGATTATCTAGATGGTTTAATTCTTGAGTGTTAATTGCCATCCTTAGCAGTTATGTGATTCTTAAACTGTTGGTTATTAAAAGGTTTTCGTAATGGTAATTAATAAAATAAAAATAAGACTTTAAATTATTTTGACACTTAGCTTAATTACTTAGGGTGTTTAAATTGGAAATATTTATTTTGCGATAGTGATGCTGAGAATGAACCAACCGTTCACCTTGATTTTAATTTAATAAATGACTGATCACCCGGTATTTAATTAGGAGGGGTTTCACAATATCCAAGAGTCTTAGAACTATGTTCACCTCCATTACGTGTTGTTTAATTTATGGTTCGAGGAGACATTTTGAACCGGTGTCCCTGATTTGGTACGAGAGGTATATGGAATTGATAGCAGAGTATGCCTGCATCGCGGTGGTTATTTTGAGAGATACTGTAATTGTGTATATTAAATGTGTGTTAAATATATACAAGTGTGATTAACCTACTTATGCGTGATGGTAGAAATGATATATTGTGTACATCTAAAAGTAATTTAAGTTAGGAAACTTAAATAATGATTCAATAATAATATACGAGTAATATTAATTATTGATAGTACAGTAACATATTGTATGGGTGGTACCGAGGAGCTAAACCTTTTGTGATTAGATAAATACGTGGTCTAGTTAGGCTGGGAAGCAGAGATAGGTAGGATGAGTTAGGCATGCACTTTAGATAAGAGGTGAGGAACTCAAGGGAGTGTACGTGGAACTAACATGTGTATCTGATAACTTTTTTTAAACTGTGATTTAAATACTTGCAAAATATTTTCAAAATATTTTGGGCTCTAACTCTTGTCAAATCTATTTTCAAAAATATTTTAGGTGTCCAGGTATAGGGACGCCCAACTTGATGATTCATTCCAGGGATGCATAGCTACAACATTTGTCGAGGCTTGTATGAGTTTTCTTAGACGCTTCACTTATTAATTCCTAGAATAAGATTTTAATTTCAGTATTTTATTTGGTCATGTTGCCCATTTAGATGATTCAGTATTATAGTTATTCACTTATTTGTCAGACTTTATCTGGATTCAGTTCATTACTTTAGACTTGTAGTTAGATTTCATTTTTGGAACCGATGGTTTATTCAGTATTATTTATTCAGCTATTTATCATGTGATTGATTCGGACAATTATTGTGTGAATGCTTTAGTTATTTATATGTTACGCAGTTGTTTTATTAATGCGAGATAAAATTTGACACCGGCTTAATTTAACAGAGATGGTTAGTAATCTAAAAACAATTCGACAGTGATGCTAAGAATGAACCAAATGAGATTCCTATTTATTTTGATAAAGGACTGATCACCCGTGGTTAAAATCGACGGGTGTCACACTGTGCTAGTAATACTGAACAATATATCATGCTGAATAATTCATATGCTCGACCATTCAATGGGAACAAAATCTCAATATTGAATTAGTGTTACGAATGAGCTTGCACTAGTGCTGTGTTAGAGCTAGACAATAAATAAATTTCCTACCCATCCTTCAGGGTTGATATTAGTCTATCATCTATCCACGCCAACAAGAAATCTGGAGAGAATAGATTTGATCCTGTCAAGATTAAAGAAATGATCCCGTAATAATTATAATGCTACCTCACTGAGATGATCGTACTCGAGTATCAGTCGGCATCACACTCAATATTTGTAAAATTATCACATCGACAATCTACCGATTATAACCAATAATTTTGCCTTGTCGGATCTAAATTGATCACCACACTTAAAAAGGACTTTTGTCACCTTTCACCCTCAAGGACTTGTTATGGTCCAAAATCATGATAAAAAATACGAGAGTATTGTCAAGATCATTAAATGTGACAAGTCCTTGACAATTGGTTGTAATGGTCAAATACTGTGATAAAACTGGGAGTTTTTTTAATTCTGTCAAAATGAAAACTACCCCATTTTCCCCTTAATTCTCACTCTTTCTCTCTAAATTATCTTTAATTCGAAAATCTTCATCCTCAATTTTTTTTCAAGAAAACCTCCCACTTTCGGCCAAACTCCTCACCCTTCCTTTGTCCGAACCCCACCACCCTCCTAAATCATAAATAATATCCTCTTCCATAACTCAAACCTCAACCTTTTTTTGCCTCTTAAATAAGGTATTGTTTACATATTGCATTTCATTTACACTTTTGAGTATATTTTTTTGTATATGTATGATTGTCTGTTGAAAATTGGTACGTTGATGGGTAAAAATTATTTGTATATATATATATATGGTTCTTGTTATGTGTATATGATGTTTGTATGTTGGAAATAACCCTTAAATTTGTCAATTTATTTGTGTGTTTGAATTAACCTAGGGTTCTTGAATTTTTCATACTTTTATTGAAACTAACTCATAAATATAAGTTTGTGTATGTATATATGTATGATGTTTGATATGTGTATATGATGTTTGTATAAATAACCCATGAATTTGTCAATTTGTTTATGTGTTGGAATTAACCTACGGTTCTTGAATTTTTCACTCTTTTATTAAAATTAACTAATGAATATATATGTATGATATTTTATATGTGTATATGATGTTTGTATCTCAAAAAGAACCCATAAATTTATCAAATTGTTTGTATGTTGGAATTAACGTTGGGTTCTCGAATTTTTTGCGCTTTTATTGATATTAATCCATGAATATATGCTTCTTACCCATCATGGGTGATTGTTCGTAGTAGCTGTAATGGGATATACTTTATACAAATAGTGGGTGGGTGAGATAAATATACTAGGGGATGAGTATCGTAGAGGTGCTAATGAGTTTTTAAAATTCACAAAGAGATGTCTTAATAATGAAAAGTTCCCATGTTCGTGTGCACATTATAGGAATGGTAAGGTGTTTGAGTGAAAAACAGTTGAACTGTATCTTCTTAAATGGGGTATGCAACATAATTAGCGATCGTAGTTTTTTTTATGGAAAAATGCATGTTCCTTTTGTCCCTGAGAAACCTTCACAACAATCATCAAGTAGGACAGATGTACTGGGTCAGGAAGATAATGTTTATCATAATATAACTATTTCCTTACTGCGCAGTGTCCATCCATTGAAAGTTGCTGATTTAATCAAGAAAGCGCATAAAGGTTCTTGTGAAGCTCATTCAGCTGTCTGATCATTAGTTCAGAGAATTACCACATAAGGGTATTACTGGCCAACTACGATGGCATATTGTAGGTCCTTCGTAAGAACATGCGATAAGTGCCAAAGGTTTGCTGCAGTTCACAAAGCATCGAGCGCTACTTTAACACCGATCACTTCTCTCTGGCCATTTTCCATTTTGGGAATTGACTTGGTCGGCCCATTGTCGACCACCAAAGGCAAGTTTAAATACCCGTTGGTAGACATTGATTATTTCATGAAGTGGGTGGAAGAAGAGCCATTAATAGAGATGCCCTATGAGAAGATATATCATTTATTTGGAAGAACACCATATGAAGGTATGGCATGCCTTTTGCCTTCATTACTGACCTTGGAACCCAATTCGATAACAATGAATTCGAAGAATATTGTGTTCAATCCAAGATCCAAAAACTTCACTCTACCCCAGGACATCCACAGTGCAGCGGTCAAACAAAAGTGACAAACATAACCTTGCTTAATGGACTGAAGAAGAGATTTGATGCTGCCAGGGTAACTGGATTAATTGATTACACTTTGTTCTTTGGGCCTACAGAACCACACCGAGAATAACCACTACAGAAACACCCTATATGCTTGCATTTGGGATAGAGTCCACGACACCAGTCAAGATAGTTCTACCAACTCATAGACTGTTAAAATTTGATTCTCCCAAGAGTGATCTAATGATATGATTGGATTTGGACATGGTGGAAGAAGTCTGAAAAGATGTCGCCCTTAGAAATGTTGCGTATCAACAAAGGATTGCTCAATTTTACAATAAAAGGGTCTAGCCGACCAACTTAAAAGAAGGCGACTACGTCCTGAAGAAAGTTATCCAGAAAGGAAACAAGCTTAAGGAAAATTGCCATGGTACATATCGCATTTCAGAAGTAATCCAACCAGGAACTTTTCGATTAGAGACACTTGATGGGGAAGAATTCAAGAACCCTTGGAACGTAGAGCACCTCTGGAAATACTATCAGTGAATAAAGGCATTTTGTATTTTTTATATATTCAACAAAACTTTATCTCAAGTTCAATAACATATCCTAATTTTAGTTTCCAAATTTTCCAATTTTTTTGGAGTACGGCGATATACATCCCCAGAAATAATGCTCAAACTATATCGCTTGGTATTCATCCCTTGCCGATCAACAGATGATAACAACTACTTAATCAGGTTGAAAATTTCAAATTTAAGATGCACCAACAGCCTAAAAAGAAGTTTGAGATGCACCAATAGCTTAACAAGCACTCTTGTCTTACCTGACAAAGTTATTACTTCATGTATGGCTTCGTATTAACAAGTCACGAATACAAAGTCAAGAAATCTTCAAGTATCAACACAAGAAGTTTTACCTGACCAAGTTAAACATAGGAATATATACATATATTCCTAAAACACTTGGTCACCAATGATAATTACTTCATGCATGGCTTCGTCTTTGACAAGTCAAGAACAAAAATCTTGTAAAAGATCATATATACACACAAGAAGTTTTACCCTACTGGGTTAAATGCAGGAAAACATGTATGCATTCCTAAATACAGGAATACATACATACATTCCTCTTATACTTGGTCTCCACTTATAAATAATGCTACAACTTGGATCAACAAAACTATTTACAGTTTTATCGAAGTTCCTTAGTATAATCTAATGCCTTATAGTCACAAATTAATAACTCATCATCAAGAAAATTATTTAGTTGACTAATTGATTTACTAGTCATAAGTTGATAACAAGTGCATATATTTTTTTCAACAACTAAAGATATTAAATTCAAGATCAAGCAAGTACAAAAAAGATAAGAATTATTCAGCTGGACATTTCCCTTGGACTTTGTTCATTTGATAAGATGTCTGTTATACTTTCTCCATCCCAGCAGGAGGATCATCCAAGGTATAAGGGAATTTATATAATTAAAATCTCTCAACATTTGCCTATTACTCTTGCTCGGCCTATTGATTAGATAAAGAGGATGAATTATCTCATGCACATCATGAAGGTCGTAATCTCCTAGATATTTGGTGATTAAACATTGGGAAATGGCAATAGAAGGGATCCATGATATTTCCAACTTGAATGGATGCTTGTCATAATCTAGTAAACTGAGATCATTTCAATATCATAACTCACTATTTGGTCATATTCTGTAAGTTAAGAAAGTTAGTCCATCACCACCTATAACCCTGACGATGACTTCGTGCAAGATGACCATCCACATGACTTAAGACCTCATTATAACCTTCCATCCAAGTATCCCTAGGCTACTTGAGAAATTAAAAGGTCAACCTTTCTACCTAATGTTGGAGTTTCTTTATAACATCATTCTTGACTTGCAAGTGGGTAGATTGGTCAACAATAGCTTTATCCTTAGTTTCCAACAGATAAACAAGTCCACAATGGCCCGACTCTTTGCTTTTAACTAGGTAGATTGGTCGGCTAAAGGTTTCCTCGTTCTTTTCTCATCTAAGATTGGTCGGATAACCACCCTTTGCCTAGAAGTTTGTCCAGGTCTAGTCTTTTTTAATGCTTTCAGTTCTTCTACCAGCCTTGCATTGTCAGTTTCCAAGAAAGAGGAACCCTCATCAGGTCCAGTGCTAAATGATTTCTTCAAGACATCAAGCTCATTCCTTAAATCATTATTCTCCCTTTCATGCACAAGAACAATTCCTTGGTCATTCTCTATGTCTTGTTTCAAAGATAATTCCTTCTTGTTTAAAGTAAAAGTAATATCTTGTAGTTTTTTCTCAAAGCCCCATCCTTCACTTAAAGCTTTATACTTAACTTCATAATTAACATGTAGCAAAGCTTTGGACTGATTATGATCTTTCGGAAGTTGCCATATTATTTCATAATAGGTAGAATTATTGGATACAACCCTGTCCCATAAATAATGAAGATGAGTATAGGACTCTTTGACTTTCTTGAATAGATCAGGGCCTAGTAATCCGACTAAATCCTCTTCAGACAGGGGAACATGGATAACTTCTAGAAGGCTTCTACTACGCCTAAGTATGTCAGATTCAGTAGAAACAAGTGCTTTCTTCCTCGCATCAAACTACATTTCACAAGGGTAAGAATATAAAGGCTACAAAGATGATGATCAAGTAAAATCTTTAAAGAAATATAATTTTGCAATAACCAAGTAAGATGAGAAGGAAAATACAAAAGTCGTATCAAAATAAAGTCTTTGCATCAATAAGCAAAGGGGTGTTACAAAATGATAATCCTAGTAAAAAAACAAAAAGACATTGGCAAACAAAGAAAATAGACAATACGAAGCTAAAACTTCATCTTTTCCTGAGCATTAACTTCTGACGGTAGCTCGTCAGGAAGAACAACACCACCAGTTGGTTCCACAGTAGACTCAACAGGTTTTAGGAATGAAAACGAGATATTTGGATCCCCGGGTTTTTAATTTTCACAATTAAAATATTATAATTTCCTTTTAATTAGAACAAAATGCGAAAGCGTTAAACGATGATGGTTCAACTAAAATACTAAATTCCAAATTTCAGTTTTATTACACAAATTAAACTAAAACAAAGTGAGAATTAACGAAACACACAAAAGTATAATTTTCACTTAAACCGATTAATTAATCCAAGCCCTAGAATTTGCCTAAGTCATAATTATCAAAATTCCGAAGTTAGGCCAAACCAATTTTAGCAAGTGACTTGAATTAACTAACTTTACCCAATATTTAATTTAAGTCCAAATTAAATTGAGTGTGATAATTTAAACCAAATTTTATCTTGAATTATCCTAAGCATGTGTTCTAAATTATTTAAACAAGATAAAATAGATCAATCACATTACGCCGCGATGTACGAGGAAAAACCCAAGATGGGAAACAACCTCGGACGGCCCTAGCCACAAATTCACTAGATACGGAATTACAAGTACACGACAGAATGGCTTACAACACACGACTCGATCCCTCTCAAGCCCCGACGCTTCTTCTTGTAGACACCTCTTCCTAGCGAATAACCTTGGAACACCACCGCGGTCTCGGAATCCACCGATAGGACTTTATATGGTCACCGTCACCCAAACATGGAGCCTTTCTCCGTGTGGGTAAAACAACGTAAAAACACTTCTTCTTTCTTTGTGGGAGGTAGAAGCAAAACCCGAAACTTCTCTTCAATTAGGTGCAGAGAAAACCGGTGCCAAACTCCAAGCAATTGATATGTATATAGGAACTTGAATAAACAATATGGGTGTACAAACTAGAGTGGTAAGTGAATTTCTTATTGAAAATTAGCACTCAAAACATGAACATTTTCCTTAAACATTTTTGCTCTCAAACTCTCTCTAAGAGATGAAAATAGAATGGAAAAGTTAGATTAGAAAATGTTATTCCCGCTATTGATAAAGTCTGAAAAAGTTGGTTAAAAACTTTGTGGGAAAGTGGGTGAAAAAACTGCCAAAAACTGTTCCCGCCTGGCATCTCGTTCGAACGACATTTCGTTCGAACGAAATCTCGTTCGAACGAGTCTTCTAACGACGCTCCAGTATGGACTCGTTAGAAGCTCGTTGGAAATCTCGTTAAAATGAACAATCTCGTTCGAACGACATTTCAAAGGCCTGTACTGGAACCTCATTGGCAAACTCGTTCGAACGACATCTGGTTCGAACGAAAAACTCGTTCGAACGACCTATCGAACGAACTTCCAGAAATTTTGGAAAATTCGATTTTAGCCCAGAAACTTTATATTCTTTATTTTAAAGTTCTAATTAATTCTTTCTGAAAATAAAACACAGTTTTTATTAAACCTAACACCCAATAAACAAGTTCCAAGCTCCTATATATATATATATATAATTGCATTCATACCTTTCGAGCATGGAACCATAGTTGATGATGTAGAAATGAGGCACGTAAATCGGCATATTTGATGAAGCTTTATACCCTTTTCCGCTACGTCTTCAACAAACACTTCATAGGCTTGAGAGTATTACAATTACATACTATCCTATGAATAAATGTTTTTGTCCGGAATTGAGCCAACACTATACATGGACTCAATTGGAAATTTATGTCCTTACAAATCTCCCCCTTTGGCTATTCCGGGACAAAACCTATCAAAAATCCTAAAGGGCCGTCAGGCTCACTAGACTCAAAACATAACCCACCCAAACTTAACTCAACCCAAGGATCAAACGCTTTGCCATTGAAAGTTGAAAGATGCCGCTTTAGAATTCTTCCTGCACACTTAAGCAAACTATCAAACGCATAGGGAATATCAAAATATTAAATGCAATTAATTAATTACTCAACCCAAATTAATTCCCCCCTTTATCAAACAAATGACATACTTAGAAAGACGTCTCCCCCTAAGATAAATCGTCCCCAAACTAAGATACGATAATAATAGGATTAGATACCATTTCTCCCCCTATTATTTTCCTCCCCCTTTTTGTTCAGGAATAGGCAAAGGATAAAGAACTAATAAACACGTTGAAGCACAACTAATCCAAGATAGATACCAATAATGAAGTATAAGCATAAATGGACTAGAAATCAAGGCAAAAACAAACAAATATCATATATATATATAGCTATAAACACACACATGACACAAAATACAATAAGTTTGCACAATCGTATGGCAAAAATGTGTCATATGGAAACGGAAGTGTAGGGGTGTGAACTAGCAACAATTAAATTTAGACCCAATCACTTAAAGCATGTTCACGGAGTTCTTAATTGATTGCAAACTTCATCACATTTGAATATAACCTCATGTGACAATATAAATTGAACTCAATGAACAAACATACACAATGTACACAAGCCTAGCATATTGATGATTCTACAAACCAATAGAGTCATGACATGAAATACGCAACTAGGATAAACGGACATTGTGCAAACCGTTGATATACCATCCAATCTCCCTCAATATGCATTTATATTAAATTTGAATGAATATATCAATCAAACATAGGCCTTGGCAATTTATTTTTCTTTTTAATGCCATATTTTCTGTTTTTAGGACTTTGGACCACGTATTTCTTTTAGGTCCATTCAAAACGGTGGCTTACTATCGCAAAGGATCACTTAGTCCTTTCGGAGCCCTTCCCCGTGCACATTTATATTTATCATGTTTTTCGTTTTTCACACAAATCTCATGTGCAACGGATTTTGACATGCACTGGTCCTCCTAAGTTACAAATATGTAGATGACAATATTGGTAGGAGAACACCTCACATAGCTCAAATATACATATGAAGTTTAAAATTTCAAAAGAGCTCGTGCATGTGTGCATAGAGGCATATAAAAATAGAATCCATTTAAACAACAAAAAATCCAACTACTCCATAAAATATGGTAAAGAACATAATAAGGATTGACAATCTAAATCAAAAGTTCTAGCCACATGGGAGCGTTAAAGGAGGGATTCAAACACAAGTATATGCCACATAAGGTGTGTCAAACTAAAATACACACAGAATAAAATCTTTTTGAGTTTTTAAAATTTTTTTAACCAAAAATAAAAACTATATACTCAAAAGACAAACAAAAATCATTTGAATCTTTCATTAAGCTTAAATTAACAAGAGATAAAATCCGAATGATAAACAAAAATCTTTTTGTATTTTTCATTTAATTCAAACAAAATGTAGGAAATATAATACAAAAGATAAACAAAAATCATAATTCTAGCATGTGATAAGCATGGAGCATAGACTAGAAAATGATTAAACAAGCATACATTTAGCATGTGAATATAGCTTGAAGTGCAAACGCTAAAGTATGCAAAACACTAACACATTCATCCTTTAGATTTAGCAAGGGAGGAAGCATGTGAAAGTAAATGAGAATCAAAAACCCTATTTTGCAAGGCAACCAAATCGGATTTCCTAACCCAAATTAATGAAGAATGATTATCTTGGGGTATAGGAATTTTAAAAACACTTGATGCATTGCGTTGGGATTTTCTAGGAATGCATTTAAGATCAAAACAAAATTTCCTAAGATGACCTTTTCGACCACAATGTGTACAAGTAAAAGCATGTCGAAAAGATTTACCTATGGAGTGATCTCTAAAAGCTTTCCTAGTAGATTCTCCTAAAATGTTGGTTTTGGCTTTAGGGGTAAATTCATTACATGTATTGAAGCCTAAACCACAAGTGCCATTTTTAATTTGGACCGTTCCTAACATTTTATCTAATTTTTTCGAACGACACTCCAAATCAAATTTGACATTACTAGAGTCTTTTAATTTATTTTGCAATTCTAAAACGTTAGACTCTAATAAAATATTTCGCTCTTCAAAAGCAAGAAGCTCCTTTTTCAAGGATTCCATTAAACCCTTAAGGCTATCTCTTTCGCCTTATACATATTCAAGCTTCTCTTGAAGAGTCCTCTCACGTGTCCTAAGGTCTTCTATTAAAGCATTTTCATCAATGACCTTGACACTCTCTCTTAAACTAGCTTCTAACTTCAAATTAGCCTTTTTTAATTTAATAGATTTTTTATAAAGTTCTTGAAAAGCATTTTGAAGTTCACTCACATTAACCTCTTCTTCATTTTCACTCTCTCTTTCTTCTCTACTCTCACTATCATAAAAAACAAGAGAATCATAAACAATGACCTTGGAAGTGTCATGTGTTAAAGTTTCATCAATCGATGAGTTCTCACTATCACTCACATGAATAGCCATAAAAGCCACAAAATTTTTCTTAGTGGGAGAATCGGGCCTCTCTTCCTTATCACTATCACTAAGGGTCGCATTATATGAAATGTGTCGCTTACCCTCTTTCCTTAGTTTAGTGGGGCACTCATAAGACCTATGGCCATAACCTTCACAACCAAAACATTTATTAGACTCGTCCCTATCTAAATTTTCATTACTAGGTTTAAGGATCTTATCGGTTTTAGGAATCTTCTCGGATTTAGAAATCTTTTCGCCTTTGTCATGCTTAGAAGATTCAAATTTCTTAAAATCATTTTTAAATTTATCTTTGTTAATTTTAAGAAATTTTCTAAATTTACGAGCAAACAAAGTCATGTCTTCCGAGTCACTATCACTCTTGCTCTCTACTACTTGTTTGACCTCTTTTCGGGCTTTTAAAGCAACACCCTTTTCGATTTTCTTTTCAGTTTTAGACGGAAACATATCTAGTTCATAGGTTTGTAAATCACCTACAAGCTCTTCTAATTTTGTAGAAGCTAAAGTGGGTAAAGAATTTAAAACGGTCACCTTTGGAATAAATCTATCGGGTAGGGACCTTAAAATTTTCTTTACTACACGGTCGTCAGGTATTTTCTCTCCCAAGTTAAACGATGAATTAACAATATTAGAAAGTCTAGCATAAAATTCATCAAATGTTTCTTTTTCATTCATTTTAATAGTTTCAAATTGAGTGGTGAGGTTTCGGAGTTTTGAAGCTTTAACGACACTAGTTCCTTCATGAGTTAATTGTAAAATGTCCTAAGCTTCTTTAGCGGTTTCACACGTCACAATACGTCGGAATTCATCCGGTGTGACAACGCTAAACAAGGCATTTAAACCACGGGAATTGAAATTAGCAAGTTTAAACTCATTTTCAGTCCATCTATCGGCGGGTTTGATAACACGTTCATTTTCAACTAAATTAGTTGGTGGGGACCACCCGTTAACAACAGACATCCAAACTCTCTCGTTGATAGATTTTAGTGCCGATTTCATAGGCGCTTTCCAATACGCGTAGTTTGAACCATCGAAAATAGGAAATTTTGAAAATGGGGAAAATTCCATTTTAGCCAAAAATATTTAAGGATCGTTAAAGAAATAATTTATCGCTTTGGCTCTGATACCAGTTTGAAAACGAGATATTTGGATCCCCGGGTTTTTAATTTTCACAATTAAAATATTATAATTTCCTTTTAATTAGAACAAAATGCGGAAGCGTTAAACGATGATGGTTCACCTAAAATACTAAATTCCAAATTTCAGTTTTATTACACAAATTAAACTAAAACAAAGTGAGAATTAACGAAACACACAAAAGTATAATTTTCACTTAAACCGATTAATTAATCCAAGCCCTAGAATTTGCCTAAGTCATAATTATCAAAATTCCGAAGTTAGGCCAAACCAATTTTAGCAAGTGACTTGAATTAACTAACTTTACCCAATATTTAATTTAAGTCCAAATTAAATTGAGTGTGATAATTTAAACCAAATTTTATCTTGAATTATCCTAAGCATGCGTTCTAAATTATTTAAGCAAGATAAAATAAATCAATCACACTACACCGCGATGTACGAGGAAAAACCCAAGACGGTAAACAACCTCGGACGGCCCTAGCCACAAATTCACTAGATACGGAATTACAAGTACAAGACAGAAAGGCTTACAACACACGACTCGATCCCTCTCAAGCCCCGACGCTTCTTCTTGTAGACACCTCTTCCTAGCAAATAACCTTGGAACATCACCGCGGTCTCGGAATCCACCGATAGGACTTTATATGGTCACCGTCACCCAAACATGGAGCCTTTCTCCGTGTGGGTAAAACAACGTAAAAACACTTCTTCTTTCTTTGTGGGAGGTAGAAGCAAAACCCGAAACTTCTCTTCAATTCGGTGTAGAGAAAATCGGTGCCAAACTCCAAGCAATTGATATGTATATAAGAACTTGAATAAACAATATGGGTGTACAAACTAGAGTGGTAAGTGAATTTCTTATTGAAAATTAGCACTCAAAACATGAACATTTTCCTTAAACATTTTTGCTCTCAAACTCTCTCTAAGAGATGAAAATAGAATGGAAAAGTTAGATTAGAAAATGTTATTCCCGCTATTGATAAAGTCTGAAAAAGTTGGTTAAAAACTTTGTGGGAAAGTGGGTGAAAAAACTGCCAAAAACTGTTCCCGCCTGGCATCTCGTTCGAACGACATTTCGTTCGAATGAAATCTCGTTCGAACGAGTCTTCTAATGACGCTCCAGTAGGGACTCGTTAGAAGCTCGTTGGAAATCTCGTTAGAACGACAATCTCGTTCGAACGACAATCTCGTTCGAACGACAATCTCGTTCGAACGACAATCTCGTTCGAACGACATTTCAAAGGCCTGTACTGGAACCTCGTTGGCAAACTCATTCGAACGATATCTGGTTCGAATGAAAAACTCGTTCGAACGACCTATCGAACGAACTTCCAAAAATTTTGGAAAATTCGATTTTAGCCCAGAACTTTATATTCTTTATTTTAAAGTTCTAATTAATTCTTTCTGAAAATAAAACACAGTTTTTATTAAACCTAACACCCGATTAACAAGTTCCAAGATCCTATATATATATATAATTGTATTCATACCTTTGGAGCATGGAACCATAGTTGATGACGTAGAAACGAGGCACGTAAACCGGCATATTTGATGAAGCTTTATACCCTTTATCGCTACGTCTTCAAGAAACACTTCATAGGCTTGAGAGTATTACAATTACATACTATCCTATGAATAAATGTTTTTGTTCAGAATTAAGCCAACACTATACATGGACTCAATTGGAAATTTGTGTCCTTACAAGGAAAGACCCCCCGACCCTTCTTCATCATCAAACTCTTCCTCCAAATTTAGAGGAGTGACTGGATCATGTCTCTAGAACAACTCATAGTTATCAGTAGTGCCAACTTCTTTGAGTGCCTCCGACCAACCATCCTTAAAGGATTTTTTCTTGGTGTACTGAATTTGGGATAAAGAAGCCATCACTGCCTTTTCCCAGCCTTTATCAAAAGCTTCTTCTTTGATGGTCTTATTCTCGACGTTCTCTACCATAAGCTTCTCCTCGGTAGATGAAAAAAAAGTATAATTTTCCAATAATTATTTTTCGGCCACCTTAGCCCTGTCCTCAACAACTGTTATACTGGTCTCAATAGTCTTTAATTTTTATTTAACAGTAGTGGCCCTTTTATTAGCCTTCAATATCTCTTTGTCCTAATTTTTTTGCTTTGCCTCCAAAGCATAACGGCTAGCTTCCAAGGATTTCGTTAGACCTTCAAAGGCCTCTTCAACTTCTCCTGAAGAAGAACACAGTTGATCGTCCTTCTCCATCATTTGATTCAAGTCCACCAAAAATTGACAAAATGAAAAAGTCGCAAGTCAATGAAAAAGGAATAAGACAGTAAATGTGAGTAAGAGATTAAAGGTGGTTAATAATGCCAAAGTTTGGCAAGCTCTCTCTATCATCTTAGAATGGAACATAGGAACTGCAACTGACCTATCACTAAAAAGAGTTCCAGACTTGATTAACTTCATGGACAAACCAGGATTAATAGCAACTGAGGATGACCCAACAACTTCCAGGTCAGATTAGATATTTTTTATCAACTCTTGTTGGTTGGTAAAAGTTGTCTTGGTCAATTTCTCAGGGAGTCCTCTTTTCATTCTCTTCAAGTGAACCCTAATAGCATAACCCTCCTCAATATTTCTATCCTGAGGAACCTTCTCAGCAACCTTAGACCCTTTTTCAGTCACTTTATACTTCTGGATATTAGCAACTTTACAGTCTTAGTGGTGGGAGACAAAGTCCCCTCCCTTAAATTGGGAAGCTTTTTCTTATCCATGACAACTAGGGGGAAGTAGGGATTGCAGAAATATTCAAGGATTCAAATTAAAAAGATGTTCCAAGGTCTTTCCCAACTCCAGCAGACTCCTTAGCTAAAAAAGTCGGAATCGCTTCCTCTTTCAAATTAATGGGGATTAAAGGAGCTGCAGCAGTTGGCCTAGAAATAAAAGAAGTAACAAAGCTTCTTTATTATAACAGGTAGTAGGTTGCTATGGGAGGTTCCTCACCAATTCTCTGATGAATGCCCCATAGATATTTAAGCTCTTGAAGGTTGATGTATCCTTCTTTAGGACACTTTTTCTTGATGTCCATTGATTATAAAGAAGACAAGAAGGTTAGTTGACATATTATCAAATAGTTAGTAAAAAAAAGAAAAATAAAAAGTTCTGTAAACTATGTCATGTCCCTCATGAGGACACGTGGCCCCTTCATACACTTCTCTTCTTTAAAGAGGCGTATGTTGCCAATTCTTTACTAATACCCCATAGTCAAAGTAGTCCTTATTGGAATTCAGAAAGTTTACCACTAAGGCTCTATTAGAAAACCTAGTTTTCAAGTAATAGGTGTTGTTACTAGTATCCCACTTGTACCAGAACATCAACTCAGGAATACCAATATGGGTCCTATATATCTGATTTAGCATATGAATCCCATTTAATATTCTCTATGCATTGGAGGCTACCATAGCAGGGATAATATTAAAATATTGACAAACTCCAGGAAGAAGCGGTTAGGGGGAAAGGTAATATCACACTCAGTTGTAAATAGCGAGGGGATCCAATGACCATATGGTAATGATATAACATCAATTGGAGGAACAAGCATTTCTAATTATACCTAATCAGGGATATTTCTTTCTTGCCTAAACTCATTTAAAGAGTCCCCATGAAAGATTTACACCATGATTACAACAAAGAAAGAAATCAAAGGAAAGGGAAGAATAAAGCTTACAGAGAAAGTGATGGTAGAAGAAAGAGTGGAAATGGATGCAAAAATAAATCTCGAAGATGAAAGATAGTTCGTAAATTTGATGATTTATGGTACAGAAATCAGCCAAAACCTCGTCTCTTATATCTTGCCTAGAAAATAGTTCAAGTAAAGATTAACTGTATAAATGATTGACATTCTGATGGTTGTACAACTTTAAAGACGAGTGTGCCCATCCCAAGAATCTTTGAGGGGAAGGGGGTGGAGGATCCCTCGAAAGATAGTGGTCTCGCACCCTTTTTGGGGCGCTTCGACCGTCGTCGGTGTGGGGTAAATGTAAAGAGATGGAGTCGCCAACCTATTTTGCACAAAACAGGCAAAAGAACATGTTTCCACTTTAAAAGAGAGGCATCAAGGAAAACTGATGCATATGAAACCAATTTATTGAAGGTTTTGGGGCTAAGTTATGGAATGCAAAGGTGTTAGGCATCCATCCCGCCCTTTCGGTCTCTCATGGGATAGTGTTATTGTTTTCCTTTATTTCTTCGTCAAGTGTGTTTGTGTGTTATATAATGGAGATTAGAATCATTCAACTCATACCATGGACAAGGTAGAATGAGGTCATCCGTAGGAATGTTCCCAAAATAACGTATATAGAAAAATAATTTGTGCCTTTATCGCTTTATTAATCATTATTATGAAACAGTAATACATGTTGGATCAAACACAAAAAAGAACATTATGTAATGCAAGAATATGATAAATGTGGAAATGGAAGATTTTAGAAAATTTGGGGAATTTGAGAAATTGAGAAAATTAGAAAATTAGAATTTGGGAAGTTAAAAAAGAGGAAAATTAGAAAATTGGACTCGAGTCTCGGGCTTTAATCCGAAACGACTACATAGCCTATAATGGCATCAAAGTCCATGTAGTTAGAATGTAGCATGGGGGTTAGGTTTCTCCCATAGATCCTAACGAAATTTTATTATAGGTGTGTGTGTAGAAAATGTGTTTTTGGTTTTGAAAAAAGTGCGATGGATAATTCCGTTCAGAAATTATGGGTATAACCCTCTTTTGTTTGTTTTTATTTTTTTTACAGAAAATAAAGTATGTGTAATATATTAATAAAAGTGTAGATATTAATGGGTATGAATTAAAGTGGGGACTAGATTACAAATCTAATAAAATTTATGCAAGAACAAGAAATTTAAAGAGAGAGGGAAGGAATTGGACCTTCTTTGAAGCTTGATCTTTGATCTTGGATGAACTCCCTTGAATTTGGATGAATGTTGATGATAGAGAATGTGATTTTCCAAATTGGGTATGAAAATGATGGCAATGTAAGCTTGAATGGAACTTCACATGGGGAACTTCGCTGATTTGGAGATAATGTTGCTGAGATCACTCATGCTGATGGATCTCTGGTGTCGGTGTCTTAAGAGTGATGTCATGGCCTATATTTATAGGGTCAGGGGTGGTGCCAATCATCATTACCCTAGTCCTTCCTATCGTTAGGTGATCCTAGACACATTGCCGATAGGCAGGGATCTAGACCTATCGATTGGCAGTCTCGTGCAGATTTTTCCAAAACAATCGTAGAATGTAATTCGTTAATCCTAATACTGCATGGGTCATACCGTTAGAAGGGTACTTCAGAGACATTAAATATTCCTTGGACTACCCCCAGTTTTGGGAGTTGATTTTATGTCAAATGTGGCTTGGAAGTGCACGTCGGTCTTTTGGACGGGAGATCGTCGGATGGAAACAGATCGTTTGTCCGCATGGTAAGTCAGAATTGCACATGGTGAGGATCGTTGCACTACAAAAAAAATAGCTTTTGAGACGGTGGCCTAACAGTCCTAAAAGATCATTTATCCGTCTCAAATACTTTTTGTGACGCTATTTGGGACGGCTAGGGGGGGTCTTTTTGATAGGGGGTTATAAATACTTTTTGTGACGCCATAACCGTCTCAAAAGAGTTTTTTGAAACAGGAACAGCTCTGTCTCAAAATGTCCTCATTTTATATGACCCTTTTGAGATGGCACAAGAGCTGTTACAAAAGATTATTTTTGAAACGAAAATTAATCTGTCTCAAAAGATTACTATTTTAAAAAAACTTTTTGAGACGGCAACATAGCCGTCTTTAATATATTTTTGGGACAGTTTTATCAATCCCAAAACAGGTGAAGGGATCTTAAAATTTTTGCACCAATATTTTGTGGAGAATAAAATCTACCGCTAAAGTTTAATATAGAATTTAATTACATTTGAAACAACACAAACAACGAATAATCATAAAATGTAATACATAAGGTGATTTTCAACCAACAGAACGAATCATTTTCATTCAACAATAAATAGAGTTCTTACAACCATCTCCAAATATTCATCAAAACAAGAATTATAACACTAAGTTCAAATATTTGACTTGACAACAAAAATACATTAATTTATTAATACTCCAAACATGAAATGCTTTTATCAAACTAATTCCGCAACACTGAAGCGTACGACCTCCAAAACCACTAATTAACATTTGCATGTTCTACAAAAATTGTCACCTGCACAAAAAAAATATAGTTTCGATTATGTCAGAATTAATACCCCTCGTCAACAATACAATGTGTAAAATGAATCAATATAGTATATTTTCATCATTAACAATATAAATATCCAACTATTATTATTTTTTTAAAAATTCGGCAGAGTCTCCTTTGTTTATTCATGAAAACCACAGGTAGACAACCTGTTTTAAACATCAAAATTATTGATTCTAAGAATGATATACACCAACAGCAGAAAATTTTAACCACCACCATAATAAATTCTCACCACCATAACAAATTTTCCCCACCGCCATTGAAAATTTAACTTTAAACAAGAGAATTTTTCATTATATATATATAAGTAATTATATGTATGAATTATATTGTATTACCTAGTCGGACTGAATCGTCGAGGTAGTGGAAGCTTGCTGAAGGGTAAAACTTTGGAACAAACTTTGCATTTCACTTCGCATTTCATTCTTCATCTGTAATAAAGCTTGTTGGTTGCGAATCTCTAACTCTTCAAGCTCCTGTAGATGTCGAGTCTCTCGATCTTCAGCTTCTTTCTTTAACTGGTTAATTTCTTCCAATAATAACTGAGATGAACATGCTTTTGTCGACGTTGGCCTAATACCTGCTCCCTTTAATAAAGCATACCCATGCCCTCCATATCCTACTACATCAGTAAAAATCTTGTTCCGCACTTCTGGGTCATTTTGTTGCTCTTCTGGTAGCTCATTTAGTCGTCTTTCAAGCATTTTCTACCAATTGAATTAATATTATTATTAATGAACATAAAATAATTTTCAAGAACACAATTTATAACAAATATTAAATAAATCTTTCAATCATCTCTTACGAATTAATATTTATACATACCGCTCTATCAAATGATCCATCTTCAACACTAAAAGTTTTATTATTTGGAGCTCGAGTGGCTTTCCACATGCTAATATTGTCGATGGGCTCCCCCAGTTCTATCCTCTGAAAAAAACAATGTATGTATATTAATACTCTTATATTAAAATCAGAAATATTTATAATAATAAAAATTCCAACCTCCTTGGCTATTTTAGCATGTGGCTTTCGTCCTGTCCTTAAGTAAGCACATTCAACTTCACGGTTCTTAGTGTTTTGATCGGCAATATCCTAAATATTTGAATAAATAAAAATAAAAATTATGATACTAGTGAAGAAGAATGTATGTATAAAATTCTTAATAAATGTGATATTTATACCTTAATCTTCTTTAGACCCCAGTATTTCACCAATTCAGGCCACTGATCTTTTTCAACTCGTTCAGGCATATAACTCAACCGCTCTTCATCTGTTTGAAAGTTTTATAGTGATTCGCCTTCACTCGATGCTTCCATTGCTTCCACGCAAGTCCCATCCTTGCAAAGCAGATTTGTTTAAAACCTTCCGGTGCATTTGTGTTATTCTAAGAACAAAAAGAATAAATTAGTTAAAACTTGACTGCTAATGTACAACAGAACAAATAAATAAATCAAACTAATAAGTTACCTTCACTTCCTTCCAAATATTATCAAGTGCTTCCTCGTCCGCCTCTCTCCAATCCAACATTGTCAATGGAAATAAATTTCCACACCTTGCGTAATAACCTAAATGTGACATCAATTTACTTTCAAGTTTACAAACTGGCTGACAAAGTTCATTCCATTCCAATATCTTCTTTTTGTTATCATTCCATTCGAGCCAAGGCTTTGCCCCCTTTCTAACCCTTTTTTTACTAGTAAGGGTAGCCATTGTACCTGGAAAAAAAGTTGATAAATAATGTTTATACATCTTATTCAATATGAATATAAACATAATAGTAATACAAATGGAGATATACAAACACTGTGTAACACAGCATACCTGTGAGATCCTCACCATCTAAAGCGGATGTTGGATTGGCATTCCCAACTGAATTATCATTCTGCTCAATATTTGGGGAAAGTTGACGTGTAGGTGTTTGAAATAAAGAAACTTGAGCTCTTGAGTTGAGGTGTGTATTATGGTATGTTAATTCAATATTTGGTGAAAGTTGTGGTTGCATCTCTCTATTTCCATGGTCCCTTATGTTGTGTTGCACGGGAGTAATTTGAGATGTCCTCTCTAAATCATTTCTCACTGGAGTTGTGAGTGGTTGCTTCTCGAGTAGTCTTTCCTCGCCTATGAGGTCGGACATAGTCAACCGCCTCCGCCGCCTTAATGTCATGGATCTGTATATTTGCATTTATCATAGCAAGAAGTTACATTTCAGTTATATATCACATTTCAACATCGGTTATAAAACTAATCAAATATGAAACAAAATATAAAATGATCGATCATTACATTAAAATGATCATGTTCATTTCAAAATCATTTCCAAGAATAAGAGGAGCAACTTAAACCCATTACTGATAAATACTTATTAATTTGAGCCATAGAGATCTTGATTTCATCCATTAGCATCATTATCATATACATCATTCTTCCCTCCTTTAAAATATTACTCCATAAAAAGATCTCGACTCAAGCTTTAGTGGAAAACTGGATGGGCCATACAACCAAAACAAATATTTTTGAGAATTTTGGATTTTTTATCTGAGACACAATAAACCTCTCATTTTTGGGTCCAAAAACTAAGTTGGCAACCACTTAAGGTTTTAGATTAACCCAAATATGTTGAACCCCAAGAAAATATCTCAATCACAGCCCACTAGAGACTAAAGCGTGGAACAAATAAGCTGAAACAAAACCCTTTCCTTTAGAACTATTATCACAATTAAGCTTATAACACATATGCTTTCGAGGAATCCATCTAACAATAAGCATCTTTCTTTGAATTGGTGGAAATGAAGTTTTGAAGCAGGAATCATTATATGGAATAATCTTGTGTAAGTTTTTACACTTGAGCACATCTACCATTGAAAAATATCACATTGTTAATACCAGAGGGTCATAAGGAGAAGTCCCATAAAAAACCTATTTTATCTTTCCACAGCTCCTAACTTGTAATAGAAGGAAGGATCTAGTTAATAATACCTTAAACCGAGTAAGACTTTGCGTGAATTCACCAATTACTTGGTCTAAGTTTAATAAGAAATGACTGCACAGGAATCCCAAGTCACTTTTAAAATGTGACTAAATAGACGCTACAAAATCACCTATAGAAAACGTATGCTGGACAGTTTCCATGTTAGAAACTTTGCACAACATTTACACTTTGAATACGATCTAACATTATGCTTAATAAGTTAATTATCCATTGGGATGAGTCTCTGCAGAAGCCTCCACACAAAAACATAGATTTTAAATGGTAATTTCTGGTGTCAAACATGGGAATATGAAAAAGATGAACATCTTTTCTTTAATACACTCCCATGCAGATTTAATAGAGAAAAGACCATTAGAATTAAGCTCCAAAATAGTAGTCTCGTACCTTTGAATATTGGGATATATCTTAGTAATCTCTGATATGACACTAGTAAGAATGAATTAACCAGAAAGAGTTAGATTAAATTAATTATCATAGATGAATGAATGAACCGTTTGTGGCCAGTGAGGCAGAGGATCTATAGCATCAGGTAAACAACGAATTGGAAAACATTGGTCTCTCCAGAAATTAACATGTCCTCTACCAATCAACCAGCTAATGTGAGGTTCCACTTCAAATCTAATATGATACATTATTCTTCAAGTATTAGAAGAATAACCACTACAGTTAATACATACACCCATACGTATACAAATATACGCATAACCCCAACAAGAGGATCCGGTGCAGTCGGATATAGATGTTGGAACCTATGAGGAATCATTACGAGATTTAAATCCTTAGATCTGCTGGATGTTCATGTGGTCACTGCCCTACATTAATTATGTTCCTGATTACTTAATTGGCGGATTTTCACTCTGGATTTATGGTGCTAAATCGGATACCCATGTTAGCAAAGGATTTGTACAATCTATGGACATATGATACCCCAGCTAGCGAATTTGTAAACGTAGTTCACTGTGAACCTTCTGCCGAGGAGATCAAGTGGGTTTTAGTTGACATTCATGGCCTAAGAAGCGGAGGAAAATGATCATATATTTTGAATCGTTGAGGAAATGGAGGAGACACGAGATGATATCGGAACAGAGGAACCAGTGGATTCTAATGTTACATGGTGGCATTCAGACTTTTTGGAAAAATTACAGTCAATATCTCTGGGTTCTTCAGTACAAACCTTAAACCATAAGGATTCAAATAGTGAGCACAAGGAAGAGGGTTTGACAGCACAGAGAGCATCTCAGACCCTGTGGTCAACTGGAACGCTTTCTGAACCGATTCCCAATGGATTCTATTCCGTTGTTCCAGAAAGAAGACTCAAGGAGCTTTTTGATGTTGTTCCTTCCTTAAATGAGCTATACACGTTTGATTCGGAAGATCCTCGACTTGATGCAATTCTTGTTGATACTCATAAAGATAAGAAGCTTTTCATGCTTAAGCAGCTGACTCTGACCTTGGTGAAAGGATTGAATTCAAACCCAGTTGCCGTGATAAAAAAGATAGCCGGATTGGTTTCTGATTTTTATAAACGACCAGTTATGGAAATAAATAATGTGAAAGGTGAGCTAGAGGAAGTCTCTCATGCATTGGATAATCAAGGTATTCAGATGTTGGGTCAAATAAGGCACAGTTCATGCCACTCCCGAGAAATCTTATTCAAAGTTCTTGCAGATACTGTAGGCCTTGATTGTAGCATTGTAGTTGGCTTACCTAGGGACGGAGTAATGGAGAGAACAGACTCGCATAAGCACATGTCTGTGATAGTGTTATTGAATTCTGTGGAACATTTGGTTGATCTTGTGCGTTATCTAGGCAAGCTGATGCCCTGCTCGACCAAAGCAATCTTTATGTCTCATATCTCCATCACTGGTGATAGCGACTTTACAGAGAATGACTCTTGTGATTCACCTCTTGAACTAAACAGTCCTGTATGTGGTGGGTTTTTAGATCAAATAGATGTTGAAGGTACTGAGAACGATGAGAGTCTTCAAACATCATATCAGTCTAAACTAGAAGCATGTACGAATGTAACTAGTCAATCTCCACGGGACATGGTCTTACGATCAAATCTGGGGATTGAAGAGGGAAAGCTAAGCTTATCACACAGTGAAACTTATATAGCAAATGCGTTTTGGAGGCGTAGCCAAAAGAAAGTCATTGCTGAACAAAGGACGGCCAGTTCAAGTCCAGAGCATCCTTTATTTCGAGGGCATGGAAGATCTATTCTTGGTGGTCATAAATATTCCTTCAGGGAGTATGAAAATGAAATGACTGCATCAAGGTCTGCTGGTGCATCACCCGTAGAATCTCGCAGAAGACGACGACGCAGTATTAGCATGATTCCAGAGATTGGTGATGATGTTGTAAGGGTTGTGCGAGCAATGAATGAGACTTTAAAGGGAAATCGTCTTCAACAAGTTGATGGACTTACAGTTTCTTCTATTGGTGAAGCTTACAATAGCTCAGGTCCTCAAGAAAATGTTCCAAAATTTTATCTGGATGATCATGATGCAATATCTGGTGAAAATGCTTCTGCCTATTTTCTCCACGGGAAGCAAATCAGTTCTGAGAAGGCAATCTCTTTACCTTCATCCCCACTTTATTGTAGGTCTCAGACTTCTGAGAGGAGTGAGACAACAGATTTTTTATCAAATGCTGATATGAAATCGACATGGAATAAAGTTCTTGAATCATCAAAGATCCTAAACAAGCCATTGTTACCTTTTCCAGAATGGAATATTGATTTCTCCGAATTAACTGTTGGATCCCGTGTTGGAATTGGATTTTTTGGGGAAGTTTTTCGTGGCATTTGGAATGGAACTGAGGTTGCAATCAAAGTCTTGCTTGAACAAGATTTAACTTGTGATAATATTGAAGACTTCTGCAATGAAATATCTATCCTAAGCCGTCTTCGCCACCCAAACATTATCTTATTCCTTGGTGCTTTCACAACTCCTCCTCAATTGTCCATGGTTACCGAATATATGGAGAGGGGATCACTATATTATCTTCTCCATTTGAGTGGGCAGAAAAAGGAACTCACCTGGCGAAAGAGACTGAAAATGCTATGTGATATATGCAGGGGCCTTATGTGCATACATCGGATGAAAATAGCACACCGTGATTTGAAAAGTGCAAATTGCTTAGTGAATAAGCATTGGACTGTAAAGATCTGTGATTTTGGTCTCTCGCGGGTACTAACAACCACACCCATGATAACTGATAACATACGACATACAACAGCAACACAACTACAACCATAACCGATACATTATCTAGGAAAGTGTAATATGACCCCAGAAGGAATAACGAGATTACCATACTAGAGACACCTCGAACTAGTAAAGGTATTCTCCCAAGTCTATCAACAATCAGAACGACAACTCCAGTCATAATCAACTTTAACACCCCAAGAAGAATGGAGACCCTTGTAGCATCGGATGCTACAGAGAATCCTGCAGTCTAAAAAATTATTGCAGCATAATACAATACACTAGGTTGCCCTGTAATTTGCTGAAATTAGACTAATCCTGCCCCAATAATAAGGGCTTTCAAGCATTTCCCCTGGAACATATCCCCTAGTGTAGTTTCATTTTCTCGAGGAATAGAAGAGAGCGCGGCCAAAATTTCATCTACTTTTTCAGGAGCTGACTCACTCATAGCTTTGCCTCGGCACAAGCAAGATATGGCAATCTCCCTTACACCTGAATATTTCCTTTTCCTTGAACAGAACGTAGAAGAATCCATCTAGGTAAAGCGAGTAACCACCACATCACGATTACCATAATCACTGCTATAGGGACACTAGCTCCATACATATAACGCCAACCAGCAATCGCACCAACCAAAATGCTACCAATTGTTTAACCTACAACCATTATGAAAACTATAAAGAACTCTTTGAATGAAACTAGTTAACCTCGTATCCAACTTGGAGCTGTCTTGACAGTGTACATTGGAGCGGTATGCATTGCTAGGCCAATTCCTATACAAAATGACCAATCACCATAACAACAAGACAGGTGCCAGTGCTGTTACCACTGCTCCAACAAGATACGCTATAGCCAACACAATCAACTCCCTTCTTCTTCTTAGGAAGTCGGCAACATTAAAAGCAAGGACAGTGCCAATAAAATCCCCATATAATGATCCAGTTGTTATGAGACCAACTTCCACGAAAGACGAGTCATAGCCTATAATCCCACTTGATGTGGCTGACTCTATGAAAATGGTTGCACAAGATGTGGCACCAATATCATAGCCATATAATAATCCGCCAAGAGCTGGGAAAAGAAATGGAAGAATGGCAGCTAACACAGAATATTTCTCCGAGTGTCTCTCAATTACAGGCTCTTACACTCCAGATGATTTCCCCAACTGTTGAACCATTTTGGAGTACCGGAATTGATATTTACACAGAGAAGAGAGTAGCCAAGTACTTAAAAGGCACCGCTGATTATGTGAAGTCCCTCTAACAAAGAGACTTAATCGGAAGCAAGTGGTTGAAACGTCGAGAGGGGTGGGACTAAAGCCTAGAACATGTTCTTCATATCCCATTATGCAATGTTGAGAATTTAAAAAGTAAAAGTATCAAGGAAAAATAGATGTGAATGTGGAGTTAGAAAAAATATCCTCTACCAGCTCAGGTGTGCGTTTGTAGGGGAATATTATAGGAAGAATATACATTATCAAACCTCCTAAACATAAGAGAAAAGAGAAAAGTCAACAAGGAGCTAAAGATATCAGAGACCAAAAAACTAGAATCTGATGGCATTGAGAAGTGATCAGGCTTAAATTCCATCAAAGATATGATGGAATTAGGCCTTTGAATAACAAGTACGACAAAGGGCCTTCTACACAACAGATTAGACGCTCCATTTATAGGGTTTTGAGGTCTTCGTAAGATAAATGCCAGTGCATATGCCCATGGTGTGGTGTCCATTGGGCCTTTGCACATAGATGATTATCCCCTCCCATGTATACATGACAAAAAATGGCCTCTTGGACAGAATCGCTAAAGCGATCCAATATAATGTAGATGATATACTATGTGTGTGTGGATGCCATGTCATATTTGGCACCCGATGCTCATGCAAGAAGTATTCAAATATGAAAATTTGGATTTTGAAAAAATAATGTTGGTTGATGGTTGTTTCATACTTGAATTTCTATGAAGGTCAGTGACGCGTGAGCATAATGTTATGCACCCGATATTCATTGAGGATTTGGATCTCCTTATAATGAAACACGACTTGCTACTACTAGAGAACCAAGTTCCTTTTTATTCGGGCAATTTATCGTGGCATGTATTACTCTACAACTAATCTTGACAGGGCAGACATCAAATTCAAAGCGAGCGAGGGCCCAGCCTTTCTTCTTGTGAAATTTCAAACTTCTTGTTTGATGAATATTTATCATAAACACAACTTATTTAATGGTATATCCTTACCAATTGTATCTTCAAGGTTGCGAGACCCTGATAATACATTTCATGTGAATGTGAGAGAGGAGATGACTCTAACTTTACCTATGGCCAATTCAATGCTCCTTACCCACCATGGGACCATTAATCCATGATTGAGGAACTGAAGACTGCGCAAGCTAATTATGAAAAGGCCAGAACTGAGATTAAGGAGAAGTATGATCAGTTTTTAGTGAACGTTCAACAACTATTAATTATAAAGCATATGATATAACGAATTCAGTATCACAAAGCAAATTCAACAAACTAGCTAATTCAGAAAACTAACAAAATATATGTTCAGATATGCAGGAAACTATCTGTTCAGTTATGCATTTGTTATAAGAAACACTACTCAGTTATGCATCAGTACAAAACCAAACTACAAATGCTCCAGTTCAAAAACAAAAATAACTAGTTTATAACTATATCTCCCTCAAGCATTGTCCCTCTAAATTTCATCTCCATCTTCGTCTGCATCTGCATCTGCATCTTCGCGATCATTAGCTTGAACAACACTAGTGTCAACTATTAATCCATCTCCATCCCTCACCCACCGTAAGTTGTGATCTTCATTCAAATTTTGCATGACAAACGGCTCATCTCCATTAAGAAAAAATTCTTCTCCAGTTTCTTGAACTGTCGTGTACCTATCAAATTGGTCTCTTGGTGTCATGGGAACAACAACATGCCAATCTGTATCGATAGGGTCCTGCACGTAAAATACTTGTTCTGCTTGGGATGCTAGTATGAAAGGTTCGTTACTCTCTCGATCATCTTTATATTTCAAATGCTTGAAATTCACCAGCGTATAGTTAAACTCGTCAACTTTTGTACCCATGCGATTTTTAACCCAATCACACTTGCCATTAAGATACTGAACTTCAATAATATCCATTAGTTCCCCATAGTATGTAATATCACCCACAATGGGGTTTTTTATCCTTCTGGCTAGAATAACTCATTTGTTCGGCTTTTATAAAAACTCCTCTATTTTGAGTTTTCTTTCCCTTATCAAGTCTCTTTGTTCGAAATCTAAAACCGCTAACAATATAAGTGTTGAATCTGACCGCATCCTTAAGAGGACCTAAAGACAAGCATTTGATTTCTTCGGATATTTGCACACCGTCACGTCCCAATTTAATAACCTACAGTATATTAAAGTAAATGTCAATACAAAAGTATAGTATTTATTCATAATTCAACTATTAGTTATGATATTTTCGCTTACATAATCCTTAAACCATTTGTGGAACTCATCGTTGTGAAGACGATTAACACGATGCTTTTGTGAATCTTGAGGATACTTTGATAAAAGTTCCGCAAGATGCTTTCTACAAGTAAACAAATAGCCATATGTCAATTCCACAAAAAATATAAAAATGGTTTTCAAAAACACCAATTACTTATAATCAAACTTACTCAACAAATGGCGCCACTGCCTCAGTGTTGGTAAGAACGTGCCGATGAGCTTGCATAAACATTACAGAATCAAGTTCAAATTGAACTTTTTTCCCAATTGCACGACCATTTATATGCCCCCAGTCATCATTTCTAGTCGGTCGGTTAGACTTAGTTTCCACATCCACATACTGGAAACAAAAAGTCATGCATTCTTGAAGAATAACAGAGTTGGCAATCGAGGCCTCGGGATGAGCCCGATTACCAACGTAGCCTTTTAAAGTGTGGAGGTACCTTTCAATCGGATACATCCAACGGTAAAGGACACAGCCAACAATTAAGAGTTCGTCCGACAAATGTATAGGCAAATGTTCCATCACATCAAAGAAACTCGGAGGGAATATCTTCTCAAGGTTACAAAGTGTAAGGGCCATCCGATCTTCAAACCTTTCCAAATCAGCTGCAGTAACTGCTTTTGAGCACAGTATAACAAAGCAATTGCTCAATTCAATCAAGACTTTGACAATATGAGTGGGCAATACCCTTCTCGCGGCTATTGGAAGTAATTGTTGCATTAAAATATGATTATCATGGCTCTTTAATCCCGAAATATTTCTTTCTTGCATGTTCACGCACCGTGAAATGTTCAAAGAGTAGCCATCAGGAACTTTAACATTCTGCAACACTTTTAAAAAAATCTCCTTCTCTTTGTTACTCATCGTGTACTCTGCTGGGGGGAGGTACTCTAGATTTAACCCTCGTGGTTGAGGATGTAGCTCTGATCTAATACCCAATTTTTTTAGATCTTTTCGAGCCTGTAAATTGTCTTTTGTCTTCCCTTTAGTACCCAATAATGTAAACAGGACATTATCGTAAACGTTTTTCTCAATATGCATGACATCAAGATTATGGCGAATAAGATTATCCTTCCAATATGGCAATTCAAAAAATATGCTCTTTTTTTTCCAACCAAATCTACATTTTCGAACTACCTGTTTACTTTTTTCTAACGCCTCTCTTTCCCTCCTTCTAAAGACATCTTCCATCTTATATTCACATTCAACGTCAAGATCATTCAACTGTTGCAATACTTGTAAGCCCGAAAGTTTAAGTGGGGCTGGACGTAATTCTACCCTCCCATTAAATGGTGCCTTCTGCCTACGAAGCCTATGGCGCGAGTCTAAGAATCGACGATGACCCCAATAACAAAACTTCTTACCCTTATCTAATCGCATTGACTGGTGGTCTTCGTTACAGCAAGGGCAAGCAAATGTACCTTTTGTGCTCCATCCCGATAACATCGTATAAGCGGGGAAATCGTTAATGGTCCACAACAACGATGCATGCAACTGAAAGAACTCCTTACTTGACGCATCGTACGTGCGTACACCATCAACCCATAGCTCAATCAACTCATCAATCAATGGCTGTAAAAATACATCAATCTTATCTCCGGGTCCTTTTGGTCCATCTATAAGAATAGACAAAATCAAGTTAGGTTGCTTCATGCACAACCATGGAGGTAAGTTGTAAATAATGAGGATAACTGGCCATGTGCTGTGCTTAATGCTCATATTACCAAACGGATTAAATCCATCAGCAGCTAACCCAAGTCTAACATTGAGAATCTCCCTCGCAAAAAAAGGGTTTTTCTCATTAAAAGTTTTCCATGCAGGAGAGTCAGCGGGATGTCTCATTACATCATCGTCGATCCTTTCTTCAGCATGCCATTTCATTAAAGGAGCTGAATAGGATGACCAAAATAATTTCTGCAATCTCTGTTTCAAAGGGAAGTATCTCATTTTCTTTACGACTACCTTCGGACCATGGACACCATCAATACCTGAGTCCTCATCTTTATATCGAGAAGATCCGCATATGCCACACTTTTCAAGACCCTCGGTTTCATTACGAAACAACATACAGTTATTTGGGCATGCATCCCATGTCTCGTACTTGAATCCCAAGTCTTTTTTAGCTTGTTGGCTTGGTAGAAAGACTTGGGAATTCTAGCATGCGGAAACATCCTCCCCAAAAATTTCAATAAAGCCGTGAGAGAACAATTTGTCCAACCATGAAGTTGCTTCATTTGCAAGAGTTCAACAACAAATGATAATTCGGTAATCCCAGGCGGACAATTTTCATAAAAGTCGCATTGAGCCTTTTTCATAAGACTATAGTACTCTGGAACATCTCCGTCGGCTTCAAAGACATCTTCGGTGTTATATTCCTCCTCACGCATATTGTCATGCACGTGGGAAATACCTATTCCCTCTTGAACCATTGTAACCATGTTATCTCGAGCACTCAGTTTAACAGGTATATGTATATCATCAACTAACATATCATCCCCCGG